>CM042176.1:38036409-38366409 GCA_023376005.1 Doryteuthis pealeii
CCGATATATCCTTCAGCATTTCTTCAGCTATATATGATGCACACCAGGTGGCCATTAGTAGTTATATAAATTCAAATATGTCTATAGAGGAGAGACGAACAAACTCTTCCCTATTTTATATATAGCTATCACCTTTTGTTGTTTGTTAACGTTTTACCTTCTCATCAAGCATCAAGTGGTTTAAAGCAAGTTAAGAAGAAAACCAATAGATTCTGACACTTCGTAAAAAGACAAAGAACTTATTTACTTTAAGATTAGGGTGGAGAGGGAGACGTTGTAGGGAGAGACGTGGGGGGGGGGGACAGAAATTCAATAAAAGAAGACATTGATGGATGAGAGGGTACTTGTTGGCCTAAAATAAAGAATATTGACTTTAAGAATATTTTAGGTACTTTACCGCAGACATTGTGACATTTTCAAGGTAGAAGACAAAAATTTCTAAGCTTAGTTTAGTTATAATACACGGTTGGAAGTATGGGACACCCAGTGAGAATCAAAGTCACTGGTAACAGTCTGCTAGATACTAACGAAATCCGGAAAAGAAAGAAAAAAGGAAAGCACAAGTTGAAAAAGGGGGTGTATACAACATTAGAAAAGAAAGAAAGAAAGAAAAAAGAGTTGAAAATGGAGAGAGATATTTTAAAACAATATTAGAAAGAAAGAAAGAAAGAAAGAAAGAAAGAAAGATTTTTTTTTATTTATATGTTTTTAACTGCTCTTTATCCCACTTCAGTATCCATCCCATAATAGTTAATGATAACAAACGTTGCAGACAGGTAAGCATTTACCCAACCCGTTCGCCACAAGTAGAAAGTGACACAAAGTCACAAGATGTTGCAGACAGGTATAACGATTTATGTCATCATTCACCCGATATAGACATTTAATCAGACAAGGTGAAGGTCATCTCAAGATATTGGACAGGAAAACCTCCTGACTGAGATTTTCCAGACCGACAGGCACTCAAAATGAGTGGCTTAATACCAAACAAAATTAAGTTTATTAAATCCACCACGAAACACCTGATTGAGGAAAGGTGGTTGGCAAGTTGGTCTCATTGATCACTACCACTGAAGTGAGTTCGAACCTCACTTGTGTCAAATTAAACTTAGTCATTTATTCATTCGATTTGAGTCCAAGTAAATATTTTGTATGGACACAAATATAATTGTCTTCCTTTTGATTATGGGCGTGGCTTCTCTCCTTACGTGTCCGTTGGTCACGTGATGATTCAAACCCTTATATCGTTCTCTTTGATTCCCTTTCGTTTAAGGAACAAAATCTATCTCTTTTCGGTCCTCACTCATGGAACGAAAAGGACATATTTCTCAGTTCTGTTCATAGAACAGAATAGAGACAATTAGTCTCCAACTTCGGGATAGCATTTTATTGCTATGAGAAATTTTATTGCCATGAAAACCATGGAAAACACATCAATTTTTTTCTAACCTTTTTTGGTACCTTTTCATTACACTTTGTTCATGGAACATATTGTACAATTAACCTGTTTAGGAACATATGTGTTATGTTATATTGTTGTTACATGTTATGTATATCAAACATTCATATGTACATTGTTCATGAGAATTAGTTGTCTATCTTTCCTTACCGAATGTTCAGTGTTAGTGTATCTATGCATGCACTAATTCATTATAAGGATTTAGTGTTGATTATGAACTAATACCTAATATTCTTATAACTCAATGGACAAAAGCAACTTTAATTCAATGGCTTTCGAGATACACTGACCAATGCACTGTGGTAGGTGACATTGCAGATATTGAAATTAAAATGACAAAATAATTTGATTTCTACAACTGAAAAATAATTATAAAAAAACCTTTTGGTATTTTATAGTTTCTATTCACTGATGAAAATGGCTAATATAATTTTAGGCTGTCGGTTTTTGTGGTTTTATTTCATCAGAACAGAATTTTTATTTGGAAGCCGCATCAATAAATTGATATCAATTTAATCGAATGCTCATGAAATATTATACTTCATGCATTTCTTCATTGTACTCAGATATATATTAATAGACTGAGATTAGATAGATAAATGGATAGATAGAAAGAAGATAACGAACACACATAGATAGATAGATAGATATTAACAGACTGGGATAGATATGTAGGTAGGTAAATATACTTCATAGGACGTCACATCGTGATGTAAGGGTTAGCAAGCTAGTCTCACAGATCCATAATTACTGAATCGGTATTTCACTCCTAGTTGTATGTCCTATACTTGCGATATTGTGTCATGTGGTGAACTTCATACATCTCTTCATCGTACAATACCGTTCAGGATTTATGAGTGATTTAAAAATATGTTTAAATATCTTTCCACTCAGCAAAAAAGTTTTTAAAAAATAATAATTCTTATTTGCTAATTACCGTCTTTATTTTCATTTATTTTGATCGTGAATGTAGGAATAACAGATACAATCACGTGACACAAAATATCGATAATAAACTGAAGAAATATTCATTAGCAATGAATTCGCGCTTAATGATTATATGTCAAAAGTGTTGATTCTCCGTTGAATTAAATAAAAAGTAATTATTTTTCCTGCAGTGATATGTAAACATAAAAACTTAGTAATCAATATCTATCTCCTCAGAGTGAGCATAATTACTATTTAATATTGATAGCCAACTTCTAGATGGGCACTGACAGTTTTCGTATTCTTCATTTAGATGATGTCTACTGGAGGATGTCAAACAGATTCCTTGCTGTTACCGAGTAGTGATCGCATATATCACTGTTAGCAAGTGAAAACCAGTCGCATCGTACAGACTTACAAGTTTGCCTTTGTTTCTATGTAGACATAGTGTTTAGCTGTGGCTATTCTGTGATTGGAGGATACTCCTTCGAAAGAAGAGTATGCTTCACAGTTCATAGCGTTCTTTAACGAATTTTTATTTATTACGATATAGTCTAGTTGTGCTTTTGTGCTATTTAAGTGGTATAGGTCGATAGTTTGTCCTTTATTTTTTGGAATTTAGCGTTTAAGCATACAAGTCTGTTCTCAAAGGAGACTACAATTATACATGGATTTCAATTAAACATAGTACTCATGATTCTCGTTTGGATTTTTTCTATGCTGTTTAGTGATTTTAATGCTCGAGGAAGGTGGATAAATATACTTCATATATATTTTCATTGTACGATGCCGGTCAGGATTTATGAGATTGATTTTAATATTTGTTTAAATATCTTTCCATTTGGCAAAAACAGTTTGAAAATGCCAACTATATTTTTATTTATTTATTTTCTCAAATATTCAGCTGGCTTTCCCAGATTTCTCATTTGTTTTTAAACAGATATATCCAACATTTTTGGAGACTTACTACTGGAAAGCCAGCTAATGTAATGGTTAGAATCCCCACCAGTCAGCCTGGCAGTTAGGGTTCGAATCACGCACATAGCGGCTCCCTGTCTATAACTCTGCTGATGAGGTATAATAGGCCGAAATGTACATACAGAGATTGACTTTTCTCGATCTGTTTACGCCTTAATTTGAACAGATATATTCGCCTAATTCATTAATTATCAACTAATTAATTTTCAAATTAGGTATGACTTCAATTAAGCACATATTCTTCCAAAAATTGTCGGCTATCGCCATATCAAACAAACTGTTTGCGTACTCTCAGGTTTGTTTAGAATGGCTTTTTGCGATAATTTTTTGGAGAATAAGTGTTTAATTGGAGTCGAACCCGGGAATACCTATTAAATGTATGGAATCGAGAATCTCTGTATGTACACTATTAGGCCTCATCTATAGATCGGAAGACGTGATTTACTTTTCGTTCTAGTGACTTTTATTCGACCAACCGTACCTTACCTATTAAATGTATGGCGAGCACATATTAGGTTATAGATCAATTTTTATTTTCGGTGACTTTTATTACACGACAAACGCCCAGTCGTACCATTTACCATGTATGGCACATTTCGGCCTAATCAGCAGAGCTATAGATGATGATTTTTAACTTCGAGTGACTTTTATACACGACACTGTTTAATGAATTAGGCGGGCCATACATTTAATAGGTATTCGCCTAATTCTTTTCTACGCACACTGAAGCTCATGTGATGGAGAGCGTAAAAATGCGTAGTTTCCTTTGCCATTCCCCTTTTTGGGGTGCCCCAGGAACTGGGCAATAAACCCAGCCCTGTCCCTTTAAATCAAAGGGGCAGGTGTTGCCTGGGAGGACGGCATCCTGGACCACACGATTAATTTCGGGTAGGCCGCGTCGGCCACTCGGATTGTTCACCGTACAATTATTACTGGAGCCCAGTACATATCTCATATTCACCCTATGTGCATCCGTACAGTTAAGGCTCGAATCATTGCATATTGTTTCATGAGCGCGTTGTCTTGACGATAAATGGCAAACACGCTGCTTTGAAACCAATAGTAACAATCGCACCTCTAAAATAAATAGATAATATATATATGAAAATAGGATGACTTACCCGTGAAATTGGTCTCAATGGTTAGTTGATACAAGATTCACCATGATAAGTCAACGATATATAAAGTGCTCGATACGTAAGTAGGGAGAATGTATTACTGTGGTAGATAATTGAATATTTTAATGAATATTATCCCTTGCTCAAGAATGTAGTTCAATATCAGAACATTGACCTAAAGTACACAATGTCTGGCATTAAATATCAAGTCAATGACGCATTTTTTAACCCAGCTTTTACGTAAATGAATAATTTCTACTTTCAATCAAAATTCCAACAGCCATTATCTGTCCGATATTAATTAATTCGGCTTTGCGGTGTTAGTAAGGAATAGGAATCAACTTATCAATTATGATTGCAAATTAAGCAAAGAGAGAGAATATGAATACAACATAACGTGGTAAACTGGCTAACATTGCTGGGCTGCGATATCGTAGTAAATGAGTTTGAAGCCCAGTAGCGCTACTAGGTTCACTTTCGGCCTTTGTGAAAGGTACGAACCACATAACCCCAGCTATGGGTTAAATAGTGCCACTACTATTCTTCTACAAGGATTGTTTTGGCATTAAATAACCCACAAAAGTTGATAAGTCATTAAAACAAAGAAACCAAACTATCCTGTTTATCCCTTTTAAACTTTTTGAGTTTTCTGGTGTATGACACTAAGCAGGATCTGGTGGTGAGGCTCAAGTTCTGAAGGATTTCCTATGATGTAGAGACTAACCTGCTGGACTAAAACATCATAGTAAGCGAGTTTGAACTATTACATTCACTTTTGGATTAATACCATTGGGAAAGGTTTGAACCTCCCATCCCTCCAACTATGGGTTAAATAGTATCACTACTGTTCTTCTATAAGGATGGTTTTGGCATTTGATAACCCACAAAAGTTGATATGTCATTGAAACAAAGAAACCAAACCATCCAGTTTTTGTGCTCTGGAGAATGTGAACTCACTTCTTCAATGACATTACTCCCAGGTTCACTCTGACTTCCACTGGTAGTACCGGTTAGGACCCCATCTATGGGTCAAAGTTTGAATTTTATAGTTTTTTTCCCTCTCATAGACTGGTTGTCCTGCCTAACTACGAGTTAAATAGTACCCCTATTGTTCACAAGGGTGGCTTTGGCATTAGATAACCCACTAAAGGTTGATATACCATAAAACAAAGAAAACAAACCACCCAGTGAGGATCGAACTCACTTCAGTATTGATGACCTAAATAACTAGCATGCTAACTAATACTCAACAATGTGGCCTTTGCAACTCACCGTCTATGCTGTTTATTTATAATGCCGTTATTTTAATTAATTTCTCAAGTTGTATAATTTCATTTCTGTCAGAACGTCCAATCGTAGTGTTACGATTTGCAAGTTTCGTAGATTTTGTGTGGCGAACGGGTTGGGTAAATACCTACTTTTATTTCTATAAAAAAACGCAGTCATCCGAGTGACCAGTTTCATTTGTGAACAATTTAATTGCTTGTGCCAGTTTATTTGAAATTCTTTCGTAAAACTAATTTTGTGCTGACAAAGTCGACATGGTATGTAAATTAAGAACGCTACTTGAATGTCGTTTGCTTAACTCACTGTATCGTCCATAAATGTGTTTACACCTAACAATATTTTTCTTAACTCTTAGAAACTCTTATCGTCATAGGAATTTAATTCGAATCCTGTACGAGGCTGTTTGTGTTTCACTTCACGCTAATGCCCTTGGGTATTTATAAGGGTTTTAAACCTCAAGCTTTTAAAACGAAGGAGAAAAAACGGTTCGCTTGAATGTCCGTTTTTATTACCCATTTTATTCCGGAAGTGGAAGTGTGAAGCCGGTCACGATTTCGGCTTGTTTTTTGCCATTTGAGTGATGGCTGACAAGGTAAATGCAATTTTTGTATGCTATGACATACCAGCTCGTCGCCTTGTCGTTGAGGTGGCATTGAACCTCGCTGTCGTTGCAAAAACCACTTGCGGACGTTTTTGATATCCATGCACGACTTGCCGTACACTTCCGTTAACGGACGATAAATTTTAATCAGTTTAATGCCTTTTGCGTTCAAAAGCTGGATAACAAGGCCAACTTTACAGTGAATCGCGCACAGGGGCAAGCGCAGGCGCATGGACAACAGACATTCCTGTTGCCAATAGCCGCACAAATAGTTTTCCTGCGTCCCCAGCGATTTGGAGACTTTACTTTTGAGATTATCCTTGTTCTGTCATAGTTGGTTGGTTGGTTGGTTGGTTGGTGGTAGATTTTTACGGCATGTCAACCCTTGTTGGATTATTTAATGTCGAGGACGTTTTGTTTGAATCATTCTTGATTAATTCTTTTTTTTTTAAATCAATTAAAAAAAACATTTTTAAACTCATTTTTTGTATTTAACACATAGATGAGAATCTAACAGGCATTATCCCTCTGGGTCAGAGTGGACCTGGAAGTAATGGTGATGAAGGGGTACACCACATTCCCCTAGAGCTCCAGAATTGAAATTTCACCATTAATAGATAATAATGTAATACTTATGACCCTAACACTCTCAGTCATCGCCTTCTAGCACATATATGATAAAAAGACGTTGGTGATTTGCCATAAGGGCAATAGGGTTGGGACAATAATATACTTGCTAGAGCTTGACTGGACCACCCGATTGATCGACCTCCGACCGACCGACCGACCGACCGCCTAGCTTAGTAAGTGCCAAAGTGGAGTGTTGCATGTCATGGACTACTTAGCCACCAGGGTTTCACCCTTAAGAATCAGGGGTCGCCACCCACAGCCAACAGGGAGTCTTGTCCCTCTGCAGAGGTGTTGTCGGTGTATTCTAAAGACCCAGTCGACAGGGCTGTCTGTCTTGGTAAATACATATTCAGTCTTAATACATTTAACACACACGACATATAACAATTCGAATGACATGCCAGTTTGATAGGTTACATGTCACCTGAGAGTTTGACAGAATCAGACGGAAAGTTAAAATGTCTGTTTGTGAAAGTTTATTAGCAAAAATGCTTCACCCCAGAAGAAAAATTAGGATTATAATGTCGGGTAGATTAGTTCTTTCTTTGTAAAAATAATTAATGGCGTGACACTTAGTAAAAATAAGTTAACTTGATGTGTTGGGCGTTATCTGGTTTTCAAGCAGCACCCCCCCCCTCGGGCTGTGCAGACATTTAACGACAAACTTAAAAGCAAAAGTGTCTTTTGATACGAGAATAACATCATATAAAATACACACAGAAATAAAGAAAGGGTTAAAAAAAAAAAGAACAGAAATAGGAAAACCGCAAAAACAAAGGTAAGAGAGTGGAAGAAAGAAAGAAAGAAAGAAAGAAAGAAAGAAAGAAATGAAAGAGTGATTTAGAAAAAAAAAGAAGTAAGTCGTGGTGCAAAGGAAGGAGAGAAAGAAAGAAAGAAAGAAAGAGAGAGTGTGGAAATGTAAATATTTAAACAATCTAATCTGTATCGAGATAAATAAAGTATTATTATGTACCGCGCGACAGACAGACCGATAATCTGTCTAATAATCATAGATTAATTTGACATCCAGTAGACAGTCAGACACATCAGTGTTGGCCGACCAACAAATACCAACATTCATCAGCTCTGTACGGACACTGGATGCCGTTCAGAGAACTTGCCAGGGAGTTCTAAAACTAACAGATTGGATTTGGTTTGGTTAAACTTTGTTTAATGGCATGTCAACTTTCATGGGTGATGTAATTCCACAAAATATCTTTCTTAATAACTATGCAAATTACTTGTATTAGATGGGAACACTTCGTACCATATAACTGTGCAAATAAATGACTATTACAAACAAAAGAATTGTTGCAATTGAACGTTGGAAATATATTTATGATTATAACCAAATTTTTTTTTAATAAGGAAATTTCGGCATTAGATAACCCATAAGGAGTTGAGAGACCGTTAAACAAATAAACCAGACTAAAACAAACTGTACTAAACTGGCTGATTTTCCGTGTGACAATATTTAACATTTAAATGTTAAAATAAAAGCAATGATTAGGGAAGTGGAACCAGACAATAACATAAAGTAACCTACTTACGTCTCTCTCTCTCTCTCTCTCTCTCTCTCTCTCTCTCTCTCTCTCTCTCTCTCTACTATATATATATATAAGTATTTGGTAATTTGCTTGAAGCATTGTTAAGTATGTAATTATTTATTAATGATAGAAAAGCAATTACAATGCGTATAAAATAAAAATAAAAAGATGTTTAGTCTTATCGATTTCAAAGTAACAAAAATATATATATATAGTTGTAGAAAAATGTTTTCTCTCTGTCATGGTTTCGGTGTTGAAGATATACCTTCTACAGGAGAACTCACGAAGAAGGTGTCTCTTGAACACCGAAACCGTGGTAGAGAGAAAAACTTTTTCTACAACTCTTTTACTCTGCGAAATATATTGAGCACTTTTTGGATTAACTACGAATGCTATTACAGTGAAAACATGGTAACAGCATTTGAAGTTTATATATATATATATATATATATATATATATATATATATATATATATATATATATATATATATTGCCTTTACTGTACCAAGCTTTATCTGGATAGTTTAATAACTGCATCCAGTGGTGAGGCTCCAGTTCTCGAGCTATGGGGAATGTGCAATACTCCTTCATTGATGTTACTTCCAGGTTCACAAAGATGGATAACGGGAAAATGAGAGAAAGAGTTGCGGGGTGAAGGTTGTGTAACGATTACCAACTGAGAAAGTGGAACAAATTAGAAGATGCAGCGTTGTAGCTTAGACCATCATCTGGCTGGTTTGCAGATGCATCTTCTTAGATCATTCTTGTGGCTGGACACAGAATCAGATGAAATGGCCTGTTTCGTCTAGGAAACACGTGTCGTGAAGAAAATACCTCAGATGACAAATTATAGTTGGTTTGTTGATTTTAATCGCATATCAACCCGTTTGGTTTAGTGGCTAATGTACCTAACTGCGACATAATAATAAATGAATTCGAACTCCAGTCGCGCTATTACATTCATATGTGAACTAATACCCTTGAGAAAGGTATGAACCTCCTTGTCTATATATTAAATAGTACTTCTGGGTTTTTTTCTACAAAGATGGGTGTGGCAAAGAGGGTTAATATGCCAACTGACAAAAAATATGGATTTATTTACAGGCATCTTCGCGATAAACGAACGCTGGTGGACGGAAACTGACGAAAGTTGACGAACGTAAAACAAATTTAAGAAAGACACAAAACATTGTTGTAAATTAAAACTACTTTTTAAAAAAGAAAAAAAAATCTCAAATGACCTTGTGTGAAGTAAAGGACGAATTCTTAACCTACTTACTATGTTACCTGTTGTTGAAGTGGGATTGTCCCAGGAGGGATATTTTTTTGTTTGTTATCTACTAAGCCTTTTATTTGTACATTTTACCAACCAAACAGGTTTTTGTAAATTTGATGAGGGTCAACAAGTTTCGCTTTCTTCTCACACACACGTGCGCGCGCGCACACACACATACACACACACACACACATATATATATATATATATATATTATGATTGTGTTTTGAAATAGAACGCTACTAACGGCTATAGAATGCTAATTTTTGTCTCTTTTTTTCTTTTCATATTTATATTGAATGCTATTCATCACATATTAACTATGCCCTAATGATGGTTTAATATATAAACCGAAACATTCTAACGTTGGCAAATGATCGTCTTTAGGGTGATCATTTATTGTAGTTATTGTTTGCTTGTTGTTGTTTTCCTTCTTCTTCTTTTTTTTTTTTTTTTTTTTTTAATGTCCTGCGTGGTTTATTCAGTTAGGAAGGCTTATTGTGTTGTTTTTCATTTTTTTTTTTTTCTTTTTTTTTTTTTTTTTTTTTTTTGCTGCCGGTTTATTCCATTATGAGAGTTTATTCTAGAGCGGGTTCTATGATTAGCATATATATATATATATATATATATATATATATATATATATATATATACAATGTAAACGTTTTGACAATTGTTACATGGAATAATAAAAAAAATACCTGTTTCTAAAGTAGTTTTTCTATTCGCTTTATTGATTGCGTTCCTAATTGTTTTCAATTTACTCGCAACGACTTGAATGTTGTTTTTCTATAAAAAGACCTTTTTTTTAAAAAATCCGGCATTCAAGTCAGCACATGCAAATCAAAAACAATTAGGAATATAATCAATAAATAGATTAACAAAACTACTTCCACGGTAGGTATTTTTATTATTACCTGTAAAATCTCTCTCTCTCTCTCTCTCTCTCTCTCTCTCTCTCTCTCTCTCTCTCTCTCTCTCTCTCTCTCTCTCTCAAACACACACACACACTAATACCCTTTAGAAATGTATGAATCCCCCTCAGTCATGGGGTAAATAGTACTACTACTGTTCTTCTACAAGAATGGCTTTAGCATTAAATAACCCACGATGGTTTGTATGTCCTTAAACAGAGACATTTTTTTCTTAGCAAAAACTGGTTTCACAATAAATGAAAACTGATTGACGGAAACTGGTGGAATTTAAATTTTTAATATTTCCAGTAAAAAAATCTCACAGAGAGAGAGAGAGAGAGAGAGAGAGAGAGAGAGAGAGAGAGAGAGAGAGAGGGGGAGGCAGATAGAGAGAGTGGAAGAGAGAAGTTTTCTTGGCACTTATTCCAGCGAGTTTACCTTTGACCGAAGCCCCTCTGAAATTCCTATGGTGTGAT
Organism: Doryteuthis pealeii; assembly: GCA_023376005.1. NCBI lineage: Eukaryota > Metazoa > Mollusca > Cephalopoda > Myopsida > Loliginidae > Doryteuthis > Doryteuthis pealeii. The sequence goes on from CM042176.1 coordinate 38,047,624, forward strand.
TCATTGAAGATAGAGTTACACGGTTTATTTAGTGAGTTTGATGCTCCACTTGCACAATCTTGTGTTTCACAAAAAAATGCGGGTCAAAAAGTGTGCAGACTGCTGATCAATGAATGTATAGACTGATAATGAAAATTTGGGAAGACTGCTAATCATAAAGTGTGTAGACTGCTAATCAAATGGTGTGCAGAATACTGATCAGAAGGTGTGTAGACTTCTGATCAAAACATTTGTAGATTGTTGATCAAGATGTATCGATAATCGTCACGTACTAATCTAGACTTCGTTTAAACTTCACCAATTCATTATATAAGTTTCTTGGCAATGAACACGTCTCAATTAACTTTTTAATTTTAAATTTACAAAAAAGAAATCTCTAATCTTGGTACTTTTTTTATTACACCTCGTATATCAAGAAGGGGAGATAACTCAAGATAGACATCAACAATGACAAAAAGAAAACGTTAATGCTTCACTTTTTAGATAAGATCTTTTTCATTCATTTCTGATTTTTCAATAAGGTTTCTAACTGTCCATTCCAAAAATAACGAAATCCATTAAAAAAACAAAAACGACTCTCTTCCCCTCTCCACACATACACAATTTGGCGGTCATTGAACACAAACAAGTAAATGAAAGCAAAGTTATTCACGGTATTAAGAATATTAAAAAAACATCTCAAAAGACAACCTTTTCCGCAACATAATGTCTCTTTAGTGATAGTCAAACGAGTATTGACTGATATCGATTAATGGATTGGTTTACGTTTCTTGTTCCATAAAAAGAAAAAGTAATACACAAGTGTTCTATTTGTATCTTTATAGTTTTAATGTATTTCAAATTAAATGATCCGATTTCTGTCTACTTTATACCATAACACAGCAAAATCTGCAAATCTAATCTTATAATTTACCAACAGTCCGTCCTTCCATCCGTACAACTAAGGCTCTCTCATTTTTTACTTGATTCCAAACAAATTTTCAGAAATTGATGGAATTATGATTGAAAAGGTTTTAAACTCTTCACTCTTTGAGTCAATATCTTAAGCGGAGTTTAACCGATCTGAATTCAGAGTTTTCCTTCTCCTAAACCGATTGCCGTACCAAGGTTAAAGAATCCAGTCTGCCCTACTATTTACTCATAGCTGGCAAAAGAATACTTGGATTCATACTTTATGAAGAGTATTAGCGCTATGTAAAATGCAAATAGCGTGACTGGAGTTCAAAACTTGCTTACTATGATATCGTAGTCCAGCAAATTAGCCATTACGTCACGATTGTCTTGTTTCAAGTAACTGTTCCTATTTAAGTTTAGGTTGGTTTTACGACATGTCAATCCTTGTTGGGCTATTCAATGCTGAAGTCATTTTTTTTTGTAAACAATCATATGGTTTCAATTATCTATTTTTATTTAATGCTAATCACTTGTTAGCAAACGGTTATTTGGTTCAATTATCTATTTCTATTTACGAAATTGCATCTAATGGTGAAGTTCCAATTCCAAATTTTTTTATAACTCCTGTCATCTACAAAACATCCATCAATTTCTTCACCCCATAATCTATCCTGATGAAGGTTTAAATAAACTGAAACGTTTAAGCGTCGATAAATAAATTCATCTTATTTTTGGAACACTTCAATTTTTTTTAATATTGTCGGATTTATTTCCATATTTACTCCCCCCATATATATATATATATATATATATATATATATATATATATATATATATATATCGTCACTTGATAACTGCCTTTCATAGCCAGTAAATTAAATGTATGGTTATATCCCATTTATAAAATCATTATCAATTGCAAATTAATAAATTAGCATTTGGCACCTTGTGTGGTATAATGTTTAGCAAGTTGGATTATCAGCCATTTTTAATGGGTTTAATTCTCACTAGGTGCCCCATACTTCTGGCTTGTACCACATTTGACTAAACTTAGTAAATAACTATAATTAGGATTTACAGTCCGCAATGCCTTTGAGGCCTGTTTTTTTTAATACAAATATCCATACAAAAATAGGACCATTATGATATTGATTAACATAGATTGATATAGCTTTGACGAGTGGAGGGAAACTAAAACCCATCTCATATACAAAAGAAAGATGTATGTATGTAGTAATAGTCTGTACGTTGTATCATACAATGCTTTTCACACGTCAGTGTAAAGTAGAGAAACAATGTCTATCCATTACCGAAGGAAATGTTTGGATCATGTTCATCTCAACGAATAATGTTCTTGGTTGACTAATTGTTGCGCTAATCGTTACAGATCAAGTCAGGTTTTAAATAACATTCAATTCAGTATAGAAAGAGTTGAACAGTGAAGATCAACCAATTTAAATGTTAAACACAAGTAAAGACGAATAGGAAACTTGAAGCTTTTGTAAATTTAGAAATGAGCATTTTAAGGTTTTAGATAACTGGATTGCCGCTAATATTTCATAAATCAGTCTAAAGGTTTCCTTGAGATGTGTTTGGTTTGCTTTGTTTTGTTTTACGGCATATCAACCACAGTGGGTCATTTAATACCGATCCTTAGGTGTGTAATTTTTTCCTCATTTTGCACATACTGATTATTGGTTGGGGCCACCCGTTGGCCTTGGTTGGTGACTCGTGATGTTTAAGGGCAGAATCCTAGAAGCTGAGCAGCCCATGACATGCAACATCCACTTTGGCTAGACGGGCCGTCAGAGAGACCCTCCGTTTAATTGGCTGGACACGTTAAGCCCTAACACTAAAGTATTGCAAATCTTTTGACTCACCCTAGATAGATGTATTGCTGATTTTGTTCCGGCTGAAGATGAGCTGAAACCTCAGCTTCATACTCCTTTCGGCTACTGCTCTCTCTAAATATACACGGACTGCCATCTTTTTCTTCTTTTTTATTTAATGTGTATCGATTAATAAAACAAGTGAAATATTCGGGATATTTTTGTCATAGATCATTTATTGAAACAAAATTTGGAGCTAATTGACTTTATCGATTTGCAAGAAGTTTCCAGAAACCTCTTTCATCTGTGGACCACATGATCATTTCGTTTTATTAAAAAAATCCATTCTTTATTTTTTAATGAGAGGAAAAAAATTATTATGTTATGAATTATTAAGTTATGAAGAACATACAATATGGACGACCGGAAGTTGGCAATACCGATTTTCCCAATCAATATTTGTAACCCTTCCCCCTTCCCACCCCCGGGACTAATAGCTGTTCGGTCACGGTTGGAAGGCATGATCGATAGGTCCTCCTTATTTATTCATTCTATCTCATATATAAAATGGTATTACGTTTTATACAGTTTTTTTTTTTGCTAAATCTTTCAACATATAATGTTTATCTCGCATGTAATTTAGTCGTGTAAGATACGATTGACTGATTTTGGTTAGTTATTAGATTGGTTGATTGGTTGGTTTTATGGTTGTCAATTCTTGTTGGGTTATTTAATGCCGAAGTTAATGTCTTTACTGTTTGGCGACACCACTTGGTCTTTAACGAAACGAAAAGCTAATCTGAGAATTACTTAGGAATGCTTCGTGCTATCTTAAATAAAACCTGAAAGCAGCACCCCACAAAAAGTGGCTGTACGGCCACTTACCTCCTATCACACAAAATATCAAAACCTTTCCATACATAATGTTTATCTCCATATGGATTAATCGTGTAAGATTGGCTCATTTTCGTTGGTTGGTTGGTATGTCCTATCACACAAACCACCCAAGTAAGATGAACAAGACACGCTAGACACTGTTCGCGAAGTAAGGACGAATTCGTAAGTGACGTAAGTAATAAATCAGCAATCTAGCTTGCTAACCACTACACCATGATAGGGCGCCTGAATATTTACCCAACCCCTTCACCATGGCCAGGATGTGACACAATGTCGCCATTGTGAGGCATCCAGCGAAGATCGAGCTCGTTTTTCAGTAATAATGGATATCCGAGATTAGCTTGCATATCATTTGTTGTTGTAACTCATCAGAGTTAACAGAGAAATAATAGGAAGAAACACAACGCGTATTAAGAACAGGGGAAAAGGTTTACTAAGCAAATATTCAAAGGGAATTGAGTAATAGACAATTGCTAGGTTGAATTAACAAGTCCGTGAAATCTCATTGTTTCTCCCTTCCGAGTTTTTTTTCAGACATTATCTATAAGAAAACAGACGATTCCATTTTCGTTATTCAAGTACTATATGACATCGTTCAACCACAATCGGACGTCCTACTACATGTCACTGTTAAATATTTCCTTCAATAAATTGTATTATAAAGAAATTAACACGTGTAGGTTATGTGGTGACAGAGATGAAATATTTAATCCTATCATAAGCTAATGCAGCAAATTGGCACAAAAGGAATACAAGACTAGATATGAATGGGTCGGAAAGTTGGTCCACTGGGAATTGTGCAAAATATCAAAATTAGGTCATGCTAACAAACTATTTTAATCTATTAAATTTGACTATGTTATTTAACTTAATAAATTGTTTAAACGTTAGTCTTCATTACCTGTTTTTTAATTGTTTTATTCAGGGACCATCGATAATATGTACCGAGAATCCGACAACATTGTGTGCGTCCACTGTCCTGAATTTGTTTCCATTGGACATGGTAAGTGAAACTTTCTTTTCTTCATATTTCGATTCACCAGTCATGGGAGCCATTGTTGAATTCTCCTAGGAGACATTGATGAATCTTTCCCAGAAAATGTTAAAGAGATTCAAGGAATGATGAAAATAAAATAATGTAAAATATAAATTTGAAAAAATGTTGAACAAATGTAAAGTTTAATTGTGAAAAAATGAGAAATTGCTGAAAAATGAGTAAATGTTGAAAAACTGTTATATGCAAATGTGAAAAAATGTTGTAAAAATGTGAAAAATGTTTTCAAAAATGTTAAATGTAAATATAAAAAAATGTAGTTAGTGAAACTTTCTTTTCTTCGTATTCATTTTCGATTCACTGGTACTTGTTAGCCATAATTGAATTCTCCTAGGAGATATTGTTGAGATTTTCCCAGAAAACTTAAAAGAGATACAAGGACCGTTGAAAAGAAGATAATTCTGATGGGACGTTGAGAAAAACAAAATGGAGTAAGAAAGATAAAGAGAATAATAAAGAGGAAAGAGAGAGAGAGAGAGAGAGAGAGAGAGAGAGAGAAGAGAAGAGAAGAGAAAAGCTATTTTCAGGACGGAAGATGAACTTTCTCTGTTTATTGAATCTTTCCTTACGTAAAATAGTGAGAACATACAATCATAGATCAAACAGAGCATTTTATTAAAAACTTTGGAAGTTTACCAAACGTAAGAAACATGTGAAAGAGATCAGAGGCTGCAGCCCAAAAAATGTTGTAAAAAAAATGTAGAATGTAGATACGAAAACGTGTTGTAAAAATGTGAAAAAAATGTGAAAAAGTGTTATAAAAGTGTAAAATGTAAATGTGAAAAAATGTAAGAAATTTGAAAAGGCGTTGTAAAAAATGTAAAGTTTAATTTTGATTATGTTGAAAATATGTAAAATTATAGAATTTAAATGTGAAAAAATGTCGTAAAAAATGTGAAAAAGATCAGAAGCAATAGCTCTGAAAATGTAAAAAAAAAAGTGAAGAACTGGTCCAAAAGAATCAATGTAAGTAAAATTTGTAACGAAATCCAATGGAACGAGAAAGAAAGAAAACGGAAACACCCAAGAAAATACATTGGTTAAACCTCTGGAAATCTAAAGGGAAAAGAGTACAGTCTAAAGGAATTTGTGCCATCGGTGTGTCCTGATTGATTGATTGATATTCTGCGGTATATTGAATGAAAAGAGGAATATTCATCTTTGCGCCTTTTCTTTTATACCAGGATGTTTCTATGGCAATTGATGTTAAATCTTCTACCAGTCGAGTGGAGAATATTAAAGGAAATTGATTATCAATTTTGTGTAAAGAGACAGGAGTGACTCGACATAACCATTCACTTCCCCAAGAGGCGCTCGATGCATAATGGTTATCGTCATAGGAAACAGATACGGGTTCATATTCTGGACGAGGCTGGTTGCATTTTACATAGCGCTAGCAACTATTCTCCCTCCAGCGATGGGTAAATTGTAGGGCAACCTGTTCTTCTTCAAACTCCACTAGACCCCCCACTTAAAAATTGACTTTGTATTATATCCTCCCCGTTCTGATTGGTTAGGTAAATACACTTTGCAAATAATAGTTTTAATGCTTTTATGATCAGGCAAAAGTATATTCTAAGTAACCACGTGATATTATCACGTGAGAGTGATACATGGAATGCAAGAAATTGAATTTATATCACAGAAGATCCAATAAATATGTTGAATATATTTTTGTAAATATATTTTTGAAAAAATTCCCATGCTCGTTAAATATACAATGCTTTAAATTTCTAACATATATACATATAAAGTAAGTAATATGGCCTAAAGACGGTACCAGCCAAACAGCGAGGGAGTCTATCTCCTTTTCACTTGTGCTAGACCAAGGAGATTTTTTAACGTTGAGGTAGAGCGCCTCACCTACCATCAGCTCTTCACTTCACCATACAGATCCCTGTGCTACTCATACGCTGAACCTCTACCGAGTGAGCTAAACCGGCTTCTTATATATATCAAAAGTTAAATATTTGTCTGTATATAATTAATTTATACATTGAGCTCTCTCAGGATTTATAAAGATCCTTATATAAATATATAAGTTTAGACCTACATAAGCATACAGTGTGGATGCGCAGTGAGATTTTGATATATATATATATATATATATATATATATATATATATATAATATATATATATTGCGCCTTTTTTTATATCAAGATATGTTTCTATGAGAATTGATATTGAAGTATTTTACCAGCAGTCGTGTGAAGATTGCTACAGGCAATCAGATCACCGTTGCTCTGAATTGTCAACTTTGTGAAAAGAAGCAGAAGTGACTTAAGATAATTATTTACTTCCCCAAGATTTATCGTTGGTGTCTTCTTCTTTTCTTCTTTTTTTTTTTTTTCAATTTTTTGATTACGCTCACAGAATCGTGTTGTTCAATCAGACATTTAAATGCTTCAGGGAGGGAACGCTTCTCTAAAGGTGACAAGACTTGACTCTGCTAAAATTAGCACATTGAACAAAACTCTTCACAATTCTTTTTCTTTCTTTCTGATATCGATTTTTTTAAAATTAGCTGCCAACAACTTTATTCGAAACGGTGCTAATATATATCATATCGAAATTATCTCAACAGTTTCAGATAAAGGTGAAATGGTTTGCAATCTGTGCGTAGTTATTTAAAGAGATCTGGTAAAAGAAAGAGAATACCAGAAACGTGATTGAAAATATGTTTTAGAAAGGTAAGGAGAGAAGGTTAAAAACTCGGGGGAGTGCAATTCACTGATTTAAGGATGAGTGGGAGGAAGAGAACCAGGAGAAGTAGAAGGAAAAAAAATCATAAAATGGGGAGAGGTTATGGTTGATGAGCTAGTTTACCGAACCATTTGATTCTCACTGAGTGTGTCAGGACCAAGCCACGTTGAGTGAATATGTATTTACCCAACCCCTCCACTACGAGCAGGATGTGACATAAGGTCGATTTCTAAGCCTTGAAGTTTGTTACGTTTACTTGGCACTGAGAAAGACATGAACTCCTTTCCCTTGCAGCTATAGATGAAATAATTGGTCTCTCATAGGGTTTGTTTGCTATAAGAGCAATTTCAAAAATACGGTTGGGACAATCATATAGGTGCTAGGGCTTGACATGACCGTCCGATTGATCGATTGGGGCTTCTCCATCCAGCCCTAGTAAGAGCTGAAGTAGAGTGTTGCATGTCAGGGGATCTCTTAGTACCCCGGTTACTGACGGTTTACCCGCCACAATCCAATCCTTAGGCATTATGTGTCGCCACCTATGGCCAGTAGGTGGTCCCATTGGGATCGGACCTTACCCTTCTGCAGAGGTACAGTTGGTAACCAAAGGATACGTGATGTGGGAAGCCACGCCTACAATCCAAGGGAAGACAATTATTTTTGCCTCCTTACATTTTTATTAAGAATGAAGATATAATTGCTTACAAATAATTATCATCTACTTACTTGAATATATATAATTGCTTGAAATGCTTGAGACCATATAACTGTATAAAAATTCTTAGAATTAGATAGGAATACTTGAAACTATATAATTGTATGGAAATTATTTGTATTAAGAATAGTTACTTGAAACCGTATAATTGTTTACAAATGATTATTATCATCTTTTTGAAGCTATATAATTACTTGCAAAAAAGACTGAATTCGGCATTAAATAACCCAACAAGAGTTAACATATCGTAAAATCAACCAAACTTTATGCAGTACCCGAAAATATTACGATGATGATAATGATAACAATGCATTATCCCGTAAAGTCTGTGGAATGGCCTATTGTCGGTATCAACTGAACTGCGAGGTAGCGTAGGTGAGATTGTTTTTGCTGAGATGAATGACCACACCTACCGACTGCTCCCAGAATGATTTACCCCACAGATCAGATTACTCAAGCTGTGGTACTCATGCGTTGAGTTGGCGAGGATCGGTATCGAACACCGAACCTTACGATCACTTAGGCGGGTGTTCCATCTGTGGAGTTGAAAGCTTTGTCTTATACTCTCCGTTATAATCCTCTTGCATTCCGGGATTTACACCTGGGACATTTTCTATTCGCTTTGCACAAAAGCTCACCTGTAAATCCGGACGCCATTATTGAATGATTCAGACGTGCTATATTCTTCACAAAACAAAATGTCTACGTAAACCGGCACAGATAAATATAACTTTGCTCTGTTTTGTTATTTTATGTCCTATGAGAATCACGTGAAGAAAAGAAAAGATTTATATATATATATATATATATATATATATATATATGTGTGTGTGTGTGTGTGTGTGTGTGTGTGTGTGTGTGTGTGTTGTCCTCCATCGACGACCATAACCCCTCCCCACATTGACACAGAACAAAAACTAGAGCCGGTGTCTGGCCATGATAGAGAGAAAAGAACTTGAAACAAAGTGAACCCCAGACAACGAGAGAGAGAGGGGGGGCGTTAAGACAATCGTTCACAATCTATTTTCAGACTGATACCTCCTTGTCTTCCAGACCACACTTCTCGTCCCCTTCAACATATACCTATAACAAACACATACCTCTTTATAGGTATTAGGTCCACTGCAATCCGGAACCATATCTATCTAGATTTTAGATAAATATGATCCCAGATTTACATTGCCCTCAAATTATATAATTTTATAATGAATGGCTTTTTTAAGTTACTTTTTAGTGATACGAAACCTGTTGCATTAAGTGAATGAGTTAAAAGATAGTCAAGGGTGGAGATAGACTGGTGGAGAAAAATTTTAAGAGAAAGAAAGAAAGAAAGAAAGGAAGAAAGAAAAGAGTGTAACAATATCGAAAGAGAGAGAGGGAGAGTATATAATAAAGAGAGATAAACGAAATAAATCGAGTCTGTAAATTGTGACAAACGCGCGAAATAGAAAAGCAAAGACTGTCCATGTTCCCCCGGGACCGAGTGACACACTTTAAAATCACAACGCCCACGGAAATCGTCTGCTGCAAGCAAATTTTACTCAAGTTGTCTTTATAATTCAATATCCCAGTGACATTTCTTTCATTTTTTATATCCTAGCACACTGTTTAACAAATTTATTTTGCACAACACTTCTGACTTCTGTCGTTTAGCGGGAATCCGATTATTCTATCACCAACAATATGATAAAATGAAACAAATCTACAAAAATGTATTAAATCACACAATGGTTCTTGAAAATTAGCTGAAAACCTGCCCTGTAGATACAAATTTAAGTTTGTAACATTGTACAAGTGAAGACTCAAGAGTCAATAAATGTCGTTGAGATGTTGGTTGGTTTAATGGCATATCAAACCTTGTGGATTATTTAATGGCAAATCTAATATATATATATATATATATATATATATATATATATATATAATAAGGATATCTACTGAGTCAGACGAACCTACTATTAGTTTCGCATAAAGCTCTTCAGGGCTAAAATCTGACTAATTTACAAATTAGCTTCTCCTAGCGGTTATATGAATATATATATATCTTATATACATATATATACATATAAATTGTTTTTTCTTTTGGCCAAATACTATACCAATAGATTATTTTTTGTTGGTACGAATATCTTGGTCTTTTCTTTTTTTCAAAAATTTTTTTCTTCCTGGTTGATGTTTGGTAGTATATTTTTACAATCAAACTCTCTGCCGGGTTTTTTCTTTCCGCAAGGATCTACCAACACGCTTGGTATATTAAATTATATATATATATATATATATATATATATATATATATATATATATGATTTGTTTAAGAAATAATTTTCATTGGCTTCATGTGTATTAATAAATACTGGTGGTTGACCCTTAGCCATCGCCTTCTAAGGCGATGGCTAAGAGTCAACAATTACTCTTATAGCAAATACTCAACCCTTTTTATCATATAGATAAGAAGGGTTGAGTATTTGCTATAAGAGTAATTCGAAGAATATGGTCGAGACAATCATATAATTTATAGTCCTTGACATGACTAGCCGATTAATTGGATGGGTGTTGCATGTCATGGGCCCAAGTAGTACCCGGATCACAGCCAGCTCAGCCACCACAATCCTACCTTTAGGTATTACGCATTGTCACCCACAGCCAAACAAGTGGTCCCATTGAGATTGGGTCTTACCTCTCTAAAGAGGTACAGTCTGCATATTTTTGCCAGTCGACAGAATGGCAAAATGGCCATTGCACATACAACCAAAGTTTTGATTTTTCAGTATCCACGAAAAAGAAAATCATAACTTTGGTTCCTGGACAGAAGAGAGATCGAGGCGTCAGTAATTCCTCTACAAAATTGTTTATTAACACATTTTGTCATTTTGGTAAAATAATTTCTGAATGATAATCGGACCTGTTAGAAATCTAAGACTTGATGATTGGTGTAAATTCGCCCCGAGGTGTGGCGAAAACGAAAACTTCAAAACTTTGCGTAAAAGCACTTGAATAACATTGGGAAGGGATCTATCCAGTTTATTACATACAATTCATGGCCGACAATTTATAGCTCATAATTCATTGACAACTAATTATCTATTAATACTCGTGTTCCTGAAAAGTACAACCGGTATCATCTTGCAACACCATCTGGTTAAAAATGAGATCCCCCAAGATGAAATGCAAAAATGTAAATTCTGATTATCTGGTGTTGCTTATCCGGTGAATTCTTATTTCTTATGAGTGCCAACACCTCTGCAAAATAATAGACTATTCTATTTTTATTATAAAAGAAAAAAGGGAAGAAATATTACATGCTACATAGAAAATATAATAAGAAAGAAAGAGAGTAGGAGAAAGATAGAGAGAGATGAGTACGCGGAAACAATAACGCTAACCTGTTTCAATCGAAAAGATGAAAAGAAGAACAGAAAGAAAAAAGTGTGTGATAGTTAAATCAAGATTATTATACTTTTTACATATTGAACTATTTAGCAATAACTCTTGAACAAATATATCAAACGTTGTAACATTTAAATTATCATACTAGGTCTTACTAGTAACCCATAATTCATAGATAACAATTCAAATTTATTATTCATAATTCATAGCCCATAATTCATAGACAATTCATAGTCCATAATTTATATACAACAATTCATAACCCAACATATATTGACAGCAAGTCATAGCCCATAATTCATAGACAACAATTGATAGCCCATAATTGATAGCCTATGATTCATGGACAACAATTCTTAAGACTATAAAATATAGTCCATAATTCATGACCCAAAATCTATAGACAGTTCATGGCCCATTATTCATCACCATTAGGTCATATCCCACAATTCATAGCCATATAGGATTAGATAACTTACTAGCAGGACCTGTGGATGTACCACAGTATGATGATTTAATTATTATAATGTTTGCTATGTTTACTTAAGAGCTATTGCGAAATAGTTCAATATGTAAAAAGTATAATAATCTTCATTTTAACTCTCTCTCTCTCTCTCTCTCTCTCTCTCTCTCTCTCTCTCTCTCTCTCTCTCTCTCTCTTCAACGCGCTTAATCCATCTCTCTATCTTTCCCATACCCTCTTTCTTTCTGCCTTTCTTATATTTCTTATGTGTAGCATGTCCATTTTCTTCCCTTTCTTTCTTTATAATAAAAATGGAATGGTCCATTAGCTGAGGTGACGATAAAAAATAAGAATTCGACAGATAAGTAACACTAGATAATCAGGACTTACATTTTTGCATTCTATCTTGGACAGTCTCATTTTTAACCAGAGGGTGTTGCAAGATGATAACGATCGTACGAATAATGAACAGGAGTATTGATAGTATTGGTTTGCAGAGACAAGTGTTATAAACTTCAGCTCAAAATTAGAAGAGGAAAAAGCGCGTCAAAAGATTTCAAATAAGAAATAAAAAAAACGAGCAGAGTCATAAAAATGTATTTTGTTGAAATTTATTACCTTCCTTCTTTCCCTCTTTAACTGATTTGTTATTTGCTGGTTTATTCGTACACCCCCCCACACACACACACACCACCCCCAGCACCACCATTCTCATTCCTTCGCCAATTGACAGCAATTACCAGCATTTTTATGTCAATAAGAATCGTGAACTTTATAGTTTATTGTAATGGCGGAATTGTGTGACTAAATTAAATGGTTAAAAAGGAACAACGGATTAGAAAAACAATATTCAAACAACAATCGTTTAAAAACGTTGGATGAGATAAAGTGCTCTTATACTGGAAAGCAGAGCATTATTATGGGACTGGGGGTTTTATGTGGGTGGTTAGGCTTTTGGTTATTTGTTGCGTGTTGCTAATTTCTTTTCTTAAACCCCATTGTATGTGGTTCTTCCTTCTGCAGAGTGGAACTGAAAATAGATTTAAATTAAGAAGAGACAAAGACAAAAATACTTTAGCAAACTGCTTCCTTTAGGTTATCAGTGGTGCCGAAACCCGGGAATGAACCAGGGACCTTCAGATTATCAGACAGTCGTAGTCGTCGTAATTGCTTCGCTCTCCCAGCAGTTCTAGTCTTCTCACTAGTACTATCCAAATATATCTTCTCTTCCACTCGTTTCGACAGCCAAAATGCTACTGCAGACTTTCTCCCCGATCTGGGAGGGCAGGTCCTTAAATATCCCATTGCTGTGTTTCATCTGGGTTCCTTACTCTGAATTGCACGTTCGACATTCATTAGCACGCGTCAATCCTCACGACGAGACTTTACATCCGGGTTACTCTGCACTGCTCGTGCGGAATTTCACCTGCATTTCAGCAACGAAGAGGTGACGAGTTCAATTTCCGTGGTCACTCGCCACACTCCTCCCCCTCGCACAGGCCACACCTATCCGGACTCGTTTCGTTCGTGGGGGCTGGGAATCTGCTTATCCACATATACTTTTAAGGTTCAGACTTTATTTCTAGGTTCATAGCTATTTTCGTGGAGAAGAGATGCCTTCCTGTGTCTGTAGTGGCGTATGTTTCTAGTAACGGTCTGCGTTAGAATAGTCGAGGGATTTTTCGGGTGCCAGGAAGGGGCTTTTTCTCTGCGCATGCCCAGAGGGTTCTTCCTGTCTGTAGTTTATGGCCAAGGGTGATACTTACATAGAATACTTAACATAGCTTAACACTTGTAACCGGTTATGGTTAACGGAACGAGAACAGTCTACCCGGGTAGATTGAATAAAGGGTTCAGTTCGAAGTTCCATGAAGGCTCACGAGTTCGAAGTGAAGGTTCCCGAGTTTAACAAGTAATACCTGAAGAAGGTGGGAGGGTACATCGGCCGAAACGTTGTGTATATAATAATAAAGATGAGGACAACAGTCCGAAAAATTCAAAGAATGCAAGCTGCTGTGCGGCTAACAAAATCTTCGTCAGATAATGACCCTTAGGTCAGGTGTGGTTTCAGTCTTGTCTAGGATTTGAACTCTGGTCGCCGATTCCATATTCAAATTAATGAAAGTAAAATCTGTAGTTTTACGAACAATCCTAGTTTTCCTTTTTTTTAATATTTTGATTTATGTTCCAGTTGTCAAGCAATATAGGTTGTTAAAATTAATGTGGAAGGTAGGGTAGTGTGGGTAGAAGTAGTTACCACATGTCAGTAGTGAACTCGCTCTCCGGTAGACATTAAATGAGTTTGTAAATCGTTAGACGATGTGTGTTCTGGAAAGTTTGTAACTCTTTAGACTACCATGGTGGTTCCTCGGTGACAGACCGCAACAGCCGGGTTTGTTGCAATCTGCTGCCAATCTACTGTCTGTCGTCGGTCGACTGCAGGTAAAAACCAGTTATTAACTGTAATATTGTGAGAATTCGCAATATCTATTTTTTATTTATGTTTTCGGTTGTCAAGCGATGTATGTAGACGTTGATCTTGAAAGGTTGTTTCGTGACGACGAGAATGAAAAGAAAAGGGGGAAAAAGAAATCTAGAAATGAAGAAGAAGAAGAAGAAGAAGAAGAAGAAGAAGAAGAAGAAGAAGAAGAAGAAGAAGATAGGATTCGTGCTTGACATGAACGTAATGGAATTCTTTGTTCCAACAATGAATTATTGACGAGGGGATTTTGGAAAGAAGGAACACGGACACAAGAAAATTAAAGTAAATACAAATGTCTACCTTGAAAAGGTCATAAGGAAACGATTTTATATTCACTCATTCAGGCAGATAGAGTGATAGATATTAACAGATTGAGATAGATAGATAAATAGATAGGTAGATCTGAACAGACACAAATGGATCGATAGATATGAATAGACTTAGATAGATAGATAGATAGATAGATAGATAGATTTGAACAGACTCAAATAGATCGATAGATATCAATAGACTCAGATAGATAGATAGATAGATAGATAGATAGATAGATATGACTTTTGATTTGTTATTTTCTGAATTTTCTAAAAGGCCGTGGATATTGTTATGTCAGTGTCGTTGCCATTTTGTATGAAAGAAGAATTTTTTGTGATGACGAGAAAAGAAATCAAGAAAAAAAAGTTATTTTACTTAATGTTCATTTTTCATTTCTATTTTTATTTGTTTTATTCTAGCCAAAGATCCGATCGCGGCGTCCGAATATTTTAAGAAAATGGACGAAGAGGTACAACACCTCATTGCGAAATACGCTGAGGTTCTAAAGAAAAAAGGGGTAAGTATTCTAATATATTCCTATAATAAAGCCATTTCCAATGCATTTCTATTGTAAAATCATTTACAATACATTCCTATCGTAAAACCATTTCCAATCCATTCCTATAGAAAATCATTTCCAATATATTCCTATCGTAAAATCATTTTCAATGTATTCCTATAGTCAAATCCTTTACAATGCATTCCTTTAATAAAACCGTTTCCAATACATTCCTATAGTAAAATCCTTTTCAGTGCATTTCTTTTGTAAAATAATTTGCATATAGTCAAAAGACCATGTGTCACATTCTATCCTACGCACTGCTCCGCCCTGTCGAATGGGACTGTAGAATACGTTGATTGCACCTCTGCAGAGGGGTAAGACTCACCTCCAGATGAAATGCAACGCTCCACTTGGATCCTTACTTGGGCCAGACGGGCGGTCGAAAAGGCCTGGTGCGATGAATCTGCTTGTCATGTCAAGCCCTAGCATCTATATGATTGTCCCGGTCGTATAAGGGTTAGAAGATAGTGACTGGGGGTCAACCACCTGTATTTATTAATTCACATGAAGTTAATGAACATTATTTCTTAAACAAATCAAATATTGTGGTACCTTGACTTACGTGTGGCCCAACTTACGAATTTTCCAAGTTACGAGCTGTCTCTCAGACGATTTCAGCTGTAATTTAAAATTTGATGTTCGGGCGAGCTTCAGATACGCTTATGTTAATGAGTTCACTAAGTTTCCAAATTTATTACGCCAAAGAAAAATATTATTTATAAAAATAAATATTAAAACATATCACAGTACAGAATTCATTACATTCTATTTTATTATGTTTTTATACAATACACTGCTATTTTTCTAATTAAAAAACGTAATAAAAAATAAGGGTGTTTCTTTTGGGGTGGATGGAACGGATTAATGGAATTTCAGCTTATTCAAAGGGGAAATTGATTTGATATACGAGGAAATTGAGTTACGAGCCGAACGAATTAGATTTGAAAGTCAAGGTACCAATGTATATTTTTAAAAAGATTTGGAACTAAATAACCCACAAGGGTTATGCCATTAAAGGATATGCCATTAAAACTCTGTTAGGATTGTTTTAAATGCTTTGAGACGCCATTAACTCTTCAAATGTAAAATACAGGGCCGTAGCAGAGATAAATATTTTTTTTTTTTGTTTTGTTTTTGTTGGGGGCAAAATTTAGAATTTGGCCTTAAGTTATCAAAGATACATTTAAAATTGCCAATACTTTGATTTGATAAATTCTTCTTGTATTTATTTGTAGTAGCAAGTCGTAAGTATTTAAATTTTAATGTAATGAAATATTATATTAAATTAAAAAACTAACGAAATTAAATAAGAACGCATATAAAAAATTACACTTATTTTAAGTATATTTTAATTGGTTTCTATATAAAATCATTCATGGGATTGATTTTAATACAATGGCGAATAAAAAATAATATTAGAGATATTTTTAAGTAATTATTTATCAAACCAGGTTTTGTTAAAACCAGTATGCAAATTAACGACACCATAAATTATGTAAATCTTTATTTCTTAATGATATTCAAGACACACTGCAGGATTTTTAACGCACTAATAACAAATAAAAAGGTTGTTTTGAGTCAAATCTCAGATTTTTCATTTTTGACTATAAATTAAAATACATTAATAGACTTACGCAACTCCTGAAGGTATTGTGACGTCA
The DNA here is from genome assembly GCA_023376005.1 of Doryteuthis pealeii. Taxonomy (NCBI): domain Eukaryota; kingdom Metazoa; phylum Mollusca; class Cephalopoda; order Myopsida; family Loliginidae; genus Doryteuthis; species Doryteuthis pealeii. The sequence continues at coordinate 38,064,585 of CM042176.1, forward strand.
TCAGTGACGTAGTTTGTTGCTCACCGAATCTCCATCATAATGATATACTTTGTTGAAATAAAACTGTAAAACTATTACAAGTAGTAAAAATTTGGGTGGGTGCAGCCCCACACCCGGTTTGGATCCTACATCTCTGAGATAGGAGTGTATTTTAAAACTGCACTTCAAAGTAAGAAAATTACTTGACCTTCCATACGTTTTTATGGTTTCTTCTCGGCCACTTAAAAATGATTTCCTCTTCGTGAAGACACGTGACCTTTTCAAACCAATCATTACGAAGCAGAGCACTTAAGAATGCATCGTAAAAATATACTCGTCCGTACAAGTCAATTGAAACCCATAAAAATCCTTTCCATTTTAAAACCTAAATGATATCAATATAGACATCTCTGTCGATAGATATTTATTCAGCTTAGATCAGATTGGCACGAAACGAAAAATAAGTAAAACAAAATGTTAAAATTCATTTAGGCTTTTACTTTTTCTATTGGTAAATCCACGTCGGTATTGAGTTTGGGTTTAGTTGGTTAAACATTGTAGTGTTCCTTGAAATCCTAGATAGAAAAGAGTGTGGCATCAGTTGGATACTCCTTGTGACAGAAAGTATATAGTATTTATTGAAATCCATGGTAGAAAAGAGTGTAGTTTCAGTAGATACTCCTTGTGTCAAAAGTCTGTAGTATTCCTTGAAATCCTCCTCTGTAGGATCACAGAAAGTTCAATTTCCAATTGATTTCAGCAACCTTAAATGCGTTCTATATTGTTTCTCATTGGCTAATTTTTACCGGAAATGCCTGCTGCTGATGTTGGGAAAGTTCATAAATATGAGTAAGAATTTGGCGTACCAATATTTCAACAGAAAGAATAAAAGAAAACTATGCTTTTAGAATTAGTATTCTAAAACAAAAATTAGCATTCTAAAACCTGTTTCGCGCTTTTGGTTTGAGCCACAACTCCTTGATTCAGGGGTAAATCTCAGCCACTAGACAAACCCAAATTATGTTTGTATATAATCATTACTTAATGAACAATCAAGTAAGTGTGGGTTTTTTATATGTTGATCTCAATTGAGAAGATTGACGCTGCACTATCTTCCCAAGCCTTATTTACTCGCATTTGAACATATGTCAGACTAAGCTGAGCTTGGTAAATAATCACACAGAAAATATATATATATATATATATATATATATATATATATATATATATATATATTGTTCCTTAAGTAGTTACCTCGGCTTCGTCTGATTCCTTGTCCTCATCATCATCTGAAAAAGTCAAAGGTGGTGACAGTATTTCAATAAATCATATATATATATATATATATTATATATATATATATATATGATTAATTGAAATACTGTCACAACATTTGACTTATTTACTACCATTTGGACACATTAGGCTGAGTTTAGTAAATAGTTATATAGAAAATTATATATATATATATATATATATATATATATATATATATATATGATTGAAATACTGTCAATACTGTCAGCACCTTTGACTTTTTCAGATGATGATGAGGACAAGGAATCATACAAAGCTTAGGATATATATATATATATATATATATATATATATATATATATATATATATATATATATATATATATTTGTTCTTCTTATTCCTCGTCCTCATCATCTGAAAAAGTCAAAGGTGGTGACAGTATTTCAATTAATTATTCTCTGCTGTCCTCTGCAGAACTCGAACAGAACAGCATCTTAACATCCTCGAAGCTGTGCTTATTAACTCGCATTGTTCAAGCTTGTGCAGGCAGCGTGAACTGAAACGCAAATTAGCATTATTTGAGAAATCATTTAGCCATCCTGGAGTTGATTCTTTTTTTTTTAATCCTCTTCCCTTACTATCCCGCCCTGTCGGCTGGGGTAGAAGAATATACCAACTGCACCTCTGCAGAGGAGTAAAATATCCCCAATGGCTGGTGGCCCGTAATGCTTAAGGACGGAATCTTAGTGGATGTGCTGTCCGTGACAGGCAACAACATTCCACTTTGGCGCTTACTCAGGCGATCAATCGTCTGGTCATGTCAAGCCCAAATACTTATATGTTCAAATGACTTTGCTCTCATGACACCCAACCATTTTTATCTTATATAAGCAAGAAGACATTGGATGAGGGTGTTCTAGGTATGACGTTAAACTGCATCTAGTGGTGTCTTGGAGTACCCCTTTATCACCATTACTCCCACGTCCACCCTTACCTGGAGTGGTAGTATCTGTTAGGGTCCCATCTATGGGTTAAATAGATTTTTTTTAAATGAGTATTAAAATGTGTTTCTAGAAATTGAGTTTGAAAACTAGAAGGAATAAAACAAAATGTCTTCGGCAACAAGAGTTGACATATCGTAAATCCAACCAACCAATAAATCTCTTACTATCATACGAATTTTACTATCATGTGGTATTAAATAACCCACAAGGGTTGATATGCCATCAAACCAACCAACCAACATTTCAGCGGTCACTGAAAATGATATTCTTTACCCTTTTTTTCTTATTATTTCAGATTCCTGGCAAAGTTCTGAGACTCTCCGGAAAACCAGGTGAAGCCATTGTACAGGCATCAAAAGAGGAGAAAGCGTCCATGATTGTGACCGGCACCCGCGGGCTGGGAACCTTCTCCCGAACCATCATGGGAAGTGTCAGCGACTATGTAGTCCACAATGCTACCATTCCAGTCATTGTTGTACGCAAGGAGGCCTAGAATCAATCTCTTTTTAATTAATAAAATAAAAAATAAAAAAGATGGTGTCGGCTGGCAGACTACATTAGTCCGATGTAATCTTTTTTTGATATTCTCCTCAGCCAATCAAAATCAAAAATCATCCACCGACGTCATAAAAGCCATAAAAGTCTAACGTCCTCCATTATCGTTACAGTTTTCAAAATCATTAACTAACTGATATATATATATATATATATATATATATTATATATATATATATAATATATATAAGGCTTCTTTTATTTGTTAGCTGACATTTTTATGTTACCAAATCATTGTTATATTATAGTTATAGATGGGATGGCATAAGCTTTAATGGTACATTCATTTTTTAAAGAAAAAGAAAAGGCCCCATGGAAGCGAAAATCTGTTGTACGTTTTTTTATGTTTTTGTGATTTTTTTTCTTATGATCCAACTTTTATCCAAAGAAATGGAAGCGATTTAGATATCTGTTTCTATTTAAATTCGTATTTTCCAACCGGATATATTTACAAATGTTTATGTAGTAAACATTTAAAAATTAAAAAAATAAAAAATAAAGGATCATATTACTAACTGTTTGTTTTCTTTGTTGATTTTCAAATATATATATAATATATATATATATATATGTGTGTGTGTGTGTGTGTGTGTGTGTGTGTGTGTGTGTGAACAGTCTTGATAATGGTTCGGAAAAGAACCGAAAGCATTTGGTTTACTTATTAATGCCTTTCAAGATAATATTAAAAAAATTGTTAGAAAACTTGAAAAAAAAAGAAAAATCTTGAAAACAATAAGGATTCTATTATCTGCGTTATTCGGACTATTGTCCTCATTTTCATTGTTATCTGTACAACGTTTCGGCCGATATGCCTTCCGGCCTTCTTCAGGTATTTCTTGTCGGACTCTGGAACCTTCTTTTCGGAACTTTGAACACCCTTTATTCAGTTCACGGGGGTATCCTGTTATGTCAATTATTATTCTATTTTACTGCTGCCATTGATCAGGATTGAACCTGCAATAACTGTCACTTAGAACTGTCTTGACCTAACTCTTTATCCACTAGGCTATGTGTCCAATTGGATTATCCAATGTGAATTTTGGGAATTTATAAACCTAATGTCTTGTTTTGGCTAGAATATCTACCTATTCACTTATGTATGATTTTTTACCTAGACTCATATTGGGTGTTTTTTTTTTATTTTGTTTTGTTTTTTTAATCTGATCTAGCCTTTTTAATTATGGGTTCCCATATTGTGTTCATTTCTATGCTCGGTCTACTTAACAGCCCACTACAGCCTATCATATGAGATGATTCTTTGAGGCGTCTTCTCTTTCAATGTTCTTCCCTATCTATTATCTCATAAGGGCAGATGGTTTCCCTTTTCGTTCCATATATGGTCAGCCATACCCGACTTTTCTATTTTTCCTCGGACCACTGCTTTACGATGTTCTTCTAGTCTTACTTTCAGTGGGCGGCATGTTTCACCTTTGTATACTTTGCCACAGCTGCATGGGATGGAATACACACAATTTTTGATCATGTTGTATTCTGTTGGGGGCTTGACTCGAAGGAGATGTTTACGAAGAGTCGAGTTACTCCTGAATGTTGTCCTGATGTCATAGGGATTACATATCTTTTGAATCTTTTCAGCCAAGCCTTTCACATAGGGCAGACAGACTGTGGTGAGTTTTCGGGTATCATCCTCTGTCTTGCAATCCAGATTTTTCATAGCTAATGTTATCCTCTCAGGATAATTGTTACGACGGAGGGTATCCCTTAAGCTGTCCATTTCCTTCTCATATACCTCATCACTGCTGATGGCTTTTGCCCGATGTTGTAAGCAACAGACGATTCCTTTCTTTACATTGTATGGATGGAGGGAATTGAAGTTGAGGTACTGTCCAGTGAAGGTAGGTTTACGATACACGGATGAACTGAATCCTTGCTCTGTGCGGTTAAGTAGACTGAGCATAGAAATGAACACAATATGGGAACCCATAATTAAAAAGGCTAGATCATATTTTTTTTTTAGATTAAAAAAAAAGATACGCAATATGAGTCTAGGTAAAAAAGCATACATAAGTGAATAGGTAGATATTCTAGCCAAAACAAGACATTAGGTTTATAAGTTCCCAAAATTCACTCTGGATAGTCCAATTGGACACATGGCCTTGTGGATAAAGGAGTTAGGTTAAGACAGTTCTAAGTGACAGTTATCTCTAGATTGTAGGTTCAATCCTGATCAAGAGCAGAAGTAACATAGTATAATAATTAATACAGCTTAACCCCAGCTATGGTTAGCGGAATGTGAACAGGTTACCCCCGTGGACTGAATAAAGGGTTAGATTAAAAGTTTCGTGATGGCTCCCGATTACGACAAGAATGTGCCCGATTATGACAAGAAGACAGTTGGTTGTACAACGTTTCGGTCGATATGCCCTCCGGCCTTCTTCAGGTATTTCTTGTCGGACTCGGGAACCTTCTCGGACTCCGGAACCTTCTTTTCGGACCCAGGAACCTTCTGTCATAAATCGGGCACATTCTTGTCGTAATCGGGAGCCATCACGAAACTTTTAACCTAACCCTTTATTCAGTCCACGGGGTAACCTGTTCACATTCCGCTAACCATAGCTGGGGTTAAGCTGTATTAATTATTATACAATGAAGATGAGGACAATAGTTCGAATAACGCAGATAATAGTAATCATCAAGCCTCATCTCAAACATTCAAAGAAATAATAAGGATTATATTTTTCACCAAATTCTTTTGAATATATATCTATTGTGGTGGGCGAGCAGCATCTATTCATTCAGACATATTTGGTTAAACAGAATAAACATATTTTGTCTACATATTCTGGTTTCAATCCTCTGAATTCGCTGACCGGAACTGACTAATAAATTTGCCATTAAATTTTTTCCCAAATACTTTCAATCCTTACACGGACCATCATCGGGGAATGTGTATATTGCAAAAACAATACAACTTTACAAATATTCTATTCATACCAGTGTTCTATTTATATTGGTATTATGTGGTAGTATTTGTTTGTTTGTTTGTTTTTGGTTGTTTGTAGGGGGTTGGGGGGTTATCAGTGTGGTTTTATAGATAACAGCGATAGTTAAAGGCATTTAAGTACGTTAGTACTAAATTCGAAATTAATTTTATTACGGTTGAAACTTTGATGTATAATGTGTAAGGCTTCAAGAATCTGTAGCTATATTTTTGCACCACTTGGGCTCTAACAGAACACTTAGAAAAAAGGCTACATGAGAACTACACAAGGATATTGCGTGCAGTCTTGAACAAATCCTAAAAACAGCACCCCACAAAAAGCAGCCGTATGGTCGCTTGCCTCCTATCACACAAACCATTCAAGTAAATTCTGGAGATTGTTAGAGAAGCAAAGACAAATTCATAAGTGACGTTCTGTTGTAGACACCTATACATGGACATACCAGGGTAGGTTGACCAGTAAAAGCTTACATTAATTAGAAATGCACGGATTCTGGATGCCGTATGAAAGTCTTGCCATGGATGTTTGACGTGAGACGTCATGAGTTTCCTTACTGTCAGTGCGACCTGATGACAATGATGATATATATATACATACATTCAGAGATTGCTAGAGCTGTGCTACTACCAAGGCTTATGCGTGACCCACACCTACTTTAGGTGCAAGGACATCCATCAGGTGGCATGGAGACACCCGCACTCTCACCTCTGACGTCAGCTAGATCTTGCCATCACCAGGTGCGCGAATCTTGCAAGCATCCTTCACACCCGCACGTACCATAATACAGACTGCAACTCGGATCACTCACTGGTTGCCAGCACGAATGACTCCCAGAAAGATCCACCGCGCAAGAACGAAGGGTCGACCACGCATCAACACGTGCTGCGTAGGCAACAAGGGAAAGATACAGCACTTCCTAAGCAGTCTCCAAGAAGTTCTCATAAACAAGATGCCGTCAAAAAAAGCCTCAATTGACGCAAAGTGGTCTCACCTCAGGGATGCCATCTACAACTCTGCTATCACTGCCTATGGTAAAAAGGAGCAGCAAATGAGGACTGGGGGAAAAAATGAAAAAATAAAGGTAGCGCCTAGCCAAAACACACTTAACGCCTGGAGGAGTGCCAGAAACAAAACTAAGAAACTTGTGCCACGATATAGAGACAGCTGCCAACACAGGAGATGCAAAGGGCATGTATGAGCTACAGGCCCACCCATAACAAAGACTGCACCCCTAAAAGATAAAACGAGAGGAGTCTACACTGACAAAGGGAAGCAGCTGCAACGCTGGGTACCTGGAACTGTATGCAACCTAAAATGAAGTGACAGAAAATGCCCTCTCTGATCTGCCAGCAATGAATGAGCTGAATACACTACCAACGGTGGAAGAACTCGACAAAGCCATCGACCGCCTTGCTGATAGGGAAGCAACCGAGCGTTGCTCCAACCACTACACGAACTACTCTACAGCTGCTGGGAACACGGACACATCCCTTGGGACATGCGGGACGCAACCATCGTCACTTTATACAAGAATAAAGGAGATCGGAGCGACTGCGACAATTAACGGGGCATTTCCTTCCTCGACATAGTTGGAAAAGTCTTTGCTCGTGTTACATTGGCGCGTCTGCATCTATCCGGGTGTTGACATGATCTTCTCACTACGCCAGCTACACGAAAAATGTCATAAAATGCAGATGCCATGCTACACTGCATTCATAGACCTAACGAGGCATTCCCAGTGAGCAGTGGAGTGAAACAGGGCTGTGTCCTTGCACCTACACTGTTCGGGATATTTTTCTCCATGCTTCTCCAGTATGCCTTCAAGGACTGCAGCGAGGGAGTCTATATACACATCAGAGCTGACGGCAAGTTGTTCAACATTGCTCGACTTAGGGCTGAGACCAAAATCACGAAGGTCTTCATTCGGTAAATGCCATTCGCTAATGACGCAGCCTTAACGTCACACACTGAGTACGGCCTGCAACAACTTGTCAGTCGACTCGCGCATGCTTGCAAGGAGTTCGGACTAACCATAAGTCTAAATAAGACAAAAGTCATGGCACAAAATTCAGACACCCTCTCGAACATTGTCATCAATGGGTGTAGCCTGGAAACAGTGGAGAGCTTCAAGTAGATTGAGTCCACCATTGCCAAATCAGTCACCACTGACAGTGAAGTCAACAGCAGAATCGCCAGAGCGGCGGAATTTATGACCAAACTGAGCCAGAGAGTCTGGAACAATGCCAGCCTTACCATGAGAACCAAACTGCGCGTCTACAAAGCATGCGTTCTCAGTACTCTCCTCTAGAGTAGCGAAGCCTGGATCACATACTCATGCTACGAGAGGAAACTAGAAAATTTCCACCTCAGATACCTACGCCGCATCCTACGCATACGTTGGTAGGACCAAAGTGCCAAACACAGAAGTGCTGGAATGAGCAAACATGAACAGCATGCCCGCCATCATCTACGTTGGCTTGGTCACATCAGGAGGATGGACAACGGCCGCATCCCCAAAGACCTACTGTATGGCGAATTAGCAGAGGGCACCCGACCAGTAGGGAGACTACGCCTGCGCTTTAAAGATGTCTGTAAGAGAAACATGAAGACATGCCACATTAATACCAACACATGGGAGGCTTGTGCAGAAGACCGTGCGACCTGGCGACTCCTCGTCAAACGAGGAACGAAAAAGAGTGAAAAAGAGAGGAAAGTAGCCGGCACGAAAAAGAGAGCCAAAAGGAAGGAGAGACAACAGCATCTTCAGTAAGTATCACTGTTTGTTTGCAGTCACTGCACCAGAGATTGCCATTCAAAAATTGGTCTGTTCAGCCGCTCATGCAGTTGCATTTTTTAAAAATGGACACTACGCCATCGTCTTTAGTAGACGGAAGGATGCCAACAATATATATATAATATATATATATATATATATAACGGAAATTCGGAGAAAATATGTAATTTCTGATGAGGTTTGAATACGAATCCCATTTCCAGTGATGCTTTTTGTAAACGAAAGTTGTTTAAATAAACATTACATATAAAAACCATTCCGGATCACGTGATCATGTGTGTGCGAGTGTATTTATGCGCATGCGCACACGCTTGGCTTTGAAAATGGTGGTTACTGGAACATTTTTACTTAATAACACGCATTCTTTTATTCCTCTTTGAGTGACACTCGACAAGAATAAGAAGCTTAAACGCTCAGTCCATTCACAGTCGGCTGCATAAAGCCAATACTTAAATAAATGGGCTTCTTCATCTCTGCTATCAATCTGGAACGCCTCTTGAGAAACAAAAATCGTTTAATGAATTGATAAAATATGACCGGACGCTTAAATAGGAAAAATGAATAGCGGTCGATTTTATCTTTTGGAGAAGTGGTTCGAAGTAATGATGAAGTAATACATAAAAATGAATCTTAACCATTAATTCAATTTGTATTTCTTGAGTAAGGGTTTTATATCTAAGAAGTGCAGGAAAAGTTTATTTTAAAGCGTCCTCCACAATTTCCCATTCTCCTCGTTCTCAGGGACATTTTATCTTTATTGATTATTATAAATCATATAGTGAATTACAGTAATGCTGCAATATAATATTCAATATATATATATATATATATATATATATATATATATATATATAAACACATTTTTTTTGTGATGAAATAAAGAAAATACAGTGCTCAATCACAAATTGTGAGAGCTAATATTTATTTAATTTGTTGAGGTTTTTTTTTTAATAAATCCTTATTATAGACAGCTACCCAGGTTGTCTTGCTAAGTCGCAATCATCAGGCTGTCAAATTAGATCTTATGGTGTTTATTTGAAGATATTTTCTTAATGTTATATTCTGGACCGCAAATAACGTCGGTTGCTTTTGTGGACGCTAATGCGCTTCGGATTTTTTAAATATGACATTTTCCAGAATAAACATTAAGAAAAGATCTTCAAATAAACACCATAAGATCTAATTTGACAGCCTGAATGATTGCGACTTAGCAAGACAACCTGGGTAGCTGTCTATAATAATGATTTTTTTTTAAAACTCAAAAATTATATATATATTATATATATATATATATATATATATATATATATAGGAGTAAAATGAGAAAATCAATCTGATAGTATGCGGAGAAAATGTAGACAAACACGGGATCTTTCAAAGGAAACATTATTCTTGCTGGTAATGCGGACGCTATAACGTTTTGGTCTTTATGGCCATCTTCGGGGCTTGAGATGAGGTCTTTTTGTCAGTTATGAGTATCCTTGGTCGCGAGTAGATGGGAGGTAGTAGTCATCGTTGTCCAGTGTAGCTGCTGCTAATATGGGGTGGGTGTGTAAGAGGAGGAGGGGCAGTTAGGATAGTAGGAATTGGGTTATATGGGAGTAGTGAGAGGGAATTTTGATCATGTTTAATACTGTGGTGTGTGAGGAACAAGGAGGTAGGAGGATGGGGATCATTTGTTGGTGCTTAGTGTGTGTGTGTTTTATTCAGAGGGAGGTTAAGTTTTTGGCCTTGATTAATTTAATTAATTCATTGCAGTTAACCCTGATGATCCTCATGGAGAAACTCGAGTAGGTTATCTGACTATAAAATTTTACTATGTTTGGCATCCTTCCGTCTACTAAAGATAGCGTAGTATCCCCTTTTTTTCTGAATAGCCCAACTTTTGAATGGCAATCTCTGGTGCAGTGACTCAGCGAACACTTCGGCTGGTCAGGTCGAATGCCTTCGATAAGTCCATGAATTCGGTGTAGAGTGGCATCTGCTCTCCTGGCACTTTTCATGCAGCTGGCGTTGTGAGAAGATCATGTCCACGGTTGCCCGGTTTGCTCGGAAGCCATACTGTGGTTCTGGATAGATGCGAGATACAAGAGTCTGCAGACGCGCCTGTGTAACACGTGCAAGATTTTTCAAACTATGCTGAGGAGAGAAATGTCCCAGTAATTGTTGCAGTCGGTCCGATCTCCTTTGTTCTTGTATATGGTGACGATGGTAGCATCCCGCTTGTTCTGAGGGATGTGTCATTGTTCCCAGCAGCTGCAGAGTAGTTTGTGTAGTGGTTGGAGCAGTGCTACCCTCTGCTTTCAAGACCTTTTCTGGTATGCCGTCACTCCCGGTGGCTTTTATGGGGGATGATCTGTTGCCCGAGCAGCAGATCCTCCCTCTCCACACAGCCGTTGTGGTCCAATGGAAAGGTAGGAACCAGTGCGGTTTGGCAACGGCGGTGCCGCAGGAGTTGTTGATGAGTACTGAGATTCAGCACCACCCACCTTGTTTTCGGGGTATAACCCGTCGGTCGCTCCCGAGCTGAAGGGCTCACAGAATCTCCGAAATTGGCCGTCAAGATCGGATTTTCTGCATCAACCACGGATTGCAGGGTCTCTATATTTGCTGGAAGTCTAGCCGAATGCCCCACGTTGTGCTAAGATCTCAAACGACTAGAAATCTGCTATAGAAACTGATTTCCGAGATTAATGGCGTCCGATTGGTCCACACAAAAAAAGTATAACGACTCTTTTTCTTCTTCAAAAATCAACAACATTTATATTAAAAAAATGCAAGAATACAAATAATTACTTCTCAAGACGGGGAGTGATGGACCTCAATTCAATGTGTTCTGGTCGGAATAACCTTACGCGGCAATGTTGGCTGAAGTCAGTCTATCTGTCGGTAACAGGATCTTTACGTTCACACTTCAAGCTTTCTTAGCTACCGTTCTCAAGCACGCCCGACTTCGTTCTGATCTCTCGTCAAGATCGTCTCAGTTTAAATAATTTTTCAATCGGAAATTCTTATTTCCGGCCAGCGCGAAGATATTCTTTACCTCCTCTTTCCCTTTTATTTTATCAAGGCGCCGCCCTCTCTTTTTGTCATAATCAGCCAATCAAATTTACTTCCGCATCGCAATCTAAGTGCCATCTCTTCCGGCCACTTCAAACAAAGGAGCTTACCGGAGAAACCAAGCCTGACCTTTATCTTTTGACCGTCAAACTATCCAGACACTTTTAGTCCCAACCAAAAGGACAGGCCTTCTTTCTAACCGCCGGGCTGATTCCTATCTAAGAAAGAATCTTTTCATTAAGTTTTGACAGGTAATTGTGTCAAGCCCTCTGGGTGCTTTTAGCACGTCTAAACAAAAGGATTGGTCTCCTATCTACCTTCGCTATTTATCTTTTCTGGATGGAGAAAAAAACCTTTGTTCCGGCCTTGCACTAGATACACTAGCGGTCAATATTATTGCTGATTATTATCTTTACCGTTCAGTGAAAAAATTACTTTTATTCTTTTTTTTTCTTTCCATAGATTCTGATCGCCGACAAAAAATATTTTCTAAGTATTTCCGTTTTTTCTTTCTTTCTTTCTTTTTCTAATTTCCAAACCTGAATCAGGTCACATCACTCCCTTCGCCTTTTGTCATTTACTTGTAAATGACATATCAACCCACCTACCAACTGGTAAGTTCAAAAACAATTCATACATAAGGTTTCTACTAATCATGCAGTAGAAACAGTAAACGTCTTTACTTCTTCCTTGGTTATGCAAATGTTCTTGTTCCTTTCGGAAATATGAATTTCCTTCTACTAATCATGCAGTAGGTTTTTTTTCAAATATGCACAATATTCTTTTATGCAATAGGATGGAATTCAAATAGAGCTCTCAGCGCCCCTTACCAATTAACTCAATCCAATCCGTAAATTATGTTCCGAATATCCATACATGTAGCACCCGTGTACACACACGTACACTCGCACACACACATCTATATACATATAATTATACATATATATTAACAACAAGTTTTTGCTTTAACAGCAGTCTTCAGTCCCTCGTCAAGGGTTTTTGAAATATTCCTTTTCGGTTGAGTTTCCTTCCTTGTATCAATTATTGGTGCTGGTTCAATTGGGTACACCCTGTCTTCCATTGAGACACCTAGTGGGTTTCCCTCTTCGCTCGCACACACTCTTGCCAGTGCTCTTTTCCTACTTAATAGTTTCCTACGTCTTTTCAACAAGAATACTGCTGATAGTACCATCACTATGATCAGCCAAATTCCTATCATAACCGACCAGTTTATCACCATCCCCGACGTTCCCTTCCACACTGAATTCGATGTCCCTACTGAACTTAACTTATCCTGTAACTGGTCTAAATCAATCCTCTCAACTGGCCCTAAAAGCTTAGGTATCTTTCTTAACGTTGCCTCAGAAAATCCTTCCCTAGGGGTTTCCACAACTCCACCCAATCGCTAATGTTGATCCCCAATAAGTTAAAAATTGATTCTTTTTTTCCTGAAACTTCTCTTTGTATAACTCTAGTATACACAACTTACGATTATCCATTACATATATGGGACTCACAGAGTCGCAAGTTCCTAAGACATCACTTTTACACCTTATTGCTTCTACTCTGACAACAGCAGGATTCTAGTCGAACCAAGCTCAAAACGAGAAATTCAGTTTCAATTTTATATCGAGCAACTGCTCCAAGTGTCTGGTCTACCCGGGGTTATGGGAGATGTCAATTCATCACCTGATATCTTTCAAAAATACTATCTCTATCCAGTAGGGGAACGGATAACAATACCAACAGTCTATCATCTTCTAAAACAAGTAACACAGCCAAGGCACTAAATACATCCACAATTCCTTAGTAGGGTCAACTGGCGATCTCAAATGATGAGAGAGCCCTGCCCGTAACCTACGAGAATACTTCTAAGATAACCAGGGTTACTATACTTGTCTGTCACATTCCCCACTTCTCCCTGCAAGGTCTCCATACTACCATAAAGTCAATTTATAGTGCCTTCGTTCTTAGCTAACTCTACTCTTGTCACGTTTAAATTGATACGCTTTCCTTGGCTACCTGGGCTAAACACTTTCTGACTCTCTTTACATCTTTCAATTTCTTGTCGCTTTCGGATACTGTTCCGAACAACACACTTAGGGCTTTTCCTGCTATGGGTACCACCGCTCTTTTTGGTCTGGTTTGCAACAACTCTACCCCCCCCTTTCAAAATAATTCTGCATTTTCTTCCCACGGTATGCTACCATAGAGGCCTCCTGCTCCAAGAAATCTAAAACCTTAGATACTTATCATCATCCGAATTTCTCTCAGTGAACTTTAATTTTCCTAAGTTCAGCTAATTCTTTTACCAACCTGGTCAATATCTCCACATACAGCCCTAAGTCTATCACTATCAGCCACCCTGATCTGGCTATGATCACCTCACTCGTTTTATCACCTTTACAAGAGACGGGTGAGTATCTCATTTTACTTATAGGTAACCACCACTAGTATTTCTATCAATTCATACAGATATCTATCTCTTCGGATTTTACCTACCCTAAATTGCTTGGTGGAATTCAGTCTGCAAATATCCGCGAAGCCACCCAGTGGTAGTCCCGGCTTGGGCCATGGCGGGCCCTTCCATCAACGAAGGCAGCACAAACTCAACCCAATAAGAAGTAGGTGAGGAAGGTAATGGGGAAAAAGACTGGCGAACATCCAAAGAACATTATTTTCAATTTTCCATTACCTCTCCTATCCTTAGAGCTCTCTCTGAATTTGCTTGGGCGGGCCCGCTCGAGCCTCAACTCGCCACTTGGGTTTCATCGCCTGTGCGCTCTCCGCTTATGCTCTCATTTGAGTGGCAACTGCAGGCTCACTCTCAGCACGTTTCTTGTGCGGTTCAACAAGTTCTCTCTCCTGTAGTTGGAATTAGGAACCTACTCATTAAGGCGTTCTCCCTGGCTACCACCGAAGAAGTATTTGACTTTGTCGGATACTGAAATTCGTTAAGATTACACTTAGGCGTAGGATGGCAGTGTTTATCACCATCAACTTAAGTTAACATGGCTAAAGTGAGATAATTTCCTACCTCCAACCCCGTCTTGTAAATTTTCCTTGCGATTGGCCTAAGACGCACGCTGAGGCGATCATGGCCATACCCCCACTGACAACTATGGTGGGGGGTTAAACGTAACTGTGCCTATTTTCGTCTAGCCAGTGTTCTACTCTAAAGTTAGTTACTCAGTATATAAGCATCAGTACATGAGGAGTACCGGATGATTGATAAGATCTAAAATAGAATTTTTTTACCTTGGAAGCAGCGCGCGCCTCTAATGGATAAAACCAAAGGTACTAACATACCAGAGGCTGGTGTGTATTCTTTTCAATATCACACCTTGACCACGATACAATGTGTAGCCATGTCAATATTGCCATAACATGAGCGGGTGAATACGATATATCTTCACTGGTTGCACAAACCAGCTTACCACAAACTAGAACTGCAATGTAGCACGCGATTCCCTAATTCTTTCCGGGTCTTCAGACGATTTTCATTAAGACACGGACCCTACATAGTCACCTTGACAGCGGGGACGCGCGCGTCAGCAGGTCAATTAAGCTTCTACTTTAATTATATTCCCCTAATCAACAGTATCAACGCTCTAACAGAAGGTCAGCCGTATCGCATTTGAATCTCACACCACAGTTTTAAGAGCGAGAGAATATCTCAATGAAGAACCGTAGTCCTTTACATGAGGTTACTGTACTCATTCAATCGCAAGCTCTCTTGTCTTTTCCCAGACATTGGTGGTACTCAGGGTAAAACGAGGATATCCATCACATTTCCGTTTCCTGCTCAAGAGTCACAAATTCTTGCTCGAGACTCTAATCCGTAAACACTTTGCTGAGGTTATAGCCATTACCTTAAAAACAGTTTACTTAGCATAAACGGAGCTAGGCCCAATTACGAAAGCTTATCTTGTCACATCATTCTATTCGGTGGGCTTATGTAGCCTAACAGTTCGCGGTAGCTTCTCTTCTTCCCTAGTAAGGTCAGCAATGGGGGCATGGGACTAATGTTGCCGAGGACTCCTCTTAGCGTGACCTAAACGTGATCACAACCTGTAAACTTTGGCAGACACTTTCCTATGAAGTGTGAAACAAAAAACCAAAGGGTTTTGGGCCCCGCCGGCGGAAAAGAACATATGGCCTGGCTTGTCCAAAGTTCCATACGAAGTATGTACGCCCTCATGTATCTGTCATAGTTGGAGGCTACGGCACTTAGTTGCTGTAGTCGATCAGTTTATATTGTTCCGCATAGGGCCTCTTCGATTTCTGTGGACAGGCTTTGGGACTAGCTATGGAGATCCTTTAGGCATCCTATCTCGTCCTATCCCACCAGCTTCCCTGCTCTTATTTCTTTTGTAAGGACTACTCCATGGACTCATGTGTTACTTCACCGTTTAGCAGTCATACACACTGTCCTGTCTATCGTCTCGGCCTGGGGGCTTATTGAACATCCACGCCGACTACTGACCCATGTCTCTCTCACACACATAGAATCTGTATGTCCACTCCGGTACAATTTATTTCATCGTATTTCTCTTGGGGTAGTTCTCTTTGTGGCGATCTGACTAGGACACTCTCTTGTGAACCTGGGACCGGGCTGTTTCCTATTGCATCTCATAATATGAGATTAGTCTCATCATCCTTCAGATTCTTAGTGCACTTGGGTCTTTGGAGGAACCCTTTTGTCTGTGCGATACATTCCGAGTTTGAGGATTTCGATTTCTTATGGATTTTCTCTCTTCCATCTGCGGACCTTCAACTCTAAGCTGGTCACTACTTTCGAGTTGTCACAACCTGGCCGAGAGTCTGACGAAAACTATCGAAGTTCACTAGAGGTCTACACATATCGTCACGTTCCTTAGATAAGCCGTACTTATGGGTGATCTAACATACTAAGAGTCGCGAGCCAGGGGCGGTGCGCTAGGGTATCACCTGGGTTTACGATAACCCTGAGCCACGATGACAGCTGACCGTGTTGTAGGCTTGAAGGCACGGACCCGATTATTTACGGATCGGCTACAAATCGATCACCTAAGTACTCTTGAAATTGGTGTTAGTTCGTCCACGATTATGTACTGGGAGCGGACTTGGATTCTAGGCCTAAGCATATCACCATTTCCTATTTGCGCTCGAATATTCGTCGGTACAGGAATTTCACTAGGCAGGAGGTGAACACTTTTTCGTGAGTTAACTAGGTTCGCCTTTGTGAAGTCGGTTGGGCGGCGTTGATACTAACCAACTGCGGTGACCGTTTCTTCAAATGTATCAGCAATCTTTGCGTTACTGGATGATTCGAGAGTAGTAAGATGCGTACTGAGAGGTTTACCCAGGCGGTTTGTAGCTCCTGGCTTATATGCTGAACAGACCCGAAGCGACGCGAATTCTATTTCCATATCTGAATAGGTATGCCAATAAAGATGACGAACATCTTCTTTGGTTTGTTCTCCAATGCTGAGCTGCTTTTATCGGCCCAGAGCCTCTTGGAACAGAGAGGTACTGAGCTCAGACAACTACGCTCCGTCTACACACTCGAGAGGAAGCTCGCATCGCCGAGCTGTTAACCTAATCCACTATTGGAAAACCAGCACGCGTACCATACTCTCCTAAGCCATACAGCTCAATCGAGAGACTTACCGGAAAAGTTCTTGGAAGACAACCGAAACCCTGATTCTAAACTATCTTTGAGACCCGCCCACACTCATTATAGCTCAAAACACTGGCAAAGAGATATATGATAACAAAGAAAAAGGGAAAAACCAATAAGAAGTGTCCCTAACCTTTTAAATGATCCTTGGCCCTCAGTTTTCATGGGTTGCTGGTTCCCTCAGAATTATTTTTTAGTCAAATTGACTACAGTCTCCTTTTGTGTTTATGTTTTTCTTGTTGTATAAAATGAACTGTCGTCTCCGTTCAAAGCTCCTGTGGGTTCCTGGGTCTCCTTACGTTTCAGCGTCCTTCTGAGTTGTTGACTGGGGTTGGGGTAGTTCTATCTATGAGGTTTTTGTTGTTCTATAATCTGTGGGTCACAGTCCGGTCGGAAAAATCTGGGTCATTAGGCAACAAAATATATACCCGTCGGTCGCTTCCGAGCTGAAGGGCTCACAGAATCTCCGAAATTGGCCGTCAAGAATCGGATTTTTGCTCAAACAACACGGATTGCAGGGTCTCTATATTTTGCTGGAAATCTAGCCGAATGCCCCACGTTGTGCTAAGGATCTCAAACGACTAGAAATCTGCTATATGAAACTGATTTCGCGAGATAATGGCTCCGATTGGGTCACCACACAAAAAAAGTAATAACGACTCTTTTTTTCTTCTTCCAAAAATCAAAACAAGCTTTTATATTTAAAAAAATGCAAGAATACAAAATAATTAATTTCTCAAGACGGGGAGTGATGGACCTCAAAATTCAATTTGTGTTCTGGTCGCGAATAACCTTACGGCGGCAAATGTTGGCTGAAGTCAAAGTCTATCTGTCGGTAACAGGAATCTTACGTTCACACTTCAAGCTTTCTTTAGCTACGTCCTCAAGGCACGACCACGGACTTCGTTCTTGATCTCTTCGTCTAAGTGTCGTCCTCAGTTTAAATAATTTTTTCAATCGGGAAAATTCTTATCTTCCGGCCAGCGCGAAGATATTCTTTACCTCCTCTTTCCCTTTTATTTTATGCGAAGGGCGCCGCCTCTCTATTTATGTCGAATAAATCAGCCAATTCAAATTTAACTTCCGCATCGCAATCTAAGTGCCATCATCTTCCGGCCACTTCACAAAGGAGCTTACCTGGAGAAACCAAAAGCCTGACCTTACTTTTGACCGTTCAATACTATGCCAAGACAACGTTTAGTCTGCCAATTTCCACAAGGACAGGCCCTTCTTTCTAACCGCCCTGGCTGATTCCTAATCTAAGAAAGAATCTTTTCATTAAGTTTTGAACAGGTAATTGTGTCAAGCCTCTGGTGCTTTAGCACGTCTAAAACAAAGGGATTGGTTCTCCTATCTTACCCTTTGCGCTATTTTCTTTTCTGGAATGTGACGAAAAAACCTTTTGTTCCGGCCTTCTGCATTCTAGATACCACAGGCGGTCAATCATATTAATTGCTAGATTATTATCGTTAATCAAACCAAGTTTCAGTGAAAAAATATACTTTAGTATGCGAATTGGGTTAGTGTTCATTTCCGATAGGATTCCTCGATAAGCCAAATAAACTCTTTATCTAAGTAGTGAAATTAGAAAAAAGTCCAGCTTATTTTCTTCCTTTCTTTCTTTTTTCTAATTTCCAAAACCTGAATCAGGTCACAGGGGTTTACTACCGTTAGCCTTTCCTTGAGATAAGGTAGAGCCGCAAGACAACTGTGGTTTTCTAAGACTTTCCTTGTCCTAGATGCTGACCAAGGTTAAAGAGTCCCTTCTAGCAGGTTTTATGATTTTAGTTCTCTAATCCTGCTTACTGTCGGTGCGGTCGGTCTTTGGTTCCCCAAGAGCTTATCCGCTCTTTGCGAAGTTACCGGCGCCTTTGAATTTCCTTTGTTGTGTCCAGCATTTTCTAAGCAGTGCTTGCTATGGAAGGGAGAATTCTGTCTAGCAATATATAAAAAGTCAGCACTGGGTGTGTGTCGGGAGTGAGGAGGAAGTCATAGTCACATGGACAGTATGTAAAGCAATGTAAAGTCAAATTAACAAATGCAAATCGTATTTGTTATTTGAGGTTTTAGATCCGGAACAAAAATATTAGAGAATAAACGGTTGTTTACAAATTAAAAATGCTTGAGAAATATTTTGGAATGAAAACATCCGAGAATAAACAGTTGTCTAGACATTAAGAAGTTCAGTAAAGAATCAGTTAATATTTGTGGGTTAACAGTGACGTGAACGGGTCTATTGGGGAAAATTATTAGTTAATTAAAATCTTTATAAAGTCGAGTTCTGAGAGAAGAAAGATAGACTGACCGAAAATCAACTAGCACGCAGCTGAAGAAAGCTAACGGATACAGTGGACGAAATGTAAGGCGTATATTTACTAAGATGAAGACAATCTCTCGAATCGTGTGAATAATGTTAACAAAATCAGGATTTGAAAGGGTTTTTTAACACTGTATATATTTACCAAACCCCTCCGCACAAGCAGGATGTGACACACGTTCGATTTCATATGCAGAGTTTAACAAGTTTGAATTCTGAGTTTCCTTTCTCCTAGACTGGTTACCTAAAGAGCCCAATCTGCTCTACGGAGAATAATTGATCCATACCTTTCCCACGGGTATATAAGTGAAATGCACAAACAGCCTCACCTAGGATTTGAACTCGTCTCGTCGTGCCCATTTCCCACGACGGTAACCATTACACCACCACGCGCTGTTTTTTTTAACGCTGTAAAGCGATGTTTACATGTAATATGAGCATAAGGACAAATTTGTTGGCGAATCACACCTCGAATTTAAAGGCGCTTGTTGTGTAACGGTTATCAACATGGGAAATGGAATCGGCGATCCGAGTTCTAATCCTGGACGAGCTGGTTTGCATATCACCTCGTTGGGAAAGGTATGTATCCAATTATTGTCTCTCCAGCTATGAGTATGGCAACTGATCTAGAAGAAGGAAAACTCTGAATTCAAACCAGTTATTCTACATATACTGTACCTTGATCGTGGCGGAGGGGTTGGGTAAATACATACACGCCGATTTTAGAAGTCTACCAAAAATCTGCTATTCATTTAATTTCAATAAAATTTTCAAAGCATTCATTTATGAATAAATTTATTTTTGAATAGGATATTTTATAAGAAAACATTTTGATTTTTTTTAAAATTGTTTGGGTTTCCTAAGACTGCGCGTCTTATCCTACCCCTAGAATTTCACCCCTTCCACCAAAAATCAGCTATTTATCTAAGTTCAATAAAATTTTGTTTCAGCCTTGAAATTGTTACTTTAAATTTGATTGTAAAAAATCCTGAATTACAAGATGTTGAAATTCACTCTAGTCAGTAATTGATAAAACTCACAGATAGTAACAATTGTCGAGTCAGAGTTATCTGCCACGAATCCCCTTTTTGTGTATAGGGGTCAGGTTACCTGCTCTTTAGCTTTTTTAGTTAGTCCCTGTTAACAAATCGAACACCTCAAGTGTCTTAAAATGTTGTCCTCATGTTTTGGCCTTGTTGATTGAGTTAAGAGTATCCTGCATGAAATACATGAAGATGGGTACCTACGCTTAACGGAGATAAAAAGGTATGTCTCTTTTTATGTAGAATTAAGTTTGTAAATTCCCAACACAATAAATGAAGACAAACACGCTACACACTCTTCTATTGGTAGTTTTTTTTATGGAAGACGTTCAGATAAGCAGCATTTATTGGTTCCACCTATTCAAGACTTTCCAGAAAGAAATCGTTTTGCCTTCCCGAGTGAATAGTATAAAATAAATTCTATATCTTATATCCAAATAAGGAAAAACATAAAAGTCGCGCCAAGCACGATTCTTTTTCCAAACTTAAGGAAAATAGATTTAAAAAATGATTATACAACTGTCAGAATTCGATTGGATAAAGCTAATCACGCTGTCGAAGCATCATAAATTCTTACCGACAAAAATTAAAATATCGAAATCGGAGCCAATCGTCAGTTATTTAACGGAGAACAAATCAACAAAAATTCAGATTGCATTCCGCTCCGGACAACACTAACGACGTTCGCAGCTGATGACATCAACTTTTGCGGCCACCAGCCTGTCATTGAAAAAAACAGATGTACGCGACTTAACTTCGAGCAAACGATTCGACTTGCTGATTAAAAAAACAAACGTCAACCTGATAAGTCAACGACAGTTTTCTGTTTACTACTACTGTAATTATCCACATCGTTGTGCCACAGCGATCAACAAAGCAGATATTCATTTTTCAGGTCGTAAACACAAAAACTTTTTTCTATTTGTCCAAATTTCTATCGAACTTTGCTATTTTTACCTACAAATTTGACATTCATTTTGAAGTTGTGAATACTACAAATTTTCTTCATTTATACAAATTTATTCTACTGACAAAATAACCTTAGAATAAACGTATTTATTATTTGTTAAATGTTTGTGTTTGTTATTTATCCGTATTTTCTGCCTAAACTGTGTCTTGTTGATTTATCGTCGTTTTAAATATTATTTGGGAAGTCAGAACACGCAACACCGGCCTCTACAATAGTATCCATTTTTTCTAAATCTTTCTCACACCAAACATTTCAACAGCTTATTTCTATGGGAACCCCTTTTGATAATATCCTAAAATCATATTCCGGATAGACATTTAGTGAAGTGAACACCATGATTATCATATTGTGACATTTTGTGAAGTGAACAAGTATGATTGTCATAATGAATATCAGTATTAAAGCCACCATTTTGTGGTTTACAATTGTTGTTATTGGGCAAACCTTAAGAGTTAATTTATAGCCGTTCTTAAGACGAATAGAAAATATTACAATAATCAAACCGGAAGTGTTCACCTCGACAGCTATCGCTCATGTGTGTGGGGTGGCAAGAGGTTTAACGTTTTAGGTTTTAAAAAAAGGTAGCTGGTTATTCTTGGTGCGTGTTCCTAGGGTTTGCTTTTGACCCCATCTTATTTGGTGGTTGCGCTGAAAAAGAATTTAACGTAAGAAAAAGGAAGAGACAAAGACAAAAGATAGTTTTATGATCATGGCTTTATTCTTGGGTCATAGCCACCCACGTAGTCCGAATGGCCGAGAGATTATCTTCGGGATCGGAAATGGGTCCTTTTTTCCGAGCATGCTCGGAGGGTTCTTTCGGTGAAGGCTCATGGGAGTTTGTTATTTTATTATCTTCATTTTCTTTTAAATCCCCACCTGTGACAAAGATAAACTGAAATCTCAACCGGTTCTATGCACCCACTTCTGGGGGAAGACGCGAAAAGGATCCTGACAGCAGCAACTTCAATGAGATACCGAACGATCAGAAATCAGCAGCAATTTTCAAGGATGGCTTTGGCCTTAAAATAATCCACGAGGGTTGATATGCCATTGAACAAAGAAACCAAATTAAACGTCTATCCTGCGTAATAAATCTATGAGTTTCTAGTTCGTGTTTGTATTACCATATTTGGTATGAGTTGTCCTGCCATAATTTATCTGTTATTTTTATTTTTTTATTTATTTTATTTTATTCTATCTTCTTTTTTTTCTTTCTTTTTTTCTTTTTTGTTGTTGTTGTTATTCTGTGTTTTCCTAAACAAATGCATTTAATAAAAGAAAGATGGGAAAAACAAATTGTATAAACGTTTGTAGATGTCCGCAAACCGACATGTTAAGTCCTCCTTTTTGGCGCCAAAAGTGGGATTATGGGAATTTTTAAAGTTTTATGGTACTAATGTAGAATAGCGCGCAAGAGATATTATCATTAGATTGCGTATGAAAACCATTACATTTCATTGCATTACACAGAAATACCCGAAACCTTTGAGACGCTAGGGTTAGGATTAGGGTAAGGATTAAGGTTATGTCTAGGCTACTTCGGGAGTCTCTGTAAAGATGCGCTTCTAATGATATTATCTCTTGCGCGCTATTCTGCTTTTGTACCAATTTTATTTTTGTTTTTAATCTTTTAAAATCTTTTCTTTCCGTTTTTTTTTTTTGTTTTTTTTTTCACTTGATTAATTTGATTAACTTTGGCTTCTTTATTCACTCAAAAATTTAATCGTGAATTTTAAACGTATGAAACAAACAAATATTGAAGATGACATTTGAACATAAGAACAGGATTTAATTTATCCATCTAAAAATATATGTTTAAAAATTTTGCGCAACATATTTTCCGCGATTTTTATGTATTTAAAAAAAAATATTACTTACAATCTTACGGAAGATTCATCTCCCCCATTTCGAAAAAAATTTACTTTATGGCCACCCAAATACCCAAATATCAAAATAAATTCTTACTCAAAAATCAAGATGTTTACGCGTTTAGTATTATTTGGATTATTCGGACTTTTGTACTCTTCTTTATTGTTATCTGTACAACGCTTCGGCCGATGTGCGCTCTGGCCTTCTTCAGGTATTTCTTGTCGAACTTGGGAACCTTCTGGTCGCAATCGTGAACCTTCTTGGACACATAGCATAGTGGATAAAAGCATTGGTATGATAG
Organism: Doryteuthis pealeii; assembly: GCA_023376005.1. Lineage (NCBI taxonomy): Eukaryota > Metazoa > Mollusca > Cephalopoda > Myopsida > Loliginidae > Doryteuthis > Doryteuthis pealeii. Next base: position 38,088,357 of record CM042176.1, read on the forward strand.
TTCTAAGTGACAGTTATCCCTAGGCTGCAGGTTCAATCCTGACCGAGTAACATAGAATAATAATTAACACAGCTTAACTCTTGTACCCAGCTATGGAATGAGAACAGGATACCCCCGTGGATTGAATAAAGGTTCGGGTTCTAAGTTTCGTGATGGCTCGCTTTTACGACAAGAAGGTTCCCGATTGCGACCAGAAGGTGTCCGATTTCGAAAAGAAGGTTCCCGAGTTCAAGAAGGTTCCCGAGTCCGAATAGAAATACCCGAAGAAGGCCGGATGTCACATCGACCGAAACGTTAAATTCAGAGAAATAGTTTACGCATTTATCTCCCTTACACCCGAAAACACGCGTACCTAGTTTTAATTAAAGATATCGATAATAAAACACTAAGATTATTTCACAAATTTGTATTTCGTATAAGGGGTATAAAGTTTAGTGCCTGGAACACTTGTATTATTCAACAATTTTAAATTATATAATTTTTCGCATGATAAACTAGGAAAAAATACTTTTACAATTTTAAGACATTTTTAAAGGTAGCAAAAGAAAAATACGTAACTCATACTCAGAATAAATTTTGCCTTTATTATTTGTTGTAACTATAGCAACCAAAGCGACAACAATATGGCGGACTGGATGTTAGCGCAACATCGTTGTATTGTTTTGATTGTTTAGTTTTAAATTATTATTATCATTATTATTATTATGAAATTTATTTTTTATTATGAAATTTATTTTTATTATTATTAATTGTTGGTGTGATTTAAATCAGTCATGAATCCCCGTTCCAAAGTGTCTGATAAACGGGCCACGAAAGTACCAGAGATAGAAATCGTTTATGAAGATGTAGAATTGTTGCCAGGCGAAACGGATATTACCCATTGTATTCTGAAAAACTGTGTAGACATTTTGGTTCATTCTTTGAATGATGAGGCAAACCAAGAATTTGTAGCAATCCTATTAGACCAAAGAAATGCTGATGGTCGTTCTCCATTGGAATTGTGTGCCATTCTTGGCCGGAGTGAAATCATTCAAGTGTTGTTGAAATTTGGTGCCAATGTCAACTTGGTAAACTCTGGAGGTAAATACATGGCACATATGCAGAATAGCGAGCAAGAGATTATATCATTAGAATCACATTTTACATATAGATAGCATTAGATTACAGAAATTTCTGAAGTTGCCTAACCCAAACAGTAACTCTAACAATAACCCAAATGCTATTTATACGTAAAATGCAATTTTAATGATATTATCTCTTGCACGCTATTCTGTATTAGTACCAAATACATTTTTTTAATAAAGGTTGTTATTTAGAATGAGTGTCTGTTCAGGACTGGATACAAATGCAGAATAGCACGCAAGAAATAATATCATTTTATGTATAAATACCATTAGATTACAGAAACTCACAAAGTACCCTAACACTAACTCTAACACTAATCCTAACCTAACCCTAAAGTCTCAAAAGTTTTGGGTATTTCCATGAAATGTAATGCTTTTTATACATATTCTAATGATATTATATTTTGTGAGCTATTCTGCATTAGTACTCAGGGGTGTAAAGAAATATAAATAACAAAGGGCAAAAGTATGGAGAACACAGTGAGAATCGAAAACAAAAAATGGTCTAATTGCCAAATTTTCTTAACATTATACCAATGGCTTATTATACCCCTGGCTTATTTATATATATATATATAGTATTACAGTGTGTATAGAAATAACCTATTCGAGTTTCACCATAAAGATCTTCAGGATTAAATCCACTGAATTAATCAAGATATTGATTAATTGCAGTTAACTGCAGAAGTCAATATTGTAATTAATAATTGTAAAATCCACTCTACTAACGTATTGAACACTTTATATTTGTTATAATACTGATATATATATATATATATATATATATATATATATATATGAGAAAAAATGGAAATGAATCTGACAGATATGTTGAATGTTTCTTCTGTAATTACTCTTTTTCAAAAATCAAGACATTCTGCCCGGATGATGCCCGACTGTTTGCATGTTTAATCATGTTTTCTATTCCAATTATTTTATCTTATTTTTATATTTAAATTTTTAGATAGAATACAGAGTGTGTAAGCAAATGAAAACGGTTGAAACACATGTTGACAATAAATTTCTTCCATACCAAAGTATATATATTTTTCTTCCAATTATCTTTCAAACTATATATATATATATATTACTATTATTACAAACGATTATACATATATATATGCAATACCTATAAATCTATACAAAAAAATTCACACAAATCAATTCACATTTATTTTTTACATTTTGATCCTCACGAAAAACAACTTCCGGTGAGAAATTTCAAATCGTAAACAAGTGTCCCTTAGTAAAAACTCTCTATACAATGAACACACACGTGTGATCAACTGCAATTAATCAGTACCTCGATTAATCCAGTGGATTTAACCCTGAAGATCCTTACGGTGAAACTCGAGTAGGTTATCTCTTGTACCCATTTTAAATAATATATAAATATATACACACACACACACACATGTATACATACAAATGTAAACACACACATGTATACATACAAATACACACACATTTGATATTATATATATGTGTGTGTGTGTATATGCATATACATATATGGTAAAAAATAGGATGTTTTTTCCACACACATATTTCATCAACACAATGGGAACGCCATCATTACATAGTGTTTTGGTTTGTATTTTCTAACATTTCGAGTAATGACAAAGGCATTTAATCATCATAAACAACAGATCATAATCTTTTGCTTGTCTACAATTTTCTTTCATATGATTTATGATCTATTATCCCTGTTGTTGGTTTAGATAAAACCGAAACGCTATAGTGTCAACTTCAAAAATGTCAATTTTTGACATATTTTCTTGTTTTTTTCACAAACTTTATACACATTTACACACACATGAGGAAATGTTTTAAGGGAAAAAAAATAGTATAGATTGCGCTGACAAGCGCCAGATTTGACTTTATGATGTTTATACAATGTAATCCAAATGAAATTATTATTTAAAATTTTGTATACTTAAACACACATACATGTGTGTGTGCGTAAGTAAAGAAGATGGAAATAAATCTTGAGAAAGATAAATGGAAAAATATAAATAATTTGTATGGATGAAGTTTAATTCAATTTCCATTTTGCAACATGAGTGTTTTCCAATTTCTTGTATCAGCCATTTTTCTTTCTTTATTAGAAATCAAAACATTATGCCCTGAAAATGATGATACATTTACACATGATGTTGTTAAGAAGTCTACGTATGCTTCTTTGTCAGTATATGTGGTGAATGTTAGGGAAAAAATTCTTATGTTGTCTCAGAAGCATAGAAAAGATCAGAATCAAAATGAATATTATGTTCTTAATCTTATTCATTTTCCTTATATTTCGAGGTACCTTCCTCTTTCTCAAAGGTTTAAACACACACACACACACACACACACATATATATATATAATAATACTAGCCAAATGACAGTTTAAGTTTTTCTTTCTTATTGAAAGTATAAATATTGCTCTGTATATAATCAATTCATTAATTTTATACATTGAGCTCTCTTAGGGATTTGTAAAATTCCTTGTATAAATCTATAAGATTGTATCAACATGAACATGCATTGTTGATGTACAGGAGATATTGATGATCCCAATAAAATTATCCCCTATATACCAGTCAGTTGGATACTTTTACATATATTGTTACTCTTTATAGGGTACACACCTGCTCATTATGCTGCTGCCTGGGGTCAAACCCAAGTCCTGAAATTATTTATTGAAGCAAATGCTGATCTTACCCTAACCAATCTTTCTGGTGAGACTCCACGTCAAATGGCATTGCGTTATGCTCAGATGGAATGTGTAGACTTTATTGATTGGATAGGTAAGTAAATTTCATTTTTCTTGGATTAAAACAAAATATTTCAGATATGAATAAACTGAGGATTTTTCTCCATCTTAGAATTAAAAAGAATAATGGCAATATTAATAAAAAAAGTTTTTTAAAATATAGTTTAGTTTGGTTTAATGGCATATCAACCCTGTGGGTTATTTAATGCCAACTCATATATATATATATATATCTTGTGTAAGTTATATATATCTGCTTGTCCTGGAAAGGATGTTAAACTCTATCTGATGGTGGGGTACCAGTTCTGGAGGTTTGGGGAATTTGAGCACCCCTTCATCACCATTGCTCCTAGGCCCACTGTGACCCGAAGCAGTACTACCTGTTAGGGTCCCATCTAGGTGTTAAATAGAAAAATATGATTTCTCTGAATGTTTGAGATGAGGCTTGATGATTAGTATTATCTGCGTTATTCGGACTATTGTCCTCATCTTCATTGTTATTTGTACAACGTTTCGGTCTTCTTCAGGTATTTCTTGTCAGACTCGGGAACCTTCTTTTCGAACTTGTGAACCTTCTTGTTATAATCAAGAGCCCGATGACGACATGAAGGTTCCCGAGTTCGATAAGAAATACCTGAAGAAGGCCGGAGGGCACATTGGCCAAAATGTTGTACAGATAACAATGAAGATGAGGACAATAGTCCGAATAATGCAGATAATACTAGAAAAATATGAGTTTATAAAAAAATTGAGTATCCATTAAGAATGAATTTATTTTAAAAGTTAGCATTAAATGACCCACTGTGGTTGATATGTTGTAAAACAAACCAAATCTATAATTGTAATTAGCATTAAATGGTAATAGTTACTTTAAACAATAGATTTGCTTAAAAAAAATATTAAAAAAACAGACTTCAGCCTTAAATAACCAAACAAAAGTTGTCATGCCATAAAACAAACCAAACTATCAAATGCACACATGTGCATTTTTAACATATATATATATATATATATATATAAGGGTCATTTAATAAAGAAAGTGAAATATTGCCTAAATAGTTGGCAATAAGAAACATTGTTTACAGTTGTACCTTTAAGAAAGAAAGAAAAAAAACACTAGTGATGTCATGCCCAAGAAGTCTGTCAGCATGACTTTCTTTACTGACCACTGCACCCAGAACTTTTTCTTTACTGGAGAGTCAATGTGTCTCCACTTTATTGACTGTCTTTTCAACTGACTAATAAAAGTAAAACCATGTTTAGCGAATTTGTAAACATCATTTTTGACTAAAACATGCTTCTCTGCACACATCATAAATTCTTCTGTAAATTAGACATGGTTTGCACTTCTCAACTAGCAAAAATTTCATCACAGACCTCTGTTCAAGCCTGGATCTCTGTTTCATTTGCAGCCATTTTGAATAGCCTCAATATAAATATTTAATGAGATGAAAATAATTTTTGCAATAGACCAATTTCAAATAATGCAGAGTTTATATATTAATCTATATATTAATACCCCTGTTCCTTAAAAGTACAACCGTTATCATCTTGCAACACCCTTTAAGTTAAAAATGAGACCATCCAAATTGGTCAAGATTAAATGCAAAAATGTAAATTTTGATTATCTCATGTTGCTTATCTGCCGAATTCTTATTTATTATGAGTGTGGTCACTTCAGCTGAATAATGGAACATTCAGTTTTTATTATAAAGAAAGGAAAGAAAAAGGACATACTACACAGAAAAATATAATAATAAAGAAAGAGAGGATGAGAAAAATAGAGATTAGGGGTGAGCGTATGGAAACAATTGAACATAATGAAAAGATGAAAAGAATGAAAGAAAGAAAAAAAGTGAGAGAGGGTTAAATCAAGATTATTATATGCTTTACATATTGAACTAATTGTAATAGCTCTTAAGTAAACATATCAAATGTAGTAATAATCAAATTATCATACTGTGGTATATCCACAGGTACTGCTAGTTGAAAATAATTCTGAAAAAAAAAAATATATATATATATATATATACATATATATTTTTCTTTTTTTTGCTTTTTTTATTTTTTAATTGCCCTTATTTATTGAATGACCCTTATATAATGTACTTGATGACAATAATTTTAAACTTCTATTCAATTATCATTTGTCTGTGCTTTTTTTTCTGATAGAAGCAAAAAGTAGACTTGAAGCAGCAATTAAGAGAATGCAAGAACGTCTTTCTGAATGTGAAAAGCGACCGACAAAGGAAGAGAAGGTAGGAAGTCTAAAAATTTTTAAAATCTTATCTTGCCTCAAAACAGTCCATGTTATTAGTGCATTTAAAATCCTGCAATGTGTCTTATATATCACTAAGAAATAAAGGTTTACATAATATGTGGTGTGGTTAATTTGTATACTGGTTTTAACAAAACTAAGTTTAATAAATAATTACTTGGTGTTATTGATCTCTAATATTATGGTTTTATTTTCCAACGTATCAAAATCAATCCTATGAATGATTTTATATAGAAACCAATGAAAATATAATTAAATTAAGTGTCATTTTTTTATATGCATTCTTATTTAATTTTGTTAGCTTTTATTTGATGTATTTGATTACATTAAAACTTAAGCCCAAACTTGCTAGTTTATTTAATATTTTATGATCCATTATTAAACAGCATCCAGTGGTGAGACTCCAGTTCTGGGGAATTGGAAAAGGTGGAAACAATCCTATAACTATTACTCATAGATCCATTTTGACACAGAATTGTAAAACCTGTTAGAGTTCCATCTAGGAGTCAAATAGATTTATTTGTTTGAATTCTTGAAATCAGGTTTGATAATTTGTATCATTTAGATTTTTTGGACTATTCACATATTTATTGTTATATACACAATGTTTCAGCCAACTTCAGGTTTTTCTTATCAAACTTGGGAGCCTTAATGTTAGAATCAGAAGCCTTCACAGAATTTCAGACCAAACCGTTTATTTTATCCATTGGAGTAAATTGTTTTCATTCCAATGCCCATGGATCGGTTTGGAAATTATTAGTATTAAATAGGAAAAACTAAAACCATATAACTGTGAGTCAACAAATTATTATTATTATTAAATAGGAATGGTTACTTGAAATCATATATATTTACCAACCCCTTTGCATGAGCGGGGTGTGACACAAAGTGAATTTCTTAAGCGGAGTTTAACAGATTTGAATTCAGAGTTTTCCTTCTCATAAACTGGTTAAAGAACCCAGTCTGCCCTGCTATTTACCCATAGCTGGAGGGAGAGTAGTTGGATGCATTCTTTCTCCAAGGCTATGTGAAATGCAAACAGTTTCGTCCAGGATTTGAACTCGGGTCGACAAGTCCATTTCTTACAATTCTAACCATTACACCACATACAAAATCATAAAAGGTGTCCCGTTGTGGTGTAATGGTTAACAAGCTAGTCTTGTACATCCATTACTACTGAATAGAAATTCAATTCTCACTGGATGCCCATAATTACAACCTTGTATCACATCCTATGTTGTGAATGGGTTTGATAAATACAAGGTGTGTGTGAGTGTGTGTATCTATGTGGGTTTAGACGTGTATACAAATGTGTGTATGAATATACCCAGCATATATTTGTGTATGTTAAATAATAGATTACAAATATCTATTATTTTGAGAGTAGCATAGATTTTGAAAAGTGAAATAGAAATTGTACTCAAGAACATTAGGTCAAATAAGTGAGTTACATCTGGAATCGTTTGGGACGAGGCTTCTCATTAGACGATATTCACATGACCACTTGGTAGCAGTAAATAGAGAAATGAATTAGTTGGTGGTGAGATAAATAGATGAGCAATATGTTGGCTACAAGATATTAAGTTGGACACATGATGGCACTTATGTTCTTTAAGGACACCATCTCCCCAAATGCAGTCTCAGGTTCACTTTGCATATAGAGAAGACATCTTAGTTAAGTGAAATAAAAAAAAATGTGTATATAAGATATTTTAGAGTTTGTTCTTCCAGACTCAAGATGGTCGAATCTGTAGAAGAATCAGAACCAATAATGGAGAGAACCAATTCTGAAGAGAGACCCAGATAATATAACAGAGAAACAAAGCTTGTTGAAGATAACACATGGCTATCAAACACATGATCATTTTTTTTTTTTATTTACTTATAATTTTTCATTGAATTTTCTTTTTCTTTTTAGAATTTGGTAGTGAATACTTGTAAAGAGAAATTGGCCTGGCTTGAAACTGTTGATATGCCAACCACACAAGATTTTATTGTACAACAAGAATTATTAGAAACAACACTTAATCCAATCTTTTTAAAACTGGTTCATCGTAAGTAACACAAAACAATTTTGTAATTCTATAAGCACTTTGTTCTTTGTCAATAATTACTGAAACCTTGAGAAAAGTTTTAAAAAACTTTTAAATGAGTTGAATTGCTATAGTTTGGCGATTGATCTTCAATCGCCTGTATTTATATTTATAGATCAATCTGAATTGAATTTGATTTGGGTTTTTATTTTTATATTACAGATCAATCAGAAAGAAAATAATTCTGAAAAGCGACAACTAAAAGAACTACCAATAAATTTCAATACAAGTCATTTTCTCTGAATAAAAATCCTGTTTTTTAAATACTATTCTTTATTTATTCTCATATATATATATATATATATATATAGTTATTCTAATAATCCACACTCTTGTTCCATCTGTGGACTTCTTTGCAAATCATTGGCAGGGCTGAAATGTCACCTGCGATTAACACACAAAGTTAAATGAAAGAGGTTGTCGGAACCTCATACGTCGAAATCAATGGGAGAGTCCATCATATATATAGTTAGTTTGATTCCTTTGTTTAATGTCATATGAACCTTAATAGGTTATTTAATACCAAATCTATCCTTGCAGAAAAACAGGAGTACTATTTAACCTATAGCTGGGGGATGAGTGGGTTCATACTTTTTCAAAGAGTATTAGTCAGAAAGTGAATGTACAACTTGAGTTTGAACTCACTATTATGTTGCAGTCCAATATGTTTACTGGGACTTAACGGGAAGTAAATAATATATAAAAGATATATATAAACTAAAATTATATGAAATGATGACCATTACTGAAAGAGTAAATTACAATTTTTGTGATTATGCTTGATAATTTGAACTTCTTGTTGTTAACCATGAAGGCTCCAGAGTTTGACAAGAAGGCTCCCAAGTTCGACAAGAAACACCTGAAGAAGGCCAGAGGGCACATCAACCAAAAAGTTGTGTATATAATAATTAACAATTTTCATTACACCACATTGCATTTCTTTAATGACCTTTAGGAAAGAAAAAAAACTTTAAAAGGAAGCAACAGTAACAGGTTTTCTTCAAAAATAAGACCTAACTGCAAGATAAGTGTGATCTTTCAGGATAATTCTAATATAACCCCCCACCTCTTAAAATAAGCCCTAGTTGAGAGTGGCAGACAGATGAAAGAAATAAGTATTTTTCACAATCACATCATGTGACTCAGCATACCTCAAAAATAAGCTCTAGTGTTATATTTCGGTGTGAAAATTAATATAAGCCCTGCTTATTTTCAGGGAAACACAAGTAGTAGTTGTTGATTGGCTCCTCTTCCCTCATCAAATCATAAATCTCAAGATCAGTTGTAGATGAAATAAGAAATAAATGAAATAAATATTAAAAACAAACACATCCTTTATTTCCAATCTGTTACTAATGGCCATGTAAATAAAACAACTAAAATTAAGAATTAAAAAAAAAAAAAAAAGACACTGGTAAAAAAAAAAATTTAAAACAAAACAGGGAAAAAAAGCTTATATGGTTCAAAATGCATTAACTTTTTTTTTTATATTAGCTCAAGGGAAACAAAATTGAACACTTAATACATTTGAAATATTTAAGAACAATTTTGAAATTATAATTTGCTACTGAGCCTAAATCAAAATGGGACAGAACCTTTTTTTCTTTTCATTTTAAATCTACATAGAAGTTGAAAGATGGTGCATTTCTTTCTCATATATAACAAGAATCTAACAATTATTTTGTAAAAACACACTCCATGCACCTAAAGCAAAACAGAGCTGTCAGAAAATTTGAAAATGTTAATGCTGAAAAAAATCTTCAAATAAAAACAAATGTTATTAAAAGTTTTTTGCAGGATCAAAACTTTTATTATTAAAGGTTGGTGTGAGAAGATAGAAATCTTCAGACTGCAGACTTTATTTAACATCAACATTTTAATATATATATATATATATATATATATATGGGTTACCAAGTCAGTTGGTATTAAGATATTCTAAATTGGACCTTTCTTCCAATTCTTTATATTGCTTTGTTCAATAATATTGAACATCGACCTCTCTCAACTTGAACCTGAACATTCCGCTGCTGGAAGAAAAGTCCAACTTAGAATGGGTTTATTAAGGCTATATATATATATATATATATATATATATATATATATATAGCATCAACATTTTAAGGCTATATATATGTATTTATATAGCATCAACATTTTAAGGCTATATATATAAAAATATATATACATTTGACAAGTCTCTGTATGCCAACATATGTACACTTAAGCACACACCTTTGCATACCAACAGGTACACATCTAGATACCTAACTTTACACACGCACACATACATACATACATGCACACATACATAAGAGAGAGAGATCTGCCCGCTGCTTTTGTTTGAAGACCAAGATGTATAAATAATCAACAGTTGAGTGAAGTCTGAAGTAAAGCAGTACTCTCTACCAATTTTTAGAATTTAAATGAACATGTTGTTTTGAACACATACAATTCAAAATCGTGGAGTGAAATAAAATGGATAATACGTTTTTTAAAGCTCAAGTAACCAGAAGTTTCCCTTATCATATTAACTGAATAAAAAATACCTTCATAGAAAACTAACAGTGTCCATACAACAATAGTCAAACCATTTCCACATTATAGCAATATACATCAACATTTTAAGGCTATATATATATATATATATATATATATATATAATATATATAATTTGCCTAAAGGTTACATATTCAATAGATATAGAGGGAGATAACAAAAAGGCAGAGGTGTAACTTTAAATGATCTCAAATAATAGAGTTCAATATTTATTATACATTTGGATAGTAGATTTGTGGTACTCATGGAAAATGCAATTTCATTCTGGGTTACAGAGTTTTCATGCTGTAGAGTATGGCCATGGAATAATACCTAACAATATCCGTTTTAAGTGTATTGTTACATTAGAAATAATCAAATCCTAGGATTTTCAGAAGTAATAATCTAAATCATTTATATTTCTGTTAAAATTTGGTGAATTGATACACACATACACACACCTACCTAACAAAAATAAATAAATGTTTCATAGGCTGATCTTCCTACTTAATATCTTCAAGAGATTTTTTTAAAATTCATAAACATGTACAGAACTGAATATAGTCAATTAAGCTAAAATTCAAACATTATATATATATATATATATATATATATATATTACACACACACACACGCAGGATGTGACACAAGGTCAATTTCTTAAGTAGAGTTTAACAGGTTTGAATTCAGTTTTCCTTCTCCTTGACTGTTTGCCTAACCAAGACTAAAGAGTCAAGTCTGCCTTACTATTTACCCATAGCTTTAGGGAGAATAGTTGGATTCATACCTTTCCTCAAGGGTATTAGCACTATGTGAAATGCAAACAAATTCATCCAGGATTTGAATTCATCTTGCTGTGTCTATTTCTTACCATGATAAACATTACACTACATGCCTTCACAAATCAAATTATATTTTTGATGAAAAATGCATAGCCTATATATTTAACTAAATGTTAATAACTTAAAGAAAGTGTTGAAAAAATATAATGTACTTACAATTAAAGTTTGTTGGAAATTAACCTCAGGACAACCTAATTTCCACATCATTACATACTTAAGCCCACTGACAAACACAAGATACCTAGATTTTAATAGCTATCACCCACTTGATTTTAAAAAGTTCATAATATACAGTTCTTGCTTACACATTAAACATATTTGCTCTAAACCCCTTGAATATTATTACAATATAAGCTTATTAGCTCAACAATTAATCCACAATAATCATCCCATAAAAATAATAAAAGCAGCAATTCAAAAAGCATCATCAACCCTGAACATTATAGACTTTTAGAATATAAATCCCCAAATCCCAATAATTCAATCCCCATGGTCTATGATTTTGGCCAGAGAAACACAAAATCCAACAATTATTTCCAACCAAAATCTACTCTCTATACTTTAAAACCCCCATCAACACTAAACAACCACCACCCAATCTATTTTCACTTCTCAAATAAGGCATGAAAAGGAGTGAAACAGAGAGGAATGTAACCCCACAGCAAGCATCACTATTTGTGTGAAGTCAGTGCACCAGAGACTACCATTCAAAAATTTGCCTGCTCAGCCACTTGCACAGATGCAGATATAAAAAAAAAAATTTAATTTAAAAAAAATTTTTTTAAAAATGGACACTACGCCATAGTCTTTAGTAGACCAACCAACCAACCAATTTTCACTTCTTAAATCAACTAGAGAGAACTTCCTTAACACCCCACATCAATGTGCAACATATGCAATAAACCCTGTTGCTTAGTCTGCAAACACCAAGTTTTAGATTCCTCTTTCACTTTATTTCCCTAAACATTAAAATCCAACCCATTAATCTTTCTTATAATAGCCCCAATATACTACATTTTCTGTACTAAATGCAACAAAGGAGCTTACATTGGTCTTTTGTTTTAAAAAAGAAAATATCAAAATAATTATAATCATCAAAACAGATTTTAAACTTTTAAGTGATGGCTCTTATTGTAAGAAAATTTAAAAAAATTTTTAATTTTAACTGGAAAGAAAAAGAAAAGGTAACTAATTTAATTCTTCTTCACTTGTCCAGTAAGTTCATTTTGGTGTGGAGGAGAGGGGGTGGTGTTCTCATATACTGTGTCTTGGATAAAGGAATAGCATGAAGTGAGATAAGCTTTTATATTCAACAAAAGAAAATGTTGTGAGGTAGGTTATTTACCCAACCCATTCACCACGGGTGGGATGTGACAGAAGGTCACAAGTATGAAGTATCCAACGAGGATCAAACTCGTTATTCATTTGTAATGGATTTGCAGGATTTGCTTGCTAACCATTACACCATGATGAGACACCCAAAAAAACTTTATTAGGTATATATTCATGTGATATGCATCAATTTTAATAAATAAGTTAGGATAGTGTAGACACAGATTCAATGGTGCTTAGTGACTGTCAGTTTCTCGCTTAGGCAATCATATAATTTTTTAAATTATCAACAAAAAATAAATAAGAAAAAAAAATAATTTAGTATTCGTAAGTTAATTTCATCCTGAATCTAACACAACAGTGTCTGAGTGGATATGTCATTTACTTGCTGATTTTCAAAAGTTTTGCATTTGAATCATGGAAAAATGCACTTAAATTTTAATCTATTTCCTTTATTATGACCAACAAACAAATAATAATAATAAATTGCATAAGCTTTTATATAAAAAGGGAACAAACATTTGATTCTATCACATATCTTTTTAAATGGGGAGGGAGGGGCTTACTTCTAAAAGACAATATAAACATGATTTGAAAAATGTTGGGAGCAAGGGAGTTCCTTTGACATTGTATCTTCATTACATCCCCTCAAGTGTAGTAGATGACCCCATGCCTAGTTTGTGCAACGCTCCAAATATCTCCAGTCTCCAAAAACCAGAGTCAGAAAAGCATCATCAGATGACCCTTAGCCTCTCCCTCCCCCTTTGGTGCAATTGAGAAGGTACTGCCAAAGGGTTGGAAACCTGAAGACCAGGTTTATTTTGTTTTTTAGTGGGAAGGAGGGCAATGGGGGGTAGGCAAGTCCTGCCCAAAGACAAGTTTTGGTATGATTCATTTATTTTAAGGCATACCAACTCTTTTTGGGTCATTTAATGCCAATTCAAGTATTTTTAATATCAGGTTGTTTACAGTACATGCTTTTGCTTAAATTATCACCCATTTAAGTATTGAACCAGTTCATTGTTTGGAGATTTAGTGGGAACCAGTGCTTTCAATATAACTTGACTGTAAGCACCAAAAAACAAGAACATGGCTGAGGGAGATACAGATACACAATGGGGGTCAACATTTCTAACATGAAGCTGTTAAAAAAAAGCAAAAAAAACTATGAAAACCATGCACACTATGAATCATGTAAAAGAAAAAGGAATTCAACAACAACAAATTCATATATACAGTTATATTATATAATTTAATGTTTTGACCCTGGTGGAGTTATTGCTTGGTATTAGGATTCACAAGTGCATGATCCTCCGGCACGCCCAAGAAAAAAAAAAGGAAAAAAAAAAAAAAGGCCTGTAATGAGGGTAGCTGGTTAATTCTGGAGTTTATCCTCTCTTCCAGTTTAAAAGAATGTTGGCCAGCCCATTTGCAAAAAGGGAGGAGACATTTCTTGATTGTTTTTTTTTGCTTTTTTTTTCATCTTAAAATGTCTTCAACAAGTGGGTCTTAACGTTTTGTTTTAGTTTTTTTGTTTTTTTTTTTCCAGTGTGTCGTTTAACCGAGAATGGAGGCAAATTCTGTTTTTAAAAGAATTTGAAAAAAAAAAAAAAATTAAAAAAAAAAAAAAAATTATAGTTGCTACCTAAAGACACAAAATAATATTCATCAAAAATTTATTGGTTTTCCATAAGAAGCTGCTAGGTTGGCTTCCCTAAATGCTTCAGCAACAGTCTGAAAAAAGAAAAAAAAAATGAGAATTTTACAATATATTGTGTATATAGAAAATAGAAAAAACAAAGTATTTTTTTTTTTAATTAATTTATTTAAGATGTTGAAGTCGACATTAAGACGTTTTCATTATTATTAAACCTTCATCGGGATATTAGGATGGAAAAAGTGTTTTCTGAACAGTGATGGATGTTTTTTTTAAATAAACAGGAGATGAGAAAGCGTATAGAGAAAAGTTCATAACTGTTTGGCAACATTCTTTTTCTTTAACTTGTGACGTCATTGAAATATGTAACAAATTTTCCAAAGAGATTAAAAGATGAGAAAAGTATTATTTGTGTGAATTTTTAAGATTAGTAGAAGAAAAAGAAAAAGAAAAAAAAAAACTAAGACCATACGTAATTAAGTTATGTATAAATCTTATTAATATTGAATATGTGTATAATATTACCATTTTTTATATTATTATGTAGTTTGATTTTATGTATATAAATGCAATGACCATGAGGATAGAATATATTTTATCTACAAAAGAAATAATTCCAAAAATGTATGAAGGAGGGTAAAAAATTATGTTTTTACTATAAAATATCTTTATTATTGTCACATTGCATTCTGCACAAGTGTGCTTATAGTTGGCACTGTTGTAATCACATGATTGAAGTTTGAGCCTGATTGCATCATGGCTGCTCCACTAAGCAGTATGCACTAAGGAGTGTCAGGGGCTGAAATTCATCAGAGGCTTTTAGCACAATATGACAGTGCACTACTGCGTAGAAGTGTATCTGAGTGGATAGAGAAGTTTAAATGTGGCCGGACAAGCATGATGCACAAAGAGGGAGCAGGACGTCTGTCAACCTCCACTACTGATGAGAAGATTAAGCAAGCTCAAGAGATGCCTATCAAATCATCCACGATGAGCTCAGCTTCCATATAATTTTTTAATCTCCCTTGTATTTCAAAGAAACTACTAAAGCTGTTGACTCACAATATACAGTTTGGTAGAGAAACAACTGCTCTTCTTGCTCTGATTGAAACACTATTATAACTAAGGATTGATTTTTTTTTTTTTAAATCCCATATTCATATTATTACCGTGATATCTATCTAAAGAGTGTGTATATAATCTTAATCAGCATCTTATTTATCAATAATGTCACTATTAAAGTCTCAGCGAGTTAGATTTGCTTCAAAACAGCCCAGGTTATTAATGCATTTAAAATCCTGCAATGTGTATTATATATCATTAAGAAATAAAGTATATAATGAGGATAATTTACATACTGGTTTTAACAAAACCAAGTTTAATAAATAATTGGTGTTATTGTTTTATTTTCAAACATCAAAAATAATCCTATGTATAATCCCAGTTGTTGGAAATTAACAAGCTTTTATTTAACACAGAATAGGAAAATATTTTCTACCCCAAAACAGGTGATTTAAGAGCTCATTTTGTGTGCAACCAGTTATCTTATGTACCAATCCATGTGTGTCATGGTTGTAGCCCCATTTCCGGTCCTAGCTCGTACAAAGCACCTTTCATGGGAAGAAACTGTCCCTTACTTATCAAGGGGAGTAACTCTAGATATTTTCTTAGGACTGAACTAACAAAATCAATTAAAATAAATATTCTTATATGCATTCTTATTTAGTTTTGTTAGCATTTCTAATATTTTATTACATTAAAATTTAAATACTTACACCCGGTGGAGAGTGTATATGTTTGCTAGTACATATAATAGGATGAAATAAGAAGAGTGTAGCTTTAAATGAAATGTCAAAAATTAACTTACTGGATGGGCGTGACATACTCTGGCAATATCTTCACAAGATGCTCCATATTCCATTGCCAAAGCTGCTTCATTAATCAGTTCTCCGGCCACCTGAAATTTTTAATGAATAAATAAAATAATGTGACAAAATGATGCTTGTATAGATTCAGGACTAAAAACAAAAAGAAAATAGAATATATTAAGTCCATGTATGTATGTGTGTGTGTGTGTGTCCGTAAAAGAACAAAGGTTCACCACATCAGTCAGGGAAGGTTCAAGAAAGCCATAAAATATGTAGGATCATCTTGAATGTTTCAATTCAAGTTGGTCACTTAAAAAGATATCTTTTACTCTGGAACATTCTTGGCAAACTTCAGAGTCTTCATGTTGTAATCTGGAACTTTCAAGGAATTTTAAACTAAACCCTTCAATCAATCCATATCGGGGTAGATTATCATCCCATTAACCATGACCAGGTGCAAGTTTTAAGCTATCTTAAATATTCTTATTATCACCTGTGATCAGACAAATAAGTTTTAAGAACTTTAAATTGCTTAAATTTTGCATTTCATTTTTATATCAAAAAGTTTTTTTTCTTTGGTAATTCAACTCTTTAAAAACATTCTTAATGTACCTTTATATTGAAGGAATGTGATCTTACTTTTAAAAGATGTTCTTTCTATTGAGGGAAAAGCTATCTTACACTTTGAAGACATTTATTACTAAGTGTAACTTTTACAGCAGAAAACCAAATGAAGATAAAACTTGAGTCTTCCAAGTGTAGAGGCCTGGGCCTATCTTGAAAATCTGAGTTTTTTACCCAGGGGTTTAAACCCTCTCCTTTAGCAAAGGTTTTTTTCTTTTTTCTTTTGTAAATTTCAGCTAAAATTTTAGGTATTCATAATTTTCTGCAGTCATCAATATTTTAAAATAATGAAATCTCCTTACTGATCCAATGATATGTGCTCCTAACAAACGATCTGTTTCCTTGTGTCCAAGGATCTTCACTAAACCATCTGTTTCACTGTTTGCTTTTGCTCGGCTGTTGGCCATCAATGGGAATCTGCCTACATTGTATGAAACTCCCTAGAAATAAAGATAGAAAGAAAAACATTGTTTTACATAAGTAAATGATTTGCCACAAATGAAGATAGATTGTCTGGCCATAAAAATCTTAAATTAAAAAAAAAAAAATCTAAAGAAAAAAAACTTTCTTTAAATTAAAAAACAAACATTTTTAAATAAAAAAAATAAAAAGGAAAATTTCTTTAAATTAAAAATATTTAAACTTAAAAGAAAAAAAAAATCCATGGAAATCTTTTATTTTCTTTTGTTTAGCATTCAGAAGACTTAACTATTCCCACAACTTATCCAGTTTCAAAAATATTGATTTTTAAATGTTTTAGAAGTGCGAGCTCTGTTTACAATGTAAATACTATGTTGGTGCAGTTGGTGTATTCTGACAGAGCAATATAGTAGTCCAGCACATTAAAACATTACACTATGGGGACATCCCAACCCCAAATTTTAGTGTTAGGATATATTGAACAAGAGGCACTTTCAGGGGGTATATAGCACAAGATCAAAAAAAAATTAAGTAATGTAGAATAAAGTTGCTTCTTGTCTTAAGTACATTTGGGCAATTCAAGCTGATCTCCACAAAGATTAAACCGTTTGTTTTTTTTAAAACTATTTCTTTTATAAAAGGTTATTGAAAAAAGGGAGAGAACAATAATGACTTACCTCTTCTTTAAGTGCTTCTTCAGTTTTACCAATCCAGGCAACTTCTGGGTGAGTATAAACAACTGAAGGTACGCAATTATAATCAATATGTACAGCACCTCCACATATACCTTCCACACATATAATACCTGAAAAAGAAAATAACAGAAGATAAATAAATAAATTTTAAAAATAATCATATTTCTTCCTATTAATTATCTGTTGACTGAGTTCTGTCTTCATTGAAGGTTGGAACCCACCTAGCAACAGACATAAATACCAAGACAATCCTTAAACTGTCAATTTGAAACCAACTATGTCATCAGATTTTGGCACATAATTTGAGACCTTTTTCAGTTCCCAGAATTTGTAGTTAGAAGCAGACTTATAAAGACTCTTGAAAAAGATATTCCAAATTCCCTCAATCCTGAGGCTGGCAGAGAATACTGAACTTTTCTCTACTTTTTCCTTTTCTTTCTTCTTAAATGTAGGATTTAAAAAACACATTTCACCATTATTCATTAGTTGATTTGATTGTATGATATATTGGATATATATTTGTCATCAGTGAGGGGGAGGGAGTGGGGCAGTGTGCAACTAAAACTTTTAAGAAGCCCCCGAAACAATGCACATTCTCTCCTGATGACCCCAAAACCAAAAACTTGACTAAAACAAAACAAAATAATCATAGACTTAAACTGCTTGGTGGATTTGAGAATAGCTTGAGGAGTATTTTACAGTATACTCGCATTCTGATGAGTTTCTTTTACTTGTTAAGTAACTTCCTTCTATGTATTTGTTAATAATAACTTACCTTTACTTTATATTTACTGTTTTGTATTTTGTTTTTGTTATCTTTATTTTATTGTTTTATGTTCTTTCACTGTCATTTGGTTAAGTTACTTGCCAATTCCTTTTGTACAAGTGAGAAGGCAGAACACTCTGATGCTCGAGTTGCAACGCTATTGAATGAAAGAAATAAGGTGACTTTTTAAAATTTATATTAAAGGGACAAAAAGACTCACCTTCATCTTCTGCTTTGTGTGCCAACATCGGTCCTTGAATTACATCGCCAATTGCATATATACTGCAAAAAAGAAAGTTTAAATTATAAAAAATTATTATTATACACATCAAGCCTCATCTCAAAAATTCAAATAAAATCAACATTACTTGTATTTTATCTTGTGAACCAAATTGAATGATTATAGATGAAAAATAAAGATTTTGAAATGGGAAAATAATGTAAAAGAAGGAAGTATTTACTTTGGTACGGAAGTCTGGAATCGACTGTTAACTGGGATTCGACCTCTGTTATCAAGTTGGATGTTCACGGATTCCAATCCCAAATTTTGTGTGTAAGGGCGACGACCAATACATACTAAAAGGACATTACAATTCATCTAGTAAAGACAAAAAAAAAAATGAATTTTAATAAAGAGAAAAAACAAATATGGTTAATTTTTAAGTGATACCAAAAAGATAAAATGTATTATACAAAATTTTAGAATTTGTAATTAGTTTTTTCTTTTTGTTCTGTTTTAATGGCATATCAACCCTTGTGGGTTATTTAAAGCTAAATCTTGCTTTTTTTTAAATATATGATTTGTTTATACAAATAATTTTCATTAACTTCATATGAATTAATACTGGTGATTGACCCTCAGCAACTACCTTTATGATAAAAAAGTGTTAGTTGGTAAGATTTTACAGTATGTCAAAGCTTTGGGTTATGTTGATGACGTTTTTGTTTTATTCATTCTTGTTGGGTAATCAACATTTATTTTTTCAAACATATTTTTTAATCTATTTAAACAATAGATGGGACCCTAACAGGTACTACCAATCCAGGTCAGTGAACCTGGCAGAACAGTTAACAGAGCTCTAAAATTTGAACACCACGAGATGCAGTTTACCTTTATACCCAGGATACTAAGCCACCACATTCTAGCACATATATGATAAAAAGGGTTGGGTATTTGCCACAAGAGCAATACATTCAGGACAATCATATAGGTGCTAGAGTTTGACGTGACCAGTCAATTGATCAGATGACTGTTCGTTTAACCCAAATAAGGGAGTATTGCAAGTCACGGACTGCTCAGCCACCAGATTTCTGTCCTTAAGCATCATGGAACACTACCTACAGCCAACAGGTGGCCCCATTACCATTCTGCAAATGTGCAGTTGGCATATTCTACAGCACCAGTCGACAGGGTGGACACTGAGTTAAGTAATGGCTGCTAAAGGTGTTTTGTTTTTTTAACCCTTTCATTAACAATTTTTTTTTAAGTTTTAAAAGAATGCCTGAAACAGAGCAACAGAACAGCAAAGGAAAGATAAGTAAACTACAATTTATTTTTAATTTTTATCCTGCTGAACTTGCCAGCATTGAAGACTTTTTTGATTTTTTGAAATGTATTTACAAGGGTTAAAATTAAAATTAAATTCCACTGGGACACTGGTGTCCCAATGGGAGTAAAAGGTTTTTTTTCTTTTGGTTTCTTGGTTTAATGGCATACCAACCTTTGTGGGTTATTTAATGCCAAAGCCATCCTTGTAGAAGAACAGCAGAGGTATTATTTAACCCATAGTTGGAGGGGGTACATACTTTTCCCAAGAGTATTAGTCTTAAAGTGAACGTAATAGTGCAATTGGAATTCAAACTTGCTTACTACAATGTTGCAGGGCCTCAGCCTGGGAGAAAGAGGTTTAAGCAACTTATTATTTTTAAAATAAACCCCACCCCCCAGCTTTTTTTTTTTTTTTAAATTGGAGAAGAATGAAAGTATTTCTTACTTCTTCGACTTTACCACCTTTCGATGGCTCAACGCTGACCTTCACTGTCCCATCAGCATTCTCGACGGCGCTCGTTACTTTTGTGTTAAGCTTGAATTTGAGACCTTGTTTTTGTAAAATCCGCTGCATGCTTTTGGCAATTTCCATGTCTATTCCTAAACCACCTATATTTGACATGAACTCAACTATGGTAACCTTCGATCCCAAACGACTCCATACTGATCCCTGAAAAAGAAAATTAAAGTTATAAACATGAAAGCATCCATCTATATATTAATAATCGTGTTCCTTAATTGTACGACTTATCTTGCAACACCCTCTGGTTAAAAATAAGGCTGTCCAAATCAACAAAGATGAGATGTAAAAATTCAAAGTGATAATCTGGTGCCCCTTATCCACCAAATTCTTATGAGTGCCGCCACTTCAGCTAAATAAAGGACCATTCCGTTTTTATTATAAAGAAAGGGAAGAAAAAGAACATGCTATACAAAAAATATGAGAAAGAAAGAAAGAGAATAGGGGAAAGATAGAGAGAGGGGGTGAGTGCGTGAAAGTGGTAACATTAACCGATTTCAATTAAACATAATGAAAAGATAAAAAGAAGGAAAGAAAGAAAAAAAAGAGTGAGAGAGAGTTAAATCAAGATTATAATGCTTTTTACATAATTAACTATTTAGCAATAGCTCTTAAGTAAACATGTCAAACATTGTAATGATTAAATTATCATACTGTGGTATATCAACAGGTTCCACTAGTCTATATAAAAGCTACCATCACTAAATTTGTTTGTCTGTTCACCTTAAAGTGTCATGCTAATCAAACACACAGACACACTGTTGGCAAAGTGCAAAGTTCTGTGCATGTGTGTTCACTGGTTATATCACTATTACTGTTGTTGAGGGGTTTTTTTCTCCATCTAATTCTGTTATTATTGTTTTAAAATTAGGAACGTCTACAGATAAGTGCATGCAGTTTTGACCTTAAAATTCAAAATGATTTAAATAAATTTTTTCAGGAAAAAAAAAAAAAGCTTCAATCGCCAAAAAAAGCATAAAATTAGAAGAAAAAATGCATATTTTTCCAATCAAACCAGTTTTTACAATTTCTAAAAAATGCATTTTTTTAAATTTTTTTACCATTATTGATAACTTAATCAAAATTTAATCTGATTTTTAAAATCTCCCAAAACTCAATTAATCAATATTTATTTATTCAACAAAATTGTTTCATTTAATTGTCAATTGACTGAATTAAAAAAAAAAAATTACTGTTTACCTTAAAATAGAAAGAAAATACATCAATTTGATGTGACATAGTGGTTATTTTTGTTTAGTGCTAATGAAAAGAAAACTTTGATGCACTGTCAGTGATCGTCTTTTTAGAATTATGGATGACCAAAACTAACACTAAATATGCTCAGTGTTTTTTATGTATCTTAAACTTAAAATAATTGTGTTTTACTTCTAAAAAACAAAAAAATAACAATTCAAAAAAGTTATGTTAGTTAAGGAAAATAAGCGATACAAAACAAATTATTTCTTTTATGAAACTCCATACTTATGAAGTAACAGTATTTTTATACTTTTTTGTTTATTAAAAATATTCAAAATTATATTTTAAAAATAGTGTTTAAATTTTTTTTTTTTTTTTTTTTTTTTTTTTTTAGAGTCGATATTTTTTTAAATCGATTAAAAAAAAAATCTATATACATGCTGAAAAATATCTCTAAAAATAAAGATTTACATAGCATATGGTGGGAATAATTTGCATAATGATTTTAAGAAAACTGTGTTTAGTAAATAAATATTTATTACTGATTTTTAATGCTATCATGTTCTTCTCAAACATTAAAAGCAATCCTATATATAATTTTATATAGAAATCTATTAAAATAACATTAAGGTAAGAGTAATATTTTTATATTCATTCTTATTTAGTTTCGTTAGGTGGGACTTTTGCGATGGCATATGACTGTCAATAGATTTTAGTCACATACAAGTTAAGCCTTTAAGTAACTGTTTTGGGTACAAGCATTTCTCTACCCTGCATGAAATAAAATCTTTGAGGTCCCCCCCCCCCAACACTCAGGTCCACCTTTTTATTTAGTGTTCCTCATTTTATTTGTACATAAAAACAATAACACTATGCTTACCAATTCTACTCCAATAACTCCAGCTCCAATAATAACCATTTCTTTTGGAACTTCAGGCAAAGTCAGAGCTTCTGTAGAACTAATGATGTTCTTTTTATTGACCTGTGTTAAAAAGAATTAAATAGTTTTATATTCAAAAATTTATGTAGACAAGCGTAAATAAAAGAATTAAAATTATAAAGAAAAAAATTAAAATAGTCAAATTAGATTTATGAATAAATAATTTTTGAAAACTGGGATTTTTTTTCAAATTTCAAATCATAAGATTGTGATTCAAACAGAAATTCTGAAAAAAAAAATAAAAATAAAAAAATAAAAAAGTTTTTAAGTTTTATTTTTATTTTCAACTTTTCTTTTTCTTACTGTTATTTTTTTCTTGCAGTCAGTAGTTAAAACTTTAATTCTTATTTAAAGAATTTGAATTTTTAAAAATGTTAAAAATTTTATAACATTGTTAAACCACAATCTCTTTTTATATGTATATTTCCTCTTCATATTACAAATTTAAACAGAAACCAAAATCAATACAGGATATTTGTTTACCCTGAGGAAGATTAGAAACACATACTAATTACATATTTATCTTAAATACGTTTTAATACTATGGATCCATTAACCAAAAAAAAATTGTGTCAGAACATTAAATAGCAAAAATCATCCTTTTTTTATTTTTTTATTTTTTACTCTTACTCATTTATCAACATATTGTCAGCTTCATTTCCTTTTTTTCTTGTCTATTAAATGTATCATTGTGGTTAAAGATTCAGATTATTAATCCTCCAAGGTCACACGATGAAGAACTTAAAATTTAGTGGCCATTGTTCTTGTCATTTTTGTGTGATACAATTAAAGACAAATGGATACAAAAAGAAAAAAAGAAAAAAAAAAGACATTTTGTTGGTTGATTGTTTTACGGCATATCAACCCTCTTCAGGTCATCTAATGCTGAATCAGGTCATTTTCATAAACAAAGGACTCAGGTTATTTACAGTACCCGCCTTTGCTTAAGTGGTTACCCAATTAAGTATTAAACAGGCTTATCACTGCTAAACTTCCGTGACCTAGCGGCAACTGGTGCTTTCAGTATGACTTTTGTAAAGTTTTGTTTAAAAGTGGGGATATACAAAGCCCCTTTTAAAATGCATTCGCAAATTTGCCCCTTATTATTTTTTAAATATACACATGCGTCTCCGCGTTTTTGAATTAAGCCATTTGATTTGCTTCCATCCGCCAATTCCACAAAATGATTTTCAGGCTCAAAATTGGGGTCCAAACTGATAAATTTAGTTTTATTGTTGATCACATGTTGAGTGGCACTGCAATCAACAAGCAAATGCTCCTTATGTGATAAAGAGTCATACCCAGCAGCAAAAAAATGTTTGTTTTCTTTGGGGAAAATACTTAACATTTTGACAAAAATCCTTTTTCTTATTTCTACAGTCGTAGGACATGTGGCCCTTTTTATTACAAATATAACATGTAATATTTGGTTTTTAATGGAGACTTCTTGTTATCCTTCCAGGGTCTGTCCTGATAATTCTGGTAGTTGGTATATCTAGTTGATCTGCCCTCATAGCGGGGATTGGAGGTTTTACCCTTTTTAAATTGGGTCTTCAGTTGTATAGTTCCATGTTCGGATTCCCCAGAGTACGTACTTTCTGTTTCTTCATAACTACGGAGACTTACTTTGAATTCCGTGAACGTCATAAGCTTATCCCTTTGGATTATTACTGTTGCAAAGGGTTTGAAATTTGAGGGCAAGCCCTCCAATACCATGGCGATTAATAAGCCATTACTAACAATTTCCCCGGTTTCCCTTAATGAGCTCGCAATGCTCTCAGTTTGGATTATGTAATCAGTGATCGATTCATAATCTGTTCTATTCAACAAACTTAATTGGCGATATAGCCCTACAATTCTAGGCTTGCCTTTCGACAAGTAGTGAGTCCTTAATATCTCCATTGCCCTTCTGCCATCATCTCTCACTTCACGCATTACGAGTGAGAGACTCCGGTCATTCAAGCACTGGATTAATTCTGCATATATTGTTGCATTTTTGTCCTCGAAAATTGGGTCTTCCGGTTGGTCTGATGGTGCATTGATTATGTCATACAACTGAAGAGTTCTCAGATACCCATGGAACTTTGTCTCCCAAATTTCATAACTCGACTCGTCGCCATTGAAGAAGAGCCGAGCGTACCTGGGCACATAACCTGTAAAGTTTTTAAATGCTATCCTTGGCCAGTTGAAAAGGGCTTAAAGTAAGTAAGTCCTGAGTTATGGAATTCTTTGGTAAGCGAATAGGTCCTATCCTGCGTATTGTTAAAGGTCCAGTGATTTAATCCTATGTCCGTCGTCCAAGAGTGTCAACGTAGTTATGGCCAGTATGGTCAGTTTAAGTATTGTATCAGCAGCAGAGTACAGCCAGTGATTGGCCAAGAGTTTGATCATATGGTTCTCGCCGAGTCTATACGTAGGAGCGGTTATCTAGCACACACCTTATATACAAAAATTCTCAACAACTTTACCATAATAAAGACATTTGGTGAAGTATATAAGATGTGTATTGTATTCAAGAAATTCTAAAATAAAGAAATGGTCTTACCGCAATTCCTGGAAATGGAGTAACTTCTGAGCCTGAGGCTATGAGAATGTTTTTAGTGGTGATAACCTCTTTTGAACCATCAGCTTTTGTGACAGTCACTTCATTGGGTCCAGTAATTGTAGCCAATCCCTGGACACGATCCACCTAGAAAAGATGAAAAAAAATTCCTTACAATAAATGATAACTATGAAAATTAATAGAAAAAATACAAACACAAAGAAAAACAGCATGTTTGGTTTGGTTTGGTTTGGACCATATCAACCTTGGTGAGTCATTTAATGCAGACTAAGTTTAGAATTCATAGTGGTAGTTTGGTAGGAAAAAAAATATATATATATATATATATATATATATATATATATATATATATATAGATTTTAACTATTGTTCAATTATTCATATTTTTGAGTAGAATCCCACTTCTTTTAGGAAATGCAAAATCCTGGATGGTCTTATTTTCGTGGAAAGTTTTTTCAAATTATTTGCTTGGTAGTATTTTGTTTACACTAGATCAAAGTCTACACACTCTAGCAGTATATGTTTCACTGTAAATCTCTCTTGGCATGTAGTGCATATTGGGGATTCTGTGCCCTCTAGAATTTGATGATGGATGATGTAGGTGTGGCCTATGTGAAGGCAGGTCAACACAATCTGTTCTCTTCTATTGTTATATTTTAAGTTCCATTCTCCAATGGTAGATTTAATGTTTTGGAGTGCATTCCAATGATTTTGCCATTTTTTAATGATAATTTTATTCACAACTGTTTTATAATCAGTATATGGTATTTTTGTTTTTGTTATTGTGTCTTTCATAGCTTTTTTTGCTTCTGAATCTGCCCTATGGCTTGGAATCCAACAAAAAATTATTTCGTTATTTTTGGACAGATGGTATATTTTAATTAGCACTTGTGTAGTTAATGGGTCATTGACATTTTTATTTTTTAATACAGTAATTGCAGATAGAGAGTCTATGAAAATTAGGAATTTATTGCTGGGGGTTGTTGTGGTTATTAATTCAAGTGCTAAATTAATAGCAATTATTTCGGCACTATATATTGAAGTTATGTAAGTAATATTTTTGTTGCTTATTATCATTTAGTATGGCAGCATATCCAACTTTATTTTCGTTTTTGCTCCATCTGTATATATATAAAGGTAGTCTGGGTCTTATTTTTATATTAAGTATTTCAGATTGGTATACGATTTGGTTAGTTTTGAATTTTGGATATCTTGTAAGGTCAAGAATTATTCTAGGTTTGTTTATAATCCAGGGGTGTGTGGGTGAATTTGCATTGTGTCTATCTCATTCTCTTGTATGATCTTTCTTATGAGTAAACTGAAAGGTTTGATAGACTTTTCCTTTTGCTGAAAAAGATCTGTGTACTGTTGTTGGAAAGTATTAATGTAAGCTGGGTTTAGAGGGCATGATAGTTTTAGATAGTATTGAAGAGCAAGTTTTTCATGTTTCAGTTTAAGAGATGGTTCATTTGCTTCCGTGTATAAACTTTCTACAGGAGAGGTGCTATATGCTCCAAGGGCCAGTCTGAATCCTTGGTGGTCTATGGTATCACATTCTTTCAAATATGATTTTCTGGCTGCCCCATATATAAAGCAGCCATAATCAAGTTTTGATCTGATTAATGAGCGATATAATTTTAATAATGTTTCTTTGTCTCCTCCCTAGTCAGTGTGTGCTATGGTTCTGAATAGTTGTATGGCTTTATGATTTACAAGTGTAGAGATATTCCCTACCTCCAATTTAAAAAAAAATAGTATCCTATTGTAACGTAATGGAGAGAGAGAATGGAAAGAGCCAGTAGGTTAGTATGGAAAGTTTTAAGGATGATCCAGATAATGCCAGATGGCATTTCTTTCTACTGGTCGAGAACTGTCATGTGGTGAAGTGGGAGAGAGGAAGAGGTGAGAATGTTTGGGGAGTTTGGTAAGATGCATTTAGAGAGTGAGACGTGGCTCTGACTCGGCAATTGTGACTTGGAGGAAAATAAAAATCTCATGAAAAAAAGATATGGCCTTGTTATTATTATTAAAAACCATAAATGGCACAAAGCAAGATGTCCCTCAGCACCCCAAGTTGGTTTCCAGACTTCAAACATCACAGTATTGCTAGTCAACTCAACATCAGCCGAGCAACCAGATTCAAACCTCTCCATTAATTATTTTACTATCAACAAATCATTACTCCATTCCAACATAAGAGCTATAACGTTACCAGTTTGCATAAGATTATATGATATATTCCTACTTTTAAATTTAAAAAAAAAACAAAAAGTAGTATCATAAGTTTATAAAAATATTCCCTACATCCAATTTGGGGGGAAAAAAAGCATAATATGATGTAAGTATATGTATTGACATTCACTACCACAATTTTTTTTTTTAAATTTAAAAAAAGAAAAAGAAAAAAGAAAAAAAAGTTAGCGGTGTCTTTTTTTAGAAAGCTTACCTTATTTTGTTTGAAAAGATGTGCAATTCCACCTGTGAGAGCTTTTACAACACTTACTTTCTGATTCATCATAGTTGGTAAATTGAGGGTAACACCAGTACCTAATTTAAAACAATACAAAAATAGAAATCAAAACATCTTTGTTTTTAACTGAAATTATTAAATTCAAAATTATACTACATAATACATTTAATAATGTAATAAAGTAGACAAATTGTATAAATTAGCAAAACATTAAATACAAATCTAATTTTCTATAAAACTATTAATCACTTGCAGTCCACATCAAGGGAGATAACTACGCACTGTAGCAGACTATTCCACAAATTTTAAAGCTCTTATGTTAACAAAGTAAAGAAAATGTATTTTTAACGTTTTTTATATTTTGAATCTGTGTTCCAATTTATGTAATTTACTTACATTTACTTATGAACCAGAAAATTTGAAGGCCATCAGTTTATAAAAATCAATTAACAATTGCTAGCAGGACCTGTGGATACACCACAGTATGAAAATTTAATTATTACGACATTTGATATGTTTACTATTGCTAACAGTTCAATATGTAAAAAGCATAATAATATTGATTTAACTCTTTTTTTCTTTATTTTCATCTTTTCATTATGTTTGATTGGAACTATCTTTCCTCTGCTCTCTTTCTTTCTTTCTTTCTTATATTTTTTGTGTAGCATGTCCATAGTTTTCCCTTTCTTTCTTTATAATAGAAACGGAATGGTTCATCATTTAGCTGAGGTGACGACACTCATAAGAAATAATTCGGCGGATAAGCAACACCAGATAATCAGAATTAAAATTTTTGCATTAGATCTTGGACAATTTGGACAGACTCATTTTTAACCAGAGGGTTGGGCAAGATGATAACGGCCGTACAATTAAGGAACACAAGTATTAATATATAGTTTTGTTTCAACCAAAAGTAAATAATAAATATACTCACATTCAATGCCACGGTTGGTGAAGTCTTTTGACTGAGCTTGATGATACAGATACGAACTTTGGAGAAGGGCTTTTGATGGGATGCAGCCAACATTAAGACATGTGCCACCCAACGTTGAATACTTTTCCACGTTTACTGTCTAAAATGAGAATAAAATGGTAAAATCAAGTTTAGAGGCTTATGAAAATTTAAAAAAGGAAAAATAAATACATACATACATATATATAAGGAAAAAACATTAATTAAAATAGGATTTGCTTGGTAGTCATTTTACTACACAAGGCCAGAATTATAGAGCCCCCAGATGATTTCCTACGTGATCATTTAAACATTTAGGAGGAGGAGCTCTCAAAGTAGTTTTATACTAATAAAAAGAGATCCCCTTTGATTTGAATTCAATTTTTTCTTCTCTTAAAGTGGTTGCCATACCAAGGTTAAAGAGTTCAATCTGTCCTACTACTCATAGTTGGAGAGAAAATAGTTAGATTCATACCTTTCCCAAGGGTATTAGTGGTATGTGAAATGCAACCTCATTCAGGATTTGAACTTGTGTCACCATGTTTATTTCCCACAACAATAACTATAATACCATGGCGTCTATCATGTATCACAGCAGCAGTGTGAGTTAATTGATATCAGTAATAATATTATATCAAGACTTCCAATTTTTTTATAAAAAAGATCTTTTTTCTAGTAGTGTGGCCTACCTCATAATGGGCCATGTCTCATGTGGCCTGCTTTTTGAAAAAGGCTGCCCATGCCTGATTTAGACATTAGAATATGATGGTAAAACTACTCTATAAAAATGTAGAAAATACAATGGCCACTTTATAAAACCTATCAAGCAAAAATCCATTTTCAATGAATGCAATGATGAATTTAAGAAAAAAAAAAAAAAAAAAAAAAACAGAACCCTACATTATGATCACTAAAAGAAAGGAAGGGGGGATAATTACAATGCAAAATATTCAGGGCAATGTATGTGCTAGTTCTGTTAGTCTGTAAAATTCCAAGACTGAATCCTTCTTCTGTGAAATTAACCTTGAATTTTTTAGTAGCATAACCTGTCCAATGATGAGTCATGTCTCAAAAGATTGCCCATGCCTGAACAGGTGTTTAAAAACACCTGGTTCTACATTAAGTTTACTAAACTAAATTGTTAATAAGTAAAAAAAAAAATAAAAAAAAAGAAGAAAAAGAAAAGAAAATATAAACCAGAAACCAATGTTGATAAATCAATGAACCTTACCTTGAGACCAAGTTGGGCAGCTTTTATGGCGGCAACATAACCCCCAGGGCCACCACCAATGACCACCAAATCATTTTCAGCTGAAAACAGATCCAATAAAAATTCATTTAAAAAGAAAGAAAAATGATTCATTAAGACAAAGTAAAGTCTATGCAGTGGCCTATTATCAGCCAAACAATAATGGAATCTATTTCTTTTTCACTAGTGCTAGACTAGGGAGATTGTGTTTGCTGAGGTGAAGCACCATATCTACCATCAGCTCCAAGATGCTTTACTTCACAGATCAAATTACACAAAAAGTGCTACACATGCACTGATTTGGCAGGGACTGGTATCAAACCCAGAACCATACAATTCATAGGTGAATGCTCTACTCAGCTAAATTGGCATGTGGATTCATTTCAATTAATTTCCTTGTTTTTGTTGTTTTTATCCCAGTATTTTGGTTGCTGTAACTTCTAAGTCTCCTTACCATTAGTTTTGTGTGAAAAAGAAAAAAAAAATCAACAGTCTGAGGATTGTTTTTTTTTTCTCTGTCACATCTCATTATAATGGTGATTCAGTGTCTCTCTAATGAAACCAAGTGGTAGCAGATAAGCATCCATGTAATTAAATATATATACCAAAACTTATTTATATAGCCTATAAGTACACTCTTAACAATTTTTTAAGAAAGTTTTCTTCTAAATCAAGGAAGTCAGGATTTTATTATTTATAGAGAAACATTATAAAATCAAAATGACTGTTATAAGGTATTATTTTGTTACCCAACTCCACAGCATTGATACACTAACCAAAATATGAATATAATGCAATCCAAAAATATGTATTTATGCAATTTTATTTTTGGTTATTGTAATTTTATTCCTGTACAATGTGAAAAGTTTTGCTATTTTTATTACTTTTTCAAGATATGAAGATTAAAATAAACAAATAGTAAAGTTATCTCCCCTTACCACTGGCAGAATACTTCCTGCTACAAAGAGTCTGTATCACAGCCAAGTACTTTCCATTAGGACCAGCACTATTTCCAATCTGAAAATACAAATACAAATAATCAGACACAAAAAGACACCAAAATAGCACAAGTTTATACAAACACAATAAATAAAAAAATTATATATGTAGAAATTAGAAGTGGCTACCCGGCGTCACCTGGATGGGGAGTGGGGAATTAGTCTCACAGATCCATTGTTACTGAATCACTTGTTGGATCCTGACAGGATGCCCCATGAAAATCCCTATATAAAATAAGACCTTGACATGATCTGGCCTGGTGCAGTGTCAGAAAAAAAAAAAAAAAAAAAAAAAAAAAAATGGGCATAGGCACTCTGAAAAGAAAAATTAATGTTTCCTATTTAAAATATTAAATGAAAATAAAAAAATCCATCCTGTTACTATTTAAATTTCATTTTTTATTTTCAGAATATAAATCAAATCTTCATTACTTTTGCTCAAAAAGCAAGATCTGGTGATAGTGAATGTATATATATATATATTTACTTTGCCATTAATTGTTTTATTTTTAGTTTCCCCTGGACATACATACATACTGTCCTTTATATATGTACTAGAAGCAGCTACCTGGCATTACCTGGGTAGAAGGGGGTGGGGTAAAAAGTCTTGCAGATCCATTATTACTGAATCAGGAGTTGGATCCTCAATGGATGTCCCATTAAAATCCCTATGTAAAAAAGACATTGCATTGATCTGGCTCTGGTGAGGCATCAGAAAAAATAGTGCATAGACACATAGAAAAATTAATGTCTCCTATTCAAAATATTAAATGAAAAATAAACAAATTCCATGCTATTACTATCTAAATTTCATTTTTTATCTTCACAAATATAAATCAAATCTTCATTATTTTTGCTCAAAAAGCAAGATCTTTTTTATGTTGTTTTATTTTCAGTTTCCTCGGAACATCCATACATATACACTAGCTGCCCTTTATATGTCTAGATAGATATAGCAGGGTTGTTGTACAAACAAACATACAGAATCTTTCTTTTATATATAGAGATTAGATTAATTTTATTAGATTATTTCATTAAGTTAATCTAAATTTCATTATCCAGGTCAGAAAAATAAAAGTTTTAAGGGAATAATAGTCATTTTTTTATACTTTTACAACATAGGTAATTAAGAGTATTTATTTAACAGCCAGAGGTACTGTGTCACTAACGCATAAAAATCTAAATGCACACATAAAAATCATATCCATGTGTCCCAGTGTTTTTTGTTTTTTCATGCCCCGCCATTTCCAGCTAACTGTAAATACATTTCAATATTTTCTTGGAAACAAATTACACTGTAGACGGCTTTAGTTGTTCATAGATAAAATCTCTGCAATTTATTAAGAAACTTTAGTTGGGATCCATCAAATTTCCCAGGGACTCACATTAAAATCAAATCCGTGCATCACAGAACACACTAAATTAAAAAGCTATCAGCATCACTGACAGCATATCAAATTCTTGTGGGTTATTTAAAGCTGAAATTTGTTTCATTTGATTGTAATCATGACTATACAGAATCTTTCTTATATATAGTTATTTACTAAGGTTAGCTTAGATGTGACACAAAGCCAGAAGTATGGGGCACCCAATGAGAATTAAACTCACTAACAATGGTCTGCAAATCTAGGTGAGGTGCCCTATCTTTCTTGTGTGTGTGTAATATATATATATATATATTTACCATCAGATTCATTTTCTTACTCTATATATATACTAGCAAATATATGCACCCTCTGGGTGCAAGTATTTAAGTTTTAATGTAATAAAATATTGTATTAAATTAGAAAGGCTAATGAAACTAAATAAGAATACAGATAAAAAGATATGAAACAGAGGGAGTATGATAAAAGATTTGAAACAGAGGGAGTATAATAAAAAATGGAACAACTGAAACTTATTCTTCCATCACTCTCGTCTTTCATTGTTATTTTTTCTAATTTAAGTATTTAGTTATAAGAGGAAGTAAATAATAAAATGACAGTTATTTTATCTTGTTAATGGATTTCATTTAAGATTCATTGAAGAGACTTTTGCTTATATTCATTAAAATAAAACCAAACAGTTAGAAATCAATAATACTAAGCACATATTTATTAAATTCGATTTTTTAATATTAATATGCAAATTAGCCTTCCCGTTTACACTGTAAACCGCTATTTTGTTGTATATATAAATATAATTGCATGTTGTTACTATGTAGACATAGTTAACAGTATTAATAATGTAAGATAATTTTATTAATAATTGAGGTTTAAATAAAGATAAAATCCTGTAGAATGTGACGTTAATAACTAAGAGAATTGTGACTTGAATAGTAATATAGTTTCGGTTACAGACAGAAAAACACACAATCTCCATTATAATAAGATATATATATTCCATATGTAGCTCAGTATGATTAATAATTAATGATTCTTGCTGACTTGTAGAAACTTGCAGTGACAGTTTTCAAGGTCCTGTCTGTATCCATTTCATGTCTGTTTTTTTTTTTTAATTCTATTATAATAAATTAATTCATAAAATTTTGACAGGGTGAATAAACAAGTGTCCACGGAAG
Organism: Doryteuthis pealeii; assembly: GCA_023376005.1. Classification (NCBI taxonomy): domain Eukaryota; kingdom Metazoa; phylum Mollusca; class Cephalopoda; order Myopsida; family Loliginidae; genus Doryteuthis; species Doryteuthis pealeii. The sequence goes on from CM042176.1 coordinate 38,122,349, forward strand.
GGGTGGGGTACTAGTTTGCATTCATACATCCTTTATAACAAAACAAAAATTGCTGAATCATCTAGACTAGTGATTCCCAGAGCTCCAGAATTGGAATCTCACGACTTGATGTAGTTTAATGTCATAACTAGAACACAAAGATCCTCTTCTACCACATATATGATAAAAAGGGTTGGGTGTTTGCCATAAGGGCAATAGGGTCAGGACAATCATATAGGTGCTAGGGCTTGACATAACCAGCCAATTGATCAGAGGGATCCTCTCTGATTGCCTGTCTAGCCTAAATAAGGGCCAAAGTGGAGTGTTGAAAGTCATAGACTACTCAGCCAGCAGGATTCCGTCCTTAAGCATCACAGGTCACCACCTACAGCCAACAGGTGGCCCATTTTATCTTACCCCTGTGCAGAGGTCCAGTCAGCATATTCTACAGTCCCACTTTAATTATTTGAAGTATTTCAGTTTCACTTAACTCACAACAATTCACTCTAAGTCAAATATATTATGGTGACCCAAAATCCTACACATAGCAACTGTAACAAAAGAATGGAATCATTGGCGTATAGTTTTTACTATGTCCAGGATTGGTTGGTTGGTTGCTCTTTATGGCATGTCAACCCTTGTTGGGTTATTTTATGCTGAACATGTTTTGCTTTATTCATTCTTGATGGATATTCAAATTTTTTTTTTAACTGTTTTTAAACATATTTAAGCTCATTTTTTTCTATTTAACCCATAGATGGGTCCCTAACAGGTACTACCACTCCAGGTCAGAGTGGACCTGGGAGTAATAGCAATGAACAGGTGGGCCAATTGGGGAGAAGGGTATCTCTCTGCAGAGGCACATATTCTATTGCCCCAGCTAACAGGGCGGTATGTCCAGGAATATGAGGACAAAATTCCTAAACTTAAATGCTTGATAAGTTGTGTCAGCCCAACAGCATTCAAGTTTATTAAAACTTGTTCAAACTATGACACCACACTAGCTAAGTTGGACACCATTTTTATTAAGACCTCAACAACAAGAAAACAGAAACCTAGCGAAACTCTAGATGACTTCTCCAGGAGATGGGATTGCAATTTCAAAGACTGTGCTGGTAAACAATGTTGGTTGGTTTTGTTTAATGGCATATCAACCCTTTTCAAGTCATTAAATGCCAAACCAAGTAATTTCAATTAACTTCATGTATATTTTCTTAGGTACAACACACCAGCCTCAGGTTGCTTATAGTACATGCTATTGCTTAAGTGATTACCCAACTACGCATTGAACAGGCCTATTGCTGCTTAACTTCAGTGATCTAGCAGGAGATGGTGTTCTCAGCATGATTTGACCATAATCCAACAAAGTGGGGATGAAGTTATGCAAATTTGCCACAGAAGAAACCTTGACCATTCACGCACGACAAGATACTCAATGTCCTTTCTGATTTGTATCTATGAAGCTACAAAAATTTGTTTATCAGTTAAATTATTTTGACATTTAATGACACATAAAACAAAGGTTGTGCTTTAAGTCAACTATCTCCCCCTTGAAAACATTACGGGGAGGGTGAGAGAGAGAAATTCCCTGCGGTGAAATTAGTAAGTACACCCAATGCATGGTAGCTAAACTATTAAGACCTTTTAATAAAAGCAACCAGATCAGCCAATGTTTCTAATGTACTTTTCTACAAAAGGTAAGAGATCAAGTTTTGGTTTGGTTTGTTGGATTTTATGGCATGTCAACCCTTGTTGGGTTATTTTATGCCAAAGACGCTTTGTTTATTTATTCTTATTGGATACTCAATTTTTATTTTTAACACAGTTTTTAAACTCATTTTTTATCTATTTAATCCATAGATGGGACCCTAACAGGTACTACCACTCTGGGACAGAGTGTACCTGGGAGCAATAATAATGAAGGGGTGCTCCACATTCCCCAAACTACCAGAACTGGAACCTCACCATCAGTCATACCCAGGACGATGGCCCTCAGCCACCACCTTCTAGCACATATATGATAAAAATGGTTGGGGCTTGCCATAGGGGCAATAGGGTTAGGACAATCATATAGGTGCTAGGGCTTGACGTGACCAGCTGATTGATAACCCATAACTGGGGGCTCAATATTGTACAAATCAGAAAACAGTGCAAAACAAGATATATTTTTTTTAAGTTGAGGGTGAACATCCATATTGAAGGGGCCCTCAAATTCTATTACCCCTTTTTTAATGCCTAAATCCAAACCTGCCATTGACCAATATTAAATTTTATATTGTTGACACACTGTCTTCATTCATTCATTTTTAGAGAATTGATCTAATTAATACTATCCAAAATTACTACTACTACTACTACCTCATAATAATTTTTACATTTGCATATAAATTTAAAACACTAAATATAACAAATATTATTGGACAATCAGTTTAAAAAGGTCTGCCTTGTGACTAAGATAGTTATAATAATTACATATTTCCTACTCAAGCAGGGGTGGGTGGGGGAGTCTCTAGTGTAATGGCTAACATGCTAGACTGCAACTTCATAGTAATTGAATTTGAACTCTAGTTGCGCTATAAAATTTTCCTTTATTTAAAGGATGTGCGCTCGGTCATTGTATAGACATACAATATCTTTCTTTTATATAGTGGTACCTTGACTTACGAGTGCCCAAATTTATGATTTTTTATATTTTTTTTTAGTTACAAGCTATCAACTCAGTTGATTTTTTTGCTTTATGTTTGTAAGCTAACATTTGAGGTATGAGTGAGCTTCAAATAAGCTATTAACTTCACACAAAAAAAAAAAAAAGTCTAAGATTCCAAATCTATTATGCTAAAGAAAAATATTAAAACATTACAGCATATAATTCATTACATTCTATTTCATTGTTTTTTAAACAATATAGTGCTATTTTTCTTATTTAAAAAAACATGACAAAAAAGGGTGTTTGGGTGGGGAGGGTGGAATGGATTAATAACATTTTAGTTTATTTCAATGGGACAAATTGATTTCATATACAAATTGATTTTATTGAGTTATGAGTGGAACAATGGTAAGTCAAGGTATTCCTGTATATAGATATATAATATATATTAGTTTTTTTGTTGTTTTATCATTTATTTAGAGTCTACTTATATATAAAATATGTGACTTTACATATCGATTATGTAACTTGGTTTCAATAACAAATTCTATTATGGTAAAAACAAAACATTTTAGAAAATTTGTAAAGAGGAAAAATTAAAAGCAGAAAAACAATTTACTCTTTTGGATTGAATAGAGAACTGTTTAAAATTGCTTCAAGGTAATTGACTACAACAGATACCTGATGAAGGCCAGAAGGTATAATCAATAAAGCATTGTAAATATAAAAACAACAAAAATGAGGATACTACATTAGTGAATTAATATATATATATATGTGTGAAAATGGAAAAGGAATTGAATCCGACAATATGAGGAAAAATGAGTAAAGAAAAGAAATGTAGATGGATAAAATGAATTTAATCGATATCACATTAATTGATATCACTTACACATGTGTTTCGGTCAGTTTATGTGTGTGAAAATATTTCACACACACAAAAAAAAAAAAAAATCATGTGACAACAAGCCTTATCATTAACCTATCAATAATTTTTTTTCTCTATATATCTACTTTATCTACTTCATTCTCTTGAATTAAACACAAACTCTTATTATCATAAATTATCCCATCCTACATCTATTTTACTATTTTTAAAATTTATATCTTCACGTAAACTCTTCCTAACACTTAGTTACCTTAAATTACCATACCACAAATATTTTATTCAAAATTTTTAGATCTTCAATCAAACTTTCCCTACTTTTATTTACTATAAATTACCACACCACAAATATTTTATAACTTATTAATTAATTCCACACTTATTATATAACGCAACATTATTATACCTAAATCCTCTTTCCTCCCATATTATCCGGCCTCAAAATTTCTAGCAATAATAAAATCACATTCTTCATTATATACACTGCAACTTTTAACTTTACATAATCTGCAAATAAAAATATATACACCACTTAAACTGAACCATCTTACGATAACATCTTAATGAATTAAACAACTTATTATCTACCATCAATATTTGGTTCCTTTTTTAATCGACCACTGTTTTAACACATCACAGATTTTTTTTTCAAAACATAAACTAAGCTCTGAGAAAAATGTTCAACATGTTAATGATAAATAATAACACTTTATTTTTTTTTATTTTATTTATTTTTTTTTTTTGTAATAAAAAACTATTTTGTACCATAACCCCTAGAAAAACCAAATATCCAAATCATAACGGTCTATCTCAACGTTCTATTTCAGCGTTCCAATTTTTTTTTAAATTCGATTTTCGAATATTTCCAAAAATCTCTATTTTTTTTTTTTTCCCAACAAATTTTTTCATTCAAAATAAATGTTCACTCTGATGAAGGTCGATTCTTCTATGTGTGCGAAATATTTTCACACACATAAACTGACCGAAACACATGTGTAAGTGATATCGATTAAACTCATTTTATCCATCTACATTTCTTTTCTTTACTCATTTTTCCTCATATATATATATATATATATATATATATATATATATATATATGTTTGTGTGTGTGTGTACAGAAAATGAGGTTCTTTGAATGTCTAGGAGTCATTTTGAGCAGGGTTGTGGAGTCAGAACCAATTAACGGGTCACTGGAGTCAGAGTTGGTAAAAAGTACACCAACTCCAGTTGAATTTACACTTTATATGACCCTAGTTTAATCTGTAAAGTTATACAGTGCACACTCCTTATAAATAGATTATAAAAAATCACGGTTTTATATTTATTTTGAATTGTAATAACTTGATTACATAAAGAGGAGTCAGAGGTGCAAAAATTAGAGGAGTCAAATTTGGAGGTTTTGTGTTCCGATTCCACAGTTCTCATTTTCAGAGAAAATGTCCAAAGAAACACAGGAAGCAACAGGGAATTTGGCAAATTTTTCAATTTGTTTAATTTCCCCAAAAATTTGGGGAGAAACTTACATAAATTTTATATCTACAATATCTTGCAGTTTTTACAGAGGTATCTCAATTAATGAGGTAAATGGAGCTTATCTGACCTGGTGGGGTGGGGTTTCAAATTTCAATTTAAATGCTACTTTTTATATATCTTATTAATTTTATTTGAATAGAATAAATTGATAATCTTTTCTGGGTTGAAATAAGATTTTTTTTAGCAATTCTATATCTATATCAAGGATTTTGGGAGACTTCATATTAGACGATTTTTAAAACTAAATGCACAAAAATTGGTGCAAGTTAGAAACCTACTTTTTGGTGTCATTACTTATCATACCAATACCTAACTTTCCCCAGGTGAATCTTTTTGATATTCAAAAGAAGTTGAAAATCGACCTGCCCTAATATATATGCCACAAAGCAAAGTATAAATTGTCAACCAAGGTTTCTGCTTTTGTATCGCCAGTTAAGATACAAAAGCAGAGACCTTGATTGACAATTTATACTTTTTATGGTAGGATTACATTTCTCAGACCATAAACTTGAAAGGCTACTTTGTTATCTTGTGATGGTATAATGCATATATATATATATTATAGCATACAATATATTTAAGGTGTGATTGTTACCATTGGTTTCAAAGCAGCATGTTAACCACTTATAGTCAAGATGGTATATTCATTTTTCTATTTTATCTAATTTTTTTCTATTTTATTATTATTTCTTATTTTATTCTTTTTATCTTAATTTTTTCTTCTCTTGTTTGAATGTCACATACACTAATACTTAAGCTCATTATATATTTTCTCAAGAAAATGTCTCACAAAAGAAAACCTCACCCTGTGAAAATACACCTCACATTATACAAACACTTGACGGACTACTTTTTACTCCCATCTGAAGATTGTGTGAAACACATGAAACTTGAGTAACGCAAATATAGTATCCATGATTTTATAATTTTAGGTTTTATACCTGCTCTGCTATGATAGCATTGAGCATTCTATGCAAACACTTTTCTTATTTGCAGTCCTTCATTATATATATATAAAAAGAGAGAGAGAGATGCTGATAGGTACGTGTCCTGTGTCACTGACATAGAAAAATCATATCCATGCGTCCCAGTGTTTTTCTTTCTTCCCCCACCATTTCCAGTTAACTGTAAATACATTTCGTGATTTTTTTGGAAATGAATTACACTGTATGGGGTACAAGGTAGAGGTTAAATGGCTTTAGTTGTTCATAGATAAAAACTCTGCAATTTATTAAGAAACTTTAGTTGGGGCCCATCAAATTTCCTGGGGACTCCTTCAAGTCAAATCCGTGCATCCCAGGACACACTAAATTAAAAAGATATCAGCATCACTATATTATATATATATATTAGAAAAAACAAAAGATGTTTACAACTGCAATAGGCTCATCAGAAGAGAAAGTGTGCAAACCGTTTCGGGGCCAAATCTCTTGACGGTTTAAAAATCAACACCCATCAAGAGATTTGGCCCCGAAACGGTTTGCACATTTTCTCTTCTGATGAGCCTATTTCAGTTGTAAACATCTTTTGTTTTTTCATTATATCTTATTCATACTGTCGGATTAATTTCCATTTTATTTTCACATATATATTAGAGTAGGGTGGACATGAAGTCAGCAGCCCTTGGTTCCTGACTTTTTGCCTATGTGGTTCTCATATATATATATATTTTCTGTTTCTCTCTCGATGAGTCCGGATTAAAAACATGCTCTGATGATGATTTTTTATAAATTGAAATATTATTCAATATTAACTATGAAAATGATATAAAATATATTCATTTTAACAATATTGTGTTTTCATACCCTTTTATCTATCTATCTATCTATAATTCCATGTATATGTATACACACACTACTGGAATTATCTTAATAAATAATGATTATTTATTCATAAAAAACATGCCACAACAAAGAATTTCCAAATACTTTTTTTATTTTATTTCAATATTTTCATTTAACTATTCCTTTTGTTTTAAGTTCACTGAAAGAGCATTACATTTTTTTTTCAATGATTCATCAGGGTATTTTAGATTTCACAACTTTGTTTGATTAAACTTTATTTATAAAGATAGAATTATGAATCCTAGCTGTCCAAAATGAAAAAAAAAGAACATATCAGTGTAGAGTCAACACATACGTCACCACATTTGACTTGGGATCATATCTTCAGACAAATATAATGAACTGAAACCAAGTGCCATCACAAACATTATGAAAATTTTCATACTTTAAATATTACTAAGATTTTTTTTCTGAAGAGAGAAGTAATCTTTCACTTCTTATCTCGTAGATTAGATAAGCGGAGGGTGGGGGAGTTTTTAAAGTAATAAAAAGAATATAAGCTGTTGTGTTTACTAAAATATTTCCCGCCATTTTCAATTTGATTATGGTCAGATATTTCTGCCTTGGATCAGAGTGTAGTATCTGCGCACTCCAGGTAGAATCAGAGTGTAGTATTTACCGAACCCTTTCACCACAAGGTTAATTTTTAAGCAGAGTACAACTAGTTTGAATTTAGAGTTTTCCTTCTCCTAGACTGGTTCCTTGAAGAACCTAATCTGCCCTACTATTTACTCATAGCTTAAAGGAAAACAGATAGATTTATGCCTTTCCCAAGCACAAAGTGTGTGGCATACTCCTTCATTGCTATTACTCATAGGTCCTCTCTGACCTAGTGTGGTACTACCTGTTAGGGTACTATCTATAGGTCAAATAGATCTTTAAAATTATTCATATTCAATAGGACAATGGGGAAAATAATTAAAGTACCTAAAAAATGTAAATATGAACATATAATGAATGCAATTCCCTAAAGTCTAGGCATAAAATAACCCTAGATAAGTTGACATGCCATTAAAATCAATCGATCCCCTATGCTATGGGCAGGAAATCAATACAAGGTCAATTTTTAAACAGAGTAAAGTTGGTTTGAATTCAGAGTTTTCCTTCTGTTATACAGGTTGTCTAACCAAAGAACCTACTGCCCTACTATTTACCCATAGCTGAGGGGAGAACAGATGGATTCATGAATTTCCCAAGAGCATTAGCTTAAAGTGAAACACAAACAGCCTCATCCAGGATTTGAAATCGGATAACCAAGTCCACGTCTTACGATTATAACCATTATATAATGGTTGATTGAATTTTACGGCATGTCAACACTTGTTGAGTTATTTCATGCTTGATTCATTCTCAATGGATATTCGATTTCTTTTTGAACTCATTTTTTCATTTAACCCATAGATGGGACCCTAACAGACCCGGGTCAGAGTGGACCTGGGTGTAGTTGTGATGAAGCATTCCCCAAAGCTCCAGAATTGGAATTTCACCATCAGATAGAGTTTAATGTCATACCCAGGACACTGTTATGTAAATATCACCTCCAATCGTATAGCCAAGTCCACTTCTTACGATTATAACCGTTATATAACGTTCACCTCCATGTCATTTTATTTACTTAATCACAAAAAAAATCAGATTTAAATGAATTTTAAGTTAAGTAAACTAATAAATTTATCTGGCACTAAACACAAGCTTAATATCAAACTGTTTTGTTTTTTGTTTTTTTTAATGATATTTAGCAAATGTCTTCGACAGGTTTACGTTTTGTTTAAAAACAATTTTTCTTTGTATTGATTTTCCGATGACTGAGGGGGGAAAAGGTCACGGAGAAAAAAATAAAAGGGGTCATAACTTTGGATAGGAAATTTTCGGTTCTTATTTATTTTACGCTTTCAACAAAGAAAAAAGTGAGGTAACCCGATAGATACAAAATAAAGGCATAGTTTAGTATTTTCCCTGCAAATGTGAATCCCTTTGTTGATAATTTTTTTTTTTTTTTTTTTAATTTTCAAAAAATAATCCAGGAATCCATTTAATGAAGATAAAATTTGTTGGCCGTCCTTGACATATCCAATGACGGGCGAACAAACAAGACATTTTTGGAGAATTTACTGTCACTTTTTATAGAAAAAGTAAATTTGCAAAAAAACTACCAGAGAATAAAAAATGAAATATTAAAAAAAGAAAAATCCAATAATTCTTAGAGAAAAAAAAATTCAATGATTCTTACTTAACAAGTTATTTACTATTCAGATAGAATTTATTCAAAGAGGGGGAAAAGACAGGAAGAAAAAAGTTTGTTTGTTTTTTGTATGAAATATGAAACAAAGTAAAAAATAAAAATAAAATATAAAAAACTTTAATATTAAATCCACCTGTCAAATTATTTTTCACTACCTGTTGTCCCATAATAATTGTGACATTTTCATATATATTTCATACCTTAAATATATCAATCATTTATGGGACAGGTGGTAATTTTTGTTTCCTTTCTTCTTAGAGATTAATAAACACTTACAACTAAGGTCGAATAAAAAGTCGAGGGTGGGGATACTTTTCTTTCTTTCTTCCTTTTTTAAAAAATTTTGGTGGAGGTGATGAAAGAAATAATTAAGAAAAAAGAAAGAAAAAAACTAATACTAGTGAAAAAGACAACCTTCGTTTTTAAGATATTACCTATTTTTTCTTTAATTGGAATTAAAATGATTAAAGATCAAATCTGATTTTTTTAAGAGGATTAAAAAAATAAATCACAGATAAAAAGTCTAACCCCCCAAAATAAAAATTATAAATAAAACTATTAATGTATTTACTTAACCGGAAAAAAGGACATGACACATACAAGGTCATTAAATTGCATGGAAAGAAAGAAGAGATTTTTAAACCTTTTCCAAAAGATATAACCTTACACATATAATAACCGATTTTTCTATATTGGGAGTAAAATTAAAACGTATATATTTTTATATAATTCTTAAATACAATAAATAAAGAAAATGAATAAATAAAAACGTAATAAATAAATTCATTGCTTCAAATTTTCCTATTGTCGTAAATGTTTGAAAAAAGCGTGACGTTTTAATAAAAACCCAGAGTTGTAATTATTATATAATCAACAGAACACAATAATAACCAACTTTTTATTACAAATTCAACTGATAAATGGTAAAAATGTCCTGTTATTCTTAAATATAATACAATAATTACTGAAAGAAGGTTTTATTTTAAGAAATATCACAACTACTCTACGGACACAAGGTAGAGGATCATTTTGCTATTAAAACGCAGTTGTAAATTGAACCCCCAGTTTGTGGCCACCATAAGGGTAGACACCGCGTGAGTTATTGGAAACCTTTAATCGAAATAGCTAAATTAATTCACGGCAGTTGACAGAAACTAACTGGACCCGGGGACCCTTATAGAACACAATAGAACTAATATTTTCGAAACTTACCTGGATAAATCTCGAAATATTGCGGACTGACAACATGACGTGAAGGTCATGCAAAACCCAAGCCTTCTCAAAGTGACGGTGTTAACAACAGCCGCAGTTTCGTACTTTTTGGGTTTGGTTACGTCTAGCTCAAATGTATGTATGGAGGTGGCTAACACATTTGCGTTGATTATATTTTTTAAATATCTGCGTCTAAGGGGAATAACTCATAAAACTATTTTTTTTTTAAATTTACTAAGATTTTCTTGTTCAACATGAAGTTATTTTGAGGTGCAGCTAATGAGGTTTGAATTCATTACGCAGGATTGTTTGACCTCAAGGCCATGTGAGTTTCGTTTAACGCTCACCTAGTGGAAATTGAACTCACTACTTAGTAGCAATTACCTGTTAATTCACTGACGATTAAACAACAACAAACACACACACACACACACACACTCTCTAGATAGATAGATCCCTCTTTCTATAACTCACTCTCCCTTACACACACAGACACAGACATATATTATATATTAAATTATATTATATTATATACAGGGTGGCCAAGATGTCACTGAGGGGTTGCCAAATGCTGCCATTTTACCATTAATAATTATTTTTTCTTTCTATTTCAGATATTGTATAGAAAATACTTTGGAAATTAATCATGAATAAGTATAGCGTCGAAGAACGTACCCAAATTTTAAAATTGTTTTATCAAAATCAGGGGTCAATTATTTTAACACAAAGAGCCTATCGACGGCATTTTCAAGTGAGAGATGGTCCAAGTGACAACACAATTCGAAGCATATTTCGTTGTTTTGAACAGCAAGGAGCAGTAAGGGATCTTCCGCGAACTGGGAGACCTCGCAGTGTCACAAATAAAACCAGGGAAAGAGTGAGGGAAGATGTTAGGCAGAATCCTGAAACATCAATACGACGATGTTCCACACAACTTGGGATATCCTGAAGTTCTCTTCAAAATATTCTGCACAGCTTAAAACTTTTTCCTTACAAGGAACAACAACAAATCTCAAACTCTACAAGAATTGAAGGAGAACATCAGGAATGAAGTCAGGGAATGAAATCGTAAATGAGTAATCCTGAAATCCGTCATGGATAATGTTTTGGAAAGGGCACAAATTTGTAAAGATGAAAATGGAAACCATTTAAAAGATGTTATTTTCCATGAATAAATTCTCTTTCATTTTTGTTGTTTTGGTTTTGCAAACAAATCACCATTGTCTTCATCATATTATGTTAACATTCCATAAAGGTGCCTTCAAAAATAAAGAATCTATTCAAGTTCAAAATCCCTCAGTGACTTCTTGGCCACCCTGTATATATATATATATTATATGTGTATATATATATCATTTATATACATATATATATTATATATATACATATATAATATATATACATATATATATATATAATGTATATATTATATAATATATGTACATTATATAATATATGTGTGTGTGTGTTATCTTATTATAATGGAGATTGTGGGTTTGTCTGTCTGTAACCGAAACTATATTACTATACAAGTCACAATTCCTTTAGTTATTTACATCATATTCTCAATGATTTTATATTTATTTAAACCTCAATTATTAATAAAACTGTTTTACATTACTTACACTGTTAACCATATCTACATGATATTTTCCACGTACCCCACTTGTACGGGTCAGGCACAAGGCCCTATTTATGTGGGACCACCCACAAACCGAAGCTCATGGGGTGGCGGGTGAAAAATTGCGTCGATCCCGTCGGCATTCCCCCTCAAGGGGGGCGCCTCAGGCACTGGGCAATAAACCCAGCCCTGCCCCTTTAAATTGAGGGGGCAGGTGTTGCCTGGGGGGATGGCCCCCTGGGATCGACGCCGTTAATTATATCAATGGTCCAGAGGCTGAAGCCACTGTTGACCATATCTACATACTAATAACATGCAATTGTATTTATATATACAACAAAATAGAGGTTTACAGTATGAATGGGAAGGCTAATTTGCATATTGATCTTAAAAAATTGATTTTAATAAATATATGCTTAGTATTATTGATTTCTAATTGTTTGGTTTTATCTTATTGAATATGAGCAAAAATCTCTTCAATAAATCTTAAAAGAAATCTATTAACAAGAAGAAATAACTGTAATATTATTCCTTACTTCCTATTTTAACTAAACAGTTTAATTAGGAAAATTTACCAATGAAAGACGGGAGTAACGGAAAATGATGGAAGAGTTAGTTTCAAAGTTGTTCTATTTTTCAATCATACCCCCTCTATTCAAAATCTTTTTATCTACATTCTTATTCAGTTTCATTAGCCTTTCTAATTTAATATGATATTTTATTATAAAATTTAACTAAAATACTTGCACCCAGAGGGTGCATATATTTGCTAGTACATATAATGGAGAATGAATGTGAAAAGTATTAACATATGAAGGTGCTCAATGCTAAAATAGCAGAGCAGATTTAAAATCAGAGAAAAAATAATGGAGTTAATATTCCAGAACTGCAGTTTCATGCATATCATGCAATCATCAGATGGTCAAAAATATTAAAATATCATGCATTTTGATATTTTTGACCATCTGATGATTGCACCAGCCCGCAGCATGCAAGACAGTGGGTCTTCATTGATGGAAAAGCATTCAAAATTGTTGACACGTTTAAATATCTTGGATCAACAGTCACTTCTGATGGAAAAATGGACAAAGAGATCCATTCGAGAATAGCTAAAGTAAGCACTGCCTTTGGCAATCTAAAGCACTGATTATGGAATACCAAAGATGTATCTCTCAAAATGAAAATTGACATCTACAGATCAACCCTTCGGGTGCCGAAACTTAGACATTTTACTGCAAGCACATAAACCAACTTGATGCCTTTCACATGGGGTGTCTTCGTGCTATTTGCAGTATAAAATGGGACGATAGAGTGAAAAATAGTGCAATACTAAAAAAAAAATGTACAACATTGCAGGCATTAAAAACTTATTCACATAAGTTAGGTGGGCTGGCCTCATTGTCAGAATGAATGTGAACAGGCCTCCAAAGAAGATATTATATGGACAACTGCTAAGCGTTCTATTGGACGTCCACTCTTATACTATAAAGACAGATTGAAGGACAATTTGAAATACCTCAATATTGACCTGAGTGCTTGGGATAATCTAGCATCAAATCAGAATGAATAGTGTAAGATGTTTTGCTAAATTAAAGAGCTTTGAAGAAAAAAGACTGGAACATCATGATCAGCTCTATCTAACATTAAAGCAAAAGCATCTGACTGCCACTTTAGAAAATTTTATCTGTCAATGTGGCTTCATAACTCGCAGCAAGGCTGGGCTGGTATCACACTCAAGAAAACACAAAATGTCTTCTTGATAGCATGCACCATGTGGAAACAAATCACTCACTGCTGACCTTCCTCTATTGTTTACAATAGAAGAGCCCACCATTATATTATATATATCATATATATAAATCACGTTTTCCTAGCTGATTAGAAATATTTTAAAAATAAACTGCCACTGTTATTTACCGTCACCTTAGTGACAAAAACAAAGCAATAGTTGAATATTAAACAGTTTTCATATGATAGTTTAGATGGATACCTTCATAGTGGTTTGAAAAAAGAAACAAAAGTACTTGGTCTACCAATAATGGCTCACTCGGACAACTGATTAACACCTTTCAAGATGATAACATCAAAAGAATTGTTAGGAAACTTGAAAGAAAAAAGAAAAAAGTTGAAAACAATATTATGTTTAAATAAATTTGTTTGAATGAAAAGATGTCGCCCAAATATACCTATTTCAAATATATATATATGTGTGTGTGTGTGTGTGTGTGTGTGTGTGTGTGTAAAAGGGTCATTCAAGAAGCAATAAGCTTTAAGCAGAAAGAAAAGCTTATAAAACTAAAAAAAACTAATTCAGATTTCTGTCTTAATTTCTGTCTTAATTTCTCACGCCCATACAAAGGTGAGAGGTGTGTAGCAAATCTAAAAAATGGACAAAAAAGAGGCTGAAGCAGTATCTGGGTGAGGCTTAAAACTTTTTGAACGACCCATAATACAATTCTAAGTGGCAATCATCTGGAGGTTGCAGGTTCAATCCTGACTACAAGCAAAAATAACAGAATACTTAACATAGCTTAACACTTGTACCCAGTAATAGTTAATAGAATGAGAATTATTTAACCCAATGGATTAAATAAAAAGGTTTAGTTCAAAGTTCTGTAAAGGCTCCTGATTTCAACAAGAAAATTCCCAAGTTCAATAGGAAGTACCTGAAAAAGGCCAAAGGACATATCAACGGAAATGTTATGTATATAACAATAAAGATGAGGACAATAGTAAAAAAAATCTAAAGAATACAAAAGTTTATGCCTTCTTTAATTTACATTTGTTGAATATATAGGCCATACAATTTTCATCTATCTATATAAGAAGCATATGTGGAACCTACACTTCAATATATATATATATATATATATATATATATATATATATATATATGCTTAATTGGAGTCGTACCTAATTTTGAAAATTAATTAATTAATAATGAATTAGGCAGGAATACCTATTAAATGTATGAGTCTTCCGATCTATAGCTCTGCTGATGAGGCCTAATAGGCCGAAATGTACATACAGAGATTGATTTTTCTCGATTTGTTTAGCCATACATTTAATAGGTATTCCCGCCTAATTCATTATTAATTAATTAATTTTCAAAATTAGGCATGACTCCAATTAAGCACTTATTCTCCCAAAAATTATCGGCAAAAAGCCATTCAAAACAAACCGTGTTTACATATATATATATATATATATATATATATATATATATATATATATATGGAAGTAAAATGGTGAATTAAATCCGGCAGTATGTAGAAAAAATTGAAAAACACAAACTATTCCAAAGGATGAGTTTATTCTTAATGGTAATGTTGATGCTATAATGTTTTGGTTTTTGCAGCCTTCATCAGAGCACGTAGTAAAAACTTGTGTGGAGTTGGTGGGTGACTTGCAGAATATGAGAAGTGCTGGATGTATATGAAGAAGGGGGGAGGGTAATCAGTATCAACCAGCAAAGATTTCAGGATACATGAAAGACCTTGAGGCTGCAGTGTGGGGACGTGGGAGGAGCTAGGGTTGGTAAAACTGAAGAGTAGTGGGAAAAACGTGTTGACTCCATAGTGCATGGAGATATTCAAGTAATGGTGCAAGGAAGTGAAATGGGAGTAACTAAGTTGAAGAATTGGTTAAACCTAAACTATAGTAGAAGGAAATTGGTTGGGTTTTTTGGTGGGAGGCTTTGTGTAGTGTTAGGAATGGCGGTTCGGTTTAAATTTGGCAACTTAAAGCTATTAACAATTATTTTGCCTTGTTTTTCTATTTATATATATATATATATATATATATATATTATATATATATATATATATATATATATATATATATATATATATCATTTGGGATACAATATTTGACATTGTGTTCTTAGATGTTTTTTAAAAAGACATATTAGAACTTAATTGTGAGTTAATTAATTCTGAGCATCAAAATATCTCTGGACTTCTCAACTTCTCTAGAGGAGGGTGAAACCATCTGCTTGGATTCTTCCTTTCTTATGAGTAGGGGTGTGCCCAGAAACATATTTGATTGGAGATTTCACAGTATAAAATGCTTAAAGGTCCATCATCATAGTTTGTTTTCTGTTGAGATCTCATTACATAAGCTGGTGCTTGATCAACACCAGCTGGCTCACTTAAGTAAAGGTACATGATGTAATATATATATATATTGCTCCTAGTGGCCTGATATGTTTATATCAGTAAATATTAATTCTTAAAAGTAGGTTGTGTAGATGGCAAGGGAATAAGAACTGACTGACAGCAAACCGGTCAAGTTTCAATCCCAACCTGAAGCAGCCTACCTTGTCTAGCCACACTGAATAGCCGTAAAATGGCAAAACAGGACTGTATGTGGATGACAATATATATGCTCCCCACCCCTGGAGGAATTTTCTTGTGGCTACTAATTACACATTAATTGCATAGCTCGCCTTAATGGATAGAGTGCTCCAAGTGGCCTGATATGTTTATATCAGTAAATCTCCTTTCCTAAAAGTTTATTGTGTAGATGGTGTGGGGGTAAGAATTCTGATGACAATTCAGTCAAGTTTCAATCCTGACCTGAAGCAGCCTACCTTATCTAGTCACACTGATGAGCCATGAAACGACAAAACAGAACAATATGTGGATGACGATTACAGACTGGATTTCTCTGGTGATCATAAAATATATAAACAAATGTATGTATTTACTAGTTTAAACACCACCACCCCTTAACGGCAGCTGTCAAATGGCCAAGAGGTTAACGAATCGGACTGAGGAAAAGTCAGTCGGGTTTCACTCCTGGTCGGAGATAGTTGCTGTGTCTAGTCACACTGAAGAGACGTGAAACGTTGAAACATGATGTCTGTGGATATATATATATATATACAGAGAGATGTCTGTGGATATATATATATATATATATATATATATATATATATATATATATACAGGTTTCGTTGAATTGAACAGACAATTCCTGTCTGACAAGTCTTTCATTGATCCGTTCTAATCTTCGGGCCATCCTTCTGGTGTCAGGGTGGAACTGGTATACCAGTCCACCGAATGTTTCAACACTAGCACTTTCGGCAATACACTTTGCCATCCTCAGGTGGGAAACGATGGAATAGTTTTTATGTCTCGTTTTTAATGAGAACGAGTAGAAGAAAACTATTCCATCGTTTCCCACCTGAGGATGGCAAAGTGTATTGCCGAAAGTGCTAGTGTTGAAACATTCGGTGGACTGGTATACCAGTTCCACCCTGACACCAGAAGGATGGCCCGAAGATTAGAACGGATCAATGAAAGACTTTTCAGACAGGAAATGTCTGTTCAATTCAACAAAACCTGTATAAAAAAAAAAATGCTGCCTACATACACTTATATATATATATATGATAAGTTGTAAACAAGGTTTGTTTAGAATGGCTTTTTGCCGATAATTTTTGGGAGAATAAGTGCTTAATTGGAGTCGTACCTAATTTTGAAAATTAATTAATTAATAATGAATTAGGCGGGAATACCTATTAAATTTATGGCTAAACAAATCGAGAAAAATCAATCTCTGTATGTACATCCTTGTTTACAACTTATCATATCGTCGTGTAATAAAAGTCACTAGAAGAGGAATATTAACCTACTCTAAACAAATCATAAAATCTAAGAAGTTCGTTTAGTGTAGGGGTTATGAGATCGGCCTGTCAGCTTGGTAGTCCGGTTTCAAATCACGCACAGGGCGGTCTTCCGATCTATAGCTCTGCTGATGAGGCCTAATAGGCCGAAATGTACATACAGAGATTGATTTTTCTCGATTTGTTTAGCCATAAATTTAATAGGTATTCCCGTCTAATTCATTATTAATTAATTAATTTTCAAAATTAGGTACGACTCCAATTAAGCACTTATTCTCCCAAAAATTATCGGCAAAAAGCCATTCTAAACAAACCTTGTTTACAACTTATCATATCGTTGTGTAATAAAAGTCACTAGAAGAGGAATATTAACCTACTCTAAACAAATCATAAAATCTAAGAAGTTCGTTTAGTGTAGGGGTTATGAGATCGGCCTGTCAGCTTGGCAGTCCGGTTTCAAATCACGCACAGGGCGGTCTTCCGATCTATAGCTCTGCTGATGAGGCCTAATAGGCCAAAATGTACATACAGAGATTGATTTTTCTCGATTTGTTTAGCCATAAATTTAATAGGTATTCCCGGCTAATTCATTATTAATTAATTAATTTTCAAAATTAGGTACGACTCCAATTAAGCACATATATATATATATATATATATATATATATATATATATATATATATACTGCAGTTTAATTGTATATATATATGTATATATATATATATATATATATTATATATATATATATATATATATATATATATATGTGTGTGTGTGTGTGTGTATAATAAATGGAAATGAATCCGACAGTATGATAGAAAATAGAAAAAAATGATATTATCATTTTTTTTTCTATCTATTTTCTATCATATATAATATATATATATATATATATATATATATATATATAGTGTTATGGATAAATTTTCATCTAAATTATAGAAAAATGAAAATAACACTGATATCTCACTTATCAGATATATTTACTAAAATTACATGAAAATATCTAGAAATACTATAGGTTAAATTTATTTGAAGAAATCAACATTAGCTTTAACTACAGTCTCCAGATAATTTGGGAATCACCTGAAAGACTTTCCAATGGTTTCGTTATTTAAATATTTAAATGCTACCATTATTCTTGTCTTTAGTTCATTTTTGATATTGCATGGCATTTTGTTGGTCTCTCGCTCAACCATGCCCCACACATAATAATCAAGGCGATTGCAATCTGGGGAGTCGGGCAGCCAGTTTTTAGGGGTGATATGGTCTGCAGAAATTTTCTCACAGCCAAGACTGGGTTCCCTGCTTGTGTGGCATGGTGCAGAGTCCAGTCAGAATCAGAAGAAGTAAGAAGAAATACCAGATGAAGCCATGAAGAAAGTGCTACTCAGAATCATAATATATGATAATACATCTCTATATCAAGATTGGTACTACACCCATTGTGCAGACAATCACTACATGGGTATCTCTTATAATGTATATAGCGTCTAGGTAAAGAGATGGTATACAACATATATCCCAATTACGTGGTATAATGGTTAAAGTCATAGGAAATGGACTCGTCGCCCCGAGTTCAAATCCTGGACGTGGTAATTGCATTTCACTTAGCGCTAATACCCTTGGGAAAGGTATGAATTCTACTCTCCCTCCAGCTATGGATAAATAGGGCAGACTGGGCTCTTTAACCTTGGTTAGGCAACCAGTCTAGGAGAAGGAAAACTCTGAATTCAAGCCTGTTAAACTCCGCTTAAGAAATTGACCTTGTGTCACATCCTGCTCGTGTGGAGGGGTTGGTAAATATATATATCCCAATTACATATAGATCACACAAGACTAAAACACTCCTTTTTACTTAAATAAGAAAACCAAACAGAATGTATATGTCAAATTGTTAAACACATTCTAAGAGAATTTACTGATTTGGTGAAAATTATACCAAAAAATATGGCAATAAACTTAAACTTTACCCTATGAACTTATCCCTCAAAGTGATTCCCAATCCATTTAGCAACAAACAACTGCAGACGATTTACAGTCAAAATCAAGAAAAATCCTTGGATTGGAAAAAACAGATCAGCGCAACTTTCACAATTTACCTCAGATGGGTTGATATGCCATTACAAACAATCAATCAATCAAAATCTGAAATATGTAGATCAGTTCATATACCTTGGTAGTAATATCTCATCTACAGAAAGCAATGTCAACACTCACATAGGTAAAGTATGGGATGCTTTTGACAGGTTATCATATGGAAATAATATATCATAAAATAAAACAGGAATTCTTTCAAATTGCAGCTGTGTCAGCACTACTGTACAGCTGTACCACTTGAAATCTAACGAAAAGCTCTGAGAAAAAGCTAGATGGGAACAACACAAGGATTCTGTGTGCTGTTTTGAATAAATCCTGGAAGCAGCACCCTACAAAACAGCAGCTGTACGCCCATCTCACTATAATTTTTATTAAGAACAGAGCAAATGACAAGGGAGGTAACTCTAAATATTTCTTTTCTTGCATCAATTTCTCTCTGGTATGAGTATATAATGCAATCTTTAACATGTTAATTGTCACATAAAGATGTCAGCCATTAACATCAGATTACATTATTTAACCAGTGATGAGCATCCTCTAGTCCTTAAATGGATGTCTACTTAGGAACAGTAGATACTGTAAACAACCTGTGTGTTCAACTTAGCAAACCTTAACAACTATACCATAAAAGGTTTTAATGATATTGTAATGGTCTTAAAATATTATATATTTTGCATGTTTTTATTTGTTTTTTTAATTTGTTGTTGTTGCTTACTTTTTTATTAACGAACACAAGACTTTGTTGTTTTACTTAGTGCTCACATTTTATTTTATAAAAAGTAAAAAGTAAAGTCGTCGGGGTGGCCTAGTCGGTATCAGCCAGACAGCGAGGGAGTCTTTCCCTTTTCACTAGTACGAGACCAAGGAGATTGTTTTGGCGTCTAAGGTGGAGTGCCATACCTACCATCAGCTCCTCACTTTACCACACAGATCCCTGTGCTACTCATATGCTGAGTTGGCGAGGGCCGGTATCAAACCCAGAACCTTGTGGTTCCTAGGCTTATGCTCTACCGACTGAGCTAAGCCCAAATCAAATTACGTGAGAAATGGCTTTTTAGACGAGAGACACCATCATATCTCTAACTTGTCCGGTCACCTAGCCAAATCGGATTTCTCTAAAATTAACTTTCTCACATTTGCTCACCCAGTCAGAGAAGAATGGTCAAATACAGGGTTAAATCTTGTCAATCAAATACCCTGTATTTTTCCATAAATGCCATTAGTTTGATTTAACTACACTACCCTACATATTTGATAAGTAACCTATTAATTATGTAACAAAAGTAATGACCTTTTTTTCATGGCACCACCTGTCATCTATCCTGTCACACAAAAATAAAACATAAATAAAATCATGTTTAAATTTTTTGTACAAGAAATGATTGCCAGGTGAGAGCATGAACATTAATCACTCAAAGTCATTTATTTACTTATAAGTCATTAAAAAATATCTTATACAATTATTTTTACAATAAAAAATGGGAAGAATAGATTTATGTCCAGTTCAAATAGAATGCATCAAATATGATTATGAACCGTTTTTACAAGGAACCTAAAAGGTTCTCAGATTATTTTGTAATTCACCATATATATATATATATATATATAGAGAGAGAGAGAGAGAGAGAGAGAAACAGAGAGAGTGAGTGAGCACGCAAAGCAGAATAACACTAATCGGTTTCAATCGAACATAATATATATATATATATTATATATATATATATTACAAACACCGTTGTACAAATTAATTGAAACAAAACAAAATTTTTCTGTTGTTATTATAATATCCACAATCTTTCTGTAAGGCTTTCCATTGCATTCATGCAGTGTTTCAATTTTCATGATGTCCATTACAGACAATGGCTGTAGGACAACTGATCAACAGTCAAGATAATAGTGTCTGGGCTTGATAAAAATCTCATGCAATCATAGATGATGCAATATTTTTCAAGACCAAAAAAAAATAGCATCATATACCCAAAAGCAGATTTGTATCACTGCAAATGACTTAATCTGATGAAAAAATTGAAATCAATTACACCATGTCACTTCAGTGGGTTTAAACTGATTGTATGGTGAAAGAAAGGAAAATAAAATCAATTAATTTGCACAAGGGTGTCTATATGTATATATATATATATATATATATATATATATATATATATATACATTCAAGCCTGACCATATACATAGTATGTGTGACAGGGCTTGCCTGTCACGGACTGGTCTCTTGAGTCATATGCAGTCCCATGTTGAGAGACAACCATGTGAAAAACATGTGTGTGTACGTGTGAAAGTCGGGGGTCTTATGTGTCTTTTATGTGACAGGACATGTAAAAGCAAACCTGGACTTCTGAACTACTTGCGTGCTCACAACCGAACTTTGCAGAAATAGCCTTCCTCTGTGAATAAGTGGCAATCACCACACAGACACATATATATAAATATATATATATATATATTATTGAAGCCCTATACATAAAAAACACAAATCTACCTTGAATAAAATCAATTTTAAATATATCAACTGTATTCTCAAATGTTTGTACCAATTCTCCTCCTACCAATCCTCCCCCCTCTTTATATAGTTTCCGTGAGTCCCCCCCCCCTTACTTACTCCCACAACTACTTGTTCCTTCACACACATTTCTGTGTTTAAATAGAATAGGACTCAGAACAAAACAAACTCAATTACATCCTCTCCTGAAGATGGCACTTTGTAGTGCTGGAAGTACTCAAGAAAATTGCCATTAACAAATTCTACCTTGATGTTAAAAATTGGCCTGGCAACTCGAATGGATCAAAAAGAAACTAGTCAAACAGGAGATGTCTGTCCTGTTTAATAGTGTCTGCATTAAAGATGAAATGCTGCCCAACTATATATATATATATATATATATATAGAGAGAGAGAGAGAGAGAGAGAGCACCCGCCTAGGAATTGCAAGATTCAGGGCTCAATACCAGTCTCTGCCAAATCAGTGCATGAGTAACAGAGATTGGGTAATCCAATCTGTGCAGTAAACTAGGGAGCTGATGGTAGGTGTAGTGCTAAAAAACAATACCACTGGTCTCATTATAGGAAAAAGGAGATAGACTCCCTTACTGTTCGGTTGATACCAGCAATAAACCACTCCATAGAGCCATAAACATTCAAATTTGATGACATTTATAAACTTATAAGTTACCACAAAAATACAGTCCTTAAAGAGGTGAGTACCATTTTGGATTTCACTGCACTCTATCGGGGGGGGGGGGTTACACAGAGATTCTACAAGTGAAAAAATAAATATTTTGAGTTAATGTATATGATGTCACCTGTGATGTGAGTTAATATATGTGATGTTCCAACTTTTGATGTTATGACTTTTTGTCATCATGTATATTCTAACTTTTAATGTTATGACTACTTGAAATCGAGGAGACTTATTTGTTCTCACACTGTTATAATCTGGTACTTTCATTGCAGTGTTCATTGCAACAATCTATATATAATGGAGATGTGGTGTCTGTCTGTTTGTTTGTAACCGAAACTACGTCACTGCTTACATTTATCAATGAATATTTAATTCATAGTCAAATCATTAATAGATAGAATAAAGAACAACCCTATATTACATATACTCAGAAATTAAGTATGCAACATTTAACGGTCCACATTGTTAAAACAAGTTTTAATAAATATATGCCCAGTATTATTGATTTATATATATTTTAATTCATTTTAATATATATTTAAAGTTATCTAACATATACAGTTTTACAAGAAAATTATTTACAAACAAGAAATAGTCACATAATGTTCTTCTAGATTAAATTTGAAGATGTTTGTGTATTTAATTATATCTGGTTTAGGCTTGTGCATGTCCGCTTTTCATTATATGTCTATTATTAAAAAAATATAAGATTTCAAAAATATGTTCACATTTTTTTACAAATTAATTTGAATTTAAGTGTTAGAAACTTGGTTTTATTGGGAAAAACATATCTATTTGGAATTTTGATAGCAAAACTATTTTTAATGTCTATTATTTTAAAAAATCCTTTTACATAATTTGGATGTCAACAAAATCGAGATAAAAAATTTTAAAAGTTTTTTTTTACACCAAAATTAAAATATTCGTTCATAATATGATAAATTCATAATATAATAAATATTTATTAAAATAAAATCTAACAAAATATGTAAAAAAGGGTGAATAAAAAAACCCCAAAAAACATTGAAGTCTGTTGTAAAACAAAACAAACATCTCAGTGGAGTGAAGTGAATTTGATGCTTTTTATGTAATTAATTTTTTTTTTAAATATCAAATCTTATTTATTAATCCTCCCACCCCACACAGGCAATATCTTTCAAAAAATAATTTTCACACAGCACAGAGGGTGTTTTTTGTTTTTTTTGCAAGTAAAAATAAAACTTCTTTTTTTTTTTTTATGGATATTTTCAAATCCGTGATCTTTTATGGGAATTAAAAAACCTATTTCGGTTATCTATAAATTCATTTATTTTTACTTATCTATTTTTATCGTAGTTATTTATTTATTTAGTCAGTTCGCTTTTTTAGGAGACTACCTTAAAATCAGCAAGTATATTTAATTGGATCATTAAAATATAATTAAATTCAAGTTAAATAGAACGGTGCTTGATAAACAAAAATTTATGAGTTGCTTCCCTTTATTCACTAAGAGACAGCAAGTATTAAAAAAATAATGTACGAGGGAAATTCAAAATTTATCCGCACTCTTGTTTTATGGAAGCCGTATTCATTGTGGATAGTTTGATAAGCAGAACTATGATTTATCTGCAGAAAAAAAACTGTTAAACACAAGCTACCTCATTGATGATAACTCGCCCGTTCGCCATTACCATCTCCTGAGCTTGCTGAATCTTCTCATCAGTGGTGTAAGTTGATAGGTGTTCTGCTCCCTCTTCATGCATCATGGTTGTCCAGCCACTTAACTTATCTATCCAATCATACACACTTCTACACAGTAGTGCACTGTCCCTGTATTGTGCTAAAAGCCTCTAATGAATTTCAGCTCCCGACACTCCTTCCGACCAGAGAAATCACGTCACTACTCTTTGTTCTTGGTGCATACTGCTAATGGAGCGGCCATGTTTACACTGTGAATCAGCAAGAAAAATGGCACAATCAGGTTCAAACTTCGATCACATGACTACAACAGTGTCAACTATTAACCGCACAAGCGTAAAATGCAGTGTGACAATAATAAAGATATTTTATGGATATTTTTTTAACTTTCCCTCATATTTAAAGAATTAATAAAAGTTCAACCCTTCTTCACTGTGGCAGAGCAGTAACAACATAGTAGTGTCAGAGACATGCCATCTGGAACTCAAGTTCCTGTTAGGGCCTCCCAAAGGGGGATTGGTCTGTCATCCAGTGCTACTATTAGGGCCACAACCCAGCTAAAGGGGCTCTGATGAAAATCCAAAGGGTGTCTCCATTATTGTCAGGAATCAACGGCTTTTGGTATATTTGTCTCTATGGAAAATTTGCAGCAAACAAGAGCATCTCTCTTCCCTGACTGGGATACGGATGTGGGGTTTGAGGACAGCTTGTGAATTTCCTATTTCCTCGTTACTCTTTTCATAAATTCACTATCTCTTTCATTTGGGATACAATGAATTTATTGGATGGAGCCAACTCAACCGACCCAGAGTGAATGTCATCACTACAACAACAACAAACAACAATAAAAAAAGGACAAAAAGAACCAGTAAAAAAAGATAATGTAAATTATGTTTATAAAAATAATTTGTATATTCATCTCTACTTGGAGAAGCTCAAATCTGGCTGTTGGATCTGATCTCGAGTGGGCTGTCTTGAGTCTGGAACCAATCTTGGGATGCTGGAGGATATCTTGCCTTGTGCCATTTATAGTTTTTAGTAATAACACAAGGTGAAATTTATTTTTTCTCATGAGATATTTTTATTTTCCCAAAGTCAAACTGCCCCAAGTAGAGAGACACATCTCACCCAATCACTGTTTCATTCCAAACTGACCCCATACTCTCATCTTCCACACTTGACCACACAACATCTCTCAACCAATAAGAAAACACCATGTTGCGTTGTGCTGACTCATCCTAAAAACTTTCCATGGTAAACTACATGTAAGTTTTACATTCCCCCCCCTCTCTCTCTCTCTCTCTCTCTCTCTCTCTCTCTCTCTCTCTCTCTCTTTCTAATGTTACAAAAAATAGAAACATTTAATAAGAATTGATTTAACAATGAAATCAATAGAATTCAAAGAATTAGTAATATGCAAATTAATACAAATTAATTTCTGCTACAAATTTCTGGATTTATGGAGAGCTATGCAATTTTTTCATAATTAGCGACCACCAGAAAATTCCATTTTCAGAGAGCTCAAAATACCAGGAGTGGAATATGTGTGTGTGTCAAACGTATGCAATAGCAGAGATCATATAATGGTCAGTTAAAAACACTTGGATACTAAAAATAATTGAACCATATGACCTTTAGGCACCCCTCTTTGATCTTGATTAAGAAAGGACATGTTTTTCATTTACACCGTCAATATCCAGTTGTTTTAATAGACGATTTTTAGATTTTTAAAAAATCAAAAAACTAACCCCTAACCCTTCTCTAACCCCTAACAAACAACTGGATATTGACGGTGTAAATGAAAAATATGTCCTTTCTTAATCGAGATCAAAAAGGGGTGCCTAAAGGTCATATGGTCCAAATAATTTTCATTGAATAAATAGATATACTACATTACCAGTTCATTTTCTAACACTTCTTTTGTTGCATAGCAAATCTTTTAAAAACTTTCTAAAAACAAAATTTCTTTACAAAAGATTTTCTCTTGTCAATGACCTAAGGTGAAAAACTATTTGAGAACGAGCCAAAAATAAATAATAACCAAGAAATGGAATATTTCTTTGTTATTATTTTGTCTTATCACTTTTGTTCTCTCTCTCTCTCTCTCTCTCTCTCTCTCTCTCTCTCTCTCTCTCTCTCTCTGTATATATATATATATATATAAAAGATACAGTCCATATAAATAAATGTATTAAAGTGTAAAACTATATATATATATATGTAGTGAAGATATGTGGAACAAAGGAACAAAACTCAGACTGTTGTATGTAGCAGATATATTTTGCCGAACATTGAGCTCGGCCCTACATACACTTGTCTGAGTTTTGTTCTTTTGTTTCACATATCTTCACTACGTTCTGTCAGATTTACGCCAATCCTCCTTTCTCATATATATATATATATATATATATATATATACACCATTGACTCTATGTCCACACTGCCCTAACTTAAATATACATGATCTAACTATTAGCAACAACATCAGTTAAAATTTTGCAAATCAGAACTCATTTTACAGACAAAAATAGTTTACAAAAAGTTGCCATTTTTGGTGACTCTCCACCCAAATTTGGAAAGCTAAAAATTTACATAACTGTTAATTTTTGGAATTGGAAGCTCAAATTTTGTCAATTATCTAACTTGTCCACACTTGGACAAAATTTCAGAAAAATTGAAGTGTAAAATTTTAACGAATCTTTGCAAAATGTTATAGCTTTGGTTCTGAGCAAAAACCAAACTATCTTTTTGGTACAAATAATGTTCAATATATGTGAAATAATAATAGAAAAAAATAACTTTGATAAACTAATTTTTATGAGTAGGGAAGCTCTAGAACTCATTTTACAGACAAAAAGTTGCCATTTTTCATGACCCTCTTCAAATTTGGAGAGCTAAAAATCAACATAACTTTGCCAATTTTTGGAATTGGAAGTTCAAATTTTGGCGATTGTCTAACTTTAACATAATCCACACCCGGACAAAATTTCAGAAAGATTGAAGGGGGTGGGTGACATGGCCTGGTGACCAGTTCACATACCTAGGTAATAATATCTCATCCACAGAAAGCGATACAAATATATACATAGGAAAGACATGGACTGCTATCAATAGATTATCAATTATATGGAATTCTTGTTGCATAATTCATGAGCAGTCGTAAATTATGAGCGTACCTGTAGTTAGAATTTTAAATAAAGTTTTTTAGGTTTAAAATTGAATGTGGCGAAATTTCCATACCCGTTGGGATTATGAGTGACATGAAGATGATCCCAACTGACCTTCTGTTAGAAAGTGCCCGATTGGATGTGTGGGAATGAGTTTTAGTTTAGTTAGAGATGCAATCCGGCACCCTATGAGAGAGGATGTCTCTTAGGGTTTGCAACTCACCCACGGCAGAATCATGGGCTGGAGAAATAAAGCTTTATCATTAAGAACAACAAGTCTTGTTTTGTTAATCAAATATTAAAGACAATGACCAGCCTAGCCTGAAAAAGAATCAACCCCAGCAGAAGCCCACTAGACGAATGAACATGGCGGCCGAAGTAGAAGCAGAAGTTACCAAGTAAGACCACCTATAATCTCTATCATCTCTAATCTAACTATCTGTCATTCTTTCTATTATATACTCAATGTTGAAGAGTATATATAACATTTGGATCTTCCTTATAAGATAAAACAGCAAAGGTTTAGCTCAGTCAGTAGAGCAGTAAAGTAAGGAGCTGAAGGTAGGTGTGGTGCTCCACTTCAGATGAAAAAACAATTACCTTAGTCTGACGCTAGTGAAAAGGGGATAGACTCACTCGCTGTCTAGCTGATACGACTTTACTTTTTTACTTTTATAGCCATATGAATGCTTCTATATAGCTGCATCAATTTGACTTTAACGAAACTAGAAAAAAAAGCTAGATGGGAAGAATACTGCATGTTGACCTGAACAAATCATGGAAGCAACTATATGGCCACTTACCTCCTATCGCACAAACCATCCAAGTTAGAAAAACCAGACATTCTAGACACGGCTGGAAAAGTAAGGAGAAACCCATAAGTGACACTCTCCTGTGGACGCATGGACTCACCAGTGTCAGCCGACTTGCAAAAACCTACATCAGCCAGCTGTATATGCATACTGGATACCGTCTGAGGAACCTGCCAGGAGGACTGATAGGGATAGGTGGTGAGAGAGGGTGACGGGAATCTGTGTTGTCAGCATGATCTGATGAGGATGATTATATATATATGTACAGGGGATAAAGAAAAATTTTAATTTAAACATTCCAACCACCAACTCATCTCGTCTTTTTTTTTTTTTTTTTTTTTTTTTTTGGTGTGAGTGTGTGTGTGTGTGTTTACAGACTGTTAAATAACAAAATCTCATCAAAATGGGGATTCCCCAGCCAGAAATCAAAGTCCCAGGGTAGTACTTCTGGGTGGTGACACAGATATCAGCCAGTCGCTCATTTTCTAAGAGTTAAAAAAAATAAAAAATAAAAATCTGCTAACTGTGCATGTCTCAATGTTGAATATTTAGTAAAAAAAAGATATCAGCAATTTTATTTAAGTGTGTTTCAAACACAATGAAACTTATGTGTGTCACACAATTTTTTTTTTTTTTTTTTACCATTTTAGAAAATTCCCAAATTTTCTCCAGTACTACATAAATAGAAAATTTATGAATCCAGATATAATTCTTTTTAATCATTTGTTACTTTTTTTTATTTTTTCATAAAAAAAATAATCGGAAAAATTTGAGGATTGGAAATTACAATGAATAAAAATAATAAAAAAATAATTGCTATCTAAGTTAATCACCATAAATTTGAAGAAATCAGTGTTTAATTTTTTTATAGATTTTTTATATTTTATATTATTTATTTAAAAGTTATAATCAACTATTAAATAAACATTATATTACTAACATTTATCATATTCGTATAATTATATATTATACGAATAAATATAAAGTTTATACTTATTTCTAAACATTTCTAAAATTTATTTATTCTGAAAAATGATCCGGACGAACAAGAGTTCGAATCCAACCGGTGGATTTCTTTTTTTTTTTTCTAACTGAAAATTTATTTTTATCTTATCTTTTATTAGCAATTTATTTACTTGAATTATTCTATTTATTTATTTTAACGGTATATTCAATGAATTTAATTGAATATTAAATATTACCTTTTTTTTTCCACCGAAATATCTAAAGTTCTTAAAATACTTTTTGTGTGTAATAGTATATCGATTAGTTTTGTCTGGGCCGTTTCGGCTTTTAGCGGCGAAAGTGGAAACCAATCGAGTGAGGGAAAAATAAGAGACGTGCCTCGACAAACCAACTCGTGTTACTTTACTTTTTTTTTCAGTAGTCAGAAAACCAGCCCGACGGTAACAGTTATATGTTCTGTTGAACCCCACACACGTACACATGTCGCTAGTAGCGCACTCAGAGGTCCGTTTTCTGCAGTAGTGGGGTTACCGTTTTGTAGGACTAGAATTGCCATGCTCCAAAAAGCAGTTCTAACCCAGGACCCCAACGGAATTCTTATATTATTGTTGCATACAAGAACTTGTATTATTATTAATATTATCAGTATTATTATAATTCCTCTAATATTTTGTTTTCTTCTTCATCGTCGTCATATACGACAATATCGTCCGAGTTTATGCTATAACTGTTGGAATGTATGTAATTCTTTTTTTAGGGGGGTGACTTTTTCTAAATACGGGGAACTGGTAAATTTTTGGGTGGACTGATTCGTTAACCAAAAAAGAAAAAAAAATGGTTGTTTTGGCAAGTTAAGTGAAAAAAAATTAATAATAATGAAAATAACCTAAAAAAAGAATTTAAATTCTTCCTCTATTTGAAGAAGTTGGTAAAAAATGACGGTAGACGGACAACATTACTTCGATATGTCAAAGTTTAAAAAATATATAAACCAGCATCTTTTTAAATATTTTTTGTTTGTATCCAATTCTACAAAAATGTAGTAAATTAAAAAGAAAATAATTTTGTAATTTGGACATTATTCATTTTTTTTAAAAAAGAAAGAAAAGTTGATATACATACACATGCACTTTTAATTATTTTATTTTTTTATATATAAAAAAGTGAAAAAAATTTGAACCACTTTATTTTTGGTTGGTAAAAAATCCATCTTCAAGGATAAAAATGTAAGACTTTTTTCTTTCTTTTTTTTGAGAAGACAAAAAGTTATTGTTATTTTGTAGTCGGTTCATTTCACAAGTGCTTCTAAAATCGACGATGTATTTAATACCAAAAGGATTTATTCCATCCCAGATGCTGTGTTGGTGATGTTTGTTAAAAAAAAGTAAAGACAAAAGAAAGGAGGATTTTTATTGTGATTCATTTGAGAAAAAAAAGAAAATATCACGCTTAAAAGACCATTATTTCGCGTCAAGGTCTTTTGTTAAAAGTTTAAAAGAAGAGAAAAAAAAAACCAAGATATAAGCACTAATATTTTTATACTGTAACTTGGTTAATTTTTTTTAATTATTTATTTATTTTTTTAATCTTGGAAAGATTTCGTTTAAAAAAAGGAAAAAAATAACAACCATTTTTTAATTTTTTTTTTTTTTAACCAAAAAAAAAAATCCAACCTGAAAACAAATGCATAACTCTTCGTCTTTGACTAATTCACCCTCATCACCCACATCATCATCATCATCCACATCGTCTCGGCACGGAATTCACATGGCTGGTGGTCACTCTTCATCCCTGGAAGATGGCTTCTATAGTGACCCCTCAACAACAGCCAGCTGTGGTCACATGTCCATTGTTTCCCTGACTGTCATTTCCATCATCTGTTTGTTGTTAATATTCTGCCGAAACTATGTTAAAGATCTTCTCCTTTGGTTAGAAACGACCGATGCTATGGTCAGTTATATAGCCTTTCTTTGTATGTTCACGTTAGTGTCCTTCCCCGTGGCCTGGGGATATTTCTTACTTCTTTTGACCACTGGATATGTGTATGGATTTCTACGTGGAGTCCTTGTTGTCCTGTCCTGTGGAGCTGTTGGAGTGACCGTGGCTTACTTAGTCCTCAGGAGATGTTGTCAGTGTATTACTGTGAAATTTTATAGTAAAAGACTTGAAGCAGTTATCAAGGTTGTGGAAAGCCCACAAGGATATAAAGTAATAGCATTGGCAAGACTAACACCAATTCCGTTTGGTCTACAGAATGGACTTTTTGGTGTAAGTTGAATTTTTTGTTATTCTTTGATTTTTATGTTCATTTATTTTTCTCTTTTCTTTGTGATAATAATGTCTTTTATTTGTATGAATTTTTTGAGATGAGGCTTGATTGTGTATAATTTTGATTTTTCGGTCTGTTGTCCTCATCTTGGTACAAATGCGCGCAAGTGATAATATCATTAGAATCGCATTTTACGTATAAATAGCATTAGATTACGAAAACTCCCGAAGTAGTCTAACTCTAACCCTAGGTTCCTTGAAATTTAATGCTTTTTATACGTAATCTATTGATATTATCTCTTGCGCGCTATTCTACATTAGTACCCTCATCTTCATTGTGGTATGTAAAAACACAACGTTTCGGCCGCTGTATCCCCCGGCATTCCTCAGGTGTTCACTGTTTATCCGAGTATAGCAAAATATGCTATGCTCGGATAGACAGGGGATACAGCGGCTGAACCGTTATGTTTTTTCATACCACAACAAAGACGAGAACAACAGTCTGAAAAATCAAAATGAATTATAACGTCTTTTATTGTTGTTGTATGTGGTTTTTCTTAAGCGTTACCAACTTACCGCTACTCGTGTTAAAGTCGGATTTTAAATTTGTGCCTACTTTAAAGCGCTCACAGCGACTCTCCCACCATCCCACCACTGCAATCCTATCGTAAGATGCTCTCCCACGTGTTCATTATAATTGAGCTGAAGGACTCCGATTACAATAATAATAATAAGACTTTATTTGAATAGAATGAGTTCTGAGGTGAATAGATTTTGAACTTTGAAATATCCCATTTTATAGGGAAAAATCCCAAGAAATTTTAGTACAGCTGTGGGGAAAATTCGGTAGGCAAAGAGTTCAAAAGTTAATTTTGAACCAAAACCTGGTGGTCAAAATATACATAAGTAATAATTTTGTATATACCCAACCTCTCCATCATCCTGTCAGCGGGGTTTAGAATATGCTGATGAGCAAGACCTGATTTCTTTCTTTTAAATTTGTTGTTTTTTTAAGCGTTATCAACTTACTGTTACTGTAGTTGGATTTTAAAAACCTAATTTTGAATCAAAATCTGTGGGGGTCAACATAAACATAATATTTTTGTATGTATATACCCAACCCTTCCATCACTTTATTGGTGGGCTTTAGAATATGCTCACTATCCCCTGCAGAGGAGTAAGATCTGCTACCCCCAAAAAGGAGTGTCCTGAGTATAACATTAAACTGCATCTGATAGGCCTCACTTCTAGGGAGTGTGGAGTACTCTTTCATTGCCATTAATCCCCAGTCCACTCTGAGTGGCAGTACCTGTTAGGGTCCCATCTATCTATAATAATATCTATTATATTATATATATATAATATATCTATTTGACCAATAGATATATTTAAAAATTATTTGATTTTGATCAGATCATATGCAGAATGAAAAAAATCTCAGAAACTACCCCAAAAATGTAAATATGAACTTCTAGGCATAAAATAACCCTAGACAGGTTTGATATGCCATTAAAATCAATCAAATCAACCCCTCTACCATGGGCAGGATGTGACACAAGGCAAATTTTTAAACCGAGTAAAGCTGGTTTGAATTCAGAGTTTTCCTTCTCTTAGACTGGTTGCCTAATCAAAGCTAAACAACCCAATTTACCTTACTATTTACCTATAAATCAGGAGAACAGATAGATTTATGCCTTTCTCAAATGTATTTGCATAAAGTGAAATGCAAACAGCCTCATCCAGAATTTGAATCCTGATTGCTGATTCCATTTCCTATGATTATAACCATTACATTGAGTGCACCTCCTTAAAATTTGAATAATGATTTTGTAAGGTTGAAATTCAAATAGAAAAGATGAAGAACCACCCTTAGCTTAAAAAATTAATAAGACTAGAATCCGGGTGTAAGTATTTAAGTTTTAATGCAATGAAATATATTAAATTAGAAAGACTAACAAAATTAAATAAGAACACATATAAAAACATTACTTATTTTAATTATATTTTAATTGGTTTATAAAATCATTCATAGGATTGATTTTAATTTGTTGGAGAATAAAACAAAAACGTATTAAAATCAATCCTATGAATGATTTTATATAGAAACTAATTAAAATATAATTGTGTAATCTTTTTTTATGTATTCTTATTTAATTTTGTTGGTCTTTCTAATTTAGTATATTTCATTACATTAAAACTTAAATACTTACGCCTGGAGGGTGCATATTCTTGCTAGAATAATGGTAATTTTAGTATAAGCACTAAGCATTTATCTGGCTATTTTTGAATTTGGCAAATAGCTCTCCAGATACAGCTGTTACCTTTCTTGGCTTAGTTCCCATCCTATATATATGTGGTCTTCTATTCAGGTATTTTAAGAATATCAAATATATCAGTTTGTATCTATAAAATAAAATAATACTCTTTACTCTTTTTATCAATGGTTTGCTCTCACTGATACTGATTTCTTTAACATTAAGTCTGGCAAAGAGATACATTATCACTATTTCCATTTATAATCATGCTAGATTATGTATGACAAACATTGGTGTGATTGACGTGTGATGACCCAGAGGTTGTTTGAGAACTTGGCTTTCATTTTTCATTTGATTAAAAAATCACAAGATCAGATGACACTAGGAAGTCAAGAAGTTAGAAATTTTAGTCTGTTAGAATCACTTGACAAGAATGGTTTAGAATTCCATCTCTGCTCAACTGATCCCCCCCATTTAGTTGCAAATGGGTAATATGAAGTGCTACGAATAAAGTAATTATGTGCACATATAAAAATGGGTCTTTTTTTTTTCATCCCAACACAGAATAAACTGCATCTAATGATGAAGTTCCAATTTTGGAGCTCTGGGGAGGAGTGGAGTACATTTTCATCACCATTAAACTCAGGTCCACTCTGACCCAGAATGGTAGTAGTACCTGTTAGGGTCCCATCTATGGATTAAATAGGAAAAATGAGTCATTCTATTTCACTAGAAAGCAACTGTATGGCTACCTGCCCCCTATCACACAAACCACCCGAGTGAGACGAACAAGAACTGCTGGACACTGCGAGAGAAGCAAGGATGAACTCATAAGCGACGTTCTACTGTGAAAACAAACACATGGACACTCTAGTATGGGCTGTCGAGCAAAGATCTACATTGATCTGCTCTACCCAGATTCTGGATGCTGCACAGAAGACCTCTTGAGGACAATGAATGATAGGGACAGTTGGCAAAAGATTGTCATGGATATCCATGCTGCTAGCATGACCTGATGATGATATAATCCTGATATATTCATTTGTTTACACACAGTTATATTCTATTCCTTTCTAATAATACTCATGTTCCTTAATTGTATGACTGTTATCATCTTGCAACTCCCTCTAGTTAAAAAGGAGACCATCCAAATCATCCATGGAGAAATACAAAAATGATTATCTGTTGTCACTTATCTGCCAAATTCTTATTTCTTATGAGTTTTGTCACCTCAGTTAAATAATGAACCTTTCCGTTTTTATTATAAAGAAAGGGAAGAAAAAGGATATGCTACACAGAAAAAATATAATACGGAAAAAGAAAGCAGGATGCAACACATGGTCAATTTCTTAAGTGGAGTTTAACAGGTTTGTATTTAGAGTTTTCCTTCTCCTAGACTGATTGCCTTACCAAGATTGAAGAGCCCAGTCTGCCCCACTATTTACCCATAGCTAGAGGGAGCATAGTTGGATTCATACCTTTCCCAAGGGTATTAGCGCTATGTGAAATGCAACCAGTTTCGTAGAGGATTTGAACTCTGATCAATGAGTCCATTTCCTATGACTCTAACCATTATGCCTGCACCCCCATGAAAACAATAACACTAATCTGTTTCAATCGAACATAATGAAAAAAGGAAAAGAACAAAAGAGAGTTAAATCAAGATTATTATACTTTTTAAATATTGAACTATTTGGCAATAGCTCTTAAGTTAACATATATCAAACGTTTTAATAATCAAATTATCATACTGGTCATGCTAGTTCCTATTTAGTATAAGTAACTTGCATACAGATGGTTGCAAGTGTTTCTAAGTGTTTTAAGGAATTATTAAATTTATACTCAATTATGATTTCAAGTAACTATTCCTAATAGTAATTATTTGTTTACACACAGTCATATATTTTCAAGGAACTAATAATCCTTAGTCATCATCATCAGGTTGTGCTAACAGCACAGATTCCCGTGACTCTCCACAGAGGGTTTACAATACACTGACTGCACCTCTGCAGAGGGGGTAAAATCCCCCCGGGGGGCCACCTGTTAGCTGTGGGTGGTGACTCGTGATGCTTAAGGAAGGAATCCTGGTGCCTGAGCAGTCTATGACATGCATGCTTAGGCTGGACAGGTGGTCAAAGCGGCTCCCTCCAACTTTATTGCTCTTATGGCAAAGCCCTAACCCTTTTATATATGTCCCCCCAAGACAGTGGATGAGGGTGTTAGTGTCTTGGATATGATGTTGATCTGCATCTAGTGATAAAGTTCCAATTCTGTATTCTCAGGTGTGTCTATGTGTAGGTGTTCACAGAAGAACATCAATTATGAGTTCGTCCTTACTTTTCCAGCAGTGTCTTGTTCATCTTAATTGGATGGTTTGTGTGATAGGAGACAAATGGTCATACAACTGTGATTTTGTAGGGTCTGCTTCCAGGATTTATTCAGGACAGCACACAGCATTCTTGTGTAGTTCCCATTTAGCTTATTTTCCAATTGTTTTGTTAAAGTCCAAGTTGTGCAGCCATACAGTAGCACTGATACAGCTACAGCCTGGAAGAATTCTTGTTTTATCTTATTAGAAATGTCATATTTCCATATGATCAATAATCTATCTGAACTGCAAAAGTAAGGCTGGATTCTTAAGTGACATTCTCCTATGGACCCCTTCATTGCCATTACTCCCAGGTCCACTTGAAGCCAGATTGATAGTACCTGTTAGGATCCCTCCAATCTATGGGTTAAATAGACCAAGAAATGAGTTTTTAAAAAATGTGTTTAAAAAAAATAATTTTGAATACCCAACAAAGAATGAATAAAACAAAAAGGTCTTTGGCATAAAATATTCCAAGGGTTGACATGCCGTAAAATCCAACCATGGGCCCAACAATTTAGTGGGTAACACCAGAGTTCTAACCATTGGGCTGTCAGTTAATCTATACATATAAAGGGCAGTTGGTGTGTATGTATATATATCCGGATGAAATTACAAAAATAAAACAATTAAGACATACTAAGTATATATATATATATATATATACACACATTCACTATCACCAAATCTACTTTTTGAGCAAAAATAATGAAGATTTGATTTACATTTGTGAAGATAATTAAAAAATGAAATTCAAATAGTAACAGCATGGATTTTTTTTTCATTTAATATTTTAGATAGGAGACTTTAATTTTTCACTTTTTTTTCTGACACTCCATCAGGCCGGATCAACACAAGATCCTTTTTATGTAGGGATTTTAATGGGGTATCCTGCGAGGATCCAACTAAGGATTCAGTAATAATGGATCTGCAAGACTAACTCCCCCCCTCTATTCAGGCGACACCGGGCAGCTGCTCCTAGTGTTGAATAAAGCAAGCTGTAATCTTGTGTGAAACTATTTTAAATGCATTTTGCAACAGCTTGTTGGAGACTTGGTAGGGTTTTTTTTTTTTTTTTAGTAAAAAGAATAAAAAAATATATTTCTTAATAATGCTGACCGATTTTTTCTTTTTCTTTTCAATTTCTTTTCTTCCCCCCCCTTTTTTTTTTTTTTTTTTTTTTTTAATTTCACAAGTGCAGCATTAAAACTTGACCTTTGACCTCTAAGTTATCTTAGAAATATGATGACTCATATCTGTCTGTCTCCACGTCCATTTTTCTTTTCTTTTTTTTTTCTTCTTTTTATTTGTTTATTTTTTTAACAACTGGCACATTTTTTTTTACCCAGAATGCTTTGCATTTAAATTATTACTTTTTTACACAAAAATTCAAATTTTCTACATTGGTACCTTGACTTACAAGTGCCCCTTCTTTGCCATTACTCCCAGGTCCACACTGAATCAAAGTGGTAGTACCTGTTAGGGTCCCATCTATGGGTTAAATAGATCAAAAAATGAGTTTTGAAAAAAAAATTGAATAAGATGAATAAAACAAAACATTTTGCTTTATGTTGTGAGCTAAAATTTGAGGTATAAGCGAGTTTCAGATATGCTTATGTTAACATAAGCATATCTTAAGACTTATTTGGTAAATTTGGTAAACTTAAATGTTTTTAGATAACTTATTAAATAAGTTATCTAAAAACATTTAAGTTTACCAAATTTATTACGCCAAAGAAAAATACTATTTATAAAAAAATTAACATTAAACCATATGACAGGTTATAATTCATTACATTCTATTTTATTATGTTTTTATAAAATACAAAGCCTTTTTTTCGTATTTGATAAAAACGTAACAAATATATTAGGGTATTTTGAGGGAGCTAGAATGGATTAATGGCATTTCAATTTATTTTATTGGGGAAAATTGATTTGATATATATGGAAATTAACCCTTTGCCTACTTTAAACCACTCACAGTGTCTCTCCCACCACTGCAATCCTACAGTTGGTTAGTTCATTGAGCAAAAGGACTCCGATTATAATAATAATAATAATAATAATAGGACTTTAAACTAAACCAAACCAACTCTGTATAAGATTTTCCTTGTATCTCATGTTGTGTTTGTATTTTCTTCTGTTAAAGATAATCCCAAAGGTAGGGACTCCAAAATATTTAGAAATCACAGAAATGTTTATTGCTTATTGTCAATAATGTTTACATCATTTTCAAAGTTTAAACATGTATCCATTTTTCTACTTAATAACCATTTCAGTCGATACATTTTTGTATTTACTGTGGTAGTTTTTGTATGCCCATATCATACCAACTTACCACCATGTCATTGAGGAAGTGTTGAACCTCGTTGTTGTTGCAAACTCCCTACACTACTTGCTGACGTTTTTGACATTCGTGCATGACTCACCATATACTTATGTTAATTGGCAATGAATTTCAATCAATTTAATGCATTTTGCATTCTAAAACCAAATAACTGTGCAAATTTTACACTTGGTAGTAGAGTCAATCAGGGATTCCATCAGAAACGACTGAGCAAGGAAGATGCAAGCACAGGCACCTGCACAATGCACAATAGTGTTGCCAATAGCTGCACAGATACTTTCCTTGCGTTCTCAGTGCTTTGGAGACCTTAATTTGGGTGTTACCCTTGTACTTTGTTGTGAATTGTTCTTGCATTTATTTCCTACAAGGAAACAATATCTGCAACCAACTATGATCCTTCTGCAATACCTTGAATTGTGATACTTTCATTTTCTGCCAGTTATAAATCAAGGACTCTCTTCCTTGTATCTCACCTGTTCACATCAAGACCTAGCACCTATATGATTGTCCCAACCCTATTGCCCTTATGGCAAGCCCCAACCCTTTTTATCATATGTGCTTGAAGGTAGTGGCTGAGGGTCTTAATCAAATGTCCTGTGTATGATGTTAAACTCAATCTGATGGTGATGTTCCAATTCTGGAGCTCTGGGGAATGTGGAGTACCCTTTTATTGCCATTACTCTCAGGTTCGCTCTGACTCAGAGTGGTAGTACCTGTTAGGGTCCCATCTATGGGTTAAATAGAAAATAAAATGAGTTTTAAAAAAATGTATTTAAAACAATAAAAATTGAGTACCATCAAGAATGAATAAAACAATGTGTTCAGCATAAAACAACCCAAGGGTTGACATGCTGTAAAATTCAATCAACCAAGGCAGAAGAATACACCGACTGCACCTCTGCAGAGGGATAAAATCCCTCCAATACGGCCACCTGTTGGCTGTGGGTGGTAACCCCTGATGTTTAAGGATGGAATCCTGGTGGCTGAGCAGTCCATGACATGCATCACTCCACTTTGTCCCTTACATAGGCTAGACAGGCAGTCGGAGAGGTCCCCTCCAATCAATCGGCTGGCCATATCA
This sequence comes from Doryteuthis pealeii, assembly GCA_023376005.1. NCBI lineage: Eukaryota > Metazoa > Mollusca > Cephalopoda > Myopsida > Loliginidae > Doryteuthis > Doryteuthis pealeii. The sequence continues at coordinate 38,162,183 of CM042176.1, forward strand.
AGTCCTATCACCTATATGATTGTCCTGATCATATTGTTCTTATGGCAAACACACAACCCTTTTTATCATATGTGCTAGAAAGTGGTGCCTAAGGGTGTTAGTGTCCTGGGTATGACGTTAAACTGCATCTAATGGTAAAAATCCCCTTCATTGCCATTACTCCCAGGTCCACTCTGAACTGGAATGGTTGTACCTGTTAGGGTCCCATCTATGAGTTTAATAGGAAAAATGTGTTAAAAATTGAGTTTTAAAAAAATTTGAATACCCATCAAGCATAAATAGAACAAAAACGTCTTTGGCATAAAATAACCCAACAAGGGTTGACATGCCATAAAATCCAACAATTCAAACCAAATTGAACAGTGACACTATTTTGTTTCCAAATTCTTCTCCCCTAAGACTGTTCAAAATCTATTCTGTTCAGTCTGGTTTTAATGGATTTCAATATAAGACATTCCAATAAAAAAAGAAAAAAAGAATTAAAAAAAAAAAAACTCTTACTCAACAGAATTGACACATGCAAGTAAAAAACAAAAAAACAAACATTTGTATTTACTTTAACCCATGTAAGTAAATGAGTTTGTTTTTTTGTTTTTTCAGAAGAGGGAATATAAAAAACCATCCACTTACTTTAAAAGTAATAGGTCTGCACTAAAATCAGTTTTATATTTTGTTTTTATCTTTATTTTTATTGGACTCACAAATTTCAATAATGGATGCAGTTGATTTTTCTAATTGTTTTCTTTAAATTTGTTTTAAGTATTTTTTTATTTGTGTTAGTTTTCCTTCTTACTGGGGAAAAAAAGATGTCTCCTTTTATTTAAAAAAAAAAAATGTTTCTATGAATTTGAACAATTGTGGATGTTTTTATTGTTGATTTATCTCTTGTAAGCATTTTGGTTTTAGTCTTTTAGTTTTACACTAAAGGAATTTTTTTTCCTTCCATTTATTTCTCCTTTTTTTTCATTCCATTTTTTTTTCTTCTTTTTTCTTCCTTTTTTCTTTCTTTCTCTCTACTTTTTTCTTCATTCCTTTTTCTTTCTCTTTTTCTTCTGCCTTCCATTTACTTTCTCTTTTTTTTTCTTCCTCTTTCCTTTTTATTTCTTCTTCTTCCTTCCTTTTTTTTTCTTCCTCTTCTTTTTTCTCCCTCCCTTTTTCTTTCTCTTTTCTTTTTTCTTCCGTATATTTCTTCTTCCCCTTTTCTTTCTCTCATTTTTCAATTTTACAATATAAACTGTTGCATTCTTTTCTCTCCATACTCTTATCATTTTTTACCATTTCTTTTAACTATCTTTTTTATTTAATTTTGTTTCTTAATTATTTTTACTCTTTTCATCTTCCATATTTTCTTTCTTTCAAACATACATTTCTTACCATTTCAGATTTTTATTCGCCTTTCATCTTCTTTCCTTCTTCATCTTCTGACCCCCCCCCTTCACCTCTATATCTAAATAAAAGTATTTTTCCCTAAGTCCACAAAACCTCAACAAAGTGTCTATCTCATTTTCTATTGTAGATTAAAAACTTGTTTGTCTCTATACAAATCAGCTGCTCTGTTACAATTTACCAGACAAAAAAAAAAAAAAAAAAATCTGGCAAAGACAAAGATTTCTCTCTAAAGGGCAACATTATTTAGTTTCTTCAGTTTCCTACTAGTTAAAATCTAAATTCTGCATATAGCTTAACCTGCATAGTGAGTTCAATCCTCGATGGATGCCTCATTATACACACACACACAAAAAAAAAAATTAAATCCTCACATAAAAATGATCTTGTATTGATCTGGCTTGATGGAAAGTCAGGAAAATAATCTTTTTTTTTTTTTTTCCAAATTATTTTTGCTTTGTTTGCTGGTTGGATTTATTATTATTAAGGGGTGGTAGACCACCTACCTAGGAATCACAATGTTCTTGGTTCGATACTGGTCCCCATCAACTCTTTTGAGTAATCTTATCTGTGCTGCAAAGTGGGGAGCTGATGGTAGGTGTGATGCTCCACCTCAATAAAAACACTCTACCTGGTTTAGCACTAGTGAAAAGGAGATAGGCCACTCTGCCAACTTTACTTTTACTTATTTCACTCCTTGAGGGTTTTACACACCAGCCTTAACTGGTGGTCTTTCACTGGAATCCGAGTGATAACAAGTCTCCTCAAGTGTCAAGGATTCTTCTAAGTATTATAGCCAATCTTAATGCTGTTGTTGTACAAGCCCAATACCGTCGAATTGGCAGACAAAGGTAGCAAGCAAGCTGTAATTCAAATATGGATCTTACAATGCCACAAGCACAGTACAGAGTGATGGTTTATTTATCTAAACATCATAGCCCCACTAAAGTCATTAACCAATCAAGACTCGAGGAACGGTATCACCCATAAGCAAATATGGAATATTCCTGAGTGCCATATATACTGATGTTTCATTCAGAATTCACTCAGACTTAGCTGGTGACTTCAACAACATACTGACTGACTCACTTCAACAATTGTCTGGATGGTCTCAATTCTTCCTCTAATTTTCAACCACCCTGATTGGGTGGTTGCAAGATTCCAAATATCATCAAATTGGCAGACAAGTCAAGAAGCAAGCTGTAACTCAATACAGATCATGCATTGTTGCAAACCTAGTGCAGAATGGTAGATTATTTATCTGGCACCATAACCCCACTGAGACCAAGCAGCCAATCCAGTCTCAAGGAATGGAATCACCCAAATGAAAGCATGGAATATTCCTGAGTGCCATAAATATCAACTGCTTTGTGCACCAATTCAATTGTGCTTAGTTGGTTAGTTGTTGTTGTTGTTCAAACCAACAGTATACTAAACTCACTTCAATAGTGTATATGTGTAATCCTAAACAAAGATTTTTGAACACTATTCAGTAAAGAGTTATAGAAAAAAGGGGTCACTGATGTCACAGAACTTTGTACATAGGAGACTTGAAAATAAAATAAAAGTTATAAAAGAATTTATAAGTGATAAAAACTGATAAGTTTTAAACAAAGAAAATAAAAATCATTAGATAAGATACTTGTTACCCTTGAATTTAAAGAGGTCAAAATTATGAGAAGTGTTATTTTTCTGAAATTATGAGATGAGGCTTGATAAATTGGATTATTTGGATTTTTCAGACTGTTGTCCTCATCTTTACTGTTGTATAAATACATACAACAGCACCACTTCACAAAACATTGTTGGAGTCAGTCATTCAGTCAGTATATTGTTGATTTGGACAACAGCAACTGGCTAAAAACCACTGAACTAGTGCCTAAAACAGCTGGTATTTATGCAACTCAAGAACAGTCCATTCATGTATTTAGGTGATTCCATTCTTTGAGTCCTAATTGGCTGTTTCATTCATTTTTCATTTCTGTCTTGGTAAACAGAGTTTTAGTTTTGATACTTTTTTTAACACATCTCTTATATGTATCATTTCAATGAAGTTTATTTATGAATAATGAAAACAAATTTTGTGTCTCAGCTTTAACTTCATTTTTAACTGTAAAGTCTATTAATGCAAATGCTTTCATTTTGTTTTGTTAGTCTTCTATTTATATATATATATATATATATATATATTATATATATTGTTAGTATAAAATAATGGGGATGAAAGAAATCTGAAGTAAAATCAACCTTGTAGAAATATATGTAATTAATTGTAGTACACATACTTTGATGCAATAATTCCCACCTATCCTCAAGGGAGTTTCCATATGAAGTTATTTCTCCTAATTTATTAATACACATGAAGTTAATGAAAATTATTTCTGTTAAAACCTATGAAGTTAATGAAAATTATTTGATATACAAGGAAATTGAGTTACAAGTGGATCAAATTAAATTCATAATTTAAGGTACCACTGTATAAAACTTACAGCAGTCAAGTTGGTATATGTAAAATGAACATCATACTCACCTTCACAGGAAGCTATTACTAGCATCCAGTCACCAGACAAAAAAAAGACAGTGTAACCGAATACACTCAGTAGCAACTGACAGAACATGGTTAACTGTTCAGTATATAGGGATAAAAATATCCACACTAAAACTACAAGCCAATCAAAATCTTGGAAATAGACTTAACCACTTACCAAGTCTGGATTCTCAGAAGCAGATTCAACTTGCAACACAGTTGAATACTGATCAGTCTACATAAATTTCAAGAGTATATAGTTTTGTTTATAGATAATCAGATCTTTAATCAGGTTACTTTATAATAGGGATCCTAACCTGATGTCTGCAGAGGAGTTATGTGCCTTAAACATCCAAAGTCATGAAGATATTAAATAGGTTTATCCAGATATTATACTGGAGATCCGGTGTTTGTCTGTTTGTAACTAAAACTATGTCACTGCTTACATCACAATACCCTCAGGAATTGTGCAAGTTTATCAATCGGGATTTAATTTAGTCAAAATCATTAATACATTAGAATAAATTTTATTTATTAAAGATGTCTCTATGAAAATCTTAGTTACATTTGCCTCAAAACAGCCATGTTATTAGTGTGTTTAAATTCCTGCAATGTGTCTTATATATCACTAAGAAATAAAGGTTTACATAATATATGGTGTGGTTAATTTGCATAATGGTTTTAACTAAACTGGATTTAATGAATAATTACTTGGTGTTAATGATCTCCAATATTATTGTTTTATTCTCCCACGAATTAAAATCAATCCAATGAATGATTTTATATAGAAACCAATTAAAATAGTATTATCTGCGTTATTCAGACTATTGTCCTCATCTTCATTGTTATCTGTACAACGTTTCGGTCGATATGCCCTCCGGCCTTCTTCAGGTATTTCTTGTTAAAATATAATTAAAATATGGGTAACCTTTTTTATATACATTCTTATCTAATTTTGTTAGTCTTTCTAATTTAATATATTTCATTACATTAAAACTTGAATACTTACACCCAGAGGGTGCATATTCTTGCTAGTAAACACAATGAACATAAATAGGTGTGTTCAGGTATAGAAACAATGAGTATATAACATAAGTATTTCCAGGTACAGGGGAGTGCCTTAATAATTCATGAAGACATAAGAACATATATATGTGTGTGTTCAAGTATAAAAAGATAATGAACACATTGTATAGGTGTGTTCATGTATAGAAGGAAAATGAATATATGTATATTTAACAATCTCTCTGCACAAGCAGTATGTGACACAAGGTCAATTTTTAAGTGGAGTTTAACAGGTTTGAATTAAGAGTTTTCCTTCTCCTAGACTGGTTGCCATACCAAAGTTAGAGAGCCCAGTTTGCCCTACTATTTATTCATAGATGGAGGGAGAATAGATGGATTAATACCTTTCCCTAGATCAATCGGTTGGTCACGTCAATCCCTAGCACCTATATGATTGTCCCAAACCTTATGGCAAGCCCCAACCCATTTTATCATATATGTACTAGAAGGCAGTGGTTAAGGGTCTTAGTGTCCTGGGTATGACGTTAAACTCTATTTAATGGTAAGGTTCCAGTTTGGAGCTCTGGGGAATATGGAGTACCCCTTCAACACCATTACTCCAGGTCCACTCTGACCCAGAGTAGTAGTACCTGTTAGGGTCTTATCTATGGGTTAAATAGAAAAACATGAGTTTAAAAAAATTGAGTATCCATGAAGAATGACTAAAACAAAAACTTCTGTATAGAATGACCGAATGGGTTGACATGCTGTAAAACCAACCAACCTTTTCCAAGGTGAAATGCAACCAATTCATGTGTCACCAAGTCCATTTCCTACAATGATAACAATTGCACTATGACAAAATGAATATATTATATAGATATGTTCAGATACAGAAAAAGAAACTATCAATTTCAATGAAGTTTAGTTATGAATAATGAAAAACAAAGTTTGTCTCAGCTCACTAGCAAGAATATGTACCCTCACCCCACCCCCGCTGGGCATAAATATTTAAGTTTTAATGTAAGGAAATATATTAAATTATGAAATTAAATAAGAACACATTTAAAAAGATTACACTTATTTTTATTATATTTCAATTGGTTTCTATATAAAATCATTCATAGAATTAATTTTAATACTTTGGAGAATAAAACAATGATATTAAAGATCACCAAGTAATTATTCATTAAATCCAGTTTTGTTAAAACCAGTATGCAAATTAACCATGTAAACATACAATGTAAAACATAATTTCTTAATGATATATAACACACATTGCATATTAATAATATGGTCTGTTTTGAGACTATGAGAGATATCGTTAATAATTTAAGATGCTAATTAATATTAAATAATGATTATTAAATAACTTAGGGAATTAGGACATCAATGGCAGACAGGCAAGCATGCACAGAAGACCTTCTGAGGACAATGAACAATAGGGACAGTTGGCAAGAGATTGTCATGGATATCCGTGCTGCTAGCATGACCTGATGATGATATAATCCAGATATATTCATTTGTTTACACACAGTTATATTCTATTCCTTTCTAATAATACTCATGTTCCTTAATTTTATGACTGTTATCATCTTGCAACACCCGCTGATTATTATAGGCTGACCAGCAAAAACCTACATCTGCTGTGCAGATCTGTCAGGAGCAATGACCGATAGGGATGGGTGTGAGAAAGACTCATAGGTGTCCATGCTGTCAGTGTGACCTGATGATGATGACTCGAAGCTATGCGAAATAGCCTTGTCCAGGATTTGAACTCAAGTCAGCAAGTTCATTCCATTACAACTCTAACCATTACACCACGCACCTCTGAACACTGCTATGGAGGAGTAAGACCTCCCCCCCCCATTGGGGCCACCTGTTGGCCGTGAGTGGTGATCCATGATGCTTAAGGACAGAATCCTGATAGCTGAGCAGTTCATGACATGCAACACTCCACTTTGGCTTTTACTTAGGCTAGATGAGCAGTCAGGGAGGCCTCCTCCAACCAACCGGTTGGCCATGTCAAACCCTAACATCTATATGATTGTCCCAACCCTATTGCCCTTATGCCAACCCCTAACCTTTTGGAGGTCTGAGGAATGTGGAGCACCCCTTCATTACCATTACTCCTAGGTCCACTCTGATCTGCAGTGGTAGTACCTGTTAAGGTTCCATCTATGGGTTAAATAGAAAAAATAATGAGTTTAAAAAGATGTCTTCAGAATAAACTGACCCAGTGGGTTGACCTAACCAACCAACCAACACTACTGTATAAGTATGGCAGTTTTATTCCTGTGATAAATTGAAAATCTCTTCCCATTTTTTTTGGGGGGGGGGGATTTTGGCTTTTATTTTCTCTGGAGATTGAAACAAGCAAGTTGTCATGAAATAATTTTATTTGTTTATTTGTTTTTTTTATCCTTGGACCAATTCTGACTTGTGAAAATGTCAAAGTGTTTATTTGCATAATGGCACATTCATTAAACTGTCACCTCCCACCCTTACTCACTAAAAAAAGGGGGCACAGTAAGAGAATGTATGAGGAAAATGTTGCCCCCCCCCCTCAACTACAATAAAAGAAGAAAAAAGATAGGGATATAGGGGTAATAGTAGAGAGAGAGAGAGAGAGAGCGAGAGAGAGAAATTAAGTCAGATGGTGGTTGGGGGGGGGGTCAAGAGAAAGAGAAAGTACAAGATGAATTGTAATTTTCCATGTGTGGATACTAAAGCCCAGGCCTTAGTACACTATTTCATACTAGCAGGACCTGTGGATATACCACAGTATGATAATTTAATCATTACAATGTTTGATAGGTTTGCTTATGAGTTATTGTTAAATAGTTCAATATGCAAAAAGTATAATGATCTTGATTTAACTCTTTCTTACTCTTTTTATCTTTTAATTATGTCTGATTGAAACAGATTAGCATTATCACTTCCGTGCACTCACCCCCTCTCTATATTTCCCTCTACTCTCTTTCTTTCTTTCTTATTATATTTTTTCTGTGTAGCATGTCATTTTTCTTCCCTTACTTAGTATATAATAAAAACAGAATGGTCTAAGGAGACAACACTCCTAAGAAATAAGAATTCGGTGAATAAGCAACACCAGATAATCAGAATTGACATTTTTGCATTTCATCTTGGATGATTTGTATGGTCTGATTTTTAACCAGATGGTATTGCAAGATGATAGCAGTTGTACTTTTAAGGAACACGAGTATTAATACAGAGATGAGAACCTATTGGGATTTTATGCATATTTTAAAAGAACATTTTCTTCCCTTAAGATCAAATTTCTGACCTTTCATAATGATATAATAGACAAAATATAATTGTCACCTTTAAAAGTAAAATCAAAGCCATAAATTGCATTTCTTATTTACTTTTTTGATTTTCCAGTTTCTTAATTTATATTCAATTTTAATGTTTTTGGATTCAATATTCAACACTTTACATTTTTCTATGTTGAATTTTAATTCCCAAATATCTTCCCAATATGACACTGTGCTGTTGGGTGGAGTTGTAGAATACACTGACTGCACCTCTGCAGAGAGGTAAAATCTCCCCCCCCCCCAATGGGGGCCACCTGTTGGCCGTGGGTGGCATCCCATGATGCTTAAGGACAGAATCCTGGTGGCTGTGCAATCCATGACATGCAACACTCTACTTTGACCCTTACTTAGGCTAGTGGTCGGTCCTCCAATCAATTGGCTGGTCACGTCAAGCCCTATCCCAGCCCTATTGCCTTTATGGCAAACCTCCAACACTTTTTATAATATATATGCTAGAAGCAGGGCTCAACCTTAATGCTGTCCCGTCATCCCGGGGATGATAAAAATTACATCCGTGACGATCAATTCGTCATCCGGGACACTTTGCTGGGGACGGTAAAAAATTTTCCTAAAAGTTAGTACTATATTCCAATAATGGCCGTCCAGTGATTGCCCAAATGCGGACCTCAAAATGAGGCTATGGCACCGCAGGTCTATTCTCAAAGCCATGTAATGAATAATGGAGGGAGATAGTTTAAAAGGACCGAATTAAACAAAAATATTTTGATTTCGGGACGGTCCAAACCCTATTCGGGACAGTTGATACTTATTGTTTGGGACGGTCATGAAAAAAGTTAGTGTCGGAGCCTGGCTAGAAGGCAGTTGCTGAGGGTCTTAGTATCCTGGGTATGATATTAAACTGTATCTAGTGGTAAAGTTCCAATTTTGGAACTCTGGGGAATGTGGAGTACCCCTTCATCGCCATTACTCTCAGGTCCACCCTGACCAAGACTAGACTGTAGTACTTGTTAGGATCACATCTATGGGTTAAATAGATTTTTAAAAATGTGTTTTAAAAAAAAATTGAGTTTGAAAAAAAGTTTGAATACCCAACAAGTATGAATAAAACAAAATGTCTTCAGCATGAAATAAACCAACAAGGGTTGACATGCTGTAAAATCCAACCAACTAGCCAACTTGCAAATTGAAACCATAGCTTTCCTTCAGGGGTATTGCAGGAAGCAGTGCTTTCAGTTTTGTCTTCACTCTCTGTTAACTAATTAGGTAGTACAAGCACCAAATTTTACCTTCTGATCTATTCGATCCAGGAGGAAGGACATCCTTCCTATGTCATATTTGCATCAAACTTTGTGGATCTGCAGTGGAATTGATGATTCACTTGAGGGCTCATAAGAGGAAAGGTTCTGGTGGTGGGGTTATAGGATTGTGAGCTTTATAACCTAAATAACAAAGGAAATTGTGAGGTTGGTAATGACGTAGTTTTGGTTACAGACACAGATACATAATCTCCATTATAATAAGAGATATACTAGTTGTAGTACCTGTACTTCACTGCCACTTTTTTCTTTTTTCTTTTCTTTTTTTTCTCTTTTTTTCCTTTTTTTTCTTTTTCTTTTCTTGTTCTCAAGCTATGGTTTCAATTTGCAATCCTGCCAAAAACAAAGAAAGATCCTGATTGTTTATAGTTTCAAAGTTTTATACACAAATATCCCTCCACCCCAATAGAACTAAAGTGATGCTCTATGAAACTGAAGATAGTTACTATTTGTGTGTGTGTATGTTTGAGTGTTTCAGTTTTTCCTTATAGTCATCACAAACAATTAATTTAATTTCTCATTTCCTGTCTCTTTACTCATGCGTGTCTGTGTAATTTTCAGAAGAAATAAAAATGCCAAAACATTAACATACATTGCAACAATTCCCACCACCTCCCCCCCAAGGAAGTTTTCACATGAAGTTATTTCTATTAATTTATTGATACACATGAAGTTAATAAAAATTACTTCTACCAAAATATATACATACACATGAAATCATATATATATATATATATATATATATATATATATATATACCAACCCCTCCACACGAGCAGGATGTAACACAAGGTCAATTTCTTAAGCTGAGTTTAATAGGTTTAAATTCAGTTTTCCTTCTCCTAGCCAAGGTTATAGAGCTCAGTCTGCCCTACTATTTACCCATAGCTAGAGGGAGAGTAGTTGGATTCATACTTTTCCCAAGGGTATTAGTACTATGTGAAACGCAAACAGCCTTGTCCAGGATTTGAAGTCGAGTCAACGAGTCCATTTTCTACAACTCTAACCATTACGTTTCACCACACTCCTCTGCAAAGGAGTAAAATCCCCCCCAATGGGGCAACCTGTTGGCCGTGGGTGGCAACCCATGATACTTAAGGATGGAATCCTAGTGGCTGGGCAGTCCATGGCTTGCAACACTCCACTCTGTCCCTTGCTAGATGAGCAGTCTGATCAATCGGCTGGCCACGTCAAGCCCTAGTACCTATAGGATTGTCCCAACCTTATTGCCAAATTGGCCTTATCATATATGTGCTAGAAGGTGTTGGGTAATGGTCTTAGTATCCTGGGTATGACGTTAAATTGCATTTGGTGATGAGGTTCCAATTCTGAAAGTTAGCCACTATACCACAATGAATGCCCACCGGACTGCAATATTGTAATACGCAAGTTCAAATACCAGTTGCACTATTGCGTTCCTGCTCTGTCAGCTGGGGTGCTACAATAAACCGACTGCACCTTTGTAAAGGGGTAAGACTCCCCCAATGGGCAACCTGTTGGCCTTGGGTGGCAACCCATTATGCTTAAGGATGGAACCCAGGTGGCTGAGCAGTCCATGACATGCAACACTCCACTTAGGCCCTTACTTAGGCTAGACGGGTGGTTGAAGAGGCCCCTCCGATCAATCGGCTAGTCATATCAAGCCCTAGCACCTATATGATTGTCCCAACCCTTTTTCCCTTATGGCAAGCTCTAACCCTTTTTATCATATATATAGTAGAAGGTTGAGGGTCTTCATATCCTGGGAATGACGTTAAACTCTATCTGATGGTGAGGTTCCAGTTTTTGGAAGTTTAGGGAATGTGGAACACCCCTTTATCACCATTGCTCCCTGGTCCACTCTGACCCAGACTGGTAGAACCTGTTAGGATCCCATCTATGGGTTAAATAGAAAAATGTGTTTATAAAAAAAAAATTGAGTATCCATTAAGAACTGAGGTTGATATGCCACAAAACAAACCAAACCAAACTATAGCCTTCACTTTCAAACTAATACCCTTGGGAATGGTATGAACCTCCTCATTTCTCCAGCTTTCAGTTAAATAGTACCTCTTCTGTTCTCCTACAAAGATGGTATTAAATAACCCACAAAAGTTGATATGCCATTAAACAAATAAGCTAAACCAAACAAAACCAGTCATAGTACCCTCAATTTGATGCAACTAAGTTTTTTTTGTTTTTGGATTGTTTTTTTTTTTGTTTTTTTTTTCAGTGTTGTCTCAACTTGCAAATCATGACCCACCCACCCCCCGCCCAAGAAGTGACCCTGATTGATTTCATTTTGTATACAAAAGTCTGAAACTGAAATCAATCAGGGACAATTTGTTTTCTTTTTTTGGTTGGGTGGATGGTGTCATGATTTGCAGATTGAAACTACCTACCTTTTTGGAGCTTTAGGCTTGTAGCATCAAAGCATGAGTACTACAACTAGTTATATATATTTCTATAAACTTTTTTTTTACCCTCCCCCATAATTATATCCTAAGTGAAGGAAGTGAAAACACTTGTACATACAGACCTTGCCACAAATAAGGCTTTCTTTATTTATAACTAAACTTCATTGAAATTAATAAGATTTCTTTTTCTCTACCTGGACATAATTAGGGAATATGTTCATTTGCATTTTTGAAATGTAGACACACCTGTATAATATGTTAATTTTGTTTTTATACCTGAACATACTTATATAATATGTGCTAGAACACCAAAGTTAAGCAGCAATGTGCAATACTTGATTGGATGACTACTTAAGCAATAGCAGGTACTGTAAGCAACCCAACTCCTTTGTTTATAAAAAAAAAATTTGACATGACCTGAAAAGAGTTGATATGCCATAAGATAAAACAACCAACTATATGATATTTTTTTTTTTTTTTTCTATATTTAGACCCACCTGTGTAATATGTTCATTATGTTTCTATACCTGAACACACCTATATAATAATATGTGCTAGATCACCAACAGTTAAGCAGCAATAAGCTTGTTCAGTAGCTACTGTAAGCAAAGCTCAGTCGTTAATGCGTCTGCCTAGAGGAACCACAAGGTTCCTACTTTGATACTGGCCCTCGCCAACTCAGCCTGTTTATTTTTGTCTATATCTGGATATACCTATCTGATGTATTTATCATTGTGTTTTATAAGCCACATAATTTTCCTGCTGACAGTCCTATTGGTTGGGGCTTCAGAATACACCGACTGCACCTCTGCAAAGGGGTAAGAACCCCCCCCCCCAATGGAACCATATGTTGGCCTTGGGTGATGACCTGTGATGCTTAAGGACGGAATCCTAGTGGCTGCGCATTCTATGACATGCAGCATTCCACTTAGGCCCTTACTTAGGCTAGACAGGCATTCATTTTGCTTCTATACCTGAACACACTTATATAATGTGCTAGATCACCGATGGCCCCCTCCAATTAATCGGCTGATCACTTCAAGCCCTAGCACCTATATCCTATATTATTGTCCCAACCTTATTGCCCTTATGGCAAGTCCAACCTTTTTTTATCATATATGTGCTAGAAGGTGGTGGCTGAGTGTCTTAGTATCCTGGGTATGACATTAAACTCTAACTGATGGTGAGGTTTCAGTTCTGGAGGTACCCCTTCATCACCCAGATCCTCTCTGACCCTGAGTGGTAGTACCTATTAGGGTCCAATATATGGGTTAAATAGAAAAATGTGTTTAAAACTAATTCAGTATCCATCAAGAATGAATAAAACAAAAGCATTTTTGACTATTAATGACCCAATGGGTTGAGATGCCATAAAACCCAAATGACCAACAAAAAAAAAAAAAGAAATCTCCTTCTGACATCTGATTTGGCTCATAAACCTGATTGATGCTGTATGAAAAATCAAAGACTATTGCCATATATGTGTATGTGGGTGGGGGATATGTTTTTGTTTTTATTTATAATTGTCACAAAAACAATTTCTTAATTTCTCATTTCCTGTCTGTTTACTCATGCATGTCTCTGTAGGTGGCGTATATATTTCAAAGGTCATAAAAACGATACACTCCTTTATTAAAACTTAATAAAATTAGAATAACTTTTTGTATCATAAAAGTTACACACAAAACTATTGCTTATATATATCTATATGAAAATAAAACAAAATTACAGATGAATATACAGGACAGTTATTTATGAAAACCTGCATTTTAAATTCATTAAACAAATTAGATATCCATGACCGTGATGAACACCATCTGTTAATACACATAATACACATTGCATGTTGATCATGTGTAACAGGGTGTGGGCTGTTTTAAAGATGGCAGGGAAGCATGCACAAAAATGATCCATTACTATTTCAATAGTGAGTTTGACCCTCACTGCATGTTTCATATTTGTGACCTTGTGTTACATCCTACCCAACGGGTTGGATAAATACCTACTCACGCGTGTATGTGAGGGCATTGTACTTTTCAACTGCCCTGAAAGCACAAAAAGATACATTGCAAAATACACCCTTTCATCAAAACTTAATAGAATTAAAATAATGTTTTGGATTTTTTCATAAAAGTTACACACAAAAATGTTACTTATATATCTATATAGAAATAAAACAATATAATTACAAATGAATAATACTGTACAGTTATTTAGTTGTCAGGGTGGCCTAAAGTTGGTATCAGCCAATCAGCATGGGAGTCTATCGCCTTTTCACTAGTGCTAGATCAAGGAGATTTTTTTGCATCTGGTGCAGCACCACACCTACCATCAGCTCCTTACTTTACTGCACAAATCCCTGTGCTACTCATACACTGAGTTGGCGAAGGCCGGTATAGACCTAGAAACCTTGTGGTTTCTAACCAAATGCTCTACTGACTGAGCTAACCCAGGCCCTGTTATTTAGTAAGACCCTGCTATTTTAAATCATTATGTAAATTAGATATCCTATGACCGTGATAAACACCATCTATTAGTACATATGATATACATTGCTCATTGGTCATGTGTATTAATGATTTAAAATGATCCTGTCCTGTGTTATTCAATTATAAATTTACTGTTATTTGTGTGTGTATGTATATATATATATATATATATGAATAACACAGGACAGTTATTTAATAAAATTTACTTTTTAAAATCCTTATACAAATTAGATATATAATGAATGTGATATACGGCATTAGTTATAGACATTGAGTTAATGAAAATTATTTCTGCCAGTTTATAAAACCAAGCAAACTAATATATTTATCAACAAACTGTTTACGTACAAATCATTTATACAGAAAGACAGGATTTGGCACTGAGTGACACAGATGTGTTTTATGTGCCATCAAACAAAATAACTAACAGATAACTATTTTTTTTTGTTAAATGAAAAACAGCATTGACCTATACATAAGTAATGATTTTATAAGTTTGGAGTACAGCTGGTTTGAAGTCAGAATTTTCCTTCTCCAAGATTGGTCATATTAGTGTAATGGCTAACAGCTGATAACTTGTCAGTTTATTTCTAACTGGGTATCTTCTATTTCTGGCTTTGTGCTAAAGCTAACTCATGTAAATGACCACAGGGTGCCTTGTGTGGTGTAATGGTTACTGAGCTAGACTAGTAAACCTTTGTTAGTGAGTTCGATTCTCACTGGGTGCACCATAATTCTGCCCTCATACTAAAACTAAACTAAGCTGTATAAATGACTATAGGGTGACTTTTATTATAAGTTTCTTAACCCTTAACCACCATCCGCAATAGCCATGTCCCAAATACCAGCCATTTTCCTTAATTGTCCAGGATGTAAACAAATGATCATTCAAGAATGGGCATTCGGTCTAACCATTTCCTAAGAGCTGACAATCTCGTGCATTTTTGAGCAGTCCCGGCATTTTGATTATTGGGCAGTTTGGGGCACTCTGGTTGATAAAGGGTTAAATGTATGAACTGATGTAGAACTCTCCAGTGAATAAAATAGAAAGAAAACACAACTCTTTTGTAAATTTAACTAAAAAAATTACCAGATGTCTCAATAATATAAAATTACAAGAGGTTTCTAAATTTTTACAAGATGCTATAAAATTGTTTTATATATCAATGATATACTTTACTGGTCTACAAATCCATTTTATTTATTTATTTTTATTTATGGATCTACAATCCATTTTATTCTTCTTAAAATTTTTACGGCCTTAAAACTGAATTGTGTGTCAGCAAAGAAATTGTACTTTCAATTTTGTAGAAAAGTAGGACATGATCATTGAATTATTAAATTCAGTGAATTATTTGCCATGGTGGCTGATTGGGTTAAAGTGGCAGGACATATTTTTATCTTTTAAATAATAGGAACAGGTTCAATTTTTTATTCAGTTATTTATTCATTTTTTTTTAATTTCCACATTTTATTCATAATCATTTCACTGTTTTCTTACTAAACTATACAGTCTTTAAAAAAAAGTCATGATCAAATACCTTGGAGTACTTGAGACCATATATACATACATACATACATATATATATATATATATATATATATATATATATATATACCAAACCCTCTGTACAAGCAGGATGCAACACACGGTCAATTTCTTAAGCAGAGTTTAACAGGTTTGAATTCAGAGTTTTCCTTCTAGACTGGTTACCTAGCCAAGCTTGCTCTATTATTTACCCATAGCTGGAGGGAGAGAAGTTGGATATACTTTCCCAAGGGTATTAGCGCTATGTGAAACAGTCTTGTCCAAGATTTGAACTTGGGTCAACGAGTCCATTTCCTACAACTCTAATCATTAAACCATGTGCCTCTATAGTTATTTACTAAGCTTAGCTGTGGCACAAGTCAGAAGTATGGAGCACCCATAGTTATTTACTAAGCTTAGCTTAGTTGTGGCACAAGGCCAGAAGTATGGAGCACCCATAGTTATTTACTAAGCTTACCTTAGATGTGGCGCAAGGCCAGAAGTAAGAGGCGCCCAGTGAGAATCGAACTCACTAACAATGGTAAGCGAATCTAGCTTGCTAACCATTATACCACATGGAGTATGCATTAATTCGCCATTACTCCCATGTCCGCCCTGACATGGAGTGGTAGTACCTGTTAGGGTACCATGTATGGGTTAAATAGAAGAAAACGACTTAACAAAAATGTGTTTTAAAAAAAAATGAGTTTTAAAAAAAAAGAATTTTCAATAGCCCTGAAGAATGAATAGAATAAAACATCTTCATAAAATAACCCCACAAGGGTTGACATGACATAAAATCCTCAAAAAAAAAGAAAAAGATAATTGTTACATGATTGCACTACAATATACAGCAGCCTCGTTATTGAAGGACAGTCAGTCATTTATTAAAAATTAAAAAATGAATGTGCCCATATGTTTTTGTCTTGTTATTCCTAACCTTATCTCACCTCTAACCCTGCGCCCCCCCTCCCCTTTTGACAACCACGGATTTCCTCTTCATCCTTATTCCCATACCTGTTTCACAACCATAGCAATATTTTAAATAGATGTGACTAGCTGGAAGAAATAATTACTGCCAAATATCTTATCAGTTGCTTTCGGTAAAGAGAGGGTGGGTATGTTGTTGTTGGGTGGGGTGGAAGGGGACATGTCATCAACTTATATCCCACCCATCTTCATCGGGTTGAGAGGAAGGAATGTGAGAAATGATGAGAGCCGTTCTTTGTGATTAAAAAGATTTGCTAAAACATTCTCTCTCTCTCTCTCTCTCTCTCTCTATCTATCTATCTATATATATATATATATATATATATATATATATATATATATATATATATATACATTTTTTTTTCCTTTTCCTTTTTTTTTCCAATTTTTGTAAAAACATTGTTCTTGCAATATTTTAAGTTTTCTGTTAGTTTCAAACTAGTGGCTTTCTTCAGATAAAATATAAACTCCTTCATATATATATATATATATATATATGTATGATGATAAATGTGAATGTCAGTGTGTCACATTTCTTCAACTCTACTCCTAGTGGCCATAGCCCAACATATCCTACCATTTTGGGATCAGGCTGACTCAGTAAACAAATTAAAAACATTCTGGGTTGAATCTGGACCCACCATCCTAAAATTTTGTATTCTCATATTTTAATTACTGCAATTGTTTTTTCTTTTTTCTTTTAATGTGATTTTTTTTAGACAAATATTTTTATGATAAAAAATTTTATAGATTGGAAATAAAAAGAAATAATTGTTTGTACGGAAAGTAAGGACTTATGGGCATAAAACGCATTGCTTTGGCATTAAATAACCCACAAAGGTTGATATACCATAAAAGAAAACTTTAAAGTCAAAGTTAAACTTTGGAGTCAGATTAAATTAAGGGGTCACTGAAGTCAAGAGTTGGTAAAAATATACTGACTTTGACTACAGTTAATTAAATTTACACTTTATATGGTCCTAGTTTAGTCTGTAAAGTTATACAGTACACACTCCTTATAAATAGATTATTAAAAAAAATCATGATTTCATATTTATTAGTAGGCCATAATCACTTAATTACATAAAGAGGATTCAGAGACACCAAAAATAGAGGAGTTGGAGTCGGACATGCCAAAAGTAGAAGAGTCAGAGTCAAAGGTTTTGTGTTTTAACTTCACAGCTCTGTTATCAAGTTTCAAATTTGTTTTTAGTACAAGATAGGATCTTTTAAAAAAATTTCCTCGTTGATTGTTGCTTCAAGCTTTGGCAAAGCAAACATTGGAACTAATCAAAGCTTCTTTTTTTTTTTTAAATAGCAGCTGTTATTAAGTTTTTGTTTATTCAGACAACATTGATATATTGTGCTTTGAGATTTGTGTTTCAATTGGCTGTCATCCTGCAATGATCAGCTGATGAAGACAAAAAAGAGAGAGAGAGAGAAAAAAAAGAAAAATGTGTTGAGTTAGGACATGAATTCTGACCGGTCTACTCAATTTGGCCAGAATTAAGAAACCTTGAGAAACGGATCGGTTCTTAAATGGTCAACTCAGTTCTGTTTGAAATTGAGGAAGCGCTAAGAGACAGGAGATCAATTCTGATTGGTTCACTCGGTTCAGTTTGACTTTTAAAAAGAAAAAACAAATAGTCACAACACAAGATTTTATAGGGATCAAGAAGCATCAAATGATTGATCAATTCCGATGGGTTGGATCATTTTGTCTGGTAAAAAATGAGCCTTCATTGACAAGAGATGTGAAATAGTTAACATTATTTGCATATCTGAGACTATTGTACACCCTGTCAAGGTATCCCTGCTTGGGATACCTTGACTATACCCACTGCAGAAGGGTAAGGTGCCTCCCACCAAACAAAAAGGGGCATGTCTAGGGTATGACACTCAACTGCATCTGATGGAGAGGCTCCAATTCTGGGAGTGTGGAGTACCCCTTCATTTTCATGACTCCTAGGGCCATTCTGACCTGGTGTGGTTGTACATGGTAGGGTTCCATCTATGGGTTTAAATAGATTTTTAAAAATGAGTTTTAAAAAATGCGTTTAAAAAAAAAAGAAGTTTTTTTTTAATTTGTACAGTAACTTTGTAAAGTAACTTCAATTTCAAAAATCTTATTTATTTCTGAATCATTATTTTTACAAAATAATGAATATGAGAAGAACACACATAACATGGAATTTTCTCTAAAATTCTATATGGGCACTAGCATTCACCTCCAGCCTCTCAAGCCATTCGGGAATTAGAATTGAATTAAACATCCCGACATCTTTATAGGGCTTCAAATTTTGAAATAAAATAAATCTGAAAAGAAAAACAACACAGATTTAATCGCCATATATTTACATTAAAGAATTGAGAAAAAAATTATAAATAGTTAATAAATACAGGGTGATTAAAAAGTACCTCCCTATCTTAAACTTTAAAATATTGAGTTACTTTTCAGTTACCCTGTATATTGCAGACAAATATGAAAAATGTCAAACTGAATTTAACTTAGATCTCCTGTTGATCGTATCACATTACACGATCAAAATAAATCATCAATATATGTCATTTACAAGTGTGTTACTAAAGACAACAGATGTGACTACAATTTAATAATAACTTTCTATTAAATAATATAAAATCCAATATAAAGTAAACAAGATGCTTTCTCTCATTTATCAAGTACCAGCAGGACCTGTGGATATACCACAGTAACATTTAATATGTTTACTTAAGAGCTATTACAATTAGTTCAATAATATGTAAAAAGTATAATAATCTAGATTTAACTCTTTTTTTTTTTTTTTTTTTCTTTTCTTTTCTTTACATTATGTTCAATTGAAACAGATCAGCCTTATCACTTTCACGCACTCACCTTCTTTCTCTATCTTTCTCTTACTCTTTCTTTCTTTTATTTTTTTTTTTCTGTATAGCATCTCCTTTTATCTCCCTTTCTTTATAATAAAAATAGAATTGTTCATTATTCGGCAGATAAGCAAGATTTACATTTTTGCATTTCATCTTGGCCGATTTGGATGATCCCATTTTTAAACAGAGGCTGCTGCAAAATGATAACAGTGGTACAATTATGGAACACGATTTTTAATATATAGATAAAGATATTTATAAATTGTTTATTATAAAATCTAAATCTTTTGCATTGATAAATTTTCAGCCATTGCCTAAAATCATAAAGAATGATTACTGATATAGAATAACATTTATCATTAAAACAGTTCAAATGAGAACGTTTATGTACACCTTGCATTAATACTCTTAGGGAAGGCATAAATCCAGTATTCCCTGTGCTCTATCTCATTACCAAATACAGTATTGCTCGCAAATAAGTAAGCTCAAAAAAAAATTGCATAAATATATATAAATGGTGTATAGATTTATACAGCCATATATTTATATTTCTGATATTTGATTGCTATATATTCACATATATTAGTATGTAACTGCTATATATTAATATTTTAGGGGTGTTTGACTGCTATATGTTTATATTGACTGCTATATTTTTATGGGGGGGGGTGACTGCTATATATTTTTATGGGGGGTTGACTGCTATATATTTTATGGGGGGGTTGATTGCTATATATTTATATTTTTGATGTGGGTTTAGGAAGAAATATCCCTCAACTATGGTTTAAATAGTACCACTGTCATTCTTCTACAACAGGGGTCACCAAACTATGGCCCATGGGCTGGAAGTGATAACACTAATCTATTTCAATTGAACATAATGAAAAGATGAAAAGAAGGATAGAAAGAAAAAAGTGTGAAAGAGATAGTTAAATCAGAATTATTATACCTTTTACATATTGAACTATTCCATTACAGCTGTAATTGCTACACAGCTTTTTGTGCTCATTTCATGTTACTTCAGAATGATGCTGTTCCAAATAGAAAATCGATATTGCTATTTGTTAATATTTCTGTTCAAAACAACATTATTCTGATTAACTGGAAATGAGCACAAAAAGCTTTTTGTGTAGCAATTAGAGATTTACAAGTCTTAAAAAAATGTTTCAACAACAAACATACAGTGTACATCAGTCCAAGCCATAATCATAATTGATCGTATCTGGAAAAAATACATCAGTTAGATGAAACTACCATTGTCACTGTTTATGTTCACCTGTACCACACTGGTGATAGTTTAAAATGTCAGACATATTTCTGTTACTCTGGAAAATAAGTTTTTCTGCATATGCTGTTAAAAATTGAGATTATTTGAATGAGAATTGGCCAAGTTATTAGATTAGAAAATGATATCAATTTTTCTGAAACACCCTGTACATATCAAATGATGTTAAATTCTATG
The DNA here is from genome assembly GCA_023376005.1 of Doryteuthis pealeii. Classification (NCBI taxonomy): domain Eukaryota; kingdom Metazoa; phylum Mollusca; class Cephalopoda; order Myopsida; family Loliginidae; genus Doryteuthis; species Doryteuthis pealeii. The sequence continues at coordinate 38,183,449 of CM042176.1, forward strand.
TTTAATGTTTAAATGCCTTTTCTTTTCTAGTGAATGGCATTTCTATTCCTGAAAAGAAAAAAAAGAACAGAATACTGAGTTATTTCTACACATGCTGTTGAAATTTGATATTTTGGGGGAAAATTGATATCATTTTTGTAATCTAATAACTTGACCAATTCTCATTCATATGATCACAAATTTTAACAGCATGTGTAGAAACAATTCTAAATTCTATGTTTAATGTTTAAATGCCTTTTCTATTCCAGTGAATGGCAATCATAGTTGAAAAGAAAAATGAAACATGAAACAAAACATAAAATTTTGAGTGGTTTCTACACATGCTCTTAACATTTGATATCTCAAATGAATGAGAATTGGTCAAATTATTAGATTACAAAATGATATGAATTTTTTCTGAAACACCCTGTACATGCCAAATGATGTTAAATTTTATGTTTAATATTTAAAGACCTTTTCTAGTGAATGGCATTTCTCTACTGAAAAGAAGTAAAAAACAAAAGATCAACCAGAATTTTAAGTTATTTTCACACATTCTTCTAAAATTTGAGTTCATTTGAACAAGAATTGGTCAAGTTATTACAAAATGATATCAATTTTTCTGAAACACCTGTTTAGTAATGCATAAACTTTTTCTTTTAACATGTTCTCAAATTAACTTGCATATTTGCTAACATATTTAGATTTTTTTTAAAAACTCTTTGACCAACCAAATTTCCCTGGTATTTATTACCTGTATGACAAAGTTTACTATCTATTCACCCAGAACTCATTCTATTCAAATAAAATCCTATTATTATTGTAATTTGAGTCCTTCTTCCCAATTATAAGTAATTAACCACCAGTGGCTTACAGTAGGATCGCAGTGGTGGGACAACGCTGTGAGCAGTTTAAAGTAGGCAAAAAAGTTAAGTCTTTGCCTACTAACCCCCCCCCCCGGCTGTACCAAATTTTCTTGGTATTTTTTACTGTATGATGGGATATTTCAAAGTTCACTATCTATTCACCTCAGAACTCATTCTATTCAAGTGACACGTGCAAAAGCTGCTTCCAGCAGTTTACAGTAGGATTACAGTGGTGGGAGTGCAAAGAGTTAAAGACAATTTGATGCACGTAGGTTCTTACTTTCCATACAGTCAATTATTTCTACTTCATGGCCAAACAGAAATACTAACCCACACTTAACTCTTTGTCTACCAAATTTCCCCCACGGATGTAGCAAATTATCTTGGTATTTTTTACCTGTATGATGGAATATTTCACTATAAAGTTCACTATCTATTCACTCAGAACTCATTCTATTCAAATAAAGTCCTATTATTAATGTAATTTAAATCCTGCTCAGTTATAATGAACTAACCATCAGTTTTTATGCTTTGCTTTGCTTTAAAGTAGACAAAGAGTTAAGGATGTGTTTGTTGTGTAATGGTTATCATCATAGAAAATGGACTTGACAAACCAAGTTCAATTTCTAGATGAGCATGTTTGCATTTCACATAGTGCTGATACCAGTGGGAAAGGTATGAATCCAACTGTTCTCCCTCCAGCTATGGGTAAATAGTATTATTGTAAACTGAGTCCTTCTGCTCAATTATAATGAACTAAACATCAGTAGGATTGCAATGGTGCAGGAGCTGCTGTGAGTGGTTTAAGGAAGGTAAAGAGTTAATGCTCATCTTGTTTTATTTTCGGCTGTCGGATGGGTAAGACCCCCCCCCCAAAATGGGGCCACCTGTTGGCCGTGGGTGGTGACCCGGATGGAATTCTGGTGGATGAGCTGGAGGTCTGGGTAATGTGGAGTACCCCTCCATCACCATTGCTCCCAGGTCAATTCTGATTGAGGTTCCATCTATAGGTTGAATAGAAAAAAATAAGTTTTAGAAATTTGTTTAAAAAAAATTGAGTATTCCTGAAGAATGAATGAAACAAACATCTTTGGCATAAAATGACCCAATAAGGGTTGACATGCCGTAAAAACCCAACAACCAACCAACTTACATAACCAGTTGGGAAAGCTGCTGTGAGTGGCTTAAAGTAAGCAAAGAGTTAATGCTAGACTTGTATTATTTTCTCTCTCTTTGTTTTTTGAGTCTGCCCAACTATTTGGTATGTGTGAGGGTGAGGCAAATGTTTTACAGACAAAGGAAATAGGAAACTGTATTAAAAGCAAAATAGTCGGTGCTTTGACCTTCAACTAAATAATGTCTTTCTTTTTATTGGACTATGAGAAATAAAAAAAAAAAGAAAAGAATTTCTACCTGATATTGATGTTTATTTGTTTGCAGAGGAGGGGGGGGGCGGCTTCAGTGTAGATAACCACTGACCTGTCATTGATTAGTTTTCAAAGAAGAGATTAACTTAATTGTTTTTTGACCTAGAGATGGTTTTTTTTTTCTTCTTTATAATATACTAGAAGTGGCTACCCAGCGTCAATTGGGTAGAGAGGGATTGTAAAGATTTATGGAGTGATCAGTATCATCATGCTCACCTTCATGGGAGGGCTGTGGCTGGTGTCCAGTCGCCAGACAAGGGGAAAAGAGAGCGTGGCTGTGCACTCTGTGCCTCTTGTCCGGCGACTGGATGTCAGCCACAGCCCTCCTGCGAAGGTAAGCCTGATGTTTATTCTACAGGGGAGGGGAGAAAAAACCCTGGTTTATTGATTTGTTTACTTTTCAGATTTACAAATGCTGGACATTTTTAAGTAGAATTTCAATGGTATTTCTATGTATATTTTAGTTTTCAAATATAAATCAAATCTTCATAATTTTTGCACAAAAAGCAAGAACTGGTAATATTTAATGTGTATATATATTTACTTAGTAATTAATTGTTTTATTTTTGTAGTTTCATCCGAAAATGCATACATACACACTAACTTCTATTTCTCTGAATTTTTGAGATGAGGCTTGATGATTAGTATTATCTGCGTTATTCGGACTATTGTCCTCATCTTTATTGTTATTTGTACAATGTTTCGGCCGATATACCCTCCAGGCTTCTTCGGGTATTTTTTGTCGGACCTTCTTGGACTCAGGAACCTTCTTTCGAACTCTGGAACTTTCTCCTGATTACGACAAGAAAGTTCCCGAGTCCGACAAGAAATACCCGAAGAAGGCCAGAGGGTATATCGGCCGAAACATTGTACAAATAACAATAAAGATGAGGACAATAGTCCAAATAACACAGATAATACTAACACTAACTTCTGTTTATATATGACCTCCTAAAACACACACATAATGAGTGTATGTGTATATATATATATATATATATATATATATATATATATTTGGGGAAAATTTTTTTGGTTGTTATAGAAGCATGAAAAAGAATGAAGTTCAGAAAGATGATGAATATTGTATTCTTAATCTTATTTATTTACCAAATATTTCAACGTACATTCCTCCTTGTCAAAGATTTATCATTTGCTTGTCTGTGTTTTTGGGGTCACACAGAGTTGTTAATTGGCTAGTTGTCTTTGATGTTGTTTATGTGCTGCCCCATATATATGGTGGACTCTCCTATCTAGAACGATAGATGAGGGTCAGCTGTGAGTGATTTGATTCCTCCCATGTTGTGCATGCTGTCAAGAAGACATTTTATGTTTCCTCGAGTGTGACAGCAGCCCAGCCCTGCTGTGAGCCAAGAAGCCACACTGACAAACGAAATGATCCAAAGCAGTAGTTAAATGTTTTTCTTTTAAAGTTATGCGGAGACGATCTCTATGCTTCAGTCTATTTTCTTCAAAGCTCTTTAGTTTAGCGAAACAGGTCTTACGCCATTCCTTCTGATCCGATGCTAGATCTTCTCAAGCACTAAGGTCAATATCGAGGCGTTTCAAATTGTCCTTCAATTTGTCCTTGTAGCGTAAGAGAGGATGTCCAATGGAACGCTTAGCATTTGTTAGTTGCCCGTATAAAAACTTCTTTGGAAGCCTGTTCTCATTCATACGGACAATGTGACCAGCCCACCTAAGTTGAATCTTGGCTAGTAGGATTTTGATGCTAGCAATATCACATCTTTTTAAAACTGTGCTATTTCTTACTTTATCATCCCATTTTATACCGCAAATGACACGAAAACAATGCATGTGAAATGCGTCAAGTTGGTTTATGTGTTTGCGGTAAAATGTCCAAGTTTCAGATGTTTCAGATTGCCGAATGCAGTGCTAGCTTTACCTATTCTGGAATGGATTTCTTTGTCCATTTTTCCATCAGATGTGACTGTTGATCCAAGATATTTAAACGTGTCAACAGTCTTTAATGCTTTTCCATCAATGAAGACAGATGGATTTACAAGACGTGGATTGCAAGCTGCGGGCTGGTACAGTAGTTCAGTTTTTTTTATACTGATTGTAAGTCCAAATGCTTTTGATGTCTCAGAGAATTTATCAATAATGGTCTGGATGTCTTCTAGGTTGTGTGCTAATAGAGCGGCATCGTCTGCAAAGAGAAGATCACGTACTAGCTGCAAGGAAATTTTTGACCTAGCTTTAAAACGTTGTTGATTGTATAGGCCACCACTTGTTCTAAATTCAACATTTATTCTTCGCTAAGATCTGAGAATGCTTTTTTGAGCATGGCAGAAAAAAATAATGCAAATAGAAGTGGAGCAAGAACACAGCCTTGCTTAGTACCGTTTGAGACAGAAAGGGTACTGGATTGCTTGCTACATGATCTCACAGAAGCCCTCATTCCTTCATGCAAAGAGATGATGATCTGAAGCATCTTATTTGGGACTCCGAATTTTGACAACACTTTCCACAGAGCAGTCTGGGACACAGTGTCAAAGGCCTTTGTGAAATCCACAAAAACTATGATAAGTCTTTGTTTTGCTCTCGAGCCTTCTCCTGAGCCTATCGAAGACAGAAAATCATATCTACTGTTCCTCTACCTGAGTGAAAACCACACTGATTTTCTGGTAGTGCTGATCCTGAGACAGTCATTAAGCCTGTTAAGGATGAAACGACCAAAGACTTTGCCAGCAACCGAGAGAAGAGATATTCCTCTGTGGTATGTATATATATATATATTGACAAGGAAGTATATGTGAACTCCATAACAACATCATATATAAGTTACAGTAACATGAAAATAGTCAATAGCGCCTGGTTACTGACTAAATCTTGGTCTGAAGATCACATAGGTGAGAAGCTTTCAGTAACTAGCCACCATTGACTCCATGTCCACATTTCGCTCATACAACTATGTATATATATTTAACAACACCGCTGAACAAGCAGGATGTAAAACAAAGTCAATTTTTTAGCAAAGTTATGCAGGTTTGCGTTCAGAATTTTCCTTCTCTTAGACTGGTTGCCTAACCAGGGTTAAAGAGCCCAGTCTGTCCTACTATTTATGCCTAACTGGAAGTGAATAGTTGGATTCATACCTTTCCCAAGGGTATTAGCACTATGTGAAATGCAAACAGTGTCATCCAGGATTTGAACTTGCCTCACCATGTCCATTTCCTACAACAGTAACCATCACACCACGCACTTCAATACAACTATGTAGAAGTTCTTCCTTGTATCTTATGGCATGCTCCCCAACCCTTTTTTATCATATGGGTGCTAGAAGGCAGTGGCTGAGGGTCTTCATATCTTGGGTATGATGTTAAACTCTAACTGATGATGAGGTTCCAGTTCTGGAGGTCTGGGGAATGTGGAGCACCCTTTCATCATCATTGCTTCCAGGTCCGCTCTGACCCAGAGCGGTAGTACCTGTTAGAGTCCCGTCTATGGGTGAATAGAAAATGTGTTTACAAAAAAACAATTGAGTTTTTAAAATTTTCTTCCAAACTATCGCTACAAATCTTTCAAATGTTCAAATGAATGATATGTCATAAAAAAAAACTTATGTCAAGCTTGTATTTTCTTCTGTTTAGTTTGCTCAGAAAATAAAATATCCTTGTTATCATTTCATTGTGAATTGTTCTCATATTTATTATGTACAAGAAAACAATATATTCAACCAACTATTATTCTTTTACAAATCTTAAGAGTTCACAAGGATTAAATTAAAGGTGGGAAAGCTTTTTTTTATGTTTGAAGGCCACATTAAAATTTATTGTCTACTTATCAAACTCAATAATTTTTTAGTTAATGATTTAATTCTAATTTAATTATACTACTTAAAAGAAATAACAAACTTTACTAACCTTATAATGACTAGTGTGTGTGTGTGTGTGTGTGTATATATATATATATATATATATATATATATATATATATAAAGTCATTACAAGGTTAGTAAAGTTATTTATATATATATATATATATATATATATATATTTGAAAGCATTGAAATATCAAGTTTTCAAGTGAAGGTATGCAGTTGGTTGTATTGTATCTACCCAACCCCTCTTCCAAGAGCAGGATGTGACCCAAAGTCAATTTTTTAAATGGAGTACAACTGATTTTCTTTCTTCTAGAATGGTTACTGTACCAAGTGCTGGGGCTTTAGAATACACTAACTGCACCTCAGCAGAGTGGTAAGACCTTCTCAATGGGACAACCTGTTGGATATGGATGGTGACCTCTTATGCTTAAGGATGAAACCTTGGTGGCTGAACAGTTCACTTTGGCCCTTTTGGCTAAATGAGAGGCTGGATAAGACCCAAACCCTAGCACTATTGCCCTTATGGCAAACCCCTAATCCTTTTTATCATATATGTGCTTGAAGGTGGTGGCCGAGGGTCTTAGTGTACTGGATAGGATGTTACACTGTATCTAGTGTTGAGGTTCCAATTCTGGACCTGTGGGGGCATGTGAAGTACCCCTTTATTGCCATTACTCACAGGTTCACTCTGACCCAGAGTGATAGTACCTGTTAGGGTCTCATCTATGGATTAAATAGAAAAAACATGAGTTTAAAAAATTTGTTTAAAAATATAGTTTTAAAAAAATTTGAATACTCATTAAGAATGGATAAAACAAAATATCTTCAGCATAAAGTAACCCAACAAGGGTTGATATGCCATAAAATCTAATCAACCAAACTACCAGAAATGCATAGTGACTACAATGGCAGACTCCAAACATTTATTTTTAAACCAAAGTTCGGGAGTTCGATTCACAAAATTGGTACTAATCACATGAATGCATATTGCACCAGACACAAGCCACTCTAAATTGCTTACCCTGCCTGGGCATATAATGGTGAAGTTCCAGTTTTTGAGGTCTGAGGAATGTGGAGTACCCCTTCATCACCATTACTCCAAGATCCACTCTGACTTGGTGTGGTAGTACCTGTTAGGGTTTCATCTATGGGTTAAATAGAAAAAATATGAGTTTTAAAAAAAGGAATTTAGAAAAAATTTGAATGTCTATCAATCATGAATAAAGTAAAAATTGTCTTTGGCATAAAATAACCCAACAAGGGTTGAGATGCCGTAAAACACAACCAACCTTCACTACAAATACATATTACTTAAAATAAATTTTTTAAACTTTTCTAATCTGTTAATGGCTTTTTTGAGATAGCTTCTTTTTTTTTTTTTTTTTTTTTTTTTTTTTCTTTTTTTTTCTTTCTTTGTGCTTCTTTTCTTTGAGAAAGCTTTGGGATATATCGGATTCTAAATTTTAATTGGTCTTTCAACAAGGTCAACAAAGATGATACTTAATTGGTTAAAAGGTCAAATGTCATTCCTGGTTTAAATAAATGATAAATATCCTGTTCTCCAAATGTTACAAAATATTAGAGATTTCTTCATGTAATCTTGCTACAAATAAATACTATTAAAAAAAGGGTCAGTGCCCTTAATATGGTATCTTCATTCAGAGTCCCTGTGACATAATGGGTGACTGTAACATTGTATGAGAGTGAGGACATGTATCATACATAGGAACATGTATCATACATCAAGATGAAATTGGTCCTCTGTGGATCAAATCCCTACTTCTCCACATAGTCACCATTTATCTCAATAGCAATGCTCCACCTTCGAATGAGAGCATGTATCCCTGCCCTGTAAAATTCTCTTGACTGTTCTTTGAGCAACTTCTTCACTACAGATTTCATTTTCTTTGCCTCTGTTTGGCCTCATGAAAGAGAGTTTGAGAAGCATACATTATTCCAGGTGGAATATTGCTATTGAGAGACTGTGGAGGAGTAGGGATGTGATCCACAGAAGACCAGCTTCATTTTGATGTATGATACATGTTCCTGTGTTCGTAATTATACCTGTCCTAAACAAAATGACATTACTTTTTGACTCATCCTCATAGTAAACAAGATTGAACACCAGTCTTGCTATTACATTCCTTTTCAAAACTAATACCCTTAGGAAAGGTATAAATCTCCCAATCCCCCCCCACACACACACTTCTGTTCTTCTACAAGGATGGCTATGGAATTAAATAACCAACAAAGGTTGATATGCCATTAAACAAAGAAACCAAACCAAATCTTCATTACCATTAGCTATACTCTGACCCCAAGTGATAGTAATCTGATGCAGTCCCGTATATAGGTCAAATAGATCTGTTTGAGATTATCTTCAAAATGATCTTGATCTACATTTATATATTGGCTCTTAAAACATTGCAAGTCTGAAGTGTCTACTTGTTTAACTTTATTAATACATTGATATTGTATGTATTTACCTACCCCCACCCCTCACCAAGGACAAGATGTGACAGTCAATTTTTAAGTGGAGTACAGCTGGATTGAATTCAGTTGTCCTTCTCCTAGACTGGTTTCTTTACAAAATCTAAAGAACCCAGTCTGTGCTACTATTTATCCATAGCTAAAAGGAGGAGAGATGGATTCATGCCTTTACCAAAGACATGAAGTGAAATACAAACAGCTTCATTCAGGATTTGAATTTGAGTTGATGATTTAATTTCTTATAACGATAACCATTACATAACTAAGTATGAAGTGTTTACCTGTTTAAAATGATTGTAAGGATACCTTTTTTTGTTCTTTATATAATTGGAGACAATAATTGTTAAACTGACTTAAAACATCCAACATAAAACCACCCAACAATTATTGACATAAGTTAAAACCAATTAACCATTAAATCAATTCCAGTTTATACAAATAGCACTAGACATTTAGAATTTTATACTGGGCCCCTTGCCACTTAGATAAACAGGAATTTAGTATAAAATATTCAGCTTTATTAATTTGCCAATGATAAATAATATATTACTTTTCTTTTCTTTTTTTTTTTTCTTTTTCTTTTATCTTTTATTTGTTCGAACATAAGTGCATTGAATGAGAAATAAAATTTGTACAAACATCACCTGTTCATATTAATATGGCCAGGTTCATAAAGATAAGATTTTTCTTTTTAAACTTTGCATGCTGGGATATGGCCATTTAATTACCATTCAAGTGGAATACTTTAGTTGTGACATTTAAGGAGTCTATTATAAATTCTGTTTAAGTTTTATGTAAACATATAAGATCCTTATCTCGGGAAGTTTTATGTGAATAATAGAAATAACACTGAAGAGATTATTTCTATATTTACCTAACCCCTCCACATGAGCAGGTCAATAAATTAAGCATAGTTTAGCATGCTTGAATTCAGAGTTTTCCTTCTTCTAGACCAGTTGCCGAACCAAGGTTAAAGAGCCCACTGACCTACTAACCATAACTGAATAGTTTGTTTCATACCTTTCCCAAGCGTATTAGCACTATGTGAAATGCAAACAGCCCCATCCAGAATTTGAACTTATAACCTTAATTTATTTGGGTATTTATATATTTTTTATATATCCTTACCTGGGAGGTCGAAGAGGTCCTCTCCCATCAATCAGCTGGTCACGTCAAGCCCTAGCACCTATATGATTGTCCCCAACCCTATTGTCCTTATAGCAAGTCACAACCCTTTTTATGTGCTAGAAGATGGTGGCTGAGAGTCTTCATATCCTGAGTATAATGTTAAATTCTATTGGATGGTGAAGTTCCAGTTCTGGAGATCTGGGGAATGTGGAACACCCCTTCATCCCCATTGCTCCCAGATCCACTCTGCCCTGGAGTGGTAGTACATGTTAGGGTCCCATCTATGGGTTAAACAGAAACAAATATGTTTGAAAAAAACTGAGGATCCATCAAGAATGAATAAAACAAAAGCATCTTTGGCATAAAATGACCCAAATGGGTTGAGATACCATAAAACCCAACCAAGCAACTGATTTACAGTGGTTGGTACCTGTTAAGGTAGCAGGTCAAAGTTTAGATACCAGACATGTATGCTAGACCAGTTGTTATATTGAGTTTAAAGAGCCCAGTCTGCCCTACTATTTATCCATAGCTGGAGGGGAAATAGTTGGATTCATACCTTTCCCAAGAGTATTATAGGCATAATGTAAAATGCAAATCAGCTTCATCCAAGATTTGAACTTGTCTCACTGTGTTCATTTCTTAGGATGATAACCATTGCACAACGAACACCTCCTCTGAAAATCTGAGTCCTTATAACTGTTTCGAACTGTATTCCTTGAAATCCTGACCTTCGGAACACTACTGGCACTACCATCCTCTAGCCATATCAAATTTCCCAGACAGCTGTACCAAATTTTTTTTTTTTTTTTTTTTTTTTTTACCTGTATGATGGAATATTTCAAAGTTCTCTATTCAAATAAAGTCCTATCATTATTGTGATCAGAGTCCTTCTGCTCAATTATAATGAACTATCAGTTGCTTATGATAGAATCACAGTGGTAGGAGAGACACTGTGAGTGGTTTAAGGTAAGCAGAGAGTATCAATTTTTAGAACGATAAATAAAAAATAAAAATAAGGATCAAATCTAACCATTACAATTATTAATATTGATATAATTGTTGTATAGCCTCTTAATTATTTTTTATTATACTTACCTTGTATATATCTTCTATCTAACCTTTTATGCTAGCCAGATTGGGTTGAGTTTTTCATCTGGGTCTTCCTAGGTTATTATTTATGAATAGCTGGATGCATACCTTTCCCAATGGTATTAGGCCTATGTGAAATACATACATCCTCAGCCAGGATTTGAAATCTCTCACCATGTCCATTTCCTATGATGATAACTATTGCACCAATAGCTCTTAAGTAAACATATCAAATGTTGTAAAAATTATCGTACTGTGGTATATCCACAGGTCCTGCTAGTAAGGTTTTTTTGTTTTTTTTAAATGTACTGAAAGCCAACAATGTTTGGAAAGATGAACAGAAGGAATGAAAGAAAAAAAGAAGTTAAATCAAGATTCTTATACTTTTTACATATTGAACTAACTGCAATAGCTCTTAAGTAAACATTAAATTATCATACTGTGGTATTGCTAGTAAATAATGAATAGATATTCTCTTTAAATGAAATAAGATAAAATCTTTGGTTGTATGGATCTACACCAGTTTTTATTGATCATGCCTCTTTTTTAAATTGATTTTGGCCATATTTCTACCAAATATTAATCAATGATTTTTATCTACTCAATGTTTGATTAGTGTCGAGTTAATCCTACCATGATAGAATAACAACAACAACAACTTCTCATTACTCTGTAACTGGCACCAGGTTATTTACCTTGTCTCCCAAATGTGGAGGCAATGTTTTTTGTTTTTGGTTATTTTGGTTTTTTTAAGCTAAGATCTCTCTCCCATCACCTGTCCCCCAGTATACTTGGGCAGTGCCAAGAATAGCCGAGCTCCAGTTTCCCTTTTAGAAGCACCCCAGGCAATGAACCTGTCTATTACCTGGGGAACACCTTCCACCTCACCTAAACTAAGCTCTGGTTGCATGTCTATAAATATACAGTGATACCTTGATTTACAAGTGCTCCAACTTAGGAGAGTCTCAATTTCTAAGCAGATTTTAACAGGTTTGAATTCAAAGTTTTCCTTCTCCTAGACTAGTTGCCATAACAAGGTTAAAGAGTTCAGTCTGCTCTACTATTTACCCATAGCTGGAGGGAGAATAGTTGGATGTCTATATTGTTATTTACTAAGCTTAGCCTAGATGTCGTACGAGGCCAGAAGTATGGGAGGCCCAATGAGAAACGAATTCACTAATAATTGTCTACGAATTTAAATTGTTAACCATTACACCACATGAGGTGCCTTAATATGCTTATTTACTAAGCTTAGCTGTGCCACAAGGTCAGAAGTATGAGGCGCCCAGTGAGAATCAAACTCACTATCAATGGTATGCTAATCTAGCTCGCTAAACATTACACCACATTAAGACCATGAATAAGTTTTTGCTAATTTTTCATGAAAAGTAATGTTTTTCTCTGTCCGTGTACTTGTCTTTGTGATTTGGCCTTGTAATGGCAAATCCATGTTTAATCCATTTAACAAATATTCTTATAACTTAAACATGTTTCTCTGTACACATCACACACTCTTCTGTACATTTCACATGGTTTGCACTTTTCAGCCATCAAAAATTTGATGACAGATCTATGTTTAAGCCTAGAGGACAGATTTGCTGCCATTTTGAATAGTCTCAAAACAAATATTTTTGTGAGATTATATAATGATAAAAATGATAATGAAATCTATTGCGTACAGTGTTCTGGTGCACTACAACTCCTCAAAGGTTCATGTATAGTACATAGAATAATATACTAATGTCAGGAAAATGAACAGTATATAGTCATGGTGTGTGTGTATGTGTGTGTGGAGGGGAGAGGATTAGAATAAATTTTGCTATATAAACCAATTCCAAACAATACAAAGTTTACATTTATGAAAAAAAATTCTGAAAAATAAATTTATTTTGCTTTTTTCCGAAGAATTCCCCTTATTTATTGAATGAACCTTGTATATGACTATATCAGATATTTGAATTGCAGCAAAGTTTTGTGGTTGTCTATATTATATTTTTTAATTTTTTTCAGCTGACCCGTGTCTCTGTGCCTGTTTATATTATTGCATCAGTGATAGGAATGGCGCCTCTTGCACTAGTCAACTGTTACATTGGTTCCACATTTCGGTCAATGGAAGAAGTCTGGAGTGACAGTTCCTCACATACGACCGGTTATTTTGTTTTTGTTGGACAGGTAAGCAATATTTCTATGAGTAAATTTCTCTTGAATATTTCCAATGGTTTAAAATAAATAAAAATGAAGTTATTGTTGTGATTGAATTTATCATTGAACAACATTGAAAATCAAGAAAAGGTTTATTACTTTTTTGTACAGGAATAAGTCAACACGCAGTTCTCCAATAGTATGATTAGCTACTCAACTAGTAGTGACTTGACTACAAATACTGTTACATAAATTCACCAAAACGTTGTGACTGAATTTATCAAATACAACATTGAAAATCTGGAAAAAGGTTAATTTTTTGTAAAGGAATATAAATAAGTCAACGCACAGTTCTCCAACAGTATGACTAACTACTTGACTATGAATACAACTATGTAACTCTACTACGAAAAACTTTGCATATTTGTATCTTTTATATATGTTCCACTGGATGAGTCCAATTATCTTGTAAAGGGAAATGTCTTCCCTTACAACAGTTACTTACAGGACTGTGGAGTCATGGAGTTGGAATTAGCAACAATTAAGGGGTTATTGGTGTCAGCAAAAATATACACATTCTCCAGTTGAATTTACACTTTATATGGCCCTAGTTTAGTCTGTAAAGTTATACAGTGCACACTCCTTATAAATAGATTTTTAAAATCCTGGTTTTATACTTCATGTGTTTTAAAAATGAAGGAGGTGCCTCCACACTCTGGTAAGCCTCTAAATTCTGTTGAACAATTCACATACCTAGGTAGCTATATCTCATCCACTGAAAGCTATGTTAATGTCCGTATAGAGAAGGCATGGTCTGCCATAGACAGATTATCAGTCATATGGAAATCTGATCTCACTGACAAGTTAAAGTAACAAATCTTCCAAGCTGTAGTTATATCAGTCCTACTGTATGGCTGCACCACTTGGACCCTAATGAAGCACCTAGAGAATAAGCACAAGAATGCTGCACGCTTAAACAAATTGTCGAAACAACATCCTACAAGAAAGTGGCTGTACAGCCACTTGCCCCCATCACATAGACCATCGAGTGAGATGAACAAGGCATGGGACAACATTCTCCTGTGGAAACCAGCACATGAGCATGCCAGTGTGGGCCGTCCAGCAAAAACCTACATTGACCAGATCTGCGTGGATACTAGATGCTGTGTAAAGGATTTCCCAAGAGCAATAAATGATATGGATGGTTAATGAGAGATTATCATGGATATCCTTGCTACTAGTGCAACATGATGATGATGATGATGATGATGGAGTCTGCAACAATATAGCAACTCCAGTTGAAATGACACTTTATATGGCCTGAATTATACAATGCACACTCCTTATAAATAGATTATAAAATATAGTTTTATATCATGAATTATTATTTATTTGCAATGGTATATATTTGTTATAGGTGATATAACCTACGTACATAAATGGAATTCGCCGACGACTACTATAAGTAGCAGGAACAATTGTGGCTTGGGACGAAGCAATGCAAGTCAGCTCACAACTGTATGGTCAGACGCAATCTCCACTTTCTTTTCTGTAATTTCTATTCCTTTTTGTTCAATACATTTGTATCCATTTTTACCAGTCATTGTCTTATTTTTGACCCTTAAAAAACCCACAACAATATTAATGCAAAAAGTTTTACATTATAGCATTTTTATTTTTATTTCTTTATATCCTTTCAAAGATTTTTGTCCCTAATTCTGTTAGAAAATATTAAAGAATGAATAGGTATGATATAAGAGCCATAAAATCTTTATTCTTTGATATAAACCAGTTATAATGATATAGGCCTTCTCAAGTTAGGTTGGTATACAAAGGTTTTATGAGATTTGTAAGCCATAAACACTAATTAAATAAAGAGGAGTTGGAGTCAAAGGTTTTATGATTTGATTCTACAGCCCTGCTTATATACAGAATATATGAATTCAGAGTTTTCTTTCTCCTAGACTGGTTGCTATACCAAAGTTAAAGAACCCAGTCTGCCCTAATATCTATTCATTTTGATTCATACTGTTTCCTATAGTATTAGTGCTATATTTTGATATTAAACAACCTCAACCTGGATAAAGGAGGTACCTCCACACTCTGGTAAGCCACTAAACTCGGTGGAACTATTCACGTACCTAAGTAGCAATATCTCATCTCAGGTCACTGAGACCATTTCCTATAACGATAATAATTACACTAACTTTAAATTATAACACTAGATCAGGAATATTATTTATGCATCTGAAGTGGAGCACCACACCTACAATCGGTTCCACAATTTACTGCACAGATCGAAGCGGTGATACTCATGTGCTGAGTTGGTGAGGGCTGGTATCAAATTCAGAACCTTGTAGTTCCTAGGTGGATGCTTTACCGACTGAGCTTAATTGGCCCTGGGTATGACAGTAAATTAGATCTGGTGGTGAGGTGTCACATATAGTCTTCTGTAGTGAAAATGGTTGTGATACCATCAAAGAGATGCTGATACACGTCCTGCGTCCCTGACCCACAATAATCTAAAAGGACACAGTAAAATCAGTAAAATCATATCTATGCATCCTAGTGTTTTTCTTTTTCTTCCCTCACCATTTCAAGCTAACTGTAAATACACTTCAATAGTTTCATAGAAAGGAATTACACAGGATAGGTTACAAGGTAGGAGTTAGATTGTTTCGGCAGATCATAAATAAAAACCCTTCAATTTATTAAGAAATTTTAGTTGGGAACCATAAATTTTCCTGGGTACAGATTCAAAGCAAATATATGCATCCCAGGATGCACTAAATCGAAAAGTTATCAGCATCACTGCATCAACATTCCATTTACCTTGTTTTCTTTTTCTTTTTTTTTTTTTTACTAAATAAACAAATACTATTTACAAAACGGTGTAATTTTAAAATTATATACGAATGGATAAATGGAAGATTTTCTTTTGGGAAATAAGTATCTAACTTTTGTAGGTAAATAATTTATTTTTGAAAAAAACCTTTAGATTTTAAGTTCAATTTAAGATGTGGACATGAAGTTAATGGTGCTTGGTAACTGAAAGTTTCTCGTCTATGCGATTTTTCAGTTTATTGCCTATGAGATAGATAGGTTTTTTTTTTTTTGGGGGGGGTACTAGTGTTGATGAGTCATATCTCATGTGACCTGCTTTTCCAAAAAGGTTATTCTTGCCTGGTCGACCAAAAATCCCATCCCCCCCCCCCCAAAAAAACAATCACTTTTTCATTTGATCAGTTATTTAGTTCCATCTCTTTTGTAAAATAAATAAATAAAACTGTTACTGCAACACAAACAAATAATTGAGGGGGACAGTCACCCTGAAAAGGTCAGGGTCCCTATTATATATATCTCTGCTTTGGAGAAGTTAATCACCCCCCCCCTCCTTTCAAATTTGGCATCTTGTTGTTTTGGAAGAATCACATTCACATGATACAAAGGGATTAAAAAAAAAAAATTGACTTTTTTTTTATGCACTTTTCAAACTAAACGTCACAGGTTTTATTTGGATCAATTGTATTGCTATTTATTTATTGATTTTTATTTTTTATTTTTCTGGTTATTTAATTTTTTTTTGGGGGGGGGTGAGTTTATTTTGGTCTTGTTTTTTTTTTTTTAGCTTTTTCAATTTTTATACTTTTTAGGGTTGGTTTTTTTTATTGTATTTATTGATTTTTGTTTTTAATGATTTTTTTCTTTAGCTACATAATTTTTTATTATTTTTCTTTTTAGATTTTGACATATGAAGACATTTTTTTTTTTTTTTTTTTTTACATTTTTTAAATTTTTTTTTTTTGGTGAGGGTATATTTTTAAATTATATATTATTTTCTTACATTTTTAGGGTTTTTTTTTTTAATCTTTTTTTTTTTTTGCATTCATTTTTTTACATTTTTAAAATAATTTCTTACGTTTTTTTTTTTTAATGTATTTTTAGAGTTTTTTATTTTTATTTTTTTTACATTTTTGATGTTTAGTTGGAACGGGGTTACATTTTTAAGGTAGTTTCTTAGGTTTTGAATTTATTTTTTTACATTTTTAGGGTTCTCTTTTGTTTTTATTTTTTTTAACTACATTTTTTTTTTTTTTTTTTTTTTTTTTTTTAGTGAGTGTTACATTTTTTATTATTTTCTTACACTTTTACGCTTTGACATGTTTTTACTTTTTATCTTAATTTTAACTATTATCATCTTTAATTAGCTTAAAAGTTTCCCTATCATATAGCAATATAAGCTAGTTCCTCCTTTGGTGGGCTCTTCATTCTTCATGACACTTTATGACACTTTGAGTACATATTAAATTTTATTAAACTTGAATGATATTTTTCAATTAACAGTTTTTAAGGGAAAGCCAGTTTAGCTCAGTCAGTAGAGCATCCACCTAAGAATCACAGGGTTCTAGGATTGATACAAGTCCCTGCCAACTCAGTTCATGAGTAGAACAGTTTGGGTAATTTGTGCATCTGGGAGCTGACGGTAGGTGTGGCGCTCCACCTCAGCAAAAACAATCTCTCTGGTCTAGCACAAAGAGGATAGACTCCCTTGCTGTTAAGTTGATACTGACAATAGGCCATTCCACCAATTTATTAAAAAAATAATTTGGAACTTATTGCAAAGCTGCATGATAAACAGTTTTGGTTTTCCCATTCGGAATCTGTACAAATATCTTGTTTCCATTCCCAAATCTGCTGCAGTAATATTTAAGTTTACCCTTTAAAAGTTCAACAATAATTCTGCTACTGCCACTTAATTTAAAGATAATTTGATGTACATAGGTCCTTATTTCTGTACAAACAATTATTTCTTTTCATAGATGACTTTTGCTGGATTTTGCATTTAATTCTGATTCTTCCCAAATTTATTTCCATGCTATAAAAAGTGTTATCGTACAAAAAAATTTGTTAGAAAAAATGCAACACAATGAGCCTTCATATCAAATTTTATTAAACTTAAACAATATTTTTCAAACAATTAACAATTTTCATCAAAACAATGATATAATTTGCCTATTTGGAACTTATAGCAAAGCTGCATGATTTTTGTTTTTTTCCATTTGGGGTCAAGTACAAATAGTTATGCAATAGGCAACAACAAACTAGAGAAGAACTCAAAATTGATCACTACATTTAATCATTGCATTAATATTTAAGCTTACCTTTTCAAAGTTCAATGATAATTCTTCTGCTCAATTTAAAGACAAGTTGATGTACATAGGTCCTTACTTTCCGTACAAACAATTATTTCTATTTCATGGGTGACCGTGGCTGGATTTTCATTTAATTTTGATTCTTCCCAAATTTATTTCCAACTTATAAAAAGTGTTAGCATATTAAAAAAAATCATTATTATTGTCTTTTTTTTTTTACATTTTCATTTTACTTTCTATCTTTTTTTACTTTTTTATGAGTTTTTTAATAATTTTTTTTCTTTTACATTTATATTAATTTTATTTTTTTTTATTTTTTTTAAACTATCCAATCGTGCATTCATTTTTTATTATGAAAAAAGTTTTTCTTATGATTTGTAAATTTGTGATCAATAATTTAAAAAATCTTTTCTTTCTTTCTTTTTTTTCTTCCCCTTTTAGCTTTTTCTCATGGCTGGTCTGATGACATTTGTAATAAGAAAAGCTCGTGAAGAACTGAGGAGGACAGTAATGACAAAATGTATGGATAATATTGGCTGTTACTGTGAAGAACGACATCACAATGACTCTAAGTATTTTAACAGTCTTTCATCAGACAACACTTACATCACCGTACCATGTTCTGTCTGTATGAAAACTTCACACCATAATTCAATGGTGTTCACAGCCTGAAAGTCCCCACCACATACACTCACACACACATACGCTCACATACAGAGGTTGTTTCAAAAGGGATGCAACCATCCTTTTGACTACTTGTATGAGGGTGAGTCAAAAGTTTTGCAGTATTTTGGTAATGTTTGGCACCATTTGGCAGTACAGGATACTTTTGCAGAGGTCGTGAAGGTGACTGACCACACTGAACTGTGAAATGCCATGGTCATGAATGTGACGAACTGCATTGGATTGGGAAATGCTGTGGTCATGAATGTGACAAATTGCATTGGATTGGGAAATGTCATGGTCATGAAGGTGACAAACTGCATTGGATTGGGAAATGCTGAGGTCATGAAGGTGATGAATCACACTGAACTGTGAAAATGCTGAGCTTTCCTGATACTCTCCAAG
Source organism: Doryteuthis pealeii (assembly GCA_023376005.1). Classification (NCBI taxonomy): domain Eukaryota; kingdom Metazoa; phylum Mollusca; class Cephalopoda; order Myopsida; family Loliginidae; genus Doryteuthis; species Doryteuthis pealeii. The sequence continues at coordinate 38,202,641 of CM042176.1, forward strand.
TGCTACTCACTGAATTTGTCTCTATGGCTTGGAGTACAGCCTCAGAATTCACAGTTTTATGTCTACCTAACCATTCTGATCATTCTTTCTTGCAACCCAAGCAAAATTTCTTGAACAATCTGTTTACTCTACTGTGATAAACTGTGTCTTCACTTTCCACACAACAAATCTTTTTTGGTGGCTTCCACGGATCTTTATGGCCCAATTCAAACTCGTAAAGCATAAGTTCCTGAATGATACTATGAAGGTGACAAACTACATTGGATTATGAAATGTCAAGGTTGTGAACGGGATAAACACATGCTACATTGCACATTCATCTTTGTGGCTTTCAAATAACACATGAAGGGAAGCAATGCAGAACATGTCAGCACACCAACTATCACAATACTATCAACTGCAGTGGGTACCTTCAACTGCTCTGGGCACGTGATATACACACTGGAAACTAGCACATACCAACATTTTGCAAAACATTTGACTCACCCTAGTATTTAAAAAAAAAGAAGACTTTATTACATTAAGATCTTCCTCTGGGTCTAATAAAAATGCATACCTAATTAGGTAGCTCTACATCAAAACCGTTTGGCCGTCACACATCTGTAAGATTTATATTTGAAATATGTCTCCTCATTTGGATATTGACTTAATGACACAACACAAAAGGAATGGGTGCTCAAATGAGGCCAGCACATGATGCAATCATTTCAACTGCTAAAAACTATAATAATAATAATAATATAATGAAATTATTGTGTACAGTGCTCAGATGCACTACAAATAACCAAAGGTGCATATATAGTACATAGAATAATGTACAAATGTCAGGAAAATGAACAGTGTATGAGTCATGATATATATATGTTATATACGTGTGCATGTGTATGAAGGGAAGATATCAGGCATAGTGTTGTCGAATTACAGGAAGCATGGAGAATTTGAAGGATGCAGTGTCTCAGCAGCTAACAACTGATGCAGGTAGTTTATTCCATTATTCAGCAACTCTGAGTGTGAAAAAATGTTTCTGAAAGTCATGGGAGCCGTGCTGTTTTCTGACTTTGGAGGCATACCTACATTTGTTAGACACATGGAAATGAAAAAGATTCTCAGTGTTGCTGTTTGCAAGATGGTTAATAATTTTGTGGGTGCTTACCTAGTCAGTTGCCAGATATTGGAGCTTCAATGTACCCATGTCCAGGGCAGGAAGGTGTTCAGAGTATGGTAGATACCTGAACATGTCTCTGAACAGTTTCCAGGAGACCTTTAATATCAATCCTGCCAGTTGGGAAAATTGGTTCTGGACCGCCTTCAGTGGCAGAAGGTTCTCCTTGGCGGGCTATTCATGTCTGAAGTCACCATCGTACAGCAGCATGATGCAAAGAGGTTCAAGAGAAAGCAACAGCAACAGAGCACCAAACATACCATCAACATCTTCAGGACTGGCCTTCACATGCAACATTTATGGTTTTTAACATTAGCCTTCATAGTCACAATAGACGCTGAACTAGAACATAACTTCATGGTCTTCTGAGACTGCAATGCCAATAACCAAGTCTGTTGCCAAATGTTGGGAACTTCAATGTGTCCATGTCCAGTGCAGCAAGGCATTCAGAGTTAAGGGTAGATTCTTGAACATCTTTGAACATTTTCCAGGAGGTCAATGTTCTCAGTGAAATAAGGTGATGCAAATTCTCAGTGTAGCCATACCATAGCTATATACACCTCATGTGCAGTAATGGTTGGAAAGCTAGATTTGCAGACCATTGTTAGTAAGTTCGATTCTCACTGGGTGACACATAATCTGACCTTATGCCACATCTAAGCTAAGCTTAGTAAATAAGTATATACAGCTTTAAATAGATAGCTGGAAGGTGGCTGACAAAGGTCTTGCTGAGATGCTAAAACACCTTTGTCCTTCTTGACAATTTTAGAGACATGCTTTGTTCAACACAAATTCGACACAACACAAAAGGAATGGATGCTTGAATGAGACCAGCCCATGATCCTTTCAACTGCTACATGTAATATTATAGCATAGAATTTACATCCAAGTTAATTTTACATTTGGATTACATACTTTATGAAAAACACGCACACATGTATATGTATATATAAGACTGTTCATAAGTATTTATGCAAACAGACAATTTACTTCTGATTATAGGGTGGTCCGAAAGTCTTGTCACCCTTAACTTCTAATTAATCAACTATAATTATATGAAATAAGCCACTGGAAATGAAAATAGAAAATTATATTATTTTCTTATATATTATAATTAATGATATTATATATTATATTAATAAAACAAAAAATAATAAAAATTAAAACATTATGTAGGGGTGACAAGACTTTCAGACCAGCCTGTAGATTAATGTACAGAATGGTCCGAAAGGCTTGTCACCCCTACATATTTTTTAGAAGTAAAATAATAAAAGTTAAAACAATATTTAGGGCCAACAAAACTTTCGGACCAGCCTATACTGCATAATCAGAAAGTCTAGTCACCCCTTCATATATTTTTTTAGAGGTAAAATAATTACATAACTTAAATTATTATATTTTTTTAAACAAAAATCTTAAAAGTTAAAACTATATATACATAATGTTTTAACTTTCATTATTTTTGTTTTAATAATATAATATATAAGTTATATAATTATTTTGCCTCTAAAAAAAGATCTTTAAAAATTAGATTATTTTTTAGGATTTCATGTTGTATTATGTAATTATTTTACTTCTTAAAAAAGATATGTAGGGGGTGACAAAAGTTTCATACCCCTCTCCCCCAACCTGTATTGTAATATATATTATTTTTTATGCTGTATGAAACAGAATACCAGAATGTACCAAAGTAAGATATTAAAAATTTGGGTTTGCTGTGGTTTAGTAAACTCCTATCTGCAAATTGACTTTTGTAATAATAATAAATAATAGTAGGAAAAAAAATATCAAATGGTATATACATCTTTTAAACATCAGATACAATAGTCCCCACTTATCTGCTTGGGGGGGAGGGGGCGTGTCCCATGATCATAATGCTGACCTTGGAGTATAATACATTTTTTTCCTATACATATTAAAAAGTTTAATTCATAGATCAGGCACAATAAGAGATTAAGGATAATAATAATAATAATAATCAATTTGTATTATTTGAATTTTTCAGACTGTTGTCCTCATGTTTATTGTTATATACACAACATTTCAGATGATATGCCCTCCGACCTTCTGTAGGTAATTTCTTGTCAAACAGTTGGACACATGGCGTAACGGATATAAGGGTTGAGTTTGTACAGTTTTAAGTGACAATCATCTGTAGGTTGCAGGTTCAATCCTGGCTGATAATTGTGATAATAACAGAATATTTAACATAGCTTAACACTTATACCTGATCAGGGTTAATGAGAACAGTCTACCTCAGTGGATTGAATAAAGGGTTTGGTTTGAAGTTCTGTGAAGGTTCTCGAGTTTGACAAGAAATACCTAAAGAAGGCCAGAGGGCACATCAGCCAAAATGCTGTGTATATAACAATAAAGATGAGGACAACAGTCTGAAAAATTCAGATAATACAAATTATCAAGCATTGATTTGGCATTAAATGACCCAAAATGTCCGAAAATCTTTTCACCCCTACATATTTTTTTAGAGGTAATATAATTACATGACTTAGATATTATATTATTAATACAAAAAATGTAAGTTAAAACAATATGTAGTGGTGACAAAACTTTCGGACCACTACTTTGGGACAATTATTAAGTAAAACGTATGAATTGTTTTAACTGTCAGTAACTGAAAATAAAAAATAAAAAAACCCTGACAGCAAAACAGCAGATAAGGGGAGACCAATCTGTATCCAATTATTTGATTGTTTATCTCAACTCTTTGTGAAATTGTCATTTTTTTTCTCTTTTTTTTTTTATAATTGAGATTTGCCAATCAAAATTTGTCAATTTCTTCGAGGGAGAAAATAACCAAAGAAAACTGAGAAATATTTTGAACATTTTGTTTTACAAATTTTGATTTTTTTTTTCTTCTAAGGAAAATAAACTCTTTATGAATTATTTTGGTAAAGATTGAAGATGTGTTAGGAATTTGTTCTAAACCATATATTTATATATGTGCATATATATATAGATTATATATATATATATCCTACCTTCCCCCCCCCCTCGATTCCCCACAAACCTTTCATATAATTTTTTTTCCTCCTCTTACTTACTCCTACTGCTACTCAGTTGTTTAACCACCTTGTGTGTTGAAAAGAACCAGGAATTAACTCGATTACATCTGCACCTGAGGATGCCATTATGAGGTGTCGAAAATACTAGTGATGAAAGCTTTGGTGGTCTTATCAACCGACTCCATCCCAATGTTAAAAAAATGGAAAAGATTGAGAAGAAACTCATCAAACATGAAATGTCCATTGTGTTTGACACATGCATAAAGGAAAAATGCTGCCAAAGTTATATATATTATACTAATGAGTCAGGTACTACCAACTAAAATTTCACTTATTAGCTCATCAGGGCAAGATTCTGACTGAAAAGATTTGGAGCAATAGTACTTTATCACTAAAACCAGTCACACTGCTGTCAAAAGCTCATCAGGCCTAATATAAATATATATATATATATATATATATATATATATATATATATATAAATAAATTTTTGTTTCAACTCAATGATACAACAATTTTGAAAATGGGAATACATATTTAATATAAGATATACTTATATATAAAATAAATCTATACATAAAATAAACTTTAGGATCCTTTTGACCGATATTTGCAAAAGAGATTTCCGATAATCCATTAAAAGTTATAAAATAGTGAAATCAATTTTTAAAAAAAGATAAAAAGTGCTGTTTAATTTATTTATTTTCTTTCTTTCTCCATTTTTCTCATCTTCCATCTTTTAGGATTTCTCCTTTTACTATTTTATGACTTTTAATTGCTTACCAACAATCTCTTTTGAAATTGTCATTTGAAAGGATCCTTTAAAGTTTATTTTATATATAAGTATATTTCATATTAAATATGATTCCTATTTTTAAAATTGTAATATATATATATATATGCATATATATTCTTTCATAATTCCAGTTTATTTTGGTTACTTCTTTTTCTCGACAATTATGGCTCGTTTGAATTCTTTTTTTTTGTCTTCTCTGTTAAAATCATCCTCTCTTCAAAAACGCACGCACGCGCATGTGAAGAAAATAAGATTCAGAAAAATCCAACAAAATGTGAAACAATATGTAGGGAAAGTGAATAACAACATAAACAATTGATTCAATTAATATTTTGTCTATTAATTCAGAAACTTCTTCAGAAATTATTCAACAAAGGTAAGATGATGGAAAAGCTATAACGTAGAGCTATGCTTTATCCTAGAGTAGTAGGTATTTTTTAGCAGTGTTGTTTGATATATATATATACTTCCCATCTTTGAATTTTGTGTGAAATATTGTTCTGTGAACCACTAAAATATCACCATGGACTCCCAATTCAGTAATTGTGTGTGTGGACCCCCAGTAATGGTACATGAATCCCGGTTGAAAACCACTGATTTAAATGAAAATTTACTTTTTATAAATAAAAATTGATAATAGGTGTATTTTATTTATGGGTGAGACTATATATTCAAAATATCTTTCAAGATCTTTAATTTTCTCCAAGTAAAAGCGGGTCTGTGATATATTTTTTATGAAAGATTTGATTCCCAAAATATTAATTGGGTACAAAAATAATAATAATGGGCCAGGTTAGCACAGTTGGTACAGTCGGTAGCTAGAAGCCACAAGGTTCCTAGTTCAATACTGGCCCTCACCAACTCAGTGTATGAGTAGCACAGGGATCTGTGCGGTAAAGGAAGGAGCTGGTGGTAGGTGTGGCGCTCCACCTCAGATACAAAAACAATCTCCTTGGTCTAGTGCTATGTTGAACAACTATTAAATGGTTAAGTGGACATGCTCATAGTGTAATGGTTATCATAATGGAGTTCAAATCCTGGAAAAGGCTGTATTTCATATAGCACTAATACCCTTGGGAAAAGTAACTATTCTCCCTCCAGTTATCGGAAGATAGTACAGCAGACTGGGCTCTTTATGTATGGCAACTGGTCTAGGAGAATAACAACTCTAAATTCAAACCAGTTGTAGACATGGAGAGAAATAGGCTCTTTTAGGCGATTCCTGCCCTAGAGACACTACATGTGTGGCACCCATGGTGTAATGGTTATTATCATAGGAAATGGACATGAAAACATGAGTTCAAATCCTGGACGAGCCTGTTTGCATTTCACATACTACTAATATCCTTGGGAAAGGTATGCATCCAACTAATTCCAGTTATGGGCAAGTAGTAGGGCAGGCTGGACTCTTTAACCTTGTTTAAGCAACTAGTCTAGATTTGATTTGGTTGTTTTGTTTTATGGTATATCAACCCTCTTGGGTCATTTAATGCCAAATCAAGTCATTTTGATAAGCAAGGTTACAGTACCTGCTGTTGCTGAAGTGGTCAACTAATTAATTATTGAACAGGCTCATCACTGCTTAACTAGTCAATATTTACTGGCATCCCACCATATCAGTCAAATACAAGGATCATTATAGTGGGGAACCACATACAAACTGAAGCTAATACGTGGCTAGTGTTTAAAAATCGTGGGAATCCCCTCGGCATTCCTCTCTTGAGGTACCTCAGGCACTGGGCAATAAACACAGCCCTTCTCCTTTTAGACAAGGGGGCAGGTACTGCCTGGGGAAATGGCCTCCTTGGGATCACACTGATATTAAATATCTTACCGGATCAATGGCTGAAGCCACTTATAATATAATTAAGCAGGTATCTTAAAGGAAAAACGATATCTGAAGTTAGCCATGGATTAAAACAGGTGACCCCAGTAATCCGCGGGAGTTAATTAAATTACCATTACTAGCTAGAAATAAACAAAAGTTTTCTTGTATAAGCAATTTTGCCAAAAGCCAGACTTAATGGCAAGTAAAAAGGGGCTAGTCCCCTTTGATCTGGCTGATCAGGTGGCTTAGGGGTGACCAAGGTAATTAAAGTACAAGAACACATGTTCAGGGTGTTTGAGAATCTTCAAAAAGTTTCTCTTTTCTAGAATGTTCAAAATGTTTGGACTTAACGGCTGGTATTGGACTTAGGACGAATTAAATTAATAATAGCCAATTAAGCTGAACTTAACGAAGGATACAAAGCAAACTTAAGCAAGTTACATGAAATGAAGCCAAATGAAATTCTCCTCTTTCTCTTGGAAAACTGAGATAATAAATTGATTAAAGAAAAGAAACACTTGTGTACTACACTTTGTTGATCTGTAAAGAATTGTGAATGAATATGATGGTCCAGCTATTAGGTGTAAACAAACAGGAAGCAGTTTCACCCCAAGCCAAGACGAGAAACAAAGATAATCTGTTGACTTAAGTCAGTTGACCATGACGACAACATGTGTCCACTGACCTTCCTCTCCTCTGACCACTGTAACAAGATATCCCCTGAAAGAGGAAGGATTTATTTGGGCAAACACCCGACAGGCTATCTGCTACTAGAAAGGATTTGTTTTTGGTCGTTAAACTTGTTAAACTCCGTTTAAGTAATTGACTTTGTGTCACATCCTACTTGTGTGTGAACAATTAAATGGTTATTTATGTTTGATTCTTCTGTAAAGTCTCGAAGTGGTGGTGATGGGGGTGTATGTGTGCCCACTTCAATTGTCAACCTTCACAAAGATGTCCACATCTTCAAGAATTCCCATTTTATTTTATCAGAAATCAAATTACCAAATGATTATTAAGGTTAGCAATTTTGTTATTAAAAAAAATTTTTTTCTTATAACTCCAACATAAACAAAGGGGAACCACGCTTGGCTGATAAATTATTCATTCATTCATCTACTAGGAATAAAGAAGACAGGTTTAGAGTTCGTTTAATGGGAAAATAAATGAATAATTTATCAGTCAAGAGTGGTTCCCCTTTATTTATGTTGGAGTTATAGAAATAACCAAAAAAACTTAATGTTTCATGTTCAAAATAATAATAATAAAAAAGAATTCATTGAAATAGTAAACAAAACAAAGTCTGCCACCGACATTTATTTACAAACCTGGGTACAAGTACATACTGAATTATCTCCCCTTAGACTAAAAAAATATTTGAACAAAAATGGCATAAAAAATTGTCTGGTTTTAAAAAGAGTTATTAACAATCAAATAATTCTTCTGACAATTAAACTCCTTTTCTTTATTGTTTATATAATGTTTCGACCAGTGCATTTTCCAACCTTCTTCAGATGTAATATACATAGTGACTCCTGTTCTGGTTTCTTTGGAGTTGTTGGAGTTGTTCTCATATCAAAAAAGTTTAGTACTAAAGATTCTCATCGACTTTCATTCATTTTTTTATTTAGTTGAATTTTAATTCATGGCTGGGGGGGGGGGTTAAACCTGTAAGATTTTGGTCATACCTAAATATCTTTATCATAGAACACCATTTCATGTGTGTAGCAAGAGAAATAACTTACTTCAGAGTTCAAAGCAGGCGCAAACATGTCTTGTGTGCAGGATGCCAACAGAGTGAGAAATATTGCTGTTCTTAGAGTTAAAATTTATAAGAGACCGTTCTCATCTCGTACGAGACAAAATTTGTAACATATTCAAATTTCAGTGGATCAAAACTTCAATAAAAAAAGGAACCTGAGTTGAAGGCAAGAAATTCACAGTTGGACTTGGTTTTTACTAAGTCTACCAAGGTAATGACAAGGCAGGATTGAAGCTAATTATTTTCTCTGGAAAATCAATGTGAGAAAAAAAAGTATAAATGAGACCAGTTTGGAATCAGACTTCCACTTTTCAATGGAAACAAAGGAATGTGAAATCGGGTTGAATAAAAAGAGAAAGTTCTTTATCAAAAGGAATTCCATTTCAAATAAGAGAAAAAATAATTTACAAAATCATTTATGTGGTGAGCATGTCAATAAGAATCCAACTCACTAATCAATTTGTTTTTGTCCAATTCTTCTGTCAAGGGTCAAAGTCAAATATCTGCTTGTCTAAAAATGAGCTTCAATTTTTATTGAATATAACTTGTATATATATTTTTATAGCCATTCATTACACCAATGATTTTGAACACATTGAAGCTTACTATCACATAAAAACACCTTTTTATGGCTAAAAATTAAGGTTTGTTCATTACACAGTCATTCATTACTGAGTATAAAATGGCCACATAAAATGATTGGTTTGTTTGATTGTTGATTTCTTGTTGGGTATTCAATTTTTTTTAAAACTCATTTTTGACTATTTAATCCATAAATGGGACCTAACGAGCACTATGACACCAGGTCAGAGTGGACCTGAGAGTAATGGCAATGAAGGGGTACTCCACACTCATCAAAACTCCAGAATTGGAACCTCATAACTAGATGTAGTTTAGCATCATAGCCAGGACACTAACACCCTCAGTAACCACCTTCTAGCACATATATGATAAAAAAGGGTTGGGGGTTGCCATAAGACCAATAAAGTTGGAAAAGCAATCAATCAGATGGGTCAAACTCTAGCACCTACATGATTGTCCCAATCCTATTGCTATTATGTCTAACCCCCAACCATTTTAATTATATATTTGCTAGAATGCGGTAACTGAGGGTCTTAGTGTATTAGGTATAATCCTAAACTGCTAAAATAGCGTTTAGGTTCCAATTTTAGAGCACTGGGGAGTGTGGAGTACCCCTTCATCGTCATTACTCCTAGGTTCACTCTGAGTGGTAGTACCTCTTACAGTTCCATCTATGGGTTAAATAGATGAAGAATGAGGGTTTTTTTTTTGTTTTTAAAATTTTAATACCTAACAGAATGAATAAAACAAAAATGTTTTCAACATAAAATAACCCAACAAGGGTTAACATGCCATAAAATCCAACCAACAAAATAAGACAAACTTCTCTGGGATTTTAAGATATGAATAGATCACATGATCCAATCCTGTTACAAAGCCATTCTTTAAATCAACATATTGATGTATGTTGTAGAGTATACCGTGGACGTATACTCACTTTTTGAGGTATGTGATATATTGGTTAGTATCATAGAATACGGAGACGTCAACATATGTTCAAATCCTGGATGAGGCTGTTTGCATTTCACTCAGATCCTGGATGAGGCTATTTTCATTTCATATAGTACTAGTACCCTTGGGAAAGTTATGCATCGAAATAGGCAACCAGTCAGGAAAACTCAACTCTGCATTGACTTTGAGTCACATCCTGCTCATGCACTCACATCTTCTATAGATGTGTCTATTTCTAAAGGTTCCCCCGTTGGATTGGAGAGGCATGAATCTTGCATGCCATTAACTAGTTAGATTGATATTCAGCCTATCAAAGAGCTGAGATGAGGCTGAATTGTGATATGCTAGACTAAATAAAGAAGCTTGATATGTCTTGTAGTTGATTCAATTAATTGCAATGACCAACATAAGCCCAACAGAAGCCCTTAGTTAAAAAGAAGAAGAAACCCTTAGAAGATATTAAATGAAATGTCTACCAGAGAAGAAGAGGAGGAAACAGCCAGACAAGATAGCAAGAAGCAAGTAAGATCTCTTAACCAAATAAGTCTCTCTCTCTCTCTCTCTCTCTCCCAAGAACTCTCTGAAGTCACTCTCTCATGTATATACCCAACAATAAGGGTATAAACATTGCAATTCTTTGGGTTTTTCATCCTAACTTGGATTTTCTTGTTCTTGTCCTGTGTTTGTTGCTTGTTTTTTGAACACAAGACTTTTTAAAAAATTTTTATAGATGCCTTTTATTTTAATATGAAGACAAATGTGCAGTTATTTTGGTCTCGAAGGGACAGACTGCCATTGCGAACCATCTAGTTTCATCTTGTCACCCCACCAAATCTGATTTTCCTTAACTAATTTTTTCACAGATCTGGATCAGAGCCATGGTCAAAATACACATCAAAATCAGTCAATAAAATTATCTGTTTTTTCCCATAAAACTTTTAGATTAATTCAACTACACTACTGTACATAATTCATTGGTAACCTATCAATTATGTAACAGATTGATTTTTAATTAAAAAGAAGAAATTGTCAATGCGAGGATTTTACCATAAAAACAAACGACAGAGTGAAAATAAAAGTAAGTGAAAAACTGGACCTTGTAAGAGAACCGAAAAAGTTATGGAACATGAAGGTGATGGTGATCCAATAAGAGTAGGAGTACTTGGAAAAGTTCCCAAGAACCTGAAAAAGTGATTGGGGGAGAACTGGAAATCAGAGGAAGATATCAAATCTATCCAAACCATAGCACCATGAAGATCAGCTAGAATATTTAGAAGAGTATTAGAAATCTGAGATTTGCTATCACTCAAACTTCAGTGAAAACCACCTGTTAAAACTGGTGTGAAAAACTCACAAACAGTAAATAAAAATTAATTGATTAATAATAATAATAATTTTATCATCATTATGATGAGAAATGAAAAGAAATGAAAAGATAGACAAATACCTGGACCTTGCTAGAGAACTGAATAAACTGTGGAATTAGAGGGTGAAAATGATATCAAATCTAATTGTTGCACTTGGAATGGTCCCCAAAAGTTTAGAAAACAAACAAGAGAAACTGGAAATCAGAGGAAGACTTTGGGCTATCCAGACAACAGCATTGTTGAAATCGGCTAGAATACTCAGAAGAGTCCTGGAGATTTGATGTCACTCATACTCTAGTGAAAGACCATCAGCTTACGTTAGTGTGAAAAAATCACAAGGAGTGAAGAAATAATAATAATAATAATCATGTCGCACTAGCAGCGCGGATATCATGACAATTTCTTGCCAACCATCCCTATCATTCATTGACCCTGTGAGAGGTCCTCTGCACAGCATGCTGTATCTGCACATAGCTGGTCTATGTAGGTCTTCGCTGGATGGCTCGCACTAGCATGTCCATTTGCCAGTTTCCACGGAAGGAAGTCACTTATTAGCTCATCCTTACTTCTCCAGCAGTGTCCAGCATGTCTTGTTCGCCTTACTCTGATGTTTTGTGTAACAGGCAGCAGGTGGCCGTATAGCTGCTTTCTTGTTGCTTCCACGATTTGTTCAAGATCACATGCAGCATCCTTGGGCTGCTCCCATCCAATTTTCCAGGTGCTTTGTCAAGGTTCAAGTGGTGACTGACCATAGCGGACCACCTATGCATCAACATTGGTTTCTGTACTACCTACTATAGAGTCCTCGAGCAGAGAATTAAGCACATGAACTCTGTTTTATCTGGCTAAGAAGAGGAAACATCAAGAGAGAAACTGAATCTCTCATAATTGCAGAGATGAATCGGTTAATCATATAATAAGCGAATGAAGCAAACTATCACAAAAAGAGTACAAGACTAGGCACGACAGGGTAGGAAAGGTGATCCACTGGGAATTGTGTAAGAAATTCAATTTTTGTCATGCTACTAAATGGTATATGCACAAACCAGAATCTGTCCAAGAGAATGAGATGCATAAAATTCTTTGGGACTTTGAGATAAAGACGGATCACCAAATCCCAGCTAGGAGACAAGATCTTGTATTAATTAACAAAAAGAAGAAAACATGTCATCTTGTGGATTTTACCATCCCAGCGGATCCCAGAATGAAGGACCTGGCCAGAGAGCTGAAAAAACTATGGAACATGAAGGTAAAAGTCATGCCAATTGTAATTGTGGCCCTTGGAATGGTTTCCAGGGGTTTGGAAAAGAGTCTGGAAGAATTGGAAATCCGAAGAAGAACTGAGACCAGCCAAATAACAGCACCATTAAGATCAGCTAGAATACTCAGAAGAGTCCTGTAAACCTGAGGAGACTTGTTGTCATTTAGCCTCCAGTTAACCACTAGCTTAGGCAGGTGTGAAAAACCAAAATAATGATATTATCCTAATGGAGATTATGTAACTGTCTGCCTGTCTGTAACCGAAACTATGTCACCACTGACGTCAAAATTTCCTTAGTTATTTAAATTATATTCTCAACAATTATAAAATAGTAATTATTCAATCTTCATTATCATCATATTCATTAACGATGATCTTTATTAAATTTTAGCTAAGTTGGATTTTTCACAAAACATATTGTATTATTAATGCATTTAAAATCCTGAAATATGTGTTATATATCTCTAAGAAATAAAAATTTCAATGGTATATGGTGGGAATAATGATTTTAACAAAGCTGGGTTTAATAAATAATTATTTGCTGTTGCTGATTTCTAATACTTTCATGTTATTCTCAAATATATTAAAAGCAATCCTATATATAATTTTATATAGAAATCAATTAAAATAATATTAAATTAAGTTTAATAAGTTTATATTCGTTCTTATTTAGTTTTGTTAGTCTTTCTAATCTAATATATTTTATTTCATTAAAACTTAAATAGTCCCACCCAGGGCGTGCATACTTTTGCTAGTAGTAGTAGTAGTAATGTTATTATTGTTGTAGTAGTAGTAGTAATCATAGATAATCATGAAAAAAAAACTTTAGAATGAGGATCTGCAGAAAAATAGAATAATAAAGAGTTATGTCCCCTTAGTTGCATTTAACTCAAGAATTTAAATCACCTTATATATCAAATATATCAATGAAATAATTTGAAATATCCAACTTAAATTTAATCAACAAGTTTTTATTATCAATTTTGTACAATTAATAGATATACAAATTAATAAAGATAAATGATAAGTGAATAAAAATGATTTATGAATGTCATTTTCTTTTTTTTTGATGCTAGTTTTTTTTTTCTTCTTCTTTCAAAGTGATTAACACAAAAAGGAGGTGATGAGCCATGTTAGAATATGAGATGCTGAGAGTCATGAAGATAATGAACCAACAAGGACGAACTCATAAGTGACGTTCTCCTGTGGACACCTAAAGATGGACACACTTATGTAGGCTGACCTGCAAAAACCTACATCAACCAGTTCGGTGTGGATTCTAAATGCTGCATGAAGGACCTACTATGGGCGATGACCTATAGGGTCAGATTGCGAGAGATAGTCATGGGTAACCGTGCAGTCATTCCGTGAATTCAAACTTGTTAAACAGTTTGTCAATTCAAAACCTGTTAAACTCTGCATAAGAAATTGACCTTGTGTCACATCTTGCTCGTGTGGAGGGGTTGGTAAATATATATCCGTGAAGTCAGCACGAACTGATGATGATGATGATGATGATGATGATAGGAATGTACACTGAAAATTTGTATAGTGACGTATTCTTAATTTGGAGTTATCTCCCTTACTCTGGATAGTCTTTAAAAAATATTAACTGCATATAAATTATAACAAAGGTGTGTGTGTGTGTAAACTATATTATAAATGTTACACAGGAAATGCAGCCCGTGTGTCTTTGATGATGTACAATTGCAACAGGTGGGCAACTCCAAAGGTGCAGCTATGAATCAGTTTGATGTCTGCCACCACAAACATTTGAGGACTATCACCAGATATCGATGACCAAACTTCAAGGTTCTGTACAAGATGTACAACACCATTCTATTATCAACAAAAGTGTTACAACTCTGATAGTCCAATGTTTGGTTATGAGCTATGGATGCCTGAAGAAGCACCTGCCAAAAAAATCCCTTGAATTTGCTGTAATAGAGTCAAACAACGACCAGGGTTGCAACTGCACAAACTTACTTGGTAAGATGTGGGCAGACTTCTGAAATGCAGGTTTTGGAGCCCTAAGATCTGGCAAGTAACTGAGGGAGCTAAGGATCCTTGCAAAGGAAAGGACAGAGAGGCTTCAAATGAGGAAGGACTGAATGCTGCTGTCAGATTTTCCAAATTTCTACATACAGTAAATCATTACGTAGAAAATAAAACGATTATAATACCAACTTTAGATTTTTAAGAGATAGTTGTATTGTAATGTAACTGGGGTTGGTTATTTGAATAATAACTCAAATTGTAACTTACAATGGAAAAGCTTTTATTTTGATAAGATCTACAAGAATGAGTGAACAGTAGTATAATAGGAACACTCCTCTACAGTAGCGAGGCGTGGACAACATAAACAAGCCACAAAAAGAAATTCAATAGTTTCCATCTCTGATCTTTGCTGGCAGGATAAAGTGCCCAACACAGTCAAGCTGGATTGCACTGACATGCCAACAGCATGTTCTCCATTCTCTGTGAGAGGTGCCTTTGCTGGCTTGGACATGTTAGGAGAATAGAAAATGGAGATCTTTTGTACGGTGAATTAGTAAAAGGTTCCCGATTGATTGGTAGACCATGTCTATGATTTAATGATGTCTGCAGGAGAGTTATGAGGATATGCCATATTGACACAAACACGTGGGAGGTAGATTCAAAAAATAGTGGCCTGGCGCCTCAACATTAAGCAAGGCACGGAGAAGGGTGAGGGGAGAGGAGAGTAGACTCAACAACAAAGAGAGCCAGAAAGAGAGAGAAAAGACAGCAGCCCCAGAAAGCATCACAGTTTGTGCGCATTCACTCAAAAATTGGCCTGCAGAGTCACTTGTGCAGATGCAGATTTTTTTTTTTTTTTGACACTACACCATCATCCTTAGTGAAAGGTGCCAACAACTAGCTAGTCTCGCTTGGAAGGACAAACTACTGAGACCAACACTGTTAATGATTATATTCAAATAGAACAGTCCATTTTATTCCCAGCGGGTGTCATCTCTTCTCTATAACAAGGAATGACAAAATTACTTTTCTTTAAATAGAAATTAAAAATGTATTTTTTATGTTTATATCCACATTTTTTTAAAAATTCTAAATTGTCCCCACAATGGTACATCAACTCAATGTTTATTTAATACATTTTTTAAAACATTTCTTTCATCTATATATCCCATACATTGTACCCTAACAGGTACTACCTCTCCTGGGATTAATGTCAATGAAAGAGTACTTCACATTCCTCAGAGCTCCAGAATTGGAACCTCATTACTTGATGCAGTTAAACGTCATACCCAGGACATTAAGACCCTCAGCCACTGCCTTTTAGCACCTATATGATAAAAGGGTTGGGGGTTTGCCATAAGAGCAATAGACAATCATAGAGGTGCCAGATGACCAGCCAATTGATCAGCTCTGAGTGCTCGTCTAGCCCAAGTAAGGGCCAAAGTGGAGTGTTGCATGTCATGAACTGCTCAACCAATAGGATTCCATCCGTAAGCATCATGGGTTGCCAGCCCTGGCCAACTGGTGGCTCCATTGGGGGAGGTCTTTACTCTTTGCAGCCCCAGCCAACAGGACTTAACAGTCATGGGACAGATATTAATATTACTAACTCTGTCCCATAATCACTGGTAACTATTGTGGGGTGGGGGAGGTCATAGTAATAAGGATGGTTGATGGATTTTAACAGTATACCAACCCGTCTGGGGTTATTTTATGCCTTGAGGTTAGGAAAAATATACATTGTACATGTATATTTACACTCTTGTTTTTAACAGTTTTAACAATATGTTATCATCATCAGGGATCGTGTGGAAAGGGGGTTACTTGTGTATGGGTATTGATCAGTTTACATTTATATTTTTAGGGTATAATTTTGTTTCTCTCAAAAAGGACAGAATGTCATTTATGTTGACTTTTTCAAATAGATCTATATATTAATACTTGTGATTGTAAGACTGTTATCATTTTGCAACAGGCTCTGATTAAAAATGAGACTGTCCAAATCATTCAAAATGAAATGCAAAAATGTAAATCTTGATTATCTTATGTTACTTATATGCAGAATTCATACTTTTTATGAGTGTTGTCACTTCAGCTAAATAATGGACCATTCAGTTTTTATTATAAGTATCAATAGTCTGAAAGATTTATTTAAAGTCACCTTAGTGACAAAAACAAAACAATAGTTTAGACAAATATTAAACAGCCTGGGTAATGGTTCAGAAAAGAACTGATCTTGGTTTACTAATAATAACTCTTCCAGATTAATACATTTCAAGATGATAACATCAAAAAGATTGTTAGAAAACTTAAAAGAAAAAAATTGAAAACAATAAGGGTTACATTATTTTCAACAAAATTTAGTTGAATATATATATACATGTTTATATCTATGTATGTGCATATGTGTGTTTAACAATATCTACAGTACCAATCATAGCAGGTACCTTTCATAGTTTAAACTGCTTCTGTTATGTGATATAAACTAATTTTTCTGACTGATTCTCTTTATTAGCCATTTTCCTTAAGTTAGTTTAAAGTTTCACCTATAAAACAAGTACATCACTAAAACAATATCAATTCTCTTCTAGACTAAACATACCACACAATGCAATTTTGCATCATTTAGTATTTCATTATTTCTAGTTTATTCATAACATGAATATGTAGCACTCCAAAAATAAATATACCACAGAATTTTAATTATATTTGGTCACAGAGTTTCAATGCGGTAGAGTTTGGTAAAAACGATATTATTAGACATTATTTATTACCAAAATCTACTACATTGAAACTCTGCAAACCAGTAGTTTAATATTTCTCATGGAACATTATACAATCAATACGGTAATTATTAGACTTTATTTATTACCAAACTCTACCGCATTGAAACTCTGTGACCAAATATAATTAAAATTCTGTGGTATATTTATTTTTGGAATGCTACATATTCATGTTTAAAGAATTTCAGTGTTTGGTAATGAATAATATCTAATGCTATTCGTTTTTGTATAATGTTCCACTAGAAGTAATAAAATCCTTGTATGTATAATATATAATAATAATGGCCTTGTTGGCAGGGGCAGTAGAATACACAAACTGCACCACTGCAGAGGGGTAAAATTCCTCCCAATGGGGCCATCTGTTGGCTGTAGGTGCTTAAGAACGGAATCTTGGTGGCTGAGTAGTCTGTAACTTGCAACACTCCACTATGGCCTTTCCTTAGGCGAGACGGGTGGTTAGAGAGGCCCTGTACAATCAATCAGCTGGTCACATCAAGCCTTAGCACCTATATGATTGTCCTGACCATATTGCCCCTATGGCAAACCTGATCCCTTTTTATCATGTATATGCTAGAAGGCAGTGGATGAAGGTTTTAGTGTCCTGGGTATAATGTTATACTCTATCTGAGGGTGAAATTCCAATTCTGGAGCTCTGGGGAATATTGAGTACCCCTTCATCACCATTACTCCCAGGTCCACTCTGACCCAGAGTGGTAGTACATGTTAGGGTCCCATCTATGGGTTAAATAGATTTAAAAAATGAGCATTAAAAAATGTGTTTAAAAAAACTGAATATCCAACAAGAATGAATAAAACAAAATGTCTTCGGCATAAAATAACCCAACAAGAGTTGACATGCTGTAAAATGTGTTTACAAAAAATGTGTTTGAAAAAAATTGAATTTGAAAAAAATTGAATATCCTACAAGAATAAATAAAACAAAACATCTTTGGCATAAAATAACCCAACAAGGGTTGACATGCGATAAAATCCAACCAACCAGCTATAAGAAATAAATTGCAAGTGTAAGTCTGTATAAAAATGGCTTCAACCTAAGCAGTCTGATTTTACTGTGATAAGATCCACAAAAGTCCAGATAATATAAACAGCCGGGCATTTATTGAATTTTTGAAGCTCAATTATTTGTTTGTTCGTCTGAAACAGATGTTTCTTGCTTTCATCAGTTTGAAGGAAAAAACGTAAAGATTTGTAGGTCAAATCAACCATTAAATATTTATAGTTTGAAACTTGTTTGTTTTTATCTATGTACCCCAGAATTGCAATAATTATGCAAGGCAAGAATTGGAACAGCCATTTCCAACATCCTCCCACCCCACATTTTCTTTTAAAGAGCTCAGGTTCCAACGACATTTGTCAAACAGGTGTTGCATTGTTCGTTATAGAAGACAACTACCTGGGAAGATTGCTGGGTGGCAGCACGTACTTACCTATATTTACCTATTATTGTCCTCAAATTCTATTATTTCTCAATACTTACTTAAAGAAAAAGTTATCTTTGGAGACAATCTGATGTAGTAATCTTTGGAGCCAGTCTGTTGAAGTAATTTTTGGAGCCAGTCTGTTGAAGTAATCTTTGGAGCCAGTCTGTTGAAGTAATCTTTGGAGCCAGTCTGATGAAGTTATCTTGGGAGCCAGTCTGATGAAGTTATCTTTGGAGCCAGTTTGATGAAGTTATCTTTGGAGACAGTCTGATGTAGTAATCTTTGAAGCCAGTCTGATGTAGTAATCTTTGAAGCCAGTCTGTTGAAGTAACCTTTGAAGCCAGTCTGATGCAGTAATCCCTGGAGCCAGTCTGATGCAGTAATCTCTGGAGCCAGTCAGATGTAGTCATTTTTGGAGCCAACACAATGTAGTAATCTTTAGATCTAGGTCTGATCTAGTAATCTTTAAAATTTCCTGTTCTATAATAGTCATCATTTTCTAAGCTTAGTTTGGCACAAGGCCAGAATCAAGTTCAATAATTATTACACCACCAGAAAAAGCCCTGTCAGCTGGGGCTGTAGAATACGCCAACTGTACCTCTGCAGAGGAGTATCTCCCCCCCCCCAATGGGGCCACTTGTTGGCTGTGGGTAGCGACCTATGATGCTTAAGGATGGAATCCTGGTGGCTGAGCACTTCATGATGTGCAACAATCCACTTTGGCTCTTGCTTAGGCTAGATGGGCAGTTGGAGAGACCCTCTCCAATCAATCGACTAGTCACATCAAGCCCTAACACCTATATGATTGTCCCAACCCTATTGCCCTTATGGCAAACCCCTAACCCCTTTTTATCATATATGTGCTAGAAAGCGGTGGCTGAGGGTTTTAGTGTCCTGGGTATGACACTAAACTACATCTAGTGGTGAAGTTCCAATTTGGAGCTTTGGGGAGTATGGAGTACCCTTTCATTGCCATTGCTCCCAGATTCACCCAGACCCGGAGTGGTAGTACCTGTTAGGGTCCCATCTATGGGTTAAATAGATAAAAAAATGCCTTGGCCACTGGACCGGTAAAGTACAATTAATAGCGTCGATCCCAGGAGAGCCCCCCTTGAGGGGGAATGCCTACTGGATTGACGCAATTTTTGTTCTTTCCCACTCATGAACTTTGGCTTGTGGGTGGGCCCACGTTAAAACAAGGTCTTGTGCCCAGCCCATATAAGTGGAGTATGAGGCAAATACCCTTTACCAACCCTTCTGTATGAGCAAGGTTGGACACCAGATCTATTTTTAGTAAAAGTAAAGTTTGAGAAGTGTCCTATTTTAGTATCAGTCAGACAGTGAGGGAGTCTATCCCCCTTTCACAAGCACTAAACCAGGGAGATTGTTTTTTGCATTTGAGGTGGATGCCACACCTACCATCAGCTCTCCACTTTACCACAAAGATCCAAGCTGTACTACTCATGCACTGAATTGGCAAGGGCCAATATCGAACCCAGAACCTTGTGATTTAGAGGCAGATGCTCTACTGACTGAGCTAAACAATTATAGCTTCAAGTAACTATTCTTAATACAAATAATTTGCACATAGTTATATTTGTACATAGTGGTATTCTTATTGTGATGGAGAACAAAACAGCAATGCATGGCAACTGCCGTGGTCAGAGAGAAAAAGAGCAATACATTGTTTTGCCTGCTGGAGTCGAACCCGCGTCCTCCCGAATGCAAGAAAATGAGATTTGGGCATTGAGCGGACGTGAGGTTTGATTCAGGGCCCAGATGTTGGGAGGCTACTTCCATAAGTAGCTGGAATCTAAGGAGAACAACAGAATCAGAGCGGTGTGTGCACCGGCAGAGACTAAACGACGTAAGACTTTAGTTGAAACTAATGAGAAAAGACAAAAGAACAGTGACGAACTAAATCAGTTTGCGGCGGACTTGATTGTGGACCCCCCTTAACACAGAACTTTTTTTGTTCAACAAACTTATTTAATATAAGTAAATTTTGAACACATCTATTTGATCCATAGATGGGACCCTAACTGGTAATACCAATCCAGGTCAGTGCTGGGACGGGGGAGAGAGAGTAGACAGTTCTGAAAGAAAAAGTAAATTAAGTAATGTAGAAAAGCATTATACATATATATATATCGGCTCCAAAGTAAGACATGAAGGCTCCTGAGTTTGACAGGAAGATTCCCAATTTCAAGAGTCCGACAAGAAATACCTGAAGAAGGCCAGAGGGCACATCGACCAAAACATTGTGCAGATAATAATAAAGATTAGGACAATAGTCTAAATAATACAAATTATCAAGCCTCATCTCAAAAATTCAGAGAAACATTATATTGAAATCTAATACTTACGTTTATCATGATACTTACCAAATCTTTGGGCCCCTGTGGCCAGTGACTTTGACCTCTGGACTGGTAAGATATATAATAAATCTGCATGAATCACAGGACACCATCCCTACAGGCAATACCTGCACCCTTGTCTAAAAGGGCAGGGGGGAAGGTTTATTAAACAAAATGGCATTACTTTTTGACACACCTATGTGGAGAAGTAGGGATGTGATCCACAGAGGACCAGATTCATTTTGATCTATGATAAATGTTTCTGTGTTGGTAATTATACCTGTCCTAAACAAAATGGCATTACTTTTGGACTCACCTATGTGGAGAAGTAGGGATGTGATCCACAGAGGACCAGATTCATTTTGATCTATGATAAATGTTCCTGTGTTGGTAATTATACCTGTCCTAAACAAAATGGCATTACTTTTTGACACACCTATGTGGAGAAATAGGGATGTGATCCACAGAGGACCAGATTCATTTTGATCTATGATAAATGTTCCTGTGTTGGTAATTATACCTGTCCTAAACAAAATGGCATTACTTTTGGACTCACCCTCATATGTATTATTTAGATTTTTTGAACTATTGTCCTCATCTTTATTGTTAAATACACAACATTTTGGCCGCCTTCTTCAGGTGTTTCTTGTCAACTCAGAAACCTTCTTGTCGTAATCGGGAGTCTTCATAAAACTTTGAACCAAACCCTTTTTATTTAATACACTGGATTAGATTCTTTTCCTTTCACTAACCATGACTGGTTAGAAGTGTTAAGCTATATTATGTATTCTATGGTCATGGTCAGGACAATCATATAGGTGCTAGGGCTTGATGTTTTCAGCTGATGGATTGGAGGGGGCCTCTCCAACCACCTGTATAGCACAAATAAGATCCAAAGTGGAATGTTGCAAATCATGGACTGCACAGCCACCAGGATTCTGTCCTTAACCCCCCATGGCCAACAGATTGTGGGGGATCTTACTCCTCTGCAGAGGTGCAGTCAGTGAATTCTACAGAGATGAAAGAGTTAATCACATAATAAGCAAAGGTAGCAAACTGCCACAAAAGAAATAAAAGTCTATGACTGGGTAGGACTTGTGATCCACTGGGAATTATGCAAGAGATTAAAATTTGACTATGCTGACAAATGGTATATGCACAATCTAGAATCCGTTTGAGAAAATGAAACCCACAAAATTCTCTGGGATTTTGATTTACTATCCAATCCCAACTAGAAGGCCAGACTTATCGTATATACTCGCAGATAGGTCACACCAGTGAATAAATCGTACCCTTGATTTGTGGTTGTTAAAGTGGGTATTTGCAGTTGACCCACAGATAGGTTGCATTATAATCTGGCTAGTTACACAACCTATTCTAATATGAAACATCAAATATTCATCTTTGTTTCAAGACTTTGCTTACAAACATCTAGAACATTTTGCCATAGTATTATAATTGTAAATGAGCCAAAGGAAAAAAAACAGCAACATTTGGTCAGTTTAAAGCAATGAGTCAGTTGGAATCTTTGATATATATATTTTGTGTATACAAAAGACTTTGAAAGCTTTCAAATTCATATTGTATGCCTTCCAAGTCATTGCAATCACTGATTGTTGCAACTTAATGATAAATAAAAATTAAAGTAGTGCTGTTTTACATTTGTTGAATGGATAGGTGGTACCACTGATTTTAGTGGGATTTTTGGTTAAAAAGTGCGACCTATCCATGAGTATATATGGTAGCACAAATTAACAAGAAGAAAAAACTTGTTAGCTTATGGATTTCGCCATTCCAGCGGACCATAGTGGGAAAATAAAAGAAAGCAAAAAGATAGACAAATACCTGGATCTTGCCTGAGGGCTGAAAAAGCTGAGGAACATGAAAGTGATGGTGATAGCAATTGTAGTTGATGAACTTGGAAAAGAGACTGAAGAAACTGGAGATCAGAGAAAGTATTGAAACCATCAAGAACACAGCATTGTTAAAATCAGCTAGAATACTCAGAAGAGTCCTGGAGATCAGCTGGGTTTCTTTGCTTAATGGCATATCAAACTTCATGGGTTATTTAATGCTAAAGCCATCTTTATAGAAGAACAGTAGTGGTACTATTTGATTTATAGCTGGAAGGATGAGTGGGTTCATACCTTTCCCAAGAGTATTAGTCAGAGGGTGAATGTAATAATGTGACTGGAGTTCAAACTCACTTACTACGATGTTGCAGTCCAGCACGTTAACCACTATGCCATGTGGACTACCCCTTGGAGACACAGGGAGACTTGCTGTCACTTAGACTTCAGTGAAAAGCTGTCAGCTGAAAATAATAATAATAATAATAATAATAATAATAATAATATCCACTGGGAATTGTTCAAGAAATTCAATTTTTGCCATGCTACTAAAAGGTATATGCACAAACCAGAATCTGTCCTAGAGAATGAGATGGATAAAATTTACTGATACAGACGGATCAGTAAATCCTGGCTAGGAGACCAGACCTAGTATTAATTAATAAAAAGAAGAAAATGTGTCATCTCATGGATTTTGCCGTCTTGGCGGATCACAGAGTGAAGGTGAAAGAAAATGAAAAGATAGACAAATACTTAGATCTGGCCAGAAAGCTGAAAAAGGTGTGGAACAAAAGGGTAAAGGCCGTGCCAAGTGTAACTGGAGCCCTTGGAATGGTTTCTAAGTGTTTGGAAAAGAGTCTGGAAGAATTGGAAATCCAAAGAAGAATCAAGACAATCCAAACAACAGCACTGTTAAGATCAGCTAGAATTCTCAGAAGAGTCCTGGAGACCTGCTGTCAATTGGCCTCCAGTGAACCCCCAGCTTAGGTGGGTGTGAATAACTAAAATAATAATTTGAATAAATAATAATAATAATAATAATAATAATAATATCTGGTCTGTCCATGTTAGAAGATACTCTTGGCCATTCTTAAAATGGACAAAAGAAGACCTCCGACAGATTGACCAAAGGATTAGGAAATTAATGACAATGCATAAGAGATGATAGAGATAGGCTATATGTATCAAGAAAAGGTGGAAGAGGTTTTGTCAACATAGAGGACTGTGTAGGCCACAATCCAAGGACTCGAGGATACACAAAAACGAGCAAAGAAAGATTACTTATGGCAGCCAACAACAGCAGATGTAATATAGGGACAAACAGAAAAACAATGAAAACTAGAAAACAAAGATGGGAAGAAAAACAATTATATGGGCACTTCAAACGACAAATCAGAGAGGTTGCACATAAAAAGACTTGGACATAGTTAAGAAGAGGAAACCTCAAGAGAGAAACTGAATCACTAATAATTGCTGCACAAAATAATGCCATAAGAACAAATTATATCAAAGCAAAAATTGATAAGACACAACAAAACAGTAAATGTAGACTATGTGGTGACAGAGATGAAACTGTAAACCACGTATTAAATGAATGTAGTAAACTAGCACAACAAGAATACAAAGCTAGGCACGACTGGGAATTATGCAAAAAATTAAATTTTGACCATACAACAAAATAGTATATGCATAAACCAGAATTCTTGAGAATGAAACGCATAAAATTCTCTGGGACTTTGAGATAAAGACAGATCACCATATACCAGCCCGGAGATCAGACCTAGTGTTGATTGACAAAAAAAAAAAAAGAACTTGTCAATTGATGGACTTTGCGGTTCCAGCAGATCACAGGGTGAAGTTGAAGGAAAACGAAAAGATGGACTTGCCAGAGAATTGAAAAAGCTGTGGAATATGAGGGTCAAAGTGATACCAGTTGGTGTACTTGGAACAGTCCCAAAAAACTTAGAAAAAAGACTAGAGGATCTGGAAATCAGAGGAAGAATTGGGACCATCCAGACTACTGCATTGCTTCAATCGGCTAGAATACCCAGAAGAGTCCTGGAGATCTGAGGAGACTTGTTGTCACTCAGACTCCTGTGAAATACCATCAGTTAAAACTGATGTGAAAAACTCAAAAGGAGTGAAAATAATAATAATAATAATGATAATAATAATACTGCAAAATAGTACATGCATAAACCAGAATCTGTTCTTGAGAATGAAATGCATAAAATTCTCTGGGACTTTGAGATAAAGACAGATCACTTTATCCCAGCTAAAAGACCAGACCTTGTATTGATTAACAAAAAAAAAGAGAACTTGTCATCTGGTAGATTTTGTAGTTCCAGCAGATCACAGGGTGAAGATGAAGGAAAATGAAAAGATGGACAAATACCTGGACCTTGCCAGAGAATTGAAAAAGCTGAGGAATATGTGATATCAATTGTAGTTGGTGCACTAGGAAGGTCCTAAAAAGCTGGGAAAATAGACTGGAGGAACTGGAAATCAGAAGAAGAACTGAGACCATCCAGAAAACAGCATTGCTGAAATCAAAAAAGTTCTGGAGACCTGAGGAGACTCAGTTTGTCACTTTTTAACAAAATTTTTTGATTGATTTTCCATTCTTTAGGGAAAGAGTTAAAAAAAAAAAACTATGTGAAACAATGTGCCAAGTGTGTTGAACCTCAGAACAAATACGTTGAAAGAATCAATAGGCATGTACGTCGCATGCTTCTTGGTACGACCGAGAACTTTTCGACAAGCCCCTTTTAGAATAACCGACACTCAACTCTTAACATATATTTACTAGCTACCGGCAAAAAAAAAGAAAGAAAAAAAGACCTTTGGTAGACTGTGAATTCAGTAGCGTAAATTCTTACCCTAGTTTACCGGACAGATGTTAGTAGAATATGAAATGAAGTCCAATGTATATATTTTTAATTTCTCAACTGGGATTAAGACTTTTTATTAAAGTATCAATCCCTGTTGAGAAATTAAAAATATATAGATGAAAATGAAACTCTAACGAAAACATAACTTAATACATTAATTCATTTATAATTTGTTAAAAATTTAAAGAACAACAGCATTCCAATAATTGATGTTGTATAGATTTAAAGTTGTTGCGTCGTGATTCAGTTATACACTTTTTTTTTACTAAGGTAAAGAATTACGCTTCTGAATTCACAGTCTACTAGACCTTTTAAAGTTTAAGGGATTTTTGGAAATATCCATTTTAGTGTAAGAATTTAATATGAATTGTATATTTTTCTTTTACTTTTAATTAAGATAAAAAAAAAGGAAAAAAAAGGTTGGAAGAGACACACTTTAACTAAGTAAATATAAATATACACATACATCTTTCTAGTCTTTTTCATATGCGTGTGTATCTATATTTGTATCTACGTAAAACTAAAGAAAGCATGTAGAAATAGAGTAAAGATTTTTCTAGGATGCACCTAAAATGAACAGTAATAGTAGTAGTAGTTGAGTGGCAGTGAAGGTAGTAGTAGTAGTAGTAATAGTCAATATGAGAGAAAGGGATTGGGAAGTAATAAAAAGAAATCGATGGGTAAAAAGAAAAAAAGAAAAGAAAAGAAATAAGAAAAGAAAGGAATTAAAGTGTAACTAAATTGGAAGGGAGGGGAGAAAGAAAGAGACGAGGGAGGTGAGATCGAAAGAAAAATGGCTTTGAACTGAGAGAAAGGGAAAACTGGGAATTGGGAAGGGCAATAATAAACATAGCGAGAAAAAACAAAAAAAGAGATAGAAGAAATAAAAGGAGAAAGAAAAAGAGAGGAAAGTGATATAGAAAGAAAGAGGGAGGGTAGAATGAAAAATGAAAAGTAAGACGGAATAGTATTTCCTTTTTTAAAAAAAGAAAAATATGACTGAGATAGATATATACATAGAGAGAGAGTCAAATAAAAGTTATTGGAAAATCAAATAGGGGGGGTAGAATAAATAGAAACAAATACAGAGGGGCAAATGCAAGAAAAAGAAGGGAAGCAGGAGAAAGAATTAAAGAAAGAGAAGGGGCACCTTGCAAGTAATAGTAGTAGTAGTATGACAGCAGCTGAGAAGTGGGAACGACAACAACAACAACAACAGTAATAAAAAGGACAGGCACTGAAACTGTGAGAGGAGGGAGAAGTAGTTGTAGTATTAGTATTAGTAGTTATAATAATTGTAGTAGTAACATCAGTAGCAGTGTTGAAATAGTAGGAGAAAAAGAAGAATCATCGTTGCGTAACTTCCATTACTATCATCATCAGAGTGTCAATTTAAATAAGGAGAGAGATAGAGGGAGAGAGAGGGGAAAAGAAAAAAAGGAAAATCAAAAAGAAAGAAAGAAAGAAAGATAAAGAAAGAAAGAGAGAGAGAAAAAAAAGAGAGGGAAGTTCGGTCACGTGACTGGCCGCTCTTTTAAAGTAGTTAACATGGCGGTATCAGAATCAACAGTCCAGAATGGTGATATAACCAAATTCGGGGAGACTACGACGATCGACGATGACGACGACTATGACCGCGATGCAAAACTCGAGGTAGGCTCCCCCCCGGCGACCCTTATATATATAAATATATAACTACTTTATTTTTTCTGCCATATAAACAGATTGACTTCGTCATAAAAATCCACTTTAACTTCTTCAGCAAAAAAAGTACCAAAAAAGCAACAAAAAAAAAAAACACTACTTATTTGAAAAAAAAAAATTATAAATATATATATATATCTGTATAAGATAAAAATATAAACTCTTGATTTTTCTAACTTCTACTTTATATATTTATTCTCGCAAAGTATGTATATATGTGTGTGTTTGTGTATATCTTGATATATATTTCGTATAACGTTAAAATGCAATGGTGATTATTCTTATTGGGTGTTGTGTTAACGTTTCGTTTTTGTTTATTTTTTTATCTACCAATCCTACATTCTTCTGAGCAAGAATCGAAACACCACATTTATTTTTAGATGCTCGATATTGTTTATTATTTGTCATATTACCATCAGAGGGAGGCCCTGTTCTAAGTTCCATACATACATCTTAGCTCTTTTACTTACAGTAGCAATAGTAAGAAAAACGAAATGGGTAGAAGTGAGAGAAGAGAGCAGACAGCAATAAGTCTTAATTAGAGAGGGGGAAGATCTAAAAGTGAATGAGTGAGTACAGCAGTATCAGCAAGTACGTTGTATAAGTTAGCATCGTGGTAGGAGGAGAGGCAAAGGGGAATAGTGTGAGGAAACGAAGAAATAACACAGAGGGAAAGGTGGTTTGTTGAAGGGGAGAAACATAATATTTTGACGTGGTGGGAGGGGAAAAAGTAGTTTTAGTATCTAAAGACCATGAGATCACAATGGAGTCTAGTAAAAACTTATATATATATATATATATATATATATAATTATTGTGTGTGTGTGGTCAGTTGAAAATTTATACCATGACTTTTTTTTTATGATGACACTCCAATTCTAGTGATCACAAATAATTCAATTATCTTTTCCAGAAAACTTAGTGTTCTCTAAACAGTAACACCATTTTTTTTCTTATAAAAAACAAACTTCTAAATAAAAATTAACCTTTTCTTTTCCTTCTTAAATAAAAGACTATCACTTACGTTTATTTAAATTTAATTCCCCCTATAAATCGTGACTGGAACTAACTTCTAGCTAATATAATCTCTTGATCCCTTCAGTGTTTTATTTTGCCTTCTGTGGTCAGTACATTAATGTTCTTGTAAAATATGCACCCGGTCACGGTGATCTTTTCATTTCTAGGTTCTAAAAATAAAAGTGAAATTGACTCTGAATCCGTGTACATTAACATTTGTGCTTTGTAGTGTGTACGTATGCACAAAAAAATGAGCGATTCTAAGTATAAAGATCTTATACATTTTGATGAAAAATTTCACATGTGGAGAGGCTCACACATATAATATAAGTATCACAGGTTAAAAAATAGAAATGTATCAGTCTGTAGTGACTACAGTCTATATTGTACATAGATATATTCTAGAATAATGTGATCTTTACACAGGTTAAATCTAATTCCATCTGCATCTTTAAAAAATAATAATAATTCTAGAAGGTGTTTGTCACATGTTTCTGAGTAAAGACTGCGATGTCGATCTTTGTCTAGATATTATCAAATATCTATATCAATCAATCGGGGCTGAAGTTATAGGACAATCGGTAATATTACACAAAACGTCCAATTATGTTGTTATTAACCCCATTACTTCTGCCCCACCCATGCACATTGCACAAGTTATGTACCTACCTATCTACCTGTGTGTATGTGTGTGTACATAGGCATTACAGTCAAATCTATATTGTTGGATTATTAATTCTTATCCAATTTGTACTGTAACCAACTGAACGTTTACTGACGAATATCTAATATAAATATTATATGTATAGATAAAAAGAAACTGAATATTTTCTTGTAAAAATAGAAGACATTTACTGCATGCATTTTAATGAAAATGTCGGCTATAACAACCTACCATTGCTATGATGCAAGCTTTAAGATGATTGATAAAAGACGAAAATTTGAATAATGTGTTAGTTTGAAGGTTTATTTTGAAGCCTAAAACTTCAAAATATGATTAGAATAAGCTTTTTGTTTATTTAAACAAAAAAAAAAAAAAAGTCTCATATTTTTAGTAGCAAGTATTTGTGTGTGATGTGTGCGCGCTCGCGCGTATGTGCATTTAAATAGATACCGTATATTATTAGAAACGTACATGGATGGCACTACGGCAGTAATTCTAAATTTATCATTCGTGTATATATATATATATATATATATATATATATATATATATATATATATATATATAATGTATGCATATATATATGTGTGTGTGTGTAAGCAAGGAATTTGTTTATATATCTTATAATTTATTTTTATTCTTACAATCCAGGTTACGTTTGTTATGGATATGTTAACGCTTACATTATAAAACAATGTGTCCACAGGCATCTAATAAATATTATTAAAATATTTATATTTTAATGAGTATTTTTAGCGATATACTAACACGTGTATGCATGTATGCAAATATTATACCTGCATAATTTTTATATTACTTAAACGTGTTTTTTTTCTCTAAGGGATGTCGTGTTTATTTCAGCATTTCATTTGGACTAATTATAATAAGTTTTGTTTATATATAAGAGCAATTACTGTATTATTTTGGCATATTCTATTTGTTTTGATTAGATTTAATGATTATATATATCAATAAT
The DNA here is from genome assembly GCA_023376005.1 of Doryteuthis pealeii. Classification (NCBI taxonomy): domain Eukaryota; kingdom Metazoa; phylum Mollusca; class Cephalopoda; order Myopsida; family Loliginidae; genus Doryteuthis; species Doryteuthis pealeii. The sequence continues at coordinate 38,233,055 of CM042176.1, forward strand.
TGTGCTTCTTTTCATTTTTACCATTTTTTGAATATTTCTTTTTTTATTTATTTTATTCATATAAAATGAAAAGAGCGTTAGTTTCGTATTTTTACGAATTAAAATAATGTCTTCCATATTATATATTATTGAAATAAATGTAAAAAGAAAAAAAAATATCCGTTAAAGAATAATATCTTCATTTTATTTGTCTAGTTTCTTCATCGTAAATTTAACTGAAAATATTTATTTATGTGTTTAATGTATACATATAACATTGTTATGTATATAATATTATGTGCAGTTTCAGTACTTTGTGTGATGTGCGTATTTTTACATCAATATTTGTTCATATTGTTTATTTAGTTGTCTTCCTGGAAGAAAAATCACTTTTTAGACATTTAAACAAACCATTAAAAAATGCTCTAATTTAAAAATTAGACAAGCTTTTGTACGTAACCACTTACGAAAAAACTCGTGCTTTATACTTGATAACAGTGACACTATCACCAATAAAATTTTAAAAAAAATAAAGATAAAAAAAATTGCCATCGTTATTTTTAAAAATGTAATTGCCCTAAAATATTTTTATCATTTCTAAATATTTCTTCCTTTGACCTTGAAAGTATTGATGTCAAATTTATTTTAAAAGGTTTGAGATTCGTCTAATTTTATCTACATTAAAATTCTAACATTTTATTATTATTATTACTAATAATAATTCAGCTGTATTCTTTCTTATTACCCAGGATTTGAAAAATTATCATAAATATTTTTACCTGTCTCTTTCTTTCTTCTAATTATTTAACGACAAAATTGCAGTGAAAATACTTATAATAATGGGTTGTATATTTTAAAATGCTCCACATTACATAACCCTGGTATTAAGTGGCTATTTTTGGATACTTGGGTTTATTTATGTCACATACTTTGTGTGCGTATGTGTGTGGCTTATACATCGCGCGCACACACACACGTACATGCAATGGATTGCATAAATTCTTTATATCCTGAGAATAATATTTCTAATTTATATACTTTCTGTTTGTCTGTTTATTGGGATTGGTTTTTATTTTTCATTTATTGATATCTAGATGGATTTTTTTAAAACAGGAAGCTTTTTATTTGAGACTTGTTTTTTTTCTCTTCTTCCATATTTCATATTGCAAAAATAAATTTATTTAAAATTTTGTCGCTTCCTTTTCAAATTTGTAAAAAAGAAAAATGTCTTTAAAAATGCTTAATTTTTTAAAGCTTATTTTTATTATAAAAAACATTTTTATTAAAAAATTGTAATAAAGTGAAATTAGAATAGCTTGATGGTTTGATTTTAATGGCATATCAATCTTCATGGGTTATTTAATTCCAAAGTCCTCCTTGTAGAAGAACAGTAGTGATACTATTTAACCAAAAGCTGGGTACAATAAAGTAAAAGTTAGGCACTGCCTAAAAGATGCCATAAAATCCGTATTTTACAAAATAAATTTACACATCGATTGAAAAAAATTACCGAAAATCAGGGAATTATCCAATTTTAATAAAATTTTCAGTGTTGATTTAATTTGAATTAATTTTATCATACATCAGTTATTTTATTTCAAAACTTTCTGATTTTTTTCAGGTCACTTAACTTTCCTCCCCCCTTATTTTTGGGGTGCAAAATATCAGTGGGGTTATATAAAGTTGAAACTAATTACAGTATAAATAAAAAGACAAAAGACCGAAGGTGTGAAAAGAAGAAAAATATAATAAGGGAGCTATCCTGGTAGAAAATAAGTACCGAAAATCGTAAAATTAAATATAAAGTAAAAACTAAAAAATAATTTTTGGAGATCTCTTTTCAATAATTATTTGATTGGCTATTATCTTATAAAAGAAAAAAATTATACATCGATATTTGTTCTGTTTAAAGGTGGGGTAAATTTTCAATAGAGTTTTCTACAAAAATTATTACATAACAATAATAAACTAAAGTAGTTATTAAATAATTTGTTATTTGAAACTTCAAATTAAGTGTTTCATATTTTAAATTAATTTTATCTATTAATTTACTATAGCAGAAATACCTAATTAAATCAGAAAGTTTTGAAATAAAATAACTGATGCATTATCAAATTAGTGAACTATGTACATTATACATTATATGTACGCTTATATTTACATTTTTATGTAGTTTTTAAAAGTTTTTTTTTTCCAGTTATACAATATCAAGTATTCCTTTATAATACAAATAATTTGTAGACCTATCTATTTGATCCAAACCTGGAACTCGAACAGGTATTACCACCCTGGGTCAGAGTGCAATTAGGGGTACTCCCCCCTCCAGATCTCCAGAATTGGAGCCTCACCATCAGAAGTAGTTTAAGTGTTCTACCCCAGACATCACTTCCCTTTTTTTTTTTCTTTTTTTTTTTTTTGTGGGGGTCTTTCCCTTCTGCAGGGAATACAACCAACATATTCTAAACCCCACCAACAAGGAAATGTGCAAACATGGAATAATAATAATTTTTTGCACTGGCCATTGCATAAACTTTGGTTTGTGCATAGCTCCCCACATTTATCAGACTTTATGTTCATCTTGCATGGTGGGAGGTCAGAAAATAACTACTTAATTGGCACAATGGTTAACAAACTAGTCTCACAGATCCATAACCACTGAATAGCTAGTTCAATCCTCGCTGGATGCCGTATACTTGCAATTCTGTCTCACACCCTACCCCTTGGTGAATGGGTTGGGTAAAAAGGGTGTCCCATCATGGTGTAAAGGTTAGCAAGCTAGTCTCACAGATCCATTACTACTGAATAGCGAATTTGATCTTAGCTGGATGCCCCATACTTGCGATCTTGTCTCTCATACCTGTGGTGAATGGGTTGGGTAAAAAAAACGTCCCTTCATGGATAGCAAGCTAGTCTCGCAGATCCATTATTACTGAATAGTGAGTTTGATCCTTGCTGGAATCCCCATACTTGTGACCTTGTGTCACATCGTATCCATGGTGAACAGGGACTTAACTGGCTTTTGCACTGGGTAAGCTTTGTCTAAAGTGGGGTAAGGGGGTTTATTGCATTACATCAAAGGCACTTCATAATGCAATAGTTTGCACAGATTATTATGACTGTTGAGTAATGAGTTTGATGCTTACTGGGTGCCTCATGCTTGTGCCCCTGTGGCGAATCTAAGTTACAGCTCAGTCATCTGTCTCAGAACCACAAGGTTCTGGGTTCAATACTGGCACTCACCAAATCTGCTTATGAGTAGCACAGGGATCTGTGCAGTAAAGTGGGGAGCTGTTGATAGGTGTGGCGCTCCACCTCAGATTAAAAAACAATCCTCTTGGTCTAGTGCTGGTGAAAGGGGATAGAATCTCTTCCTGTCTGACTGATACTGACAATAGGCCACTCCGTCGACTTTACTTATACACATTGAGTATATGAGAAGAAAAATGGATATAAAATATGACAGTTATTTCAGTTGCTGAATTGAGCCTTCTAACATCACAAACTAAGGTTCACTAGGTTTTGCTTTTTTATACCAATTTCTTTTTGTATGATTCACAAATATTGACTAAGTTAAGCCCCGTTGATGGTTTTATTAAAACCAAAACGCTTTAGCGTTGACTGTTTGTAAGTCAATCTTTTACTTAATTTTGTTGTTTTTTCAAAACTTTATACTTTATCACATTGTGTGTGTGTGTGTGTGTGTGTATATATATATATATATATATATATATATATATATGAATGAACATAATATACATAAATCAATTGTGTGTCAATAAGATACAGCTGTTTATGTTTTATTTATATTTAATGGTTTTGTTTGTTTGTTTAAATGGTATATCAACTCCAGCAATTATATGGTTTCAAATAACTATTAATAATCCTTAGTAAACAATTACAGCTTCAAGTAACAAACTCTTGATAAAATTTGAACACTGTTATATGGTATCAAATATTCCTATCTAATACTAATCATGTTATGTGGTTTACAGTACATATTCTTATTTAATGACAATTTATTTGCACACAGTTTCAAGTAGTCCTATCCAACACCAATAATTTGTAAGTAATTATATAGTTTTAAGTAACTATTAATAATTTTTTGTAAATAATTATAGCTTCAAGTAACTATTCTTAATATAAATAATTTGCACACAGTTATATTGTTTCAAGTAACTAATAATAATAATCCTTTTATAAACAATTACAGCTTCAAGTAACTTGTGTTAATACAAATAATTTGCATACAGTTAAACGGTTTCAAGTATACATACCTAACATTAGTAATTGGGCATCCCATCATTGTGTTATGGTTAGCAAGCTAGTCTCACAGATCCATTACTACTAGATAGCGAGTTCGATCCTTGGTAGATGCCCCATACTTGTGACTTTGTTTCTCATCCTACCCATGGTGAATAGGTTGGGTAAATACCTATCTAACATTAATAATTCTATTTAAAAATAATAATCATTTGTTTACACACAGTTTCATGTATTCCTATCCAATACTAATAATTTCCATGGAGATCTATTTGATCCTTACATGGATCCATAATGGATACCACCACTATGGGTATCCATAGTACAATTTTAAACTGCATCTAGTGGTGAGGTTCCAATCTTGGAGCTCTGGGGAACATGGAAGTACCTCTTTATTGCCATTACTCTCAGGTCCACTCTAACCTGGAATAGTAATACCTGTTAGGGTTCCATCTATGGGCCAAATCAGAGATGCTGATAGGTATGTGTCCTTCATCGGTGATGCAGAAAAATCTAAAAAGACGCAGAAAAATTGTATCCATGCATCTCAGTGTTTTTCTTCCTCCATGATTTCCAGCTATCTGTAAATACATTTCAATATTTTCTTGGAAATGAATTACACTGTATGGAGTACAAGGTAGGGGTTAGACAGCTTTAGTTGTTCATAAATAAAAACCCTATAATTTATTAAGAAACTTGTTGGAACCCATCAGATTTTACGAGGACTCCTTCAAATCAAATACATGCATCCCAAGATACACTAAATTAAAAAACTATCAGCATCACTGGGCCAAATAGATCTGTTTCCAAGTTAATAAATTATTTCTATCAGTTTATTAATACACATGAAGTTAGAAAAAAATTATTAGTATTATTTAGATCATTTTGACTGTTGTCCTTATTTTTATTGTTATATATACACAATGTTTTGGGTGATGTGCCCTCCAGTTTTCTTCAGGTGTTTCTTGTTGAACATTGGAACATACTCATTGTAATCGGAAGCTTTTGCGGAACTTCAAACCGAACCCTTTATTTAATCTATTGGGGTGGATTTAGATTTATTTCTACCAGGTTATAAAACCAAACCAAAATATTTATCTACAAACTATTCACTTAAAAATCATATATACAAAGTATCAATAGTCCCACAAGAGTTGATATGCCATTAAAACAAAATAACTAACCACTCCTCCAAGTCAGTAGACCTGGGAGTAATGGCTATGAAAGAGTACTCTACATTCCCAGAGCTCCAGAATTGGAGCCTCACCACTAGATCTGGTTTAGTACCATACACAGGACACTCTGTTGAACATTGCTTCTCATAGATGGTCTGCCGGAGTGGTGCTCGTCTGTGGAGTACTACCTGACGGTCTGCAGGTGCTACACATGTAAATACTACATAAATATTTTTTATTCAAAGTGTAACAAATTTTATATACCAGTCTATGTATCAATCAAAAAAAATGTCTTAAATGTTTAACAAATTCTTTAATCCGTGCATCAATCAAAAAAATGTCAACTGGAACTTCTAAAAATTTGAAAAGCACTGCTGTAGAGGATCTGTAGACTTTGGAGTAATGACAATGAAGGAGTACTCCACACTCCCCAGAGCTCCAGAATTGGAGCCTCACCACTGTAGTCTAGTGCAGGACCCTCCATAAAAGATGCAGTCAGTGTATTTTAAGGTCAGCCAACGCGGCAGTATTATATTTGATTAGTATATGTGTGCTGTTAAGTATGTTGTATACGTCTGGTATTCATAAGCATTTATGTTGACACGTTAAATATGATTGTTTTAAGTAACAACTGACATAGATGCAGTAGTATTTGGTTACACGTTTATAATATTAGCTGTTAGTAAGTACGTACCCTGCCTGGGGGCAACAAACTTCTCAACCTCCTAAAGACTATCCCCACTACTCCCTCATGTCCCAAGTCATCCCACTTTTTACCAGTTCATTATAGATGGTAAAAAAAAAAGACTTAAAAATTTTTTTCAAGTAACTTGAGCACTCATCACTTTCATGACCTTATGCCAAACTTGTCTTAGTCTAACAAGCAAGTATATCTTTCTCGCTTTGCCTGACTCTTACATGGTTAATAAAGTAAAAAAAAGTTGGTATTAGCTGAACAGTGAGGGAGTCTATCCCCTTTTTGCTACCACTAGAAATGGTTAATAAATTATCAAATCAGCCATTATAAAGATATAATTAAACATTTTGGTGACTTTTAGAAGCATAACGGTAAAATGTGAGGTTATTTGGTGAATTACAAAATCAAATATGCAAAAGTTCCTAGCGCTCTGTATTTAAAAACTAAACAACATGGCTGAAATGTTTTGTAGATACCTCTAATTATTTACCACCCTGTCGGTGGGGCTTAATACACTGACTGTATTCCTTGCAGAGGGGTAAGACCCCCACTAAAAAGACGTGGCCTGGATATGACACTAAACTGCATCTAATAGTAGGGTTCCAGGTCCACTCTGATTTGGAATGGTAGTACCTGTTAGGGTCTCATCAATAGGTCAGATAGATCTGTTTGCACAGCTCCTAGTTGGTAGGGCTTAAAATACATTGATCATATCCACTGTAAAAGGGTAAGATAGACAATATTTGAATTATCCTGAAAAAGATTACAGATAATTATTTGATTTGTTTTTAATAATTAAAAAGATTTAATGTCGACATTTTATTTCTCAAATATTAATAATTCATCCTCACGTTTCTTATTTTTCACTTTTATTTATTACTTTTCCACACATACATACATGTGTGTGTGTGTGTGTGTGTATAATATATATATATATATATATATATATATATATATAATCAAGGGTAAGTCAAAAAGTAATGCCATTTTGTTTAGGACCGGTATAATTACCAACACAGAAACATGTATCATACATCAAAATGAAGCTGGTCCTCTGTGGATCACATTTCTACTTCTCCACATAGTCACTATTTCTCTCAATAGCAATGTTCCACCTTTGAATTAGAGAATGTATCCCTGCCTCATAAAATTCTGTTGACTGTTCTTTGAGCCACTTCTTCACTACAGATTTCACTTCCTTGTGGAATAATGTTTGCCTCTCAAACCCTCTTTCATGGGGCCAAAGGGATGCAAACGTTATTCCAGTGATGAGGAAGTGAAATCTGTATTGAAGAAGTGGCTCAAAGAACAGATTTTTACTGAGCAGGGATACATGACTCACTCGTGTGTATGTATGTGTATGTATGTGTGTATGTATATATATATATATATATATATATATATATATATATACATGCATATTGTGTATTTTGGGAGTAAGTTATTATTTAAACAGGTTTTCTTAAAGACCACGGGATATTTCTTCCATATGATTTTGAAGTGTAGATTTTAAAGTCTTATTATTTTCGATATATCAGGATTCAGATGGTAGAGAAAGTGTCATCTATCTATCTATATGTGTGTGTTTATGTATGTATGTGTGTGTGTCTGTATATATATATATATATATATATATATATATACATACACGCACACCCCTTATTATCATTTCAGTATTTTGGGTGTTGTACCCTTTGACCTTCAACAGGTGCTTCTTATCAGTATCTTTCTGTAAATTTCAAAGTGAACCCTTTTTATTCAGTCCATTGGGGTAGATTATATTGATAATTCCTCATATTAGAAATTGAGACAACAAATTCTCAGCATCGTAGATGTTTAAAATTGAGTTTTTATCTCAACATGTTATGCACCACCAATGATCTGCCGTGTTGCAGCCCTACTGGTTGGGGGCTTTAGAATGCACCAACTGCACCTCTACAGAGGGGTAAGACCACTCCCCCTAAACCAATGGGGCCACCTGTTGGCTGTGGGTGTTTGAAAGTCATCAGGAGGCCATGTCAAGTAATTCCCCTTCAATGGTATCTCCCCCCCCCCGAGCAATGTTGGGGGGGGGGGGCTGCACTCTGTGTAATGATTATTGTTGTATGAAATGGAATTTGCGATCAGGGTTCAAATCCTGTATTTCACTTCCTGTTAATTCTCTTGGGAAAGGCATGAATCCATCTGTGTAAATAGGGCAGATTGGGTTCTTTAGCCTTTGTTAAGCAACCAGTCTAGGAGAAGGAATGATGTGAGAAGATAGAAAAAAAAGGGGAGATGCCCAAGGAGGCATAACAAACAAATAAATAAATGAGTTGGTCATTTGGTTGTTTTGTTTTATGGTAAATCAACCCTTTTCAGGTCATTTAATACCAAATCAAGTTGTTTTTTTACTGGACCCGTCGGGGAACACGGAACACTTGTATTTATAAAAATATAATATTATATCTTTATTTCCTCGGTTGTGTGCAGACTGAGAGTCGTTAGCAGGGGTTGCAATACAACGGAGCCTTCGGGAGTTCTCTGCAAGCAATCTCGAACCTGATCTCAGTCTGCCAGATTTCCATGGGCCCTTTTATCATTGTTCAACTCACAGGGCCACGCCTCCCTAACTTTGACACCTATGTAGTTTTCTGTAGACACACCTCATGCAGCCAGTTTTCATTGGTTATGAATTGGTATGCCTACAGGTTTGCTGTGCCTACACAGTGTCAAATGTACCTCTAGGTGCCAAAGGTCAGTTCAATGCCATATCCTGTTTTTGTTTCCAGGCCCACACTTGACACCCACACACTTCCTGCATGCAGCCCGGGCTCCAGGTGCAAACCGATTGACCAAGCAATATATTACAAAGTCATTTTTATAAAGAAAAGACCCAAGTTGCTTACAGTACATGCTATTGCTTAAGTGGCCACCCAATAAAGTATTGAACAGGTTCATTGCTGCTTAAATTTGGTGATCTAGGGGGAACCGGTACTTTCAGTGTGATTTGACTATGATAATAAATGAGTTAAGATGCTGTTAAACAAATAAGCCAAACCAAACTCTATTTTTACAAGGCTAATTCCAAAATATTATAAAATATGAGCCTGCGTCTATTTTTTTACATAATCATTTCGGTTGATGGAATTTTGTAGGCGTTGTGGCAGTTTTTGTTTGCCCATGTCATACCAGCTTGCTGCCATGTTGTTGAGGTAGTGTTGAACCTCATTGTCATTGTGAACTCACTACACCACTTGTGGATGTTTTTGATATCCATGCATGACTTGCCTTACTTATTAATTGGTGATGAATTTCAATTGGTTTAATCTAATAAGAAACACCTAAAGGCCAGAGGGCACATCAGCCAAAACGTTGTGTAGATAACAATAAAGATAAGGACAATAGTTTGAATAATCCAAATAATAAAGACAATTGCCAATGATTTTTGCTATAAAAATGCACTGATGCTGATAGCTTTTTGATTTAGTGAGTCCTGGGAGTTTCTTAATATATTGTAGGGTTTTTATTTATGATCTGGGGAAACAACTAAAGCCATCTAACCCCTACCTTGTAACTTATCCTATGTAATTCATTACTAAGAAACAATTGAAATGTATTTATGGTGAGCGAAGAAAAAAGAAAAACACTGGGACACCTGGATATGACTTTACTGTGTCCTTTTAGATTTTTGTGCATCAGGCTGTGAAAATGCATTGTCAACTATTGCACATAAGAATTTAACAGATAAAAGTACTTCAAATTAAAATATCTGCATAAAATACTTTTATCATATAAAATATATAGGATAAAAATTAAACAAAAATGGAAATAAAAGATCAATTAAAAAAAAAAGATGATGTCTGTGGAATATTGAAAATATAACTTATCATTATTTATAATCCAACATTTAGAAGTTTCAGCATTGTTGGCATCCTTCCGTCTACTAAAGACGATGGCGTATGGTCCAATTTTTAAATTTTTTTTTATCTGCAACTGCGTGAGTGGCTAAACAGACCAATTTTTGAATGGCAATCTCTGGTGCAGTGATTGCAAACAAATGGTGGTGCTTGCTGGAGATGCTGTTGTCTCTCCTTCTTTATGCCTCTTTTCTGTGGCGGCTTCTCTCTTCTCTTTTTTACTCCTTTTCATTCCTTGTTTGTCGAGGAAGCGCCAGGTTGTACAGTCTTCTGCATAAGCCTCCCATGTGTTGGTGTTTATGTGGTATGTCTTAATGTCCCTCTTGCAGACATCTTTAAAACATAGGTGTGGTCTCCCTACCAATCGGGTGCCCTCTACTAATTCACCATATAGTAGGTCTTTGGGGATGTGGCCTTTGTCCATCCTCCTGATGTGACCAAGCCAACGCAGGCATCTCTTGCAGATGATGGCGGGCATGCTGTTTATGTTTGCTCGTTCCAGCATATCTGTGTTGGGCACTTTATCTTGTCAGCTTAGAATGCAGTGTAGGCATCTGAGGTGGAAATTGTCCAGTTTCCTCACGTGACATGAGGATGTGATCCAGGCTTTGCTACTGTATAGGAGAATACTGAGAACACATGCTTTGTAGACACGCAGTTTGGTTCTCTTAGTAAGGTTGGCATTGTTCCAGACTCTCTGGCTCAGTTTGACCATGACTGTCGCCACTTTCGGGATTCTGCTGTTGACTTCACTGTCAGTGGAGACTGAATTGGAAATGGTGGACCCAAGGTACTTGAAGTTCTCCACTGCTTCCAGGCTGTGCCCGTTGATGACCGTGTTTGGATGGGTGTCTACACCTTGTGCCATGACTTTTGTCTTATTTAGCATTAAATAACCCATAATGAATTAATATACCTTTAAACAGATAAACCACATTAAACCTGTGGCAGCAGCTCTTTATTACACCAAGTGTAAAGGTCTGAGGAGTGATAGGGATTGTGGGGGACCAGGGCTATTTTTGCCCTTGCCCATAAAGGGATATAATTAGATTCTCTCCCTTAAACAGAACTGAGATGACAGTGTCATTGCAGTGGAGAAGGTGAAGGGTTTTAGTCAGAAGCATTTTTCTTCAAATTTGTTAGAGATTCCTCTCTCTCTTTGTCTCTCTCTCTCTCTCAGTAAATGGATTGACATCAAACTACTATACAACTTTGATTGATTTTAATGGCATGTCAACCCGTCCAGGGTTATTTTATGCCAAGCAGTAAATTATGAGGAATGGTCAGATTTATTGTGATTTTTTTTTTTTTTTTTTTTTTTTTTTTTTCAAAGATTTTTCTTGGTTTTGACAGTTGTCTGCAGTTGTTTTGTTGCTAAATGGATTGGGAATTGTTTTTAGGGATAAGTTTATAGTTCAGGTTAAAAATTGAGTGATTTCCTCTATTTAACAATTCTCTTCATATCTGTTTATATCATATTGGGGTCACCAGTTGTTGGTACTAGGGAGGATATTTAGTAGTGTCCCCACTCACCAAGGTCCAATTAGTATATCCAATGATATAATATGAATAAGAAATAAAGATTAAATTCAATGTCAATTTCTTAAGGGGAGTTTAATTAGTTTAAATTCAGTTTTCATTCTCTTAGAACAGTTGCCTAACCAAGGTTAAAGAGCCCAATCTGTCCTATTTACCCATAGCTGGAGGGAGAATAGTTGGATACATACTTTTCCCCAAGGGTATTAGGGCTATGTTGAATGTAAACAACCTTATCCAGGATTTGAACTCTGGTCAATGAGTCCATTCCAATGATGATAACCATTACACCACATGCTGGGCTTACCTTATAAGCTAGAGCTTAGGACCACACTCTAGTGCCTTTTTAAAATTTTTTATATAAATATAGCTTTATTTCATTATTAGTTTTTATTTTCTAACACTCATTCATCAAAATTATACATTTTTTACCTAATTTTCTTTTTCTTTTTTTTAGAGCTTAGAGCCTATGTTTGAAAAAAAAGATTTTATTCCCATTTAGAATCGTTTGAGATGTAGTTCATTTGTTCAGAGACATGTTGTACACCAGAGTTTAGTTGTCTGTAGGTACACATGGAAAATCTATGTGTGACTGCTGGTGGCTTGTTGCACCAATCATCATGACTTGGTTGAAACACACACACACTCTCTCTCTCTCTCTCACTCACTCACTCACTCACACACTCACACACACACACACACACACACACACCGTTTCTGTCTGCTTGGTCAAATCAGGCTTTCTCATATAGTGCACAGGTGGCTCAGATTGGCTTGCCGAGAGTCACATATCTCTGTTTTTGATTAGTCTGAAAATATTTTTATAACCCTTTAGTTTTCTCTTGTCCTGGAAGTGGATGCATTGGGTATTTCCATTTTTGTTGTTAAAAGGAATTCTGAAAGATTCCAACATGTCAAATGCAAATTTTACTTAACTTTTGGAAATTTCATCTGACTTGCAAATTAGCCTTAACAGATCATTGTTAATGAGTTAGATTAAGTGCTCAATACTTCTGACCTTGTGCCACAACTAAGCTCAGCTTAGTAATTGATTACAATACAATTAATGTGTATTGTGGTTATTTGTTTTTCTTAATGTTGTTGGCTGAAATAAATTCTTCTGTGCTTGCAGGACCTGTAGATATACCACAGTATGATAATTCAATTATTACAATGTTTGATATGTTCACTCAAGAGCTATTGCTAAATAGTTCAATATATGTAAAAAAAATATAATATTGATTTAACTCTCTCACTTTTTTCTTTCTTTCCTTTTCATTATATTCAATTGAAACAGATTAGCGTTATCACTTCCGCATGCTCATCTTCTCTCTTTCTTTCTTTCTTTCTTTCTTTCTTTCTTCCTTATATTTTTTCTGTGTAGCATGTCCTTTTTCTTCCCTTTCTTTATAATAAAAATAGAATGGTCCATTATTAAGCTAAGGTGACAATACTCGTAATAATTCAGCAGATAAGCAACACCAGATAATCAGGATTTACATTTTTGCATTTAATCTTGTGCGATTTGGACAGTCTCATTTTTAACCAGAGGGTGTTGCAAGATAATTATAGTTGTACAATTAAGGAACACGAATATTAATATATAGATGGTTAAAGATTGAAGTATAATGGTTAGCATGTTGGATTAGCAAACCATTATAAATGGGTTCGATTCTCACTGGGTGCCCCCATATTACTGACTTTATGTTACACGCAAGCTAAGCTTAGTAAATAAATATTAGTGGATGGTTAGTTGGATTTTACAGCATGTCAACCCTTGTTGGTTTATTTTATGCCAAAGACATTTTCGATGGTTGTAAAATTAAGGAACACAAGTATCAATATGAGTTGATAGCAATATCAGAGGCAATAAAAAGACAGTCTTTTTCTATTTTCCTCATAAAAGTATTTGGATGGATTTTAGTTCTTAATGTCTTAAATTACAAAGATGACTTATTTGCAAATTTAAACATTATTTCAAGGTCATCAAAAGCAAAAACCTCACTGACTGATTTTCTCTATTGTAAAAATTTATGTGAAAATCAAATAAGGGTTGTTGAAATTAATAACACATGTTTGTCTATCTATCTCTATTTCTATCTATCTCCCAATCTGTGTGTGTGTGTGTTTATCTTTATTAACAGGTCGTTCTGTTGAGAATGAACATTTATTTTTTCAAAAATTGTTTTTATTTTAACATTGAAAATAGCCAGCTAAATCTCGTTAATAATTTCTATTTTAAGAACCAGACATTGTAAAAATAACCTCTCTCTCTCTCTCTCTCTCTCTTTCTCTCTCTTTTATATATATAAAACTGCGAAGGCTACAGTTCATTTTAAGTCGAGTTGCAGGTTTTATTAAAAGAACAATACTCGTTTCAAATTTTATAAGAAATTCAGTAAACTCTGAGTGATATATATAATTAAGTTGGATTTGCATAAGTTTTTGATAATATTTTAGTAGTATTTCCATAACGTTTTAATGTAAATTTTCGGAATAAATTTTTTTTTTTTTTTTTTTTTTTTGTGGTTACCTTCAAATTGAAAGTTAATATATTCTTTTTTACAAATCGTTCTTATATTTTATTTATGTAACTCTGTTCGGCTATATATTCCGACATCGTGTTTATTCATGTGTAAAGAGAAAGCGAGCAAAAAAAAAAAAAAAAGGGGTATTTCTTAATTTGTCTTGTACCGTAAGTTTATTTTTCTTTACTCTCTCTCTCTCTCTCTCTCTCTCTCTCTCTGACGTTGACATATGGTAGCTGAAGCTGTCACGTGACGCGAGTACGGGTGGACTGAATTGCTAAAAATGAAACACTGTTACTATTATTATATCGTGTGGGTTTGTGGTTATTTATTTTTAATTAATTCATGTGAAACATATTTCGCAAATCTTATCTATTTTAATCTTTTTATTTTTATTTTTTATTCCAATATCTTCATTCTTCAAATCTTTGTTAGTTTGTTTCTCTCCCACATTGACGCATATTAAAATGCTTTCCTAACAAAACCTGTACTACATCTGTTCTACAATAGATGTTACATTTGCACATATATATATATAATATATATGGCATATTATATATTTCATGGTTTCATACACTAAATCTAACAATTATTATGTGGGCAAATAGTTTTATGCCGAAGATTGAAAAATGAAATTTAATGATTAAAGAAAAATATTAGAGCTATTTTTCTTTTTCTTTTAATTGTAATTGAGATTTTATTAATTATTAACTGATGAAAAAAAAATGTATAAAGAAAATAATGAATGAATAAATAAAAATGAACATTAAAAATGAATAATGGATAAAAATAAATAATGAATAATAAATGGATAAAGATAAATAATGAATAAATAAAAACTAAATAAGAATAATAAATAAATAGAAATATTAATATTGATAAATAATGATATTAATTAATATTGATAAATAATAATATAGCTACTGGCAAAATGAGCCTAAAATGCGTTTTTGACAAAATAATTTACCAAAAATCAGGGAATTATCGGATTTTGATGAAATTTTCAGTGTTTATTTATCAATGAATGACCTTTTATAATGCATTTTTTATTTTATTTAAAAACTTTCTCATTTTTTTCAGGTCGCTTAATTTTGACCCCCTTTATGTTGGGGGCGTAACATTTTTTTCAAGTTGGTCTTACATTGTACTAATTACAGTATAAATAAAGAGATAAAAGACCAAAGTTATGAATAGAAACAAACAAAATTTTTTTTTTTTATGGTGGCTATTCTATGAGAAAATAAGTACCGAAAATCGAAAAATAAGATGTAAAAAAATAATAGATAATTAATTTTTTGGAGATTTTTTTTTTTACTTATTTCGATAATTATTTAATTGGCTATTATCTTATAAAAGAATAAAATTATACATCGATATTTTTTCTGCTTAAAAAAGGGGGGGGGGTACATTTTCAATCGAGTTTTTCTTCAAAAAGTATACTTTGATGCAATGAAATAAGGTTTGCATTAAATAGATATTTATTTCTAGAATCTAAAAATATAACATTTTAAACTTAACATCAGATTTTTTCACATTTTAAATGAATTTTATATATTATTTTTTTCATAGCAAAAATACTAAATTAAAGTTTTGAAATAAAATAACTGATGCATTATAAAATTCATTAATTGATAAATCAATACTGAAAATTTCATTAAAATCGGATAATTACCTGATTTTTGGTAATTCTTTTTGCAATCGCGAATGTTACAGTAAAATTGTAAAGCACTTAAAACCATCGAAAAAGAGACAGAATGGCGGATCGCGTCGAAATTGACCAAAACAAATCCCTTTAAATGTATTAAAAATAAACTGCATATGTAATGATATTTTTCTTTTTTTTTTAATGATGGTTAATATGTTACTACTTATCGATTTAGACAAAGTTTGACCTTAGATATATTTAATTATATTTAATTCGCTTTTAAAATTCGTAGCAGTCGACAAAATGCCAGTCCCTATAATAATATAAATAATAATATAAATAATAATATTGATAAATAATATTGATAAATAATAATATTGATAAATAATAATATAATAAATAATAATATAATTAATAATATTGATAAATAAATAATATAATGATTAATAAGTAATAATATTGATGAATAAATAATAATATAAAAAACAATAATATTGATAAATAAATAATGATCTTAATGAATAGAGATAATGGTATTAATGAATGAATAATATTAATAAATGATATTGATATAAATAATAATATTGATAAATTAATAATAATAATGATAAAAGAATAAAGATAAGTAATAGAAATAAATAATATATACGAAAAAAAATCATATAGGTTAGAAGTATAGAAATGATAAATATAGAATAAATACATATGCTAATAAACAAATATAAATAAATAAATATTATATAGAAATTTAATATTTACATTCACTATCCTGATAAGAGTAAGTTTGATTTTTAAAAATTCTCTTTTTTAGTGAAATTAACAGTTAAACCATTTAAAAAGGGTAAATCCACCGTTATTGGGGAGTGAAAATGGGAGTGTGGACGATGGCTGAATTGTAGCTAGTTGAAGACGTAATTTTGGAACCTAAATATTTGTGAAAAAATGGATGGTGACTAAGTCATTGCATTTCTTGTGTATTTTTTTTTATATTACTGCAGAAAACAGATTTTGGAATGGGGGGTGGGTGTATTCTGGATATGCACCGATCAAAAAAAGTTAATTGCAGTAAGCTTAAAATTTTAACTATAAACGTGGTTTTATTATTTCTTGTTTGTATGACTTGATATTTCAACATTTTACTACGTCATCAGAACAAGTTCTTTTTTACTACGTCAGTGTGACGTAGTAAAATGAGACTAAACAAATAAGTACACATTGGCAATTATTAGAGGTTATTCACGTGTTGATTACTTTAGTGTGTAGGGGGCACGGGGTTGAATATTTTATCAATCAAATAAACAATGGAATCGTTTAGAATTGTAAAAGTGAGAATACTAAATTTTTTTTGAACAAATTTTTACCATTCATTTAAAAAAAAATCATTTATAAAAAAAAAAGTTACTTTTTTTTTTTTTCATTGGGAATCTTCAGGATCGGGGTTTTTTTGGTTTTTTTTCTATCCTAAAAGTTCTTTTAGCAATTAATCTAGAGGGTGGTCCGAAAGTATTGTCACCCCTTACATTTTTACAAAATACAACCTGAAATAATTTAATTTTAAGGTTTTTTTTTTTAAACGTAAATAATCACATAACTTGAAGCAATATGTAGGGGTTGACAAGACCACCCTGTACAAGGTGTGGTACTTTGTACACATACGTACATTGAACTGATACCACACCTTGATCTTTAAAAACTGTATCGTTCAATGAATGAAAGAAAACAAAAACAAACATTTTACACCACACGAGGCGCCCACGTTATGTCTAGGTAGCGTTGATTAACTTTCCATGTATTATTTAAAAAGTCAAAGGAAGCCTTAAAAATACACCACTACATGAAATTTAATGAATATTTCCAATGTGGGCATCCGTAGCTTAGTCACGTGACATACTGCCCATATGTCAAAATTTAAGTTTTTTTTGTTTTTTTCTTAAACTTGTTATCTTAAGGATGGAAAAAAGAAATTACTTTTTTTATATATTCACTTCTTTCCGTAGGGAATAAAAAAAAAAAAAAAACGTTGTGAATAAATATTATATACACCTCTCTTATTACACCCGCACACACCCAGAAATATAGCCGAACAAATAAACGAGTTCTTTTTTCTCTGTTTAGTTTCGTATCTATGTTTTATTTTCGGATAAAATGTTATGAAAAGATTTAATTCATCCTAGTAATTCTTTTGCAAAGGATTAAAAAACTATAACAGAGGGGGGTATTAAAAAAATCAGTATCTGATCCGTGCATCTTAGTCCGGGTGGTGAGCGATGGTTGGTTTGGTGAATAAGCACGTTACTTTTCTTCTTTGTGTTAAAATAAATGAATAAAACTTCCTTATTTTCTTTCTTTCTTGTTCAATATATTCATTTTTATGTCTACACATATCACTTGCGTGTTTATGTGTGTATAAAATACGTATCATTGCATATGATATAACCTATTGAGCCTTTTAATTGTAGTAGTGTATTTTCCAATTTCCTCCTCGGTGACTTGCCGACATTCAGGGTCGTCGCGGTGTAATGGTTAGCATGCTAGTCTCGCAGATCTATTACTATTGAATAGCGAGTTCGATCCTCGCTGGATGTCCCATATAAAATCCCTACATAAAAAAGACCTCGTGTCAATCCGGCCTGATGGGAAGTCAGGAATATATTTTTTTCAATATCATAGATATGACCAAAATTTCAGGGTTTTTTTTTTTTTACATTTCTTTTTTGTTTCTTAAACCCCCATGAATTACAAATTGTAATTCATGGGGGTTTATTGAATTGTAATACAATTCAATGAAACTCTATCTAGTCTCGCAGATCCTTTACTACTGAATAGTGTGTTTGATCCTTGCTGGATGTCCCATACTTGTATCAAGTCCTACCCATGATGGGTTGGGTAAATATTTTTTTTATGTGGAGACATTATACATAAGAAACATTTTTTTCCATTTCATTAATTGAAATGAGTTCATATTTTCTTGAATAAGTAGTTAGGAAAGTGACCTATTGTTCATATCAGCTGTGCAGCGAGGGAGTCTACCCCTTTTTGCTAGCATTAGACAAGGGAGATTTTTTTTTGCCTATTTGGAGCCCCAAACCCACCATCAGCTTCCCACTTTACAGCACAGATCAGATTACCCAAGTTGTGCTACTCATGTGCATGTGTAGCTGGGACGAGTATCAAACCCAGAACCTTGCAATTCCTATACGGGTGCTCTACTGACTGAGCTAAACCAGTGTATAATTCATTGTAAATGTAAGCACATCCAGTTTGATTTTAAAAGAATCTTTTGGGTTCTACTTCTAACAACAATCCATGATGATATTGATGCTTTTATTTAGGTTGTTGTTGACATCCTTCCGTCTATAAGAAATGATGGAGTAGTGTCCCAAATTTTTTTTTCCTGAGTGGTTTCATATGGAGGATGAGCTGTTGCTCAAGCAGCTAATCCCCCCTCTCCACACTGCTGGGTAACACTAGATTTCAGCATCACACCAGCTTAGGGACTCAGGTTCCTGATTTGTTTTCAGGGTTTACTCCCCTAGCTTTCCTTGAAAGGCAGTGGAGGTTTTGTGTCGGACTTTTCCTTGACTTAAATGGGTTGCCGACCAAGGCTAAGGAGCCCCTTCTAACCCTTCTAATGTGAGTAGTAAGTACCCCAATCCTACTACTTTGGGTTTTCCTGAAAAATGAAATTAATTAGGTAGGCCAAGAGAATCAAATTTGCCTTTTAATGTAGTTATACCAGAGATTTGGATAACTTTAAAAAAAAAAAAAAATGTTCATCATGAATGCAGGCCTCACAAAATTATTCAGTTGCTGGATATTGCCTTAACCTAAAGAAGGTTAGATCATTTTAGGTTTATTGCTCAAATATAAATCTCGCTATGATGTACCGTTTTTGCTGGGTTACCAACACACACACACACACACACACATGTATGTGTGTATTTACCTAACTCCTCGAGGAGAATCCTCATGGTGTAGTGGCTAACATGCTGGACTGCGACATTGTAGTAAGAGAGTTCAAACTCCAGTCACGTTATGACATTTACTTTCTAACTAATATGCTTGGCTTGGTATGAACACATTCATCCCCCAGCTATGGGTTAAATAGTACCACTACTGTTCTTCTATAGGGCTGGTTTAGTGCCCGGCTAGGAACCACAAGGTTCTGGGTTCAATACCGGCCCTTGCCAACTCAGTGCATGAGTAGCACAGAGATCTGAGGAAAAGTGAAGACCTGATGGTAGGTGTGGCACTCGGATGCAAAAACAATATCTTTGGTCTAGCATTAGTGAAAGTGGAATAGACTCCCTTGTTGATACCAACTTTAGGCCACTTTGACGATTTTACTTTACTTTACTCAATACTGTTCTTTTACAAGGATGGCTTTGACATTAAATAACCCATGAAGGTTTGATATGCCATTAAAAGATACCAAACCAACTCTTCCGCCACAAGCAGGGTGTGACACAATGTCAAATTTTAAACGGAGTACAGATGATTTGAATTCTGAGTTTTTCTTCTTAACTGGTTGGCTTACCAAGGCTCAAAACCCAGGCTGACCTACTATTTACCCATAGCTGGAGGGTAAACAGCTAGATTCAAGCCTTTGCCAAATGTTTTACTGTGAAGTGAAGCACAAACAGCCTTATCCAGGATTTGAACTCTGGTTGCCAATTTCATTTTTTACAGTGATAACCTTTACATGAAGCATGCCTCCAAATATATATTTATATATTTACATAACAATAAACCAGCTATATATATATATATATATATATATATTTGGGAAAGGTATGAATCCATATATTCTCCCTCCAGCTATGGGTTAAATAGTAGGGCAGACTGAGCTCTTCAGCCGTGGGTAGGTAACCAGTCTAGGAGAGGGATAACTTGAATTCAAAATTCCTGAGGTCGGTCGTTGATTGGGTTTGTGGCAACCTTTGATGCGCCAATTCTTTCCTATCGACTGTGCCAAAAAGTGTGGATGGTCCAACACAAGCCTTCACCACTATAAACAAATCCCTGTGTGGGAGTTCATTGTGTGTATGAACCCTCATACGTCGATAATCGATTGGAGAGTCCATTATTATATATAAGAAAAATTGATATCATTTAGGACAGACTGGGTTCTTTAACTTTGGTATGGCAACCGTTTTAGGAGAAGGAAAACTGAATTCAAATGAAAGGTCTTTCTTCTCGTTAGTCAAAACTACTTTGAGAGCTCTTCTTCCTCACCCCCTCCATTTAACTAATTAAAGCAAATTAGTCCTAATTAATCAAAATACAATTCTTTCTTTATTGCATTTTGATTAAAAACACCTTGAACACTATAAATTGTAACACCATTTACAAAAAATTCTGGCGACAAAAAACCCGACAATAATGGCTGATTTATTTTTTTTACTAGACCTTCATATTAATATTAATAGATTCTGGATACCTCCCCCTCCAATTATATGTGTATGTGTTCGCGCGAATACATATGTAATATAATAAGAAAAGTGTATGGCATAGAAAAAGTGCTCAAAGCTATCCTAACAGAGCAGGTTTAAAACCTAAAAAAATTATAAAATTATGGATACTATATTTCCGTTACGTAAGGAAATTGTTTAAGTTTTTTAAGTGACATTTTTTTTTCAAGTGCTTTTTATTTTTTTCGTTTAAACTTTTTGTTGTTTATTATGAATATTGCTGACTTTTTTCCCCCCATTCAAACGTTATTTTAATATTTTTCTAATCGCTTTGAATCGTTGGTTCTCAACTTTTTTTCTTACTTATGGACATCTTTGATTCCCTATTTTACTCTGGTGGGCTCTTCATAGCCATTCGATGTTTAAAATGTCTATTTTTATAATTAAATATTCTTTGCTTACCTTGTCCCCTCCCCCCAATGTTATATGGCCTTCAGTTGAGAACCTCTCCTTTGGTAATTTTAACGCTTTGTCGTCCTGGACTCCTGCCCTAATTCACGCTATGTTTTACCCTGCCGGTGTCTTATATTGTAAAATATCTACACTGATTTGCCTATAAAAATCGGGGGTGTAAAATATCTACATTAATTTGCCGATAAAAAACAAGAAACACAACTCTAAAAATATCTAAGTTGGCTCGGAATTACGCCTGACGCCGGCACGGTAAAACATAGCGTAAATTAGGACCGGAGCCCAGGATGACAAAACATTAAAATTACCATTGCTTTAAATGAGTCTCTGTCAAAAACTTCATTTTAAAAGGACCTTTTTATAATACAAGGTTAAAAAAAAAAAGTGAAAATCGTATCATACCTAGCAGCCTTTCTGAGGGTGTTGGTTGGGGGCTGGTAATCTATTTCCGTTTCTTATCCAATAGAATTGAGGACAGGAATTGCGGTCATAAAGTGGGGGGGGGGGTACGATTCTTAATCCATATATATTGTAATAAACAAATCTCCCACTTAGTTATGGACACGACGAGACTAGTTCAAATCCTGGACAAGGTTGTTTGCATTTCACATAGTACTAATAATACCTTTGGGAAAGGGATTAATCCAACTATTCTCTCATCAGCTGTGGGTAAATAGCAGGCTCTTGAACCCTGGTTAAGGTAACCAGTCTAGGAGAAAGGAAACTCTGAATTGAAACCTGTTAAACTCGACTTTAGAAATTGGCCTTGTGCCACATCCTGCTCATGCGGAGGAGTTGGTAATGTCTAATGGTTTGAAATTAAATCTGACGATGGGGGGTGGGGGAGTCAATGGAAAAATCAAACTGTCATGTTCCGTGATAGGCATATTCATTCTGATGACACTGTTCCTGTAGCGAAACATGCCGATATGATTCTCCATACTGACTTTATTTATATAACAGAAGCAGCTACCCCGCGTCACCTGGGTAGAGGGAGCATTTATTTAAAAGTTAGTCTTGCAGATCCATTAATACTGAATTGTGAGTTGTATCCCCACAGGATGCCCCATTAAAATCCTCACATAAAAAAAGAGACCTTGAGTTGATCCAGCCACTCTGAAAAGAAAAATTAATATCTGCTATTTACAATATTAAATGCAAAAAAAAAAAATCCATGCTGTTATTTAAATTTTATTTTTTAATTATCTTCACGAATATAAATCAAATCTTCATTATTTTTTTATTAAAAAGCAAGATCTGTTGAAAGAGAATGTGAACCTATATTTACTTTGTTGTTAATTGTTTTATTTTAGTAGTTTCCTCTGGACACACACACACACAACTGCATTTCATATATGTACTAGAAGTGGGTGCCTGGCATAGCCTTGGTAGAAGGAGATAAAGAAAGTTAATCTCACAGTTCCATTATTATTAATTGCAAGTTGATCTTTGCTGAATGCCCTATAAAAATCCCCACATAAAAAATTAATTTTTCCCAAATATAAATTTTCATTATTTTTGCACAAAAAGCAAGCTCTGGTGATAGTGAATGTGTATACATATTTACTCTGTTAATTGTTTTATTTTTGTAATTTCTTACGGACATACATACGTATAACTGCCCTTTATATATGAATAGATATATAGATTTATTTATTCATTTTATGTGGGGATTCTCATTTGAACCACTTTATTTGTATCACTCTCTGCATAACTAGTGTGTGCACATAATTTAAAATTATCAACAGTCCCGATTGTTAAGGCTCCACAAGTACAAGTAGACCAAAACGAATTTTTGAGAATTGTCAACTTCTTAAAATTGTCTGGAAAAACTATTAGGGGGGTGTGTATGTGGGTGTCTGGTAGAATTCATCATGTGAACAAACCCCTTGCCTCCCGGGGGAGAGACTGTGTCACACTTAACTGATATTGTAACTTTTCACCCATAGCTCCCCTCTTTCTTTTCAATTTCTACGAACATTTAATCTTCAATCCTTGTCCAATGATTATTGTTACATTTAGTGTGTGTGTGTGTATGTATGTATGTGTGTATATATATATATATATATATATATATATATATATATATATATATATATATTAAAAAATTTAAAACTACAAATCTTGTCACATGCAACAACTCCTCCCCAAAACTACTTGTCTTAATGAGACCAATATTGTATATGAATTCAAATGTGCCGTAGGATACTGTCTCTCCAAAATTAATAACACATATATTGGCCACACGACGACCACATTATCACACAGTACACTTATCTGATTCCAGTTCCATTAATCAACACCTTAAAACACATTCATGCCCCCCCCTCTACCTACCGCAAAATTCTAACCGAAAATACACACACACTACATAAAGAAAAAAACAAACAAAAACTTCAAATAATTGAAGCTTTATATATCAAACAAAAAAAACCTACCTTAAACAAAATAAACTTTGAAGTAAGTCAACATGTTCTCAAATGCTTATAATTTTCCGCCTATCCTCCTTCCATTATTCCCCTCCCATTCTCACAACTTGTGCCCCCCCTCCCACAAAAAATCACTACTGCATCGCTCGCTCGAACCACTACCATTCCTACAACCTCCCACTACCAATTGTTATTACCTCCCACTTCTAATTCCTTGCTACTACTCGTTCTCCTTAAAAACGAGACACAAAACATACCAACATTTCCTAACTGATGATGGCAAACTGTATTGCCGAAAGCACTCGTATCGAAACCTTTGGTAGACTGTTACACCAGTTCCACCCTGACACCAAAAAGATGGCCCGAAAATTAGAAAGGATCAACCAAAAAACTCATCCGACAAGAATTGTCTGTACAGTTCAACAAAACTTGTATAAAAGAAAAAAGGCTTCCAAAATACACTTATGTATGTATATATATATATATATATATATATATATATATATATATATAAACAGGACTATAGTGTAGTAGCTAATGTGCTGGACTGCAACATTGTAGTGAGTTCAAACTCCAGTCGCGCTATTACATTCACTTTCGAACTCATGCCCTTGGGAAAGGTATGAACCATCTTATCCCCCAGGTACGGGTTAAATAGTACCACTACTGTTCATTTCTAAGGATGGCTTTGGCATTAAATAACCCAGGAAGGTTGATATGCCATTAAACAAATAAACCTATTATTGGACTATGGTAAAAAAAAAAGTAAAGTTAATGGAGTGGTTTATTGTTGGTATCAGCCGGACAGCAAGAGAGTCTATCTCTTTTTGGCTGGCACTAGATCAGGGAGATTGTTCTTATTCAGGTGGAACACCGCATTTACTGTCAGCTCCACACCTTACCGCACAGATAAGATTACCCAATCTGTGCTACTCACTGTGTTGGTGGGGACCAGTATCGAACCAGGTACCTTGCAATTCTTAGGCGAGTCCTATACCGACTGAGCTAAACCGGCCCTTTTTCATTCAAAGCTATCAAAGATAAAATAATTATATCTGGACCCTAAATAAACATTATTATCAAAAGAAAACCCAACAAACAAAACAAAGCAACCAGCTTAGCTTAGTTTGACACAAGGATATAAATATGGAGCACACAGTAAAAATCTAACCCACTGATAAAACAATGGTCTACTAGCTTAGCTCTAGTGTCATTTTTTTTTTAGGATTAACGGGGGGGGGGATCTTATGCTACGAATCCTCCACTCTACTGCATTACAGTTTTCATAAAGTGTTTATTTACTAAGCTTTGTTTTGTTGTGATACAAGGCTGGAAGTATGGGGTAAGGCTTACTCCACCCGAGGGTCCCTGATTTTCATCAAATATGTACTTACCCAAATCTTCCACCTTGATACAAGGTCAATTTTTAAGTGAAGTAGAATGATTTTCGCATCAAATCTAAAGAGCCCAGTCTGCCCTACTATTTACCAACAGATAATCATGCATTTCCTAAGGACCTTAATGCGAAGTGAAACGCAAACAGCTTCTTCTAGAATTTGGACTAGCTTTCTTTCTTTGGTGGCATATCAATCTTGGTGGGTTATTTAATGCTAAATCCACCCTTGTAGAAGAACAGTAGTGGTACTATTTAACCCATAGGTGGGTTTGGTTTGGTTTTTTTTGAGTAATGGCATACCAACCTTTGTGGGTTATTTAATACCAAAGCCTTATAGAAGAACAATGCGCGTGTGTGGTTAACTCTGGTACTATTTAACCAGGGTTTCTCAAAGTGGTCTACATAAACCCACTAGGGTCTATATACCAACTCAGAGAAACTGTAAGTATTTGGGGGGGGGTCTATGGAAACTACTAAGCCTTCTTAGTAATTAGAAGAAATTAATTCCACAAGAATCCAGGAGAAAATGCTCGTGTTCATATATTTTCAAAAGTTTAAGCCCAATATTCATGAATTTATCAAAAGTCATCAGCTTCACCCATCACATTAGGAAATGTGCTTCCTTGGTAAGTTATTAAGTTAGTATTAAATATTTGTAGCTCTTTTTTTTTACATGTTATGCTTACTTTACTGTTTATTTTATGGTTATTTTACAATTAACAGTTTTACATAAACGTTTGTGCAGAATTCATTAATGACATAATTGTTTGCAACAAAACAACTGCAATCAAATTTTTGTAGGGGTCTACGGACTTAAAAGTTTGCGAAGCTCTGATTTAATCAATACCTGGAGCGATGAGACTTGCAATCTTCTGATTCCTAGTCAGATGCCTTATTAGGCAATTCAGATCTTAATGTCTATTTCCTAAGATAACTTATGCCGTGTGCCTCTACTTCATATGATATGCAAATTTTATTGAAATTTTATTATGTATAGAATTGATTTTAAAACTTATGGACCCCTTTAATCCCTAGTTTACTCTGTTGAACCCACATAAAAGTATGGTACACTTGCAGAATGCTGTGCAAGTGATAATATCATTAGAATCGTATAAATAGCATTAGATTACGGAAACTCCCAAAGTACTTTAACCCTAGTGTCTCAAAGTTTTCGGGTATTTCCGTGAAATGTAACGCTTTTTATACGTAATCTAATGATATCCTCTCTTGCACGCTATCTTGCATTAGTACAAAGAGTCCTATAGTATTTTTAGGATTAAACATTTTTTGCTTGCCTGGACCCCCCCTCATATATGGTCTGGTGGGGGGGGGTGTATAGCCCCCGGTTGAGAACCATTGACTGTACGTCAGTGGTTCTCAACCGGGGGACATAAGAATTATTTACGGATGGTTTTAATGGTATGGACTCCCGGAAATACCTACGAGGACTGCCACTTTTACAACTCGTGACACTCCAACATCTTTGCCACAAAACTCGATTTTTTTCCGTTAAAAAAAACAAAAAAAAAAACTTTGACAACTAGCAAGATAACTACCTCGACTTTTCATGACTATCTTCAATGTCGAGGGTTGGGTGTGCATTGATGACTTTAATTAAAAATCAGTGCAAGTATATCCCCGGCTGGGGGGTCTCTTTATCTGCACATTGCTAACACGTTCAACATGGTAGTTCGCTAGGTCAGATGTTAAAAGTAAAAGAAATAAAACGTCTCTTGGTTGAAAAAGGAAACGTTGATAAAAGTGGTTGAGGCCCCCAAGTCGTTACTGAAACCTTTCCTCTCCCCTTCAAGCGACCCACCAGGTTTGAGCCACCACGCCCTCAGTCGGGTGCTCGGAGATGGTTAGTGCAACCACTCAACCGTTACACCCACGCGAGGTGCTCGTCAAAACAGCCTTTAATGTTGAACGTAACATTAAATAAATAGGAGGTATTTACTCAACCCTTTCATCACGGACAAGATGTGACACAAGGTCGCCAGTATAGTGCATCTAGCGAGGATCGAACTCGCTATTCAATAGAACAGATAGTATGCTAAGTAAGTAAGTAAGTAGTAAGTGACAGTCTTGTGAGAGATGAAGCGTTTGTTATTAAAAATGCAACAAAAAGATAAACTAGAAGAAATGCAACAGTTATATTTTTTTAAATATATTAAAAGAAATAATTTTATTGCTGTGTAAAATTATCTAAAAAATGAAAAACAAACTTTTTTTTTTTTTTTGAAAGAAACATTTAAAAATTTTTTTATTTGAAAATCCTCCAAAATAGTAATCTCTCTCTCTCTCTCTCTCTCTATATATATATATATATATATATATATATATATATATATATATATATATATATATATTCAAGAATCAACTGTATGAAAAACCTGTAGACATTTGTGTAGGCGTAACCTTTACTGTGTTGCATTCGTTACGATTAAATGGAAATCTATAGATGCACGTACGTGCAATAAAATATTTATTTGCATTTAGTAGAATGTTTCACGGATTTAATTGATCTGGATAGCTACATTTTTATTTGCAACCCTTTTTTATTTTATCCTTTTAACTTATTTTAAAATATTGACTCTTAACTGTTTGGACATGGTTGAGTTATTCATTTTAAAATTTCAATTTATTTTATTTGTCAAATTAACGAAAAATTATTAGACACCCCCTCTCTCTTCCTCCATACACACAGATATACAATCTATTTTATTCTTTCATCTAGTACTTAAATTTAATCAACAACAAACGAAGTACTGTTTTGTTTAATTTTATTTTGTTTATTTTTTGAAGGTTGGAAACAACATATCTTTATATGGTTATGTGTGGGAAGTTAGTTTATGTGTATTTTGACAATTTAGTTGACATTTTTTTTTGTCGCGTTCAGTCGTCAGCTATTAAATAATGTTTGGAGACATAATAAAAAATCCCGGGGAATTTTCATGTAAAGCCTAAAAAAAAAAAGACAAAGAAAAATAAACAGCAGTCACGCCTTTGTAAGCAAAGTTGACAATTTTATTTATTTATTTAACGACAAGACAAATAATACTAGAAAAACGCTGGGGTGGGGGAGAAAAAATTATCCAAATTTAAATATATTTTTAATACGCACATTATCCCCCCCCCCGTGCGAGCTGAAAGAGTCCATACGAATATTGCGTAGGCAAATAATATTTGCCAAATGTATTTTACTAGCAGGACCTGTGGATATAAACATTTGATATGTTTAAAAGCTATTGCTAAATAGTTCAATATGTAAAAAGTATAATCTTGATTTAACCCTCTCTCACTCTTTTTTCTTTCTTTTCTTTTCATTATGTTCGATTGAAACAGATTAGCGTTATCGCTTTCTGCATGCTCACCCCTCTCTTTCTTTCCACTACTCTTTCTTATATTTTTGTGTAACATGTCATTTTTCCCCTTTCTTTCTTTATAATAAAAACGGAATGGTCCATTATTTAGCTGAGGTAACAACACTCATAAGAAAAAAAAAATGGCGGATAAGCCCCACCAGATAATCAAGATTTGAATTTTTGCATTTCATCTTGAATGATTTGGACGGTCTCATTTTTAACCGGAGGGTATTGCAAATTCATTCTTTTAAGGAACATGAGTATTAATGTATAGATTTTTTTACAGTTTAAATTTTATAAAATATTTTTTAGAATTGAACTATATCAGTACTGTGGACCCTTTGTAGCAGTCTATGATACTTCTATTTAAGAGCGAATGATTATAATGGATTAGCATTTCATATCTCCGTTATATCGTCAATTTCAGTAATAAAAAAAATTAATGTTCAGCACGAACCCAAAATTAGTAGTCAGTTTCAAATTGAACTGGTAATTGGTTTGAATGATTTGTTTTAACGGCAAGTTAGTCTAGGGTTATTTTATCCAGAGAGATTAAATAATCACGTTCATTGTAAAGTCTTCTCACCTCTACATATTGTTTTAACTTTCATTATTTTTTTGTTTTTAATGATATATGTTATGCAATTATTTTACCTCTAAAAGATCTTTACAAACCAAATTATTTTCTAGAATTTCAGGTTGTATTTGTTTTTACCTCTAAAAAATATGTAGAGGGTGACAAGACTTTCGGACCACCCTGTACATTCATCTTTACGTTTTTGTATTGTTTCTTAAGAATTTTTGGACCATATGACCTTTAGGCACCCCTTTTTGATCTCGATTCAGAAGGACATGTTTTTCATTTACACCGTCAATATCCGGTTGTTTGTTAGGGTTAGGAGTTAGTTTTATAATTTAAAACAAAAACTCTAAAAATCGTCTGTTAACAAACAACCTGATATTGACGGTGTAAATGGAAAAAATGTCCTTTCTTAATCGAGATCAAAAAGGGGTGCCTAAAGGTCATATGGTCCTAATTTTTTTTCTCCACAGGGTCCTATCGAATACTAATGATTTTTAAACCTCTATTTGACCCATAGGACTTTAATAGTTGGTTGGTTGGTTAGTACGGCATGTTAATCATTGTTGGGTTATTTAATGCCAAAGACATTTTGTTTTATTCTTGATGGGTATTCAACATTTAAAAAAAAATTTAAACCCAATTTTTTTAAAAACTCATTAATTCTATTTAACCCATAGATGGGACCCTAATAGGTACTATCACTTCGGATCAGAGTGGACCTGGGAGTAATGGTAATGAAGGGGGGACTCTACATTCCCCCAGAACTTCAGAATTGGAGCCTCACCATCAGATGCAGTTTAGTGTCACACCAAGCACACTTTTTTTTTTTTTTTTGTGGGGGCTGTCTTACCTCTCTGCAGTGGAGTACCTGCTTTATTGGTTAGATAGAAAAAAAATTGAGTACCAATAATGACTGAAACAAAATGTCATTGGCATAAAAATACCAAAGTCCAACTATACAAAATCCTTTTGTTTCCTTAAAGAATAATATACGAGGGAGAAATAAAAATTATCCATACTTTTGCCATAACATACCTTTTATATTGTCACACTGCATTCTGCGCATGCGTGCTTATAGTTGACACTGTTGTGGTCATGTGATTGAAGTTTGAGCTTAATTGCGCCATTTTGCATGCTGTTCTTGCAGTGTAAACATGGCTGCTCTACTAGCAATATGCACCTAAGACATAACCCGATTTCTCTGGTCGGAAAGAGTGTCAAGGGTTGAAATTCATTGGAGTCCTTTAGCACAATACGAGGACAGTGCACTACTGTGTAAAAGTATGTGTGGATAGAGAAGTTTCATAATTATACTTAAGAAATTCACAGAGAAAGATTTTTTATATCTAAGTTTAACCTCTGTTCATCAAAGAAAAAAAATTAAAAAACAAGTGACAATTTTATAAAGATTTAAATAAAGAGGAGGTGCTGTCGAAATTTTGACTCGACCTATATGTGTGGGTTAAATATATCTTTTTGAGGTAATGAATGAAGTATTTACCTGTTTAAAATGATTGTGAGAATTGATTTTTGTACCCTTTATAATTCGAGATCATGATTATTAAACTGACTACGGTATTGAATAACCCAACAAGAGTTGACATGCTGTAAAACCAACCAACCAAATTGTTAGATGTTTACTTTTCAAAATGCATAAAACTATGATCCCCACCCCCACCCCACCACACGTATTATATTCATTGATGATTGGAGAAATTATTAATTTAAATAGTTTTCACCCGTATCTGACCCCTCCGAATTGTTACCCACCTCAGATGGAAGAGAAGCAATGGGTGGTGATAAAAACGGACGATCACATGTCTGCTTCAATAGTGTTTTATTCATTTTACTTCCTGCTTGAACATGGTAAGGTTAATGTTTACATATAATTAAAAACCAATAGCGATAAATCAAGGTTATCTCCCTTGTTCCAGATACGTCGACCCTGAATAGCTAGCCAGCCAGACATTTCCTACGTGATGTAACAATGATTTTGTTTTTGTTTTTGTTTTTTGATAGCTGTTACTACTTCTGTCTCATAGTAATTGTGACATTTGTAGATAAAATTAAAAAAAAAAAAATTATGGAATAGTTATATTTTTCAAGTTTTTATTTTACAGTAGTAACTTGTCTTATGAGTTAATTCGTTTTACTCGTATATCAAATAAATGTTTCCCATTGAAATAAACTGAAATGCCATTAATTCACCCCCCCCCCAAATCACCCCAATTTTTTTGTTGTCTTTTAAATAAGAAAAAAACCAAAAAAAACCATTGTATTGTATAAAAAAAATAATAAAATAGAATATAATAAATCATGAGCTGCAATGTGTTTTAATATATTTATGAAAAATTAATTTCATAAATATTTTTCTTTGGTGAAATAAATTTGGAAACATTAATGAGATTTTTTTGAACTTATTAACATAAGCATATCTGAAGCTTGTACATCACAAGAAAACAAAGCAACAATTCGACTTAGTGGCAATTCATGACTTGGAAAACCCAAAAGTTGGGGCACTCTTAAGTTAAGGTTTGGTTTGTTCGTTATGGCATATCAAACCTTTTCAGGTCATTTAATGCCGAAACAAGTCATTTTGATAAAAGTTTCTATGTTTCAAGTTCTTGATATCTTTTTCATTAACTTTTTGGCTTGACTTGGATTGGATTGTATAATGGTATAATAACCCTGTGGGTTATTTAATGCCAAAAACTGTTCATGTGAGATAAAAGTTTGTACTCAAGTTTCCTTTAGAGGTGTATTTTTGTATATAGTTTTGTAGATGTATTTTATATCAAACAGGTTGGGTAAATACCTACATCAGTGTTGAGTTGACATCCAGCATTATATATATATATATATATATATATATATATAATGTAATGCTGGTTTAAGGAGCATGAAGCCAATATGGTAGCAGATTAGTTTCCATAGAAATAAATATATACAAAAAAGCTATATTTATTTATTATTATTATTATCATTATTATTAATATCGCTCTATCACAGATATTGACCACTCTCCTAATGATACTGTATGTATTGGCTTACTACTCTCTCATCAAGTGAGATACTGTTAACCATATACTGTGGTAATATATATATATATATATATATATATTTCACATATTTGAATATCAACAAAAGCTGCCACAAACAGAAACCCTGCAGTGTTGGCTTATTAAACATCACTCACCAATGAAAATTGTGTTTTTTCATATTTTATAAAATTACGTATATATATATATATATATAGGGTCGGTTTAGCTCAGTCAGTAGAGTGTCCGACTATGAGCCACAAGGTTTCTGATTTGATACCCGCCCTCACCAACTCAGCGTATGAGTAGCACAGGGATCTGTGTGATAAAGTGAGGAGCTGATGGTAGGGGTGGCACTCCACCTCAGATGCCTAAACCATCTCCATGGTCTAGCACAAGTGAAAAAGGGATAGACTCCTTCGCTGTCTGGTTGATAACAACTTTAGGCCACTCTGACGACTTTACTTATATATATATATATATATATATATATAAACATACATGCAGGAGGTGTTACCCCAAAATTCTTGGAATTTAAATAGAATGACCAATCTCTGAATTTTTCAAGTTACCAAACATTTCACTCCACCAGGATCCCCCCCCCTCCCCATAAAAAAAGGAAAAAAAATAGTCAATTTTTTTTTCATTTTTGAGAAAGTGATTTTGATCCTTAGTTTCCCAATCTTTTGGGTGGTACATTGTACACACGAATATGTATACATACATACATACATGTGTGTGTGTGTGCGTGCGTGCGTGCGTGCGCCTATTTTGTTGTCCTTTAATTTCATTCTGTTCACATCTGTTTAAGCCATTTAAGCAATTTTTTTTTCTAAATGTATATTTTAAGAGAAGAGCCATGTCCTCTCCCTGCACTCCCCCCCACACACACACCATGGACAGAGTGCATCAACTAAAGAATGTTCCCCCCCAACCTTTGCCCCTCCCCTCACCCTCTGCCCCTCTCCTCACCCCCTCTCTCTCTTTTAAAGAAATATTTGTTTATATATTGTTGTCATCCTAATATTGAGATCTCCTCCATCTTTACTTCTGGGAAAAGTTTGCTAACCAAATGTGTTTTGCAAGGGGTGGAGAATAAATACTCAGCTATCATATTCCAGTATCACAAGGGAATATGAATGGGGGAGTGGTTAGGGTAGCCATTGTCTGATAAGGATGTATAGTTTGGGAAGGGTTGGGAGATTGACTCGATGAATACCTTCTGTTTCTTCCCTTATCATATTCAATTTTTCCAGTATCTTTATCTTTGTTTAGTTTCTTTATTTAATGGCATATTAACATCTATGGGTTATTTAATGCCAAAGTCATCTTTGTTGAAGAACAGTTGTGGTACTATTTGACCCATACTTTTTCTAAGGGTATTAATTTTGAAAAAATATAACATAATAGCACAACTGGAGTTTGAACTCACTTACAGTGATGTCACAGTCCATCAAGTTAGCCACTATACCACAGGGACTCCTCCTATTTTTCTTGTATTGGATTATGATTAATATAATTGTTGGATTAATATATAATTATGATTAATATATTTGTTGGATTAATATAGTTAAGCTTTGTGTTGAATTATTATACTTAAGGTTTGTGTTGGATTATTATAGTGTTATTTTACTATACACTGTAAGCCCAATATTTCAGGCAGAGCGTCCTTTTACTATATACTGTAAGCCCAATATTGTTTGTTTTTTTTTTTTTTTTTTTTTTTTTAAGGATTGACCGATAACTTTAACCTTTTCAACATACACATCCAGTATTTCAGGCTGGCTGTTATTCACTATACACTGTAAGCCCAATATTTAAGGCTGAGCTTATTTTACTATAAACTGCAAGCCATAAATGTTATTCTACTATACATTGTAACCCCAGTATTTCTGCCTGCAGAAATGCTGATAGGTACATGTCCTGTGTCCTTGACGCACAAAAGTCTAAAATCGTATCCATGCATCCCAGTGTTTTTCTTTTTTCTTCCCTCACCATTTCAAGCTAACTGTAAGTACATTTCAATAGTTTCTTAGAAACGAATTACACAGGATAGGTTACAAGGTAGGAGTTAGACAGCTTTAGTTGGGACCCATAAATTTTCCCAGGGACTCATTCAAAGTAAATATGTGCATCCCAGGATGCACTAAATCAAAAAGTTATTAGCATCACTGGCCTGAGTGTTATTTTAGAATACACTGTAAGCTTAGTATTTCAGATTGAGCATTATTTTACTATACACAGTAAGCTCAATATGTACTAAGAAGTTGAGATAAGAGGTGTAATTCTGGATCTTAACCCATTACTCACCAGAATTATGTGAGGTAAAAAATTAACAAATTTACTTAAATAACTATCATGTGGGTTCTTCCAAGAATTATGTATGCACAATTTAAAATTGGTATGACTATAAAATATTGCATGTAAACAATTCTGTCTCATTTAAGGGACATTGGCAGGACCTAAAATATAAATATAGCATTTGTATTTAGATTTTTCCAATTGTTGTCCTCTTCTTTATGTCGGTTGGGGCTTTAGAATACACCGACTGCACCTCTGCCAATGGAGCCACCTGTTTGCTGTGGGTAACAACCCCTGGTGGCAGTGCAGTCCATGACATGCAACATTTCATTTTGGCCCTTACCTAGGCTAAACGGGAGGTTGGAGAGGCTCTCTCCGATCAATTGGCTGGTCACATGAAGTCCTTGTACCTATATGATTGTCCCAACCCTTGTTGTCATATATGTGCTTGAAGGCGGTAGCTGTGGGTCTTATTGTCCTGGGTATGATCTTAAACTCTATCTGTTGGTGAGGTTCCAGTTCAGGAAGTCTGGGGAATGTGAAGTATCCCTTTTATCATCATTACTACAAGTCCACCCTGATTAGGGTCCCATATATATATATATCAAATAGAACAAAATTAGTTCTCAAAAATGTGTTTAAAAAGAAAAATTGAGTTTACAAAATAATTGAGTACCCATCAAGAATAAAACAAAACGTCTTTAGCATAAAATGACCCAATAGGTCGTAAAATCCAACCAACCAACCATCATTTTTGGCCTTCTTTAGGTAATTGATGTCGAACTTGGAAACTTTCTTCACAGAATTTTCAAACCAAACTTGTTATAGAGAGCACATTGGCTGAAATGTTGTGTATATGACAATATAGAGGAGTATAATTTATTCTTTTTGGACTGTTGTCCTCGTCTTTGTTATATACACAATGTTTCAGTTAATGTGGTCTCCAACCTTCTTCAGGTGTTTCTTGTTGAACTCAGGGAATCTTATGATAAAGATGAGGTGAAGGTATGTGGTGTAATGGTTACCATCATAGGAAATGGACATGGAGAGATGAGTTCAAATCCTGGACGAAGCTGTTTGCATTTCCCTTATGACTGATACTCTTGGTGAAGGTTTAAATCCAACTATTCTCCCTCCAGCTATTGGTAAATAGTAGTGCAGACTGATCTTAGTTAGGCAACCAGTCTAGGAGAATGAATCTTCTGACCGTTTTCATCTTGCAACACCTTCTGGTTAAAAATGAGACCGTCCAAATCGACCAAGATGAAATGCAAAAATGTAAATCCTCGTTATCTGGTGTCACTTAATCTCCAAAGAATGAAAACTCTGAATTCAAACCTGTTAAACTCTGCTTAAGAAATTGAACATGTATGACATCATACTCGTGTATTGGGGTTTGTCAATATGTATAATAAAGATGTGGACAATAGTCTGAAAAATCTAAATAATACAAATTATCAAGCCTCATCTCAAAAATTCAGACAAATAATAGTACAGCAGTTTTTGTAAATCTATATATTAATACTCCTGTTCCTTGATTGTACGACCATTATCATCTTGCAACACCCTCTAATTAAAAATGAGGCTGTTCAAATTTCATCTAAGATGAAATACAAAAATGCAAATCCTCATTGCTTATCCGCCAAATTCTTATTATGATTGTCGTCACCTCAGCTAAATAATGGATCATTCTGTTTTTATCATAAAGAAAGATGGGGAAGAAAAAGGACATGCTACACAGAAAAAATATAAGAAACAAAGAATGAGAATGGGGGAAGAGAGAGGGAGTGAGCATGCGAAAGGGATAATTGTTTCAATTGAACATAATGAAAAGAAGGAAGGAAAGAAAGAAAGAAAAAAAAGAGTGAGAGAGAGTTAAATCAAGATTATCATACTTTTTACATATTGAACAATTTAGCAATAGCTCTTAAGTAAACATATCAAACGTTGTAATAAATAATCATACTGTGGTATATCCACAGGTCCTGCTAGTGTTCCATAAATAGGACAACAGCACTTATTGGGTTAAACCATTTAGGTGGTTTAAAGTGGCTTTGTTTCAGCCAATATCATCTTCGTCATTTCTATAACCATCAAACTACCACATCATCTTGATCCCTAGCAACACCATTATCATCTTGATCCCTAGCAACACCATTATCATCTTGATCCCTAGCAACACCATTATCATCTTGATCCCCCAGCAACACCATTATCATCTTGATCCCCCAGCAACACCATTATCATCTTGATCCCCCAGCAACACCATTATCATCTTGATCCCCCAGCAACACCATTATCATCATACCACCACCCTATTGTCCTCATCTTTATTATTATATACACAACATTTCAGCCGATGTGCCCACTTGGCCTTCTTCAGGTGTTTCTCTTCAAACTCAGGAAACATCTTGTTGAACTTGGGAGCCTTCATGGAACTTTGAACCAAACCCTTTATTCAATCCATGGGGGTAGACTGTTCTCATTTAAATAAAGATGAGGACAATAGTCCGAAAAATCCAAATAATACAAATTATCAAGCCTCATCTAAAGAAATTCAGACAAATAGCAGTTTTTGTAAATGTTCCATGAATATGACAACGTGTGGTATTGGGTTAAAACGTTTAGGTGGTTTAAAATGGCTCTGTTTCAGCCTATATAATCATCAAACCACTATATCATGTTGATCCCTAGCAATACCATTATCTTTATACCACCAGCCTCCTCCTCCTCCTCCTCCTCCTCCTCCTCCTCCTCCTTGTATACTTGGCCTTTCTCCTATCCACTTCAACTCATCTTATTCTTTGACTTAATTCATTTTCTGCTAAAAACATTACCAGCCTGACATCTAAAGATTTTGGCAGTGGTATCATGCTGGGAGGGTTGGGTTGGGAGGTAAGCTTTTAAGTAACAGTTTGAAGGAGGTGAAAGTGGTGTGTAAAAACCCCTAATCCTATTTGAAGTGTTCATACTGTTGGGCCTATTTAATCCCACAACTGTTTTCTATTCTCCCCCTTCTCCCATATATATATATGTATGCATATGTGTATGTATGCATGTGTATATGTTGTGTGTATATATGTATGCATGTGTATATGTGTGTATATATATGTATGCATGTGTATATGTGTGTATATATATATATATATGTATATGTGTATATATATATATATATATATATATGTGTGTGTGTGTGTGTGTGTGTGTGTGTGTGTTTGAGTGTGATATGAATTTTGTGTCATTAAATTAAATAGGAAAAAAGCCTTTAGCAAATCATTGATTCACTCAACTTTCGGTTTAGCTCAGTCAGTCGAGTGTTGGACTAGGAACCGCAAGGTTCCAGGTTCGATACCATCCCTCGCCAACTCAGCATGTGAGTAGCACAGGGGTCTGTTTGGTAAAGTAATGAGCTGATGGTAGGTGTGGAGCTCCACCTCAAACGCCAAAAAACAATCTCCTTGGTCTAGCGCTAGTGAAAAGATAGACTTCCTGTCTGGCTAATACCGACTTTAGGCCACCACAACGATTTTAATTATATATATATATATATATAGAGGGGCCGGGTTAGCTCAGTCGGTAGAGCGTTCGGCTAGAAACCACAAGGTTCCTAGTTCGATACCGGTCCCCGCCAACTCAGCGTATGAGTAGCACAGGGATCTGTGCGGTAAAGTGAGGAGCTGATGGTAGGTGTGGCGCTCCACCTCAGATGCTAAAAACAATCTCCTTGGTCTAGCGCTATTGAAAAGGGGTTAGACTCCCTCGCTGACTGGCTGATACCGACTTTAGGCCACCCCGTCGACTTTACTTACTTATATATATAGTATTACAGTGTGTATAGAAATAAACTATTAGAGTTTCACCATCAGGATCTTCAGGGTTAAATCCACTGAAGATCCTTATGGTGAAACTCTAGTAGGTTATTTCTATACACATTGTAATACTAAAAGCGTTCTACTAATGTATTGAGCACTTTATATTTGTTATGACACGCCTCTGATTTTAGATATTCTTTTGAATTTCTAATATCAATATCTTAGTAGTCTCCCTTTATCCATGGCAAAAATTTTCTAAGATCACCTCCATGAGGTGGATTTCTGAAAGTATTGATGATACCAGACTAACACATCACAGATGGGAAAGAAATGTTAGACTTTTTTTTTTCTTTATATATTCTCCACCCCCACACCCCCTACTTATCACGTGTAGATGTCATTTTTGAAGAATAAGATTTTATTTCTGATGAAGCTATCCTTATTGTGAAACTTGTTAACTTAATTTTCCATATTATTTCCCTTTTCTCATACCTTACCCTTATATTAGGTGTCCCATTCTGATGTAATGGTTAGCCAGCTAGTCTTGCAGATCCATTACGATCCATTAGCAATATTGATCCTTGCTGGATGCACCATGTTTACAACTTTTTGTCACATCCTATTCATGGCAAAAATATCTTTATAGGAAATGTCATTTTAATTTTCCATATTGTCTTCCTTTTCTCATACAGTTAGATTTTATTCCAAACCTTATATATATATATAATATATATACATTAGCAAGAATATGCGGCCTCCGGGCGTAAGCATTTAAATTTTAATGCAATGAAATGTATTAGATTAGAAAGACTAACAAAATTAAATAAGAACACTTATGAAAAGATTACACTTATTTTAATTATATTTTAACTGGTTTCTATATAAAATCATTCATAGGATTGATTCCAATATGTTGGAGAATAAAACAATATTAAAAATCAATAGCACCAAGTTATTATTTATTAAACCCGGTTTTGTTAAAACCAATATTCAAATTAACCACTCCATATATTTATTATATAATATATTTATTATTATGTAAACCTTTATTTCCTAGTAAAACCCATATTGTAGGATTTTCAACACACTAATAACATTGGCTGTTTTGAGGCAAATGTAACTCAGATTTTCATAGACATCTTTAATAAATAAGATTTATTATTCTATGTATGAATGGTTTTAACTCTAAATTATTATTTAACTCATTGATAAACTTAAGCAATTCATGAGGGTATTGTGATGTAAGCAGTAACATTCAGACACTGAATCTCTTATATATATATATATATATATATATATATATATATAGGTAAATCCCCAGGTTAATTGGTGTTAGGAATCATTCTAATTCTGTGCCTTTTTTGACAACGGAATGTTAAATTTGGTTTGGTCCATATCAAGAGCACAGTATACTATAATTCAAGAAATATATAGAGAGCAATGTATATGGTAAAGAAAAAGGCTTAAATATCAGTTATATTAGCAGTTATAGATCTATTTCCACCCATATTAAATAGATTTCTTCAGACTGCTACTTTATCGGGTTTTTCAATAAAGTAGCAGTCTGAAGAAGCCCATTTAATATGGGTGGAAATGGATCTATGACTGATATTTAAGCCTTTTTCTTTACGATATATATATATATATATATATATATATATATTAGACCAGATAATTTGATTGGGGGGGATTCCTTTTTTTAAATTTTTTTTTTTAATATAGATATATTAAAAAATTTGGTGGTCCATATGGAGAACTCAATGTATGATAATTATATATAGAGCAATATTTATATGATTGATAAAAGAAAGGCTTAAATATCGGTCATGTTAGCAGTTATAAATTTATTTCAACTAAGATTCTCTTTTTTGACTCTTGAGTATCCCTTGTATTAACTCAACCCTGTCTCCACATGGCACAATGGAAAAGAAAGAAAGAAAAAAAAAAAGAGATAGCTAAATCAATATTATTATACTTTTTATATATTGAACTAAGGGCCGGTCGGTAGAGTGTTAGACTAAGAACCACAAGTTCTGGGTTTGATACCAGCCCTGGCCAACTCACCGTATGAGTAGCACAGGTATCTGTGTGGTTAAGTGAGGAGCTGATGGTAGGTATGGAGTTCCACCTCAGATTCCAAAAATAATCCCCTTGGTCTAACGCTAGTGAAAAGAGGATAGACTTCCTTGAGTTCTGGCTGATACCAACTTTAGGCCACCCCAATGACTTTACTTTACTTACTTTTACATATTGAACTATTAGGCCATAGCTCTTATGTAAACATATCAAACATAATAATTAAATTATCATACTGTGGTATATCCACAGGTCCTGCTAGTACCAAATAGTTCTCTAAATAGATGCAAATGTGAAACTGTGTTCTTGGATAGCTAAACAATTGTTTGTATGTAGACAGATAATTATTTGCCATGTGTTTGTATGCTTAATCTATAGATACTTACGCGAGCGAGATAGAGAGAAGAAAAGAAAAAAAAGAAAACAAAAACAAACTAAAGTCCCAAAATAATTCTAATTATATACTAGAAGTAACAGATGCATACAAAGTCAGATATTCGAGTATAATTTCCGAGATAGATAAATAATTGTCCATGAACTTGTGTATGTAGACAGATAATTATGTGTAAAAGGCTGACTGATAGGTAGGTGTTACCAATATATATCATGGTAATTGCATATGCCTCCCCACCCCCTTACCTGTCATTGTCATCATTCCTGAAATACATGAATTTGCATGTGTGCAGTTCAGCATCATCATAACTCACCTTTTAAACAGTGTATATCACCTGTCCTAGTGTTGCTCGTATCTAGACGTCCAAAATTACGACTAAGGTGACTAATTTTAAACAATTCCTTGAAATATTATAATATATTAAGGGCCAGTTTAGCTTGGTCAGTAGAGCACTTGCCTAGGGATCACAAGGTTCCTGGTACGATACCGGCCCTCACCAACTCAGCATATGAGTAGCACAGGGACCTGTGCAGTAAAGTAATAAGCTGATGGTAGGTGTGGTGCTCCACCTCAGATGCAAAAACAATCCTCTCGGTCTAGCGCTAGTGAAAAGAGAATAGACTCCCTCGCTGTCTGGCTGCTACCAACTTTAGGCCACCCAGTCAACTTTACATTTTTTAATTTTTAAAAAATTTATATACACCAACCCCTCTGCATGAGTAGGATGTAACACAAGGTCAATTTCTTAAGCAGAGTTTAACAGGTTTGAATTCGGAGTTTTCATTTTCCTAGACTGGTGACCTACCCAAGGTTAAAGAGCCCAGTCCGCCCTACTATTTACCCATAACTGGAGGGAGAGTAGTTTGATGCATACCTTACCCAGTTTTATATGTGAAAGGCAAACAGCCTCATCCAGGATTTGAACATATTTTAAACATGTTTAAAAAAAATTTGAGTGTGTTCTTGATTTCTTTGTTTAATAATATACAATTATAATAATAAACAGTTATTATATACCGTATATACTCACTGATAGGTTGCACTATTTTAACCAAGAATTCCGCCATAATCAATCGTCCAACCTATCCATTTGACATAAGTGTAAAACAGTACTACTTTAATTTTTATTTATCATTAAGTTGCAACGATCATACAATATGCATTTGAAAGAGTTTGAAACTTTCTTTCGTATACACAAAATATATATATCAAAGATTCCTACTGACTCATTGCTGACCTGATGCTGAGTTGACTAGGTTTTTTTTTTTTTTTTTTGGGGGGGAGGTTACCCAGGCTTTTACAATTCTAGTATTAAGAAATGCAACCTTTATTTCTGTGTATGTTTGCATTATTGATCACAATGCAAACATCTTATTATAATGGAGATTGTGTGTTTTTCTGTCTGTAACCGAAACTATATTACTAAACGAGTCACAATTCCCATGATTTCATTTTTATTCAAACCTCAATTATTAATAAAATTGTTTTACATTATTAATACTGTTGACCATATCGATATTTACCGCGTACCCCACTTGTACGGGTCAGGCACAAAGTCCCTATTAACGTGGGACCACCCACAAACCGAAGCTCATGGAGTGGCAGGTGAAAAAATTGCGTCGATCCCGTCGGCATTCCCCCTCAAGGGGGGCGCCTCAGGCACTGGGCAATAAACCCAGCCCTGCCCCTTTAAATCGAGGGGGCAAGTGTTGCCTGGGGGGATGGCCCCCTGGGATCGACGCCGTTAATTATATCAATGGTCCAGAGGCTGAAGCCACTGTTGACCATATCTACATATTATTAACATGGGATTGTATTTATATATACAAAATATAGTGATTTGCAGTGTGAATGGGAAGGCTAATTTGCATATTGATATTAAACATTTGATTTTAATAAATATGTGCTCAGTATTATTGATTTCTAATTGTTTGGTTTTATCTTAATGAATAAATCCATTAACAATATTAACGGCAATTCTATTCTTTACTTCATAATTTAACTAAATAGTTAAATTATGAGATTTTAGCAATGAAAGACGGGAGGGAAGAAAAAGAAAGTTTTAGTTGTTCCCCCTCTGTTTCAAATCTTTTTATCTGCATCTTATTCAGTTTCATTACCCTTTCTAAGTTAACATAATATTTTATTTCATTAAAACTTAAATACTTGCACCCGAAGGGTGCATATATTTGCTAGTCCATTTAATATTTGTAAGCAAAGTTTTGAAACAAAAGTGAATGTTTGATAAGTTTTGTTAGAATAGTATCTCGCTTGATTATAATGCAACCTATCTACAGGTTAACTGCAAATACCCAATTTGACAACCACAAATTAGGGGTATGACCTATCCACAAATATATACAGTCGTATAGTATTGCGGAGGTGCGTAGTGTGATGGTTAGTCATAGATAATGGACTTGTCGAGCCAAGTTCAAATCCTGGATGAGGCATAGTGCTAATACCCCTGTGAAAAGTATGCATCCAACTACTCTTGCTCCAGCTGTGTAAATATTAGGACTGACTAGGCTCTTTAACCTTGGCTAGGTAACCAGTCTAGGAGAAGGAAAACTCTGAATTCTCACATTTTAAACTCTGCTTATTAAATTGAACTTGTGTCACATCCTACTTGTGTGGAGGGGTTGGTATATATATATATATATATATATATATATTATATATATATATAATTAGTATTGTTTTCCCTGTTAATCTTTAACATTAGATTAAGAGATTAATTGTTAATAAGGATTTAGGCATCTGCAATACCAATGGCCCTTATAGTGTCGTTGGTAAAGCACCTGGTATGGATAACTAGGTTTGAGTCTCACTGGGGGCAGGAGTGGGGGTTACACATTATTATTGCCTCCAGTATACACTGTTCCTCACTGTTGTAGAAATGACTGGAGGGAATTTTGAATTACCCTCTCCACGCGCCGCGCCTAAAAAAAAAAGATAAAAGAAAAGGAAAAATATATATATTTAATGTAAATGTGTATTCATTTCTACCCTTCAGCCACAAGTAGGTGACACAAGGTCAATTTTTAAGCAAATATTCAGGAAATATATACAGAGCAATGTATATGTTAATGAAAAATGCTTAAATATAAGTTATATTAGCAGTTATAGATCTATTTCCTCCCATATTAAATAGGTTTCTTCAGACTGCTA
The DNA here is from genome assembly GCA_023376005.1 of Doryteuthis pealeii. Lineage (NCBI taxonomy): Eukaryota > Metazoa > Mollusca > Cephalopoda > Myopsida > Loliginidae > Doryteuthis > Doryteuthis pealeii. The sequence continues at coordinate 38,277,218 of CM042176.1, forward strand.
CTTTATCGGGTTTTTCAATAAAGTAGCAGTATGAAGAAGCCCATTTAATATGGGTGGAAATAGATCTATAACTGCTAATATGACTAATATTTAAGCTTTTTTTTTTTTTTTTAATTTTTTTTTTTTTTTTTTTTTTAGATATATTAAAAAGTTTGGTCCATGTGGAGAACCCAATGTATGATAATTATATATATGGTTTGAATTCAGGGTTTTCTTTCTCCTAGACTGGTTGCCTTACCAAGGCTAGATATACCAGTTTGTGCTACTATTTACTTAGTGTTTTTATCTTTCAATGTCCTGTGTTAAATATTAAAACAGAGTTTAAAACTGACTTCCAACAACCACCAATCTGTGGATAATTCTTTAAGACTAGTAGGACCTGTGGATATACCACAGTATGATAACTTAATTATTATGTTTGATATGTTTAGTTAAGAGCTATTGCAAAATAATTCAATATGTAAAAAGTATAATAATCTTGATTTAACTCTCTCTCTCTCTCTCTCTCTCTCTCTCTCTTCTTTCTGTTCTTTATATTTGATTGAAACAGATTAGTGTTATCGCTTCTGCACGCTCACTCTCTCTCTATCTTTCCCTTACTCTCTTTCTTATCATATTTTTTCTGTGTAGCATTTCTTTTTCTTCCCTTTCTTTATAATAAAAACAACGGAGTGGTCCATTATTTAGCTGAGGTGACAACACTCATAAGAATTTTATGAATAAGCAACACCAGATAATGAGAATTTACATTTTCTTATTTCATCTTGGATGATTTGGATGGTCTCATTTTTAACCAGAGGGTGTTGCAAGATGATAACGGTCGGAAGATTAAAGAACAAGAGTATTGATTATATAGTTTTATCTTGATAGAACTCTTCCCTTTTCAGTTGATTTTAATTATCATGAAACATAAGTTATAAGCCTTTTATTTCTAATTCAACATTAGGGAATAAAGAAGTTAATCCAATGTTTACAACAAAGGTAATTCTTAATCTCTGGAAGGGAGAGGGATCTCTATCTGATTGAACTCCCTAAATCCCCCTACCTTAATCTGGTTCTGTTGGGATATAAAAAACATCTGCTATCAAATCTTAACTTTTGACCCTTAAAGGGTCTCTTCTTTTTTTTTTTTTTTTTTTTTTTTAAATATGAAAGTTAAAAAAGAAAAAAAGTAGCTGTCGGAGTGGTCTTATGTCAGTATCAGCCTGGGAGTTTCTGTTTTTGCTAGCAGTAGACCAGGGAGATTGTTGGAGCTTTTTTTGTTTTTGTTATCTTTTTTGCTGAGGTGAATAGCCACACCTACTGTCAGTTCCTCACTTTACCACACAAATCAGATTACCCAATCAGTGCTACTCATGTGCTGAATTGGCAGGTACCAGTATTGAACCTGGAACCATGTGATTCCAAACTGTGTGCTCTACTGACTGAGTTAAACTGGTCCATAAACTTTTATATAATAAAGGATAAAATCTTGTGAAAAACTTTTGTTTGGTCTGTCTAAGGGCATATCAGCCCCGTGGGTTATTTAATGGAGTTTTTTTTGTAAATGGGAATAGTTTGTAGGTAAATATTTTTTGTAATTGGGAATAGTTTGTAGGTAAATATTTTTTGTAAACAAATAGTTAAATTTTGAGACAGCAGTTGGCAATCAATTTTGCTTTACAGGTGTATTTTGTAGAACCCTTTTTTTGTCTATTGAACTCATAGATGGGACCCTAACAGGTACTACCACTTCAATACTAAGTGGACCTGGGAGTAATGGGGATTAAGGGGTACTCCACACTCCCCAGAGATCCAAACTTGGAACTTCATCTGAAGATGTAGTTTAACGTCATACCCAGACACTAAGACCCTCCGCTACTGCCTTCTAGCACATACATGATAAAAATGGTTGGGGTTTTGCCATAAGGGTAATATGGTAGGGACAATCATACAGGTGCTAGGGCTTGACATGATGAGCCGATTGATCGGAAGGGGCCACTCAGACAATCTGTCTACCCCAAGTGGAGTGTTGCAAGTCATGGACTGCTCAACCACCAGGATTCCATCCTTAAACATCATGGGTCGCCACCCACAGCCAAAACGTGGCCACATTGGGGGGATGTTACTCTTCTGCAGAGGTGCAGTTGGTGTATTCTATTCCACCAACTACTTGAGTACTAAGTGGTGATGTGACCAACAACACTCAACTTTGGCCCTTATTGGTGTTATATGTATAGTCAGTGTCCTGATCCAATTGGTTGGTTGGTTGGTCATGTGATGTTGTATCTTTTGAATAATGTTCAATTTAAATATGCAAAGAGAAAAAGAATCAAATCTTAGCATTAATATTAACAATGCCTTGATGATGGTTTAATATAAAAGACCAAAATGTTTTGATTTACCAATGGCAGTTACATTTAAGTAAATTTTGTAATGTCATTGTATTTCTAAAATATCACTTTTTTCTTGTTTTATGTTCAATATTTTCTGAATATCTCATGAGAAAAAATGACAAAACCATCATTCAGTTTATTTGATACTAGCAATAGTACCTGCACTTTGCTGCAACATTTTTTTATTTTTTCAAGATAGGGTTTTAATTTGCAATCCTGCCAAAAATTTAAAAAATAAACAAAAAAAAAAGACCCAAAATAAAACAAACGTGAATGATGCTCTATAAAAATGAAGACTGTTACCTTTATATTCCCATGTTCTTGTGTGGGTGTTTGTTTATGCTTTTGTTTTCATTATTGTTGACACAAAATAATTTGTTCTTAATTTCTCTTTTTTTCTATTTGTCTGAATAATTTGTATTATTTGGATTTTTTGAACTATTGTCCTCATATTTATTATATATATTTACCAACGAGGCGTTGGTAAATATGAGTAGGATGTGACACATGTTCAATTTCTTATATATGTACACAGCTTTTAGTTTGATGTGCCCTCTACAGGTGTTTCTTGTCAAACTCAGGAGCCTTCATGTTGTAATTTAGTAGACTGTTTTCATTCTGTTAACCATGATGGGGTACAAGTGTTAAGCCATATTAAGTATTCTATGTTATTATCACCTTTGGTCAGAATTGAACCTGCAACCTACAGATGATTGTCACCCACCTACCTCATCAGACAAGTCATGGTGTGCCTGATAGGGATGCCAGTTTAGTTGCCTATAACCCGACCATGGAACAGGTAATACTAGTTTACATGGTACTAATAGCAGGTAATTTGTTAGGCAAATGCGTAAAAACAACTATTCTCACTTATGGTTACATACATATACTGTGGGTAAAAGCTCAGGACTTAGAATATGCTGACTGCATCCCTTGCAAAGAGTAAGACCCCCTCTCTCTCCTCCACTAAAGGGGTAAGACCCCCCTCTCTCTCCTCCACTAAAGGGTAAGACCCCCTCTCTCTCCCCCACTAAAGGGGTAAGACCCCCTCTCTCTCCCCCACCAAAGGGGTAAGACCCCCCCCTCTCTCCCCCCACCAAAGGGGTGTCCTGGGTATGACACTAAGAAGACTTATCAAAGGATGGATAAACACTCTTTGATAACCCATCTAGCACATGTTCTTTGAAACTGGCTGCAACTGATCCTCAACTAGTTGTCCTGGATCACACCATTCTGCTGAATCCAGAAAGTGATGTCAGGAGGGTGGGTTTGAACTCTTTACTCCTCTAAATCTATTCCAAGTAATTTGATTAACAATTATTCTGGTCTTCTGTTCTCACACAAGTGTCGTCGGTAAGATAATCACGGACAACCGGTTCGCCCCAGCTAAGAACATTCATTCAGTATTTACCTTAACCTCCCAATAGGTCAGGATGTGACACAAGGTCTTTTGTAAAGTGGGAAGCCACACACAAACCAAAGCTCATGCGAATGGCTATTCAAAAAAATCCATGGATCCCATTGACATTCCCCTTTTTGGTCACCAGGCAATAAACCTAGGCCTGCCCCTTTAAATCGAGGGGGAAGGTGTTACCCGAGGGGGTACAGGCCCCTGGGATCATGCTGTCAATTTGGCTGAGGCCAGCTGAATACTGCTAAAAGCAGTAATTTGCACCCAAGAGAAACTACCTCAGCTTTTGTTTCCTCACTAGACTAACCACTCCAACGAACAGGGGTTGTGAGTTCAATTTGTAGCCTTGCGAGGTAATTCACTTTACCTCCCCGCTACAAAATTCACTCTTGTACATGCTGTTCCCTCAGAAGAGCCATCACCATTCTTTGGTTTGGTTTGATTTCTTTGTTTAATGGCATATTAATCTTCATGGTTTATTTAATACCAAAGCCATCCTTGTAGAAGAACAGTAGTGGTCCCATTGTTGGAACCATTCTTTGGGATGGATTGTGTATGACCAACAATGTAGAAATTAATTATAGACTGACCAACAGAAACCTTCATCAATAAGCTTTTTAGATGCTATGCAGAAGACCTGCCAAAATCGATAACAGATAGGGTTGGGTGGCGAGTGTGTGTCATGGGAATCTGTGCTGTCTGATGATGATTTAAAATGAAATTGATTTAGATTAGCTCAGTTGCTTTAAAGACAATACATTCCATTGATGTCATCATCACATTCTCTTTGGGACCATCTCTTTTTAAAAGTAAACAACATTTTTAGAACTGAGAACAAATTCCACCAAAGAATGTTGACAAATTTAGGATTTATGGGCCAATTACAACTTTTTCTCAGAATATGTTAATGATTTTTATTTGGGAATCATGTCTTGATTTCTTTGAGTACATCAGTTTGAAGAGGAGCTCGGGTGTAATGGTTATTGTCGTAGGTAATGAAAATGGTAACCAGAGTTCAAATCCTGGACGAAGCTGTTTGGGTTTCACATTGGGCACCTCTCATATATTGGTTAATAAAAAAAACGGAAGCACCATTTCGGCCATTTTTGAGTTGTGATAATAAAAAGGCGAAAGTGATTACTTCTCTCAGTTAACGTACAACTGGACTACTTGTTGTGTTCTTTATTCTATAAGCAAGCTGCAACAGCACCTCCATCTACATCTGTACATAATTAGCCCAATATCTAGAGGGAGAATAGTTAGATTCCTACCTTTCCCATGAGTATTAGCACTATGTGAAATGCAACCAGCCTCAGTTTATGTACAGATGTAGATATGTAGATGGAGAGGCACTTGGGGAAGGTATGAATCCAACTATTCTCCCTCCAGATATGATTAAATAGTAGGGCAGATAGTTCTTTTAATATTGGCATGGCAACTGGTCTAGCAGAAGGAAAACTTTGAATTCAAACCAGTTGTACTCTGTTTAAAAATTGATCTACCTTACTAACCATTACACAATGATGGGACGATCATTGCTGAGGGGTAAGATTTCTCCAAAAAGGTCTCCTAGTTATGACGGTAAACTGCATTTGATGGTGAGGCTCCAATTCTGGAGATCTTGGTAGTGTGGAGTATTCCTTCATTGCCATTACTCCCATGTCCACTCTGAAGTGATAGTATCTGTTATAGTAAAATAGATCTATTTTGTGTAAAAATTATTTGTATTTGTTTTTATCCATATTGTTAATACACCGCTAATTCTTATAAATATATTTCTGTTTAAAGTAGTTATTAAATTTTGTAACTTCAGAAATGTTACCATGTCAGTAAGGCTAAGTGTATCCCCTTAAAAAGTGGTGTCTTGAGTATGACACTAAACTGCATACAGTTCAAGAGCTCTGGGGATTGGTATTTACCCAACATGTTTGCCATGGGTAGGATGTGACACAATGTTGTAAGTATGGGCATCTAGCAAGGGTCGAACTCCCTTTTCAGTAGTACTGGATCTGTGAGACTAGCTTGCTAACCATTACACTATAATGAGACACTCTGGAGAGTATGGCACCTGGGTAATGTTGGATACCTCTGCTAGTTCTGTATCTTTTGCATTATTAATCATTGCTTGCAGACGGACAAAAAAAGCAGATGCAGGAACCTCTAGCATCATATATATATGTATATATATATAGTCATCTACAGACAGTCCTGTTTCGATGTATCACATCTCAGTATGGTTAGACTTCGTAGGCTACCTCCAGCCAGAATCGAAACTCAACAGTCAGTCAATCCCTAACTACCAGACCATCAGCACACCCATCAATGGTAGTGGGAATTTATTCAGATAAATATCATTCAGAGTGATTGACCTACCAAGGGTGGGGAGCATATATTTATATATGTGAATATGAGTGCTATATTTATAAGTAAATAGTGCTCAATATCACTGATAGAACATTTATATTTAAGTTAAGGTGGGGTGGACATGGACTCAACGGTGCCTAGTTACTGACAGTTTCTCGCCTATGCAATCTTCAGACCAATGATCTGAAGATTGCATAGGCGAGAAACTGTCTGTAACCAGGCAACAATGACTCCATGTCCACACCACCTTAACTTATATATATATATATATATATATATATTATATATATATATATGATACTTTTTTTATGTGAGTGCGTATGTGCTGGACAAAAATTTAGATATGCTATCAAATTTTGATATTTTCTTTTGAATAATGCTCAAGATTGAAAAACTGATTTTATTTTTATTTTTTTTACTTAAAAATTTATAAGTTTCACATTTTTCTATGCATTTGTATTTAGTAATGTAAACATTGTAGATATATTTCAGCATAAAATTTGCAAAGACAAAAATAATAAAATAAACAAATATATATTGTAGAGATTGTCATTTTAACACTTAAGGGAAAAAAATCACTATTGCTGAAAAGAATTTTGTAATTACCTCCCTTTTAACCGGAACTCTTCTGTATTGTACTTGACCTTGCTAATAGCTAGTTATGATGGCGAGTTCGTTCTGTCTATATTAGCAACTGATTTTTTGGGATATCCCGACAATTTCAGGCAGGAATCTTCGAAATCGAAGCGAAAGCAGTCAGAAAAATGACTACTACGGACAATCAAGTACAAATTAATTTTTGCTAGATCCTATATAAAGTGTGCAGTTTAGTAACGTGTAACTGTCTTTTAATGTTTATGAATGTTATATAGTACTCGGCTATGACTGTAAGTGTGTGTATTTATTACTAAAAGAAAAAAAATGCTATGTATGTTATTTGTGGGCTTAGGGCTCCACTTTTTTTTTTTTTTTGTTTTTAACATATTTCTGAAGTCTACTTTTATCTTTTTGTATGTTGTCTAGTTCTATTTATTTTATTTTTTTAAATTTTTATTTATTATTTTAAGGTTCAATGGTTGTCAAGTATTTTTAGGGAATAATTGTAATTAAATTTGGTGTAAGGTGGATGTATAAGTGTGAAGGAATTTTAGACATTCTTTCTCTCGCATTTTATTTATGTGTGTGTGTGTGTGTGTATTATATATATATATATATACACACACACACAGACAAATAGAAAAAAGTTATAATTTACATCACAAAATATCTCAGTATCATAAAAAATAGTTTAAAATTTTCTAGAATGAAGCGAGATGCGTAGAACAATATTAAGACGATGTGTCTCTGGGAAATATTTTAAATTTTGTGTAATAACAGATTGATGCAAAGATAATATTAATGTCATGTTAATATTTGTAATAAAACCTAAATCTTTTCATTTAACTACTAATAGTTAGTAATTGACTTCATGTGTTATAGTGTCGTTCGGTTTTGGTATAATAAAAACAAGATACTATTGATTAAAAAAAAAATACAACTAGAGAATGTTAGTTCCCTGTGATGATTTTATTATTAATTTAACAATCTAATTCTTGTCACTATTCTTTACTTCATCAAAAAAAAAAAAAATGATATAGATTTATCTTCTAACCTTGATTTTTCAAAAGCAGTTCTTTTTAAATCCTCGATACTCATTGCTACTTTTCAGACTTTAAAAAAGTTTACATTCAAAACAAAACACACACATAATAATAAAACTGTTTTAGTGCGTATTTTAAATGTCACAGTTAAACACTTATTGCATTAAAAATAAAACTCAAAACAATTCGGAGAACTGTTGCTTTTTTTTATAAGCTAAATCCACAACTACTGTCATCTCTACTTTAAACTATCATCTATTAATCCATTAGATAATCTATTTGATGATAATCCTCCCTATTCAATCCCTTCCTACAAATCCATTTTTTTTGCTTGTGTACGTAGTAGTAATAATAGTAAAACAATCCTACCCAGACACTGGATTTTATCTATCATCATAATCGGTGGTACACACACGCCCACGGGGACCGTCTTTTCGACCAGGTGCTTGAAAATCCTCATATCCATCCCTATTCCTGTTTTCTTCTGGGTGATTCTATATCTACACTTCAGTTTTAAAACTACCCTCATCTCAGCATGGCCCAAAACAATCGCTTATCAAATATGGCTAAGGTCTGCCTTTTTTTCTCTTTTATATTTCCTTTTTCCCCCTTTTTTGTTATTTTTTTTCTCTCTCCCTATTTTTGTTTTTAGTGTAACTGTAGTACTACTACTCCTTATAAGTTATCACTGAATATTCTTTTTTATCTGGGTTATTTTTGTTGTATAATTTTGTTATTTGCGGTTCTAATCAAGTTAAGACGTCTAAGGATTTTAATTTGGTTTTTATTTGGTCAGTATATCAAGTTAAAAAGAAAGAAAAAAAAACAAACAATTAATAAACAAAACACACACTTTAGTTTTAAGCAACGTTCGACACGCTATTTATGAAAGAAAAAAAAAACAATAAAAACTTCGTTGTTTTGTTTTTGTTTTTTGCTTGAAAGAAAAAAGCCAAATCTTTTTTAAAATAAAAATTATAAACCATAATGGATTAAAAAAATAATTTTTTAAATCTATAGAAAATTACACTGGTTGAACATAAAAATAACATAACGAGGACTCTAATGGATACGGGTTCATTGTGTAGAGTTGATTAAAAAAGGTTAATTGTAAATACAGCAAAAATGTTACTGTTTAAAAGCAATAGTACTACATTTATTTAATAAAAAAAAAAATCTATACGAACTATATAATTTTATTTATTTTTGATTTAGAAAAAAAAAATCTACAGGTGGCAAAAAATGAACTACCCGTTTCTGAGTCAATCCTCGATTTTATTTATTATTAATATGAATATCATTATTGTTTAGTAAACAATGTTTACATTTTTTTAATTTTTTATTTTTTAAATTTTTTTTATTTATTTATTTTTTTTTTTAGCTACATCTTACAAAAAAAGTATTTGATTTCTAGAAAGGATATTTAAAATAGTGTTTTTCTAGTTCCTCTAGAGAAGGTCGACATTTTTTGTTTTGATTTTTTTTTTTTACGGGGGGGGGGGGCGAATTATTAGTTTTTGCGTTTCTGTACCTGCTTTTTTTTTTTTTTTAATGGGGACTCAAAAGAAGTGGATGTTGATTAAATAATTTCCTTTATTTCCATTTATTTCTTTGTTGATGGTAAATCACGACTTATACAAAATTACTGATGCGTATAGATACTTGACTTTTTTTCTTTTTTACAATAACATCCAGTTAATAGCTACTGTTATTTTCTGATCATTTTTACCTGAAATTTGTGATTAAGTTACTAAGTTTCGGTTAGTTGTGACACAAGGCCAGGAGTATGGGGTACCCAGTGATACTTGAACTCAAGAGTTAATGTGATCTGCCAGCCTAGATTACTGACCATTGCACCACCCGAAGCACCCTAAAATGTATAATTAATGCTGCTGATAAGCGAACTTGTTTAGCTGACTTTTTACTGTTACTAAGTAGTAGTAGCTAGTTTGATCCTCACCGGGTGCCTCCAATACTAAAACTAATTTTGATTTAGTGTTTAATGTTGCTTTGCGAGCTTGTTTAGCTGACTTTTTATTACTACTACTACTACTAAGTAGTGAGCTTGATCCTCACTGGGTGCCCCCAATACTAAAACTCGGTTAATCTAGTGGTCTATTACTAAGTGTGTGGTTAGTTCGACCCTTACTAATGCGTCCTGTGCCAAACTAATCTTTACTACTAGTGTCGTTTTTAAGAAACACAAGTGTTTATTATCGCTCTCTAGAGATGAAGGATTTATTTCGTACAGTGAGCAGAGTCACGTGACTAAACACGCCTTCCTTAAGTGGCTTTTTAATAAAACGATCTGCATTGCGACTGTCGTTAAATAGTTTTCCCCATGCAGTTAAAAAAAAAAATTGTTGGATTTATTGTATAGCTTTTATTTCTAATGAAAGTTTTATTCAATATTTGAACTCTTTTTTTTTTTTTTTTTTTTTTTTTTTTTTTTTTTCCCTTCTTTTGTATATGATATTTTTGACAATTTTTTTCTCTCTCCTGCAAACAAACAAGTATGAAAAATAAGATAAAAACTGTTGTATGAACTTCATTTTAATAATCTATCTACCATGATCTTTTGTTTGTAGTAATATTCGGATTTATTCAACTTTGTAAAACTGAAATAACAGTCGAAATATATAAAATAAAACAAAAATCAATATAGTTGAAATAAATTTAGGTACAAATGCACAATAGTGCACAAGAGATATCATTTCAATTGCATTTTATGTATAAATAGCATTAGATGTCGGAAACCCCCGAAGTAACCATACACTAACTCTAAACCCTCAAAGGTTTTGGGTATTTCCATGAAATGTAATGCTTTTTACACGTAACCTAATGATATTATCTCTTGAGCGCTATTATGCATTAGTACCCAAATTTAATAACAATAAAAAAAGTCTTAGTGGATTTTAAGACATCCTCATCTGTTACGAAGATTATAGGGTTACAACATAAGAAATAATTTTTGAACTGTAGTTCGATATCAACAAATATTCTTTTATTGTGGGGGGGGGGTCTTTTTTATTTACAGTTTAAACATTTTCCTTCTGCTCTTGTTTTCATTCTCTAGGGTGAGGATAACTACTTACTGGGTTCATAGAATGGCCAGAGTAAACTAGGAAGTTGTGGTGCACCTGAGCACTGTGCACAATAAATTTCACTTTTTTCTTTTTAGGAATCAAAGGGGTCTATAGGTAGAAGAAAAAAAAGGGGTTTGTAACCATTTGTTTAGATGGATGAACGATCTTTATACTATTTTTCTTTTGCTCTTTTTCCCCCCCTTCTCTAGAGTGAGGATAACTACTTATTGAGGTTTAGAATAGTGCTTCTCAACTGGACCTGGTTGGACCATATAACATTTTTTGGAGCCCAGACAGTCAAAAAATATTTAACTGATAGTTTGGATCATAGGAGGAAGGGTGGAGAAGCTCTCCAAGTAGTTTAGACTAATGAGAAGAGTCCCTTTAGTTTTGAATTCAGTTTTCTTTCTCATAGACATACTAAGGTTAAAGAGCCCAGTCTGCCCTACTATTTACCCATAGCTGGAGGGAGAAGTGTTGGATTTTACCTTTCCCAAGGGTATTAACACTATGTGAAATACAAACAGCCACATCCAGGATTTGAACTTGTCTCACTGTGTCCATTTTCTATGATGGTAACCATTTCACCATGTGCCTCCAACAATTATGAAAATACAATAGGATTTTAAAATTTCAAATGGACTGAGTAAAATATGAATCAAAGGGGTTTATATTTAAAATATAGTTTTGTCATCCACAGATACCATGTTTTGACATATCAGGTCTCCTCAGTGTGGCTAGATTTAGCAGGCTACCTCTGTCCGAGCTAGATTCCCAATTGATTTTTCATCAGTCAGGGTTCTTAACCACTGTGCCATCAGCTACCTGCAGGCAAGGGGTAGAATTTAACTGATAAATACATACATTGGCATATATATATTACAACTGCTAGAGAGCTCACATCTGTTTTATAGGAGAGCCTTGTCATTTAAGCTTAATTCGCAACTGACAGTCAAATCTTTTCCCCAGAGAAGGGGTTGGGAGCATATATTTTGACATCGACAGATACAGTATTTCAACATATCATGTCTTCTCAGTGTGGCTAGACTAAGCAGGCTACCTGCAGCCGGGGCAGAAACCCAACTGGTTTCTCATCAACCACTTGGCAGCAAGTCATTATTTAACAGGTTTTGTTAAAGTCCATGGAATAGTTCTTCTCTATAATTTTCAAGTGTAAACATTCAAGTTTTCTTGTTCTTTTCTGTACATCGGAATCAAGATGATAGAGAAAATGTCATATATTTTTTAACCAAGTGCTTTCAACCATTTCACTAGTCGTCCTCAGGGGGGATTATTCATTTTAGTGATGGTTTGGTGTGAGTTTTATTCCTTTGGAAGCATTTGAAATGAAATAGCATTTAACACCAGCAACAATATACTAAACATCTTTAATAACTAATGCACTAACTTTAGCAACCCTCCTACAATAGGCTCTCCTAACTGAATAACCCACAAAAAAACTTCCAAAGGTATAAAACTCACACCAAACAAACAATCATTACAAAACTTTTAAAATTCTCTATCCACTCATTCACACTTCTATGTGGTATTGCACTGTTCATATTATGCTAAAAGTCCCTGATGGATTCCAGCCCCTGACACTCCTTCCAGCTAGAGAAACTGGGTCACTTTCTTGGTGCATACTGCTAATGGAGCAGCCATGTTTACATTCTAAAGACAGCAAGCAAAATGATGCGATCACGCTCAAACTTTGACAATGTGACTACTATGGTGCCAACTATAAGCATGTATGTGCAGTGTGACAATGATAAAGATATGGCAAAAGTGCGGATAATTTTAGACTCACCCTCATTTTTATTACTACATTTACTCCGTCTTATTGTGGCTTTTTATCATATCTGGTTTAATAATCTTCATTATTACTATTTTTTACTTCATCTCATCCCACCTATGGGTTAAATAGTATCGCTACTGTCCTTCTACAAAGATGGCTTTGGCATTAAATAACCCATGAGGGTTGATATGCCATCAAATAAAGAAACTAGACCAAATCAATTTCATTTTATTATTGTGGCTTTTTATCATCTCCCTCTGGGTTGATGCATTTTTCCACAATTTGTGCAAACAGTGCAAAATCAGAAAGTAGCTTTTGATGAGATTTGAACTTTCATCCTATCCCTTTGGAGGGCCACAGAAGATTTGATGATTAAGCAGAGCACAAATCTATTTTACCACTCTCTATACCATTAGCTCAGTCAGTAGAGCGTTTGGCTAGAAAGCCCAAGGTTCCTAGTTCGATACCGACCCTTGCCAACTCAGTGTGTAAGTAGCACAGGGATCTGTGTGGTAAAGTAAGGAGCTAATGGTAGGCGTGGCGCTCCACCTCAGATGCAAAAACAATCTCTTTGGTCTAATGCTAGTGGAAAGGGGATAGACTCCCTCGTTGATTGGCTGATACTGACTTTAGGCCACCCGACGACTTATAGAGTGATATTATTTTTTTTTTTAAAGCAAGATATGCTCAGAGATACTAATAGGTATGCGTCCTGCGTCCCTGACGCACAAAAATCTAAAAGGACGCAGTAAAATCATATCCATGCATCCCAGTGTTTTTCTTTTTTCTTCCTTCAAGCTAACTGTTATAAGATGTTCTCCTATGGACTAATACACGTGGACACACCAGTGTTGGTTGACCAGTAAAATCTTATATTCATCAGCTGTGTACTGACACTAGATGCCATCTAGGAGATTTTGCAAGAGTGATGGTTGATGGGAACGGATTGCAAGAGTCAAAGGAATCCATGCTATTGGCCCATTTTGCACACTGATTCTTATTACTTTTTCTTGCTACCTGTCCCTCATGGAAAGTCCTCCTCACAGTATCCAGTATCCAAACAGAGCTGATTAATGTAAGTTTTTGCTAGTCGCCTACTCTGGTGTGTCTGTGTAGGTGTTCACAGGAGAATGTCACTTATTAGTTTGTCCTTACTTCCCCTGCAGTGTCCATCATGTCTTGTATAATTTACATAGTTTTTCTGCCTTTTAAAAAAAAAATTTTTTGTAACATGCAGCTTCCACAGAGATGTTGATAGGTACGCATCCTGCGTCCCAGTGTTTTCCTTTTTTCTTCCCTCACCATTTCAAGCTAACTGTAAATACATTTCAATAGTTTCTTAGAAATGAATTACACAGGATAGTTTACAAGGCAGGAGTTAGGCAAATTTTCCCAGGGACTCATTCAAAACAAATATATGCATCATAGGATGCACTAAATCAAAAAGCTACCAGCATCACTGCTTTCAGGATTTGTTTAGGACAGCACACAATATCCTTTTGTAGTTCCCATCTAGCTTTTTTTTCCAATTGTTTTAAGTCAGAATGATGCAGCCATACAGTAGCACTGACATGGGGGCAGGCCTTGACAAAAAAAGTTATTATAAAGTAGTAAAAATACTTCTTGCAAATTAATTGTGCATCCATATATATATATATATATATATATATATATATATATATATACACATCTATCAGTTGGAGGTGCATAGTGTAATGGTTTGATTAATAGGAAATGGACTCGTTGACCCAAGTTTAAATCCTGGATGAGGCTGTTTGCATTTCACTAATAATAAATAAATAAATTTCACTTTAACTAATTTAGAAGGAAATGGTGGGGAAAGAAAAAAAAACATTGGGAAGCATGGATATGATTTTTATGCGTCAGTGATGATGCATATCTACCAGCGTGTGTGTGTGTATGTATATATATATATATATATATATATATATATATATAAAATTTCATTTTTTTGTTGAGACTTACTTGTTTAGTTCTGGCACCTAGACCTTCCCTGACCTCTCATTTGTCAGAATCAGATTGGTGAGATGCGATCTTTATGGACCTTGTTTGAATGATTCCTCACAATTTTAGAGCAAATGGCACAGAAGACCCAATAGAGAAGCTTGGCATAGAATTTTGGAAGTGCATAAAATTCATAGCCACTCTCATCTGAGATGTCTTTTCTCACAACTGCAGATTCTACAATATTTCTGATGACCAATTTTTTGATGGCTTTGTTTTTAGGCACTACAGCTAGCACAGTTTGTACAATAAATGTACTTTATGTGATCATGGCCTTTCTTGCTACAACCATTATTTTTCCTTTTTAGAAGTCATCTTGTTGGCTTTTAGTGTACTTGTCACTGTGTCTGTGGAAAATGTGTGACAAACAAGGGAATCTCCTTCCTCTGATTGGGATATGCATGTGGGGTTTGGAGACTGGTTGTAAATTTCTTATTCCTTTGTTACTCTTTCAATGAATTCAACACTTGGTGAATTTGTTGGGTGGAACCGACTCAACCGACCGAAGATAAATGCCGTCACAGAAACTTGAAGATGATGAGCTCAGTTAGTAGAGCATCCACCTCCGAATCACAAGGTTTTAGGTTTGGTACCGGCCTTCAACAATTCAGCACATGAGTAACACAGTGTAGATCTGTGTGGTAAAGTGGGGAGCTGATGGTAGGCGTGTTGCTCCACCTCAGACACAAGAACAATCTCCTTGGTCTGGTGCTACTGAAAAGTGGATTGTCTGGCTGGGGTACAGGTGTTAAGCTGTGTTAATTATTATTCTATGTAACTGTCACCATTGACCAGGACTTAACCTGCAGCCAAGAGATAACTATCAGAACTGTCTTAACCCAACGCCTTTATCCACTGCTATGTGTCCAATTGGCTGAAACATTGTGCAGATAACAATAAAGATTCGGACAATAGTCCGAATAATCCAAATAATACTAATTATCAAGCCTCATCTCAAAAATTCAGAGAAATAATTTTCAGCTTGAAGTCAAATTTTCAAGTAATTGAAATTCAAAACAATATTTTTAATTGATCCCACAAAAAGTACAGAACATAAGAAATAAAACCTGATTATTATGGTTTTGTATTAATTCATGTCAAAGGTTAACAATATTACATTACTCCAGACGTTGTTCATGGCACAACTGAGAGCCCAAACTGGAGGCCTGTTTTAAATGTCCTTTGATCCAATGAGAACAGAGCATTTTAGTTTCAGTTTCAATTTGAGCCAGCCACTCCAGTGTTGTTGGCTTAAGAAATTTATAGAAATTTTTACTTAAATTTGGAATATCATTTATCATTTGAATAAAGGGTTTTAGTGAGACCTGTAAATAGTGTGAATGTTTCTCTTTCAACTTTATGTAGATCATATCTTTTACCAAAAATCTTAATTATCTCTTTGTTTTCTTTAATACTTATCAGTGTCCCTAACAATATTTCATATTTTCATTAACTTTCAATGCATCTTATCTCAGGGATTGGTCAAATTGTTATTCTAGGTATTTTCAAAAATAGTTAACTTAATTTTCAATAGGCCTCCAGTTCTGGCTCTCATTTGTGCCTGGAGTATGCAACAAATAAAAAACAATGTGGGTCTCTATTCCTTAATTATTTGTAACTTTTTTACAGATTTTGATAAATTTAAAATAAGAAAATTTACCTTACCCAAATGATGTAAAAATTCCTTTAATAGTTGGTTATAATTATTTAATAATTTTTAAAAATCTCCCCAGGATAATGAACACTGTTAATCTTGAACTCTGTTCTATCATATATATATATATATATATATATATATATGGGAGAGGTCCCCTTTGATCAATCAGCTGGTAACGTCAAGCCCTAGCACCTATATGATTGCCCCAAACCTATTGTCCTTATGGCAAGCCCATACCCTTTTTATCATATGGGTGCTAGAAGGTGGTGGCTGAGGGTCTACATGTCCTGGGAATGATGTTAAACTCTATCTGATGGTGAGTTTCCAGTTTTGGAGGTTTGGGGAATGTGGAGCACTCCTTCATCACCATTGCTCCCTGGTCCACTCTGACCCAGAGTGGTAGTACCTGTTAGGGTCCCATCTATGGGTTAAATAGAAAAATGTATTTATAAAAATTAAAAAAAAAAAAATGACTATCCATTAAGAATAAAATTATTTCAAAATTTTATCGGCATTAAATGACCCACTGAGGTTGATATGCCGTAAAACAAAACAAACCAAATATATATGAGGGGGGGGGTTAAAATAGGAATATGAATCCGACAATATATAGAAATATGAAAAACAAAATGTTCCAAAAAGATGAATTTATTATGTTTATGTTGATGTTTAAACGTTTTGGTTTAAATAAAACCTTCTTCAGGACAATATGATATAAAGAAGAGAAAAAGATTTTTGGTTGTTTAAAAGGTGATGGATGTTTTTGAATGACTTAAGTTGGAAATATGTAGAAAAAGGTTCATAACTGTTCATTTATTAGCATTCAAATTCAATGTTCATGACATGATTGGTTCATGTGAAAAACGAAAGTAAAGATGTGATTGGAATACAGGAGATCGAAAGCCAAGACATGATTGGCACATGAAATGTTAAAAATGTGTGACGTATTCCTTACAGATACCAATGTTTAAAAGACGAGAAAAGTATTGTCTGAATTTTTGAGAAAGTAGAAGGAATAAGAAAAATATAGAAAAAGAAAACAAAAAGTTTGTACATAACTAGGGTAGGTGTAAATCCTATAAATATTCAATGTGATTAAAATATTATCTACGTACTTATATTAAGTAGTCTATGTTTATATTAATAAATAGAACGATGCTTATATTGTTGGAGGTGCGTAGTGTAATGGTTAGAGTCGTAGGAAATGGACTTGTCGACCCGAGTTCAAATCCTGGACGAAGCTACAGTTCACATAGAACTAATACCCTTTGGAAAGGTATGAATCCAAATACTCTCCCTCCAGCTATGGGTAAATAGTAGGGCAAACTGGGCTCTTTAACCTTGGTTAGGTAACCAGTATAGGAGAAGGAAAACTCTGAATTCAAACCTGTTAAATCCGCTTGGGGTGGTCACTACTAGAATAGGCTCAGTCCTAATTAGTGATCTATTTCATTAATTTTTAATTCTATAAATAAACCCACAATAAGGATAAATGAAAGGATAGGATTGGAATAAATTTAATATTCAAGAGGCGACAAGAAATATGAATTACTATGAAAAAATAATTCTGGTTTGGTGTGTTTTTAAGAACTAATGTTCCTAAAGGGAAATTTACTTAACAAAAAATCTCATTAACCTATAAAATCCGATGTTGGCGTTTGTATGATTCCTTGTAAAGACTGCAATAAAAAATATATCTGTGAAACTTCTAGAAGGCTTTAGAAACGTTTATATTAGTACAGACGTGATATTAGTTTAGGTAATTTTAACAACGCACTTATCCAACATATATCACAAACAAATCATCACGTTAATTTCAATAATGCCACAATATTAGCTCATATCCATAATAAAAGATTGAGACATATTTATAAAGCCGGCACAATTTTGCATTTACTAACCCTTAATAATTGTCATGGATTTTTCAACATATCCCCTTTCATTAATAATTAAAATTTATTATTCTATGAATTTTGACTTAAACACTCATTCAGAGATGCTGATCAGTACCCTGACACACAAAAATCTAAAAGGATGCAGTAACATCGTATCCATGCACCCCAGTGTTTTTCTTTTTTCTTCCCTCTCCATTTCAAGTTAATTGTAAATACATTTAAATAGTTTCTTAGAAATGAATTACAATAGATAGGTTACAAGGTAGGAGTTAGACGGCTTTAGTTGGGACCCATAAATTTTCCCAAGGACTCATTCAAAGCAAATATGTGTGTCCCAGGATGCACTAAATCAAAAAAGCTATCAGTATCACTGCTCATTGATAAACTTATGCAATTCCTGAGGGTATGGTGATGTAAGCAGTGATGTAGTTTTGGTTACAGACAGACATCGAATCTCCTTTATAATATAAGAGGAGAATGTTATCCCCCACCCCTCGGGGAGCAGTGATGGGTATCCCTAATAGTTGATATATATGTTAGTTTTGTATATTAGTTTTTCAGGTGATCCAATTGTTTATTCATTTTGAAACTATTTTGATACTTTCTGGATTAAATTCCTCGGATCAGGATTGATTGTTGCTGGGTGACCTTTTTTTTTTTCTTTTTTTTTTTCTCCTCCTTTCTTCATATCTTATGATAATGGAGGTACGGTGTCTGTCTGTAACCGAAACTGTCACAATACTCTCAGGTATTGCGTAAGTTCATCAATGAGTATTTAATTTATAGTCAAAATCATGCATTTAAAATGCTGCAATGTGTCTTATACATCATTAAGAAATAAAAATTTACAGGTATGGTTAATTTGCATACTGGTTTTAACAAAACCGGGTTTAATATATACTTGGTGTTATTGTCTCTAGTATTATTGTTTTCTCTAATGTGTTTTAAATCAATCCTATGAAGGATTTTTATATAGAAACCAATTGAAATATAATTAAAATAAGTGTAGTCTTTTTATGTTCTTATCTAATTTTGTCTTTGTAATTTAATATATTTCATTACATTAAAACTTAAATACTTATGGTCGGAGGACGCATATTCTTGCTAGTCTAAGATAATGGAGAAAAAAAAAAATCAATTTTCCTAACTTTTTATCTTGAGCTAAAAGCCCAAGTGTCTTCATGCTTTAAGTAGATTCCTACGTGATGTATTGCATAGCATGAGTTTTCTTTTTACTATAGAATTTTTCAGGAATGCTTGAGAATCTCTGGTAGTAATGAGGGGGGGGAGGTACACCTGACTCTCCTGTTTACGGTGAAGGGGGGGAGGTGCTAAGATGATTTATGTGACTCTTCCAACAGTAACAACAGTTTTTTTTTTCTTATCATAATGGAGATTGTGTGTCTGCCTGTAATCAAAACTGTCACCACAGATGTCACAATTCCCTTAGTTATTTGTTATTCACAATGCTTATTAAATAATCATTATTCAATTTTAATTAGCATCTTATTTTGTAATGATATCGTAAGTAAGTAAAATCATCGGGGTGGTCTAGAGTCTGTATCAGCCAATCAGCAAGGGAGTCTAGCACTAGACCAAGGAAATTGTTTTTTGTGTCTGAGGTGGAGCGCCACACCTACCATCAGCTCCTTACTTTACCGCACAGATCCCTGTGCTACTCATACGCTGAGTTGGCGAGGGCCAGTATTGAATTAGGAACCGTGTGGTTTCTAGCTGAACGTTCTACCGACTGTGCTAACCCAGCCTTTAGATATACTATTTACTAAAGTCTAGCTAATTTAGTTTTATTTCAAAACAACCCATTTATTAATGCGTTTAAAATCCTGCTATGTGTGACCCCCCCCCCCCATGGGGCCACCAGTTGGCCATAGGTGGCAACTCGTGATGCTTAAGAACAGAATCGTGGTGGATGAGTAGTCCATGACATGCAACACTCCACTTAGACCCTTACTTAGGCTAGATGGGCGGTCCAATCAATCGGCTGGTCACATCAAGCCCTCGCACTTATGATTGCCCCAACCCTTTTTATCATATGGGTGTTATAAGGCGGTGGCTGAGGGTCTTTATGTCCTAGGAATGACGTTAAACTCTATCTGATGGTGAGGTTCCAGTTCTGGAGGTTTGGGGAATGTAGAGCACCCCTTCATCACCATTGCTCTCTAGTCCACTCTGACTCGGAGTGGTAGTACCTGTTAGGGTCTCATCTATGGGTTAAATAGAGAAATGTGTTTACAAACAAAATTGAGTATCCATTAAGAATGAATGTATTTCAAAAATTTGTTGGCATTAAATGACCCATTGAGGTTGATATGCCATAAAACAAACCAAACCACTCCCATGTATAATTTTATATAGAAATCAATTAATTAGAGCAAACACTGACATGTTCACACAAAAATACATGTTTTCCCTGTTAATAAGCTTACATTAGGAGAAACAAAATTATAAACACACATTCAGTGGATATTTCTCGTAAAACACATTAGTTTGGATCATAGATATAATTTACTTTTGCTCGTCCCGTTCTGAATATGGTGAGGCATGTGGCAGGAATGAAAGCTAATTATATAGTTCTCGGATATAATAATACTAAAGTTGGCAAAGTGGCCTATTGTCTGTATCAGCTGGTTAGTGAGGGAGTCTATCTGTTTTTTACTAGCACTGGACCAGGGAGATTGTTTTTGCATCTGAGATGGAGCACCACCCCTACCATCAGCTCCCCACTCCACTGTACAGATCTAAACTGTGCTACTCATACACTGAGTTGGTGAGGGAATGTATCAGATTCAGAACATCGTGGTACTTAGGTGGATGCTCTAAGCTAAACCAGTCCACTGTAAAAACAAATGGTGCGTCTTTTATACACGCGCGGGGAAAATGGTGCGTCTTTTATACAAATAATCATAGTAATTTCTTTTAATCTTATTTGCATACAAAGTCTGATGAAAATGTATTGAGATCAAAGCTTTAGATTTTAAAAAATCTAAATGAAAATCTTTTTACATCAACTTGATGATCTTGAAAGTTTTGACTGGTTTTATGCCAATGAAATATAAAACAATGATTGCCTAGTGAAAAAAAAAAGAAATAAAAATCATGTCATTTAGGATATGACTATGAGGTTTTATGTATTTACTAACCCTTCCCTGCCCTTTTGGCTTGGGTAGTAGAATATGCCAATTGCACATCTGCAGAGGGGTAAAAAAAAAACCTAATGAGACCACCTGTTGGCCATGGGTATTACCTCACATCACACGTATGTCGGTATGACACAACATTGTTTAATGTGGGACCACCCATGAGCCAAAGCTCATGGGATGGCGGGTGCAAAAAATGCGTCGATCCAATCTGCATTCCCTCTCAAAGTGGGCACTTCAGGCACTGGGCAATAAACCGAGCCCTGCCCGTTTAAATCAAAGGGGCAGCTGTTGCCTGGGGAGATGGCCCCTGGGATCACGCCATTAATTAGCGTAGCCCTACCCCAAAGAGCAGGGTATTTGTTGGCCATGGATAGCAACCTATGATGCTTAAGGACAGAATTCTATTTGCTCAGCAGTACTTGGGCTAGATGGGTAGTCAGAGAGGTCTCCTCTGATCAATCAGCTGGTTATGTCAAGCCCTAGCTATATGATTGATATTTTATATAATGATAAACATACAAATGTCCCCTTTCATACAATGTAACAACTATTATCAGACAAAGGTAGATGCATCTCATTTAAAAGATGATCCTTGTTGATATTATATAAATACTTCAAATCAAATATGAATAGTTCAAATCAAAATAACTAAATTATTTATGCATATGAACTTCTGCCTAGGATCAGTGTGTAGTATATATGCACTGTGTCTAAGATAAGAGATATTTCAGGACTCTTAAAAATTCTCGAAGCAAGTAATTTTGGATTAAAAAGATGAGAACAACAATTGAAGATAAAGAAACACATATTCAAAGGTACAAAAAGGGTTGCAAACTTGTGGCGTTTGCTAGCTAGACTTATCTTGCTGAGAGTGAGATGAAGGTGAAGGTAGCACAGGATGAAACCACTCGCTGGTTGACAAGGTAAAAGGAGCACTTGAAAATTGCGTCTCGTTGGTTGAAGGGCTCTACGATAAGTGACTTTCCTCAAGGGGTTTAATTTAGGCTCAATATCATATATTGGCGATTCACCCTCTGGTGCCAGGGGGAGATAATTTAACTACAATTTTCCCGATAAAGATTAGAGCATAATTTCCCAGTTTTCAGGCTGGGATCGGTGTCTAGTATCTGATCCTCTTCCTCAAGTTATATATAAGATTATAAAATAAAAGTAAAAAAAAAGAGTAAATTTATGAAATTACTAGAAAGGCTGTCTGATGTTGCCTGGGTAGAGGGAATAACATTATCTATAAAACAGTAGGTATTTATCCAATCTATTCACCATGGGTAGGATGTTACTCAAGGGTTCAAGTAGGGGGCATCCAGTGTGAATCTAACTTGTTATTCATTAGTAATGGATCATGTGCAACTATCTTGCTAAACTTTTACACCATGATGCGACCTCACCTATAACAAATTGATTCCAATTCTATCCTCTCGCATATATTCAATTTGAACAACTTAATATAAAAATGCAGATGTTAATACCCCAATTCAATATTAAGATTTATATCTAATTTAATTATGATAGAAAAATTTATACTAAAATATCCTATTTTCCTTATAATTTTGGTTACAAACAGGTGCACAGATTTAATATTATGATTATCATCATCATGTCATGCTGATAGCATGGATTCTCATGACTCTCTTTTACCAACCATCCCTATCAGCCATCGTTCTTAGCAAGTCCTTTTCATGACATCCAGTATCTGTACAGAGCTTCTCAATGTAAATCTTTTGCTGGTCAGCCCACTCAGGCATGTCCATGTGTAATATTGTCCATAGAAGAACATC
The DNA here is from genome assembly GCA_023376005.1 of Doryteuthis pealeii. Taxonomy (NCBI): domain Eukaryota; kingdom Metazoa; phylum Mollusca; class Cephalopoda; order Myopsida; family Loliginidae; genus Doryteuthis; species Doryteuthis pealeii. The sequence goes on from CM042176.1 coordinate 38,300,423, forward strand.
ACTTATGTGTTTGTCCTAATTTGTCCAAGGAAATTCTTGTCTATAAGTAGCAAGAATATGTTCCCTCTGGATTTAAGTTTTAATGTAATGAAATATATTGAATTAGAAAGACTAACAAAATTAAATAAGAATGCATATAAAAAGATTACTTATTTTAATTATATTTTAATTGGTTTCTCTTCATTCATATGATTGATTTTAATATGTCAGAATAAAACAATAAAATTAGAGATCAATAACACCAAGTAATTATTCATTAAACCCGGTTTTGTTAAAACCAATATGCAAATTAACCACACCATATGTTGTGTAAACCTTTATTTCTTAGTGATATATAAGACACAATTTTTTTATGTTCATCTCTATACTTGGTCTACTCTGTGAGTAGACAAAGTATTTGTAATTGCACCAAAAAATTTGGCACAAAAATCCTGTAAAAAAAATTGCCAAAGACAATCACAGTAATTAAAACTTGGAAATCCAAAATTTCAATATATTAAGGTCCAAATTCGGCCTGAAATATTTTTAATTTGCTCGTGGTGTCGGCCTGATTCCAAAATGGTATGATATATTAGGTTATGGCCTCTAGGAGTGAATTTGAAAAAAATATTACACACTGACATTCACATTTATTATTTAGATGTACAAGTGTGTCAAAAAATTATCGAGATTTTTTGTACTTTGACACACCTTGTATTCTGAAAAAATTAACGTTCCATTCACTATTCATTTCTATCTTGGTAGATACAGCTTCAATCTCGATACTTTTATGACACATCTTGTATGATAAACTGTTATTAGTTGTGGCACAGTGCCAGAAGTATAGGGCACCCAGTTAGAATCAAACTCTTTAGCAATGATCTATGAGTCAATTTTGTTGACCATTACACTACATAAGGTATCTTGCAATAAACTGTTATAACATGTTTTTTGGGAGTAGGTGAGTTGTATATGTATCCAACCTGAAGTTGTACCTTTTAGGGTCAGATAGATCTGTTTATAAATTGTTTTTATTAGATTGGAATAGTTGATAGCATATAACCGTGTGCAAAAACCTAAACAAAAAAATGTAAATATAAACAATGTACATAATTCTCTAACCTCTAGGTATAAAATAACCCCATACAAGTTATGCCATTAAAATCAATCATTCATAAATAGAAAATAACAATGTGACTATATCAGTTGAGACTTTTACATAGAATCAGATGTGTGTGCTCTGTGTAACTTTATATTTTTAAGTTAATTTTACCTAGTATTATTATTTGTATTATTCGGACTATTGTCCTCATCTTGATTGGATTCATTCCTTTCCCAAGGGTATTAGCACTATGTGAACTGTAGCTTTGTTCAGGATTTGAACTCTGGTTGACCAGTCCATTTCCTACAACTCTAACCATTACACCACACACTGCTTCAAAATTTACCTTGTATCACATCCAACCCAAGAGGTAAATATGTATATTCTTGTGTAATGAATACCCCCATCCCCATTTGAGATGAATTTTTCAACTCAAAAACAAGGGGTCATTCATTATGAGAACATTTTTTTGAAACCTCGAAGCTTACTTTGTCTCTAGGCCTAATCTGGCCTTAACTTCAATCTAAAGTGTCCCCACATAGCTTCTCCAGGCTATTAGTCAAAATAATGTTTTTGCTTAACATTGTTTACTATTTATAATATCTGTACAAATATTATGAATAGTAAATAAAGTTACATAAAAAGTTCAGTATCTTAATTAAAAGCCTTTGTTTAGCTACATCAAGGTCTAGACTACATTGTTTATTTATAGTATTGCATTGATTTTGATTGTATTACACTAGTTTTGAAAGTATAAATAAGTGTTTAAATGTAAATAATATTTTTAAAAAAAATGTATATATGGCATATATATATATATATAAGATATAGTAGTATATGCTTACAAAGAATAGCATCGGCCATGCTCTATCTTTCAAAGGGAATAATATCAATATATACAGTTTAAAAAATACATTAACATTACATTTATTATAAATATTAAAATGTACTCTACAACTTTTTAAACTTTATTTACCTTGTATATGTAGTGGAAATAGATTTTTTTTTTTTCTGAAGTGATCACAGTCACTTTATAAACTAATGGAATATACTGCTGACTATTTGATTTTTTTAATTAAAAAAAGTTTTTTTCCTGTATATTTGTCCATTGCAGGGAGATAGACTGTATACAGTAATAATAAACTCTTGATATTATTAGTGTGTGTTGGGAAAACATAGGAACATTGAATAATTTGATTTCAGTCTTTCCGGATTGTCAGGATTACTTGTATTTAAAAAAAATCAAGATTTCAGAAAATTTGCAAAAAAATTTTTTTTTCCCTAAATATTTTTTTTTTCTTTCATTTTCAGTTAAAATTTTGGTGATTGAAAATTAGAAATAAACATTTTTTCCCCACAACATAATAAAAATATTTTTTTTTCTTTTCTTTAATTTTTCAGTTAAAAAATATCCAGAGTGTCATCCGATTAACCAAAGAAAAGTTGGAGGATATGAACAAAGAATTTGGGCGGCATCAACACCCACATCCATTGTACATTCAAGTAAGATTTGATTTCTCGTTCATCAGTAACCCCTAGCAAATATATGCACCTCCGGGTGCAAGTATTTAAGTTTTAATGTAATAAAATATCGTATTAAATTAGAAAGGCTAATGAAACTAAACAAAAATGCATTTGGGCGGTATATCGAATAAATAGAACAACTGAAATTTACTTCCATCACTCTCGTCTTTCATTTTTATTTTTTCAAGTAAGAATAAAATGACAGTTATTCTTTCTTGTTAATGGATTTCATTAAGATTCATTGAAGAGATTGTTGCTTATATTCATCAAAATAAAACCAAACAGTTAGAAATCAATAATACTAAGCACATATTTATTAAAATCACATTTTTAATATCAATATGCAAATTAGCCTTCCCATTCACACTGCCATTTTGTTGTATATATAAATACAATTGCATGTTGTTAATATGTAAATATACTTAACAGTATTAATAATGTAAAACAATTTTATTAATAATTGAGGTTTGAATAAAAAATAAAATCATTGAGAATGTGATGTCAATAACTAAGGGAATTGTGACTTGAGTAGTAATATAGTTTCGGTTACAGACAGACAAACACACAATCTCTATTATAATAAGATATATATATACAAGCAGAGACTCAGTAAAATCATATCCATGCATCCCAGTGTTTTTCTTTTTTCTTCTCTCACCATTTCATGCTAACTGTAAATACATTTCAATACTTTCTTACAAATAAATTACACAGGATAGGTTACAAGGTAGGAGTTAAGCAGCTTTGTTTCCCCAGATCATAAATAAAAACCCTACAATCTATTAAGAAACATTAATTGGGACACATAAGTTTTCCTGGGGACACATAAATATGTGCGTCCCAGGATACTCTAAATCAAAAAACTATCCGCATCACTGCATCAGTAACCCTTAAAAAAAATAATTTATAATAGGCAGAGATGCAGATAGGTATACATCCTGCATCCCTGATGCACAAAAATCTAAAAGGATGCAGTAAAATCATATTCATGCATCCCAGTGTCTTTTCTTTTTTTCTTCCCTCCCCATTTAAACCTAACTTTAAATACATTTCAATAGCTTCTTAGAAATGAATTACACATAGGTTACAAGGTAGGAGTTAGACAGCTTTAGTTGGGACTCCTAAATTTTCCTGGTGATTATATGCCAATGTCTCGGTTATTATGAGACAGAATTAGTGTTCGGAATAAATTTGACATATTTCTATTTGGTTATATTTCTCCATAGGTTGGGGGTATTGACACACCCTACACATCATTTAAAACCTTGGACCCTTCTTCATTCATATCCGTGATGACAGATAGAATGGATGACTGGAACCCACATGAAGAGAATAACTTGTATCATGATGATCTGCACCGTCCATCAAAATAAGGAGATTATGCTTGCTGCCCAATGTTCCCTGAACACTGTAAAAACAATCAGGCATGAACTGGAGAATTGCAATTGAGACTACAAGGCTGTGGCTAGAAGAAAGCAACATAGCAAATGATCTGATTGCATTTGTACAGCAGAATTCCTCGAAAATCTGCAGAAAGGTTATCAAGTTGAATTCAGATGCCTACCTGGAGTTGCTAAACACTGTAGTCAAGCCCTGGATAAAAAGGGTAGCCAATGATAGTCCATATGTATGGCAGCAGGATTCAGCCCTCTGCCACATCTCTGGGGGAAAAGTAAAAAATGGTTGTCGGCAAATTTTTATGACTACACCAGTCCAATGTTTGGCCTCCAAACTCCCTAGATCTTAACCCCATGAATTATTATGTATGTGGCGCTGTTGAGAAAGACACCAATCGCTGTGCAAGTACTACAAAAGCCCATTTAATTGAGAGAATTAAGGTAGTTTTAAGACCCTTCCCAGGGAAACTGTAATATCAGTTTGCTCCAGGTTCTGGAGCAGGATAGTCTGTGATTGACGCTAATAGTTGTTATTTTGAGTGAGACTTGTTGACAGTTCATAAAATTTTAGTTACCAAGCACTTTTTCTTTTTCCTTATGAAACTCAAATTTCTCCCGAACACCCTGTATATGTCAATGTCTGTTATTATGGGAGAGAAGTAGTGTGAAATATATATGCCAATGTCTCAGTTATTATGGGACAGAAGTAGTGTAAAATATATATGTCAATGTCTCAGTTATTATGGGACAGAAGTAGTGTGAAATATATATGCAATGTCTCAGTTATTATGGACAGAGTAGTGTGAAATATATATGTGAAATATATATGTCAATGTCTCAGTTATTATGGGACAGAAGTAGTGTGAAATATATATGCCAATGTCTCAGTAATTATTAAGTAATTATGGGACAGTAGTGTGAAATATATATGCAATGTCTCAGTTATTATGGACAGAAGTAGTGTGATGAAGAAGTAGTGTGAAATATATATGCCAATGTCTCAGTTATTATGGGACAGAAGTAGTGTGAAATATATATGTCAATGTCTCAGTTATTATGGGACAGAAGTAGTGTGAAATATATATGTCAATGTCTCAGTTATTATGGGACAGAAGTAGTGTGAAATATATATGCCAATGTCTCAGTCTCAGTTATTATGGGACAGAAGTAATATGCCAATGTCTCAGTTATTATTATGTCAATGTTTCAGCTATTACGGGACAGAAGTAGTGTGAAATAAATCAATGTCTCAGTAATTACGGGAGAGATGCAGTGTGAAATATATATGTCAATGTCTCAGTTATTATGGGACAGATGTAGTGTGAATATATATGTCATTGTTTCAGTTATTATGGGACAGTAGTACTGTAAAATATATATGTCAATGTCTCAGTTATTATGGGACAGAATTAGTGTAAAATATATATGTCAATGTCTCAGTTATTATGGGACAGAATTAGTGTGAAATATATATGTCAATGTCTCAGTTATTATGGGACAGAAGTAGTGTGAAATATATATGTCAATGTCTCAGTTATTATGGGACAGAATTAGTGTGAAATATATATGTCAATGTCTCAGTTATTATGGGACAGAAGTAGTGTGAAATATATATGCAATGTCTCAGTTATTATGTAAATGTCTCAGTATTATGGGACAGAATTAGTGTGAATATATATGTCAATGTCTCAGTAATTATGGGACAGAATTAGTGTGAATATATATGTCAATGTCTCAGTTATTATGGACAGAATTAGTGTGAATATATATGTCAATGTCTCAGTTATTATGGGACAGAATTAGTGTGAAATATATATGTCAATGTCTCAGTTATTATGGACAGAAGTAGTGTATATATGCCAATGTCTCTGTCAATGTCTCAGTTATTATGGGACAGAAGTAGTGTGAAATATATATGTCAATAGTTATTATGGGACAGAATTAGTGTGAATATATATGTCAATGTCTCAGTTATTATGGGACAGAATTAGTGTGAATATATATGTCAATGTCTCAGTAATTATGGGACAGAATTAGTGTGAATATATATGTCAATGTCTCAGTTATTATGTGAAATATATGTCAATGTCTCAGTAATTATGGGACAGAATTAGTGTGAATATATATGTCAATGTCTCAGTTATTATGGGACAGAATTAGTGTGAATATATATGTCAATGTCTCAGTTATTATGGGACAGAATTAGTGTGAAATATATATGTCAATGTCTCAGTTATTATGGGACAGAAGTAGTGTGAAATATATATGTCAATGTCTTAGTTATTATGGGACGGAATTAGTGTGAAATATATGTCAATGTCTCGGGTATTAAGGGACAGAAGTAGTGTGAAATATATATGCCGATGTCCCACACTAACAAACCATTGTTAGTGGGTTAGATTCTCACTGGGTGCCACATAATTCAGTCTTGTGCCATTGCTAAGCTTAGTAAATAACAGACTTGTATACTAAAAGATATAAAATCATTTGAATTTAAATGTGAACTGTGTTCTATATTTCTATTTAGTAAATGTGTAATAGGGGAAGGAGTCCCCTGTGGCTAAATATTATTTTATTTATATTTTATTTATATATGAAGATTTTATTTATATTTGAGAAAAAATATTTCTGGCATCCCATCAGGGTTTTTTTTACATGGGGATTTTTATGGGTCATTCCGCGAGGATCCAACTTGTGATTAGTAATTATGGATCTGCGAGACTGACTTTTTTATCCCACCTCTACCCAGGTGACACCTTCTAGTTTATACTAAATTTAACATTTGTTCAACGTTTTATCTGGTTTGTTGTGAAGCTGATAGCTTTTTGATTTAATGCATCCTGGGACACATATTTGTTTTGAAATCGTCACCAAGAAAATTGAAATGGTGCAGGAAGAAAAATGAAAAACACTAGGATGCATGGATATGATTTTACTGCGTCCTTTTAGATTTTTGTGCATCAGGGATGCAGGATGCATACCTATCAGCATCTCGGGATTTTTATTAACTGAAAATAAGAATAGTCTATATAATGTTTTGAAACACAAAATTTCCACAATATTCAGAGCAAAGGCAATGACCTGTTCAGAGGAAAATGTAACAAAACCTTTGAAAATAAGTCCACAATAGTATTATCTGTGTTATTCAGACTATTGTCCTCATTTTCATTGTTGTCTGTACAACGTTTCAGCCGATGTGCTCCGGCCTTCTTCGGGTATTTCTTGTCGGACTCAGGAACCTTCTTGTCGTAATCGGGAGCCATCACGAAACTTTGAACCTTACCCTTTATTCAATCCACGGGGGTATCCTGTTCTCATTCCTCTAACCATAGCCGAGGTAGAGGCATTAAGCTGTGTTAATTATTAATCTATGTTACTGCTGCCCTTGGCCAGGATTGAACCTGCAGTCCAGAGATAACTGTCACTTAGAACTGTCTTAACTTAACTCCTTTTACCCACTAGGTGTCCAAACAGAAGTAATACACACCTGTTGCATATCCTTTCTACAGATGGGGGCTTTGCACCCCCAGCATTTTTGTGTCGCATGGCACATGAGAACATGCTCAACATGTAAGTCTACAATAGAATAAACAAAAACATTCCAGTGATTATTTTTCTGTAGCAGTATAAAACAGAAGTGTTTATTACACATTAGTTAGTTTGGATTATCTATTAATAATGGATGTTTATTCTATTTGTCTGTAACTGAATCTGTCATATTACCAAAATTATCAATACACAGAATAAAGAACAACCTTGTTTGAATTAATTTGAATTTAACTGTGAGGAATTTGGTTTTATTAGAAAAAAACATTTATTTGAATTTTGACAGGAAAACTATTTCTTATGTCTATTGTTAAAAATATATAAGATTTCAAAGATTTGTTTACATTTTTTACGAAAGAGCGTGACAAAAAAAATCCTTTTATGTATTTTTAGACGTCGATAAAATCAAGATAAAAATTTAAAAAAAATTTTTTTTTACACTAAAATTAAAATATTCATTCAATTTTAATTAAAGTTTGTAGAATTATGTAAAATTGATTGTATTTAGAAAAAAACAACAAAAAAACATTGTCTGTCATAAAACAAAAAAACTTCCACCCCTTTAGGCAATTTCTCTGAATGTTTGAGATGAGGCTTGATGATTAGTATTATCTGCGTTATTCGGACTATTGTCCCCACTTCATTCTTATTTGTACAAGTTTAGGACGATATTCCCTCCGGCCTTCTTCAGGTATTTCTTGTTGGACTTGGGAACCTTCTTTTCGAACTCGGGAAATTTCTTGTCGTAATTGGGAGCCATCACGGAACTTTGAACTTAACCCTTTATTTAGTCCATGGGGGTATCCTGTTCTCATTCCGCTAACCATAGCTGGGGTAGGAGTTGTGTTAATTATTTTTCTATGTTACTGCCTCTGTCGGCTGGGACTTAAGAATACACCGACTGCACCTCTGCAGAGTGGTACCTCCCCTCCTCTAGTGGGACCACATGTTGGGCTTGGCGAAGCAGTCCATGACATGCAACACTCCACTTTGGCTTACTTAGGCTAGACAGGTAGTCAGAGAGGGTCCCCTCCGGTCAATCAGCTGGTCCTGTCTAGCTCTAGCACCTATATGATTGTCCCAACCATTTTTATCATGTATGTACTAGTAGGTGGTGGCTGAGTGTCCTGTGTATGATGTTAAATTCTGTCTGATGGTGAAGTTACAGTTCTATAGCTCTGGGGAATGTGGAATACCACTTCATCACCATTACTCTTAGGTCCATTCTGACCCAGAGGGGTAATACCTGTTAGGGTCCCATTTATGGGTTAAATAGGGAAAAAATGAGTTTTAAAAATGTGTTAAAATCCAACCAACCAGCCAACCAACACATGGACGAAAAAAAAAAATGTTAGTTCTCATGGTATAATACAACCCATAAGTTTTGGGCTGAAAAATCTGGAAAATAGATTAAAAAAATCTGAACACAATAATTAAAGTACATAAAACTTAAATATATTTGCATTAACAACTTTTATACTAAAAATATCATTAGAAATCATTTGAATTTAGATTTGAATGGGATGAAGGTTACATTCCTTACTTGCCATGGTTCTCTTATTTGATGCTAGGAACATGAGAGTAGTTACCTCTTGGCTCTAGGTGGTGTAATGAGCAGCATTATAAAAGAAGTGGCAAAGTCAAAATCCTTTTTTATCCCTCCCCAGCCTTAACAGAGTAATACACACGAGTTGATCTCCTGTCTACAGGTGGGGGTTTTGCATCCACCGCATTTTTGTGTTGCATGTGTAACGTGTGGGTCCCAATTAGGGATCTATGTTACGTAGTGGAGCAGTTAGTATTTAACGTAGCGCCTTATTCTTCTCGCAACTATTATCCGTATCTTCGTCGGTACGGTCGTTTATTCCTTTCACAGTATCTGAATTAGCGGACGGTCGTTCGTTTACAACTGACACGATCTAGATCTAGCAGTCATCGTCTTCTTAGCCCCAAAATTCTTACCCCCTTCTTTTGGTCAAGGGAGATATCACTTCACGCACGCCGCGTGCTCCTTCGTTACGGCCAATTGACTTATCCACGGGTCGTTCCCCTTTACGATAGTAACTTTACTATCTTGTTTGCGTCGTGAGTCCATTCATAAAAAGATTTCTTTTGGTGTAGTGGAAATAATACGATAATGCTGGGTTTTTTCAGAAGTTTATTATAATAAAACTTCACTGCAATTTTTGAGAGAGAGAGGGTCCCCTAATAATCTCTGTCTTAACAAGAGGTGTATTTTAACTGGATTCAACTTCGAGTTTTTAGTCCTTAGTAAACTTCTTCGGTGAACAAGCTTTTCTTAAACCTTTCCTTATCGTCTTCAGCGACAACAGCTTAAACTCCGTACGATCACTGGCCCCGATCTCTGCCTGACTCTCCTTCTCCGATCGCAGACGCTCACTGCTCTGATCGCAGACTCCAACTCTCGTGATTCCTATCGCGGTCTTAAAATAGCATTTTCTAAATATCTTCCAGAAGATTCTACTTTAGAACTTTCGAGCCCTTCGAATTCGTAGATTCGTTCCAATCTCACTGGTCAAACCAAGTTCACCAACCTAAAAGATCAAAGATTTCTTTGGAGTCACTCATCCTAACTTTTTCGTTAAATCTAGACTTATCGTCTCATTTCTCTCGTTAAAAAAGATGTTATCTTTCCTAACTACTTTTTTGGTGATTCCACAAGGACCACCCAGTAATATAAGATAATCGGTAGTACATTTTTCTAAGTCTGGCACAAGGCCACAAATATAGGTGCTGGGCGGCGATTATGTAACACATGGCATATGAGAACATGCTCAACATGTAAGTCTACATTTTCCTTTCTACTAGCTATATTTCAAGAACTCAAGACTTTCTCTACTAAAAGACTATTTTCCTATTAGGATATTTTGCTCATAAAACTCATACATGGGGTAATGATTATCATCAAAGGAAATGGACGCAGTGACTTAAATTCCAATCCTGGATGAGGCTATTTGAATTTCACATAGCACTAATACCCTTGGGAAAGGTATGCATCCAACTATTCTCCCTCCAGCTATGGGTAAATAGTAGGATAGACTAGGCTCTTTAATGTTTGTTAGGCAATTGGCCCAGGAGAGGGAAAATTATGAATTCAAATCTATTAAACTCTGCTTAAGAAATTGACCTTATGTCACATCCTACTTTTGTGATGGGGTTATTAATATATATATATATATATATATATATATATATATATATATATAAAGTTTTTTGTAGGTACAGAAAGGAGAGAAAAAGTGTATACATTGTAAAAAAAAAATTGAATTTCTAAAAAAGAAAATCTAGGGAACCCGTATGTCTTAATTTTTATTTTTGATATATATATATATACATACACACACAACTCTATATAAACTCTCCCTTGAATTTCCTGTGATGTTTGTATTCTCTTCTATTAAGTTTGCTCAGGCAATAAAATATTCTTGTTATAACTTTGTTGTGAATTGTTCTCACATTTATTCTGTATGAGGAAATGATACTCATTATTGTTCTTCTATAGGGTTGTCCTCTGGTAAATCAGTTTAGAAAAATTCATTTCATTTTTTTTTTTTATTTTTGACTTTGTCATGAGTTGAGAACAAAAGTTGATGCAGGGTCAAAGTTTAGGTACATTGCTAATAAATAAGATTTATTCTATGTATTAATGATTTTGACTATAAATTAAATACTCATTGATAAACTTGTGCAATTCCTGAGGGTATTGATGTAAGCAGTGATGTAGTCTCAGTTACAGACGGACATACACTGAATCTCCATTATACAGCTGATAGCTTTTTAATTTAGTGCATCCTGGGATGCACGGATTTGATGGGCCCCACTAAAGTTTCTTAATAAATTGTTGGGTTTTTATCAATGAACAACTAAAGCTGTCTAACCCCTACCTTGTATCCCATAGAATGTAATTCATTTCCAAGAAAATATTGAAATGTATTTATAGTTAGCTGGAAATGGTGAGGGAAGAAAAAAAACACTGGGACGCATGGATATAATTTTTCTGTGTCCTTTAAGATTTTTGTGTGTCAGTGATGCAGGACGCATATCTATTAGCATCTTTTATTATAAGATTTTATTTTTATTTGATAATTTTTCCTGTTCACACTTGTATAAATTCCTCTTTTTGTTTGTTTCAGGAATATGAGCAGCTCACAAACAAAATTCATGACTTTCAAATGAAAGAACAGCAACTGCTGGATAAAGTAACTATTCCTATCAGTGATACTGAAGATGAAGAAACAGAAAGGTTACCTACTCCTCCCAACAGCTCCACCTCTAGTCCAAAGCTCTTCTTAAAGTCCCCCGTCAGGTCTACCATTAAGATATACCTCCCAAATGCACAATTTACAAGGGTAAGTACACTTATTTGCTTTCTTTTTATCTCCTGTCTGTGTTCTTGTCTAGACATATTTGAAAATATTCTGCCTTCGCTTGTCTGCAAAGATCAGACAGATAGCTTAACCAAGCAGTCTTTAAGAACATCAAACAATTGAATGAAACAACAAAGAAGGGAAAACAATAGATATAACATAAACATTATATATTGAACATAAAACAAACAATTAAATGTGATGACAAAAGGGATGAAAAGTTAAAAAATCCTTAACAGACCCTCTGCTGTAAAAAAAAGTATTGAGTCTATCAAGTTGGTCGCAGAGCACTGAAGATGTGTGTTGTCATTTTGGAAAGAACTGCGAATGATGCAATGATAAGCTTTTAAGGGCCATTCCGGGGCCTTATAACAGAAGCGCTTATCTGGTGGAATCCTTGATAAAGAGTCCATCCACAATGTGAATCCTTTGATTAATAAAGTGTCCTGAGTTACTGGCAATCGTATAAGTCCTTTGAGAGTATTGGTAAAGATCCGGCAGTCCTATGTACGTCGTCCAAGAGTGTGTATTTGATGTGTGACCAACATGGGGGTTTAAGTATCTTATCAGGCCACTAGTACTGTCAGTGATTGGTTAGAAGAGTCAATCACATGACCTTGGCCAGTCTATAAGTTTAAGCGGGGAACTGGCACACACATTATATACACAAAATTTCTCAACGGTCTGCAGTAGTTTCAACCAGGTGGATAGCGAAATAAATTTTTAAAAAATGAAATAAACAACAAAAGCAAAACTGAAGATTATTTATTGTCTTAAAATTCATACATAAACGTAACATAAAAAAGAAATAAGAAAAGAGTAATCTCTGATAATCATAGAATGTCTTTCATTAACCATTTATTACCATTTGGTGAGACAGTAGTGTGTTGGTAACGTGTCATTTGTCACATATTCGTCAGAGGTCATCTTCAGGTTGGACACTGATGGTGGGAAGGAATGAATGCTTTTCAGAGAAGAGTCTATGTATGTTGGTAGGAAGGAAGGTATTAATCTTGACCTAATGTTGGTTCAGTTACTATTAGAAAATATTTTCAGTGAAAGAGTTGCTTTGCTAAGGCAGAACAATCATAGAAAAATTTCTGAGGTGAAGAAATTATTAATTTTGAATATGTATTTCTTTCATTTTATTCCTAATGTTATTTATTGCACTATATATATATATTAGTTTAAAATCTTTCCGAGACATGTCTGATGAAATCTGGGACTCTAGAATACACCAAGTGCACCTCTGCAGAGGCGTAACCCCCCCCCCAATGGGGCCACCTGTTGGCATAGGTGGTGAGCATGATGCTTAAGGATGGAATCCTGGTGTCTGAGCAGTCCATGATATGCAACACTCCACTTTGGCCCTTAGGATGTGACACAAGGTCGAAAGTAAGGAGCATCCATCAAATTTGCCATTCAGTTAATGGATCTGCGAGACTAACTTGCTAACCATTACACCACAATGGGATGCTATATAGTGTCATACAAGTGTATGTCATTATAATCCAACAACGTACATGCACCACTCCACTTTTGGCCCCTTCTTAGAAAGGCCCCCTTTGATCAATCGGCTGGTCACGTCAAGCCTTAGCACTTATATGACTGTACCAACCCTATTGCCCTTATGGCAAACCCAAACCTTTTTTATCATGTACACTAGAACGCAGTGTCCTGAGTATTAAAAAAAACTCTATCTGATGGTGAAGTTTTGATTCTTCAGCTCTGGGGCATGTGGAGTACCCCTTCATGACTATTACTCCCAGGTTAACTCTGACCCAGAGTGGTAATACCTGTTAGGGCCCCATCTATGGGTTAGATAGCAAAAAAGGAGCTTAAAAAGACAATTGAGTACCCAACAAGAAGGAATTAAACAAAAATGTCTTCAACATAAAATAACCCAACAAGGGTTGACATGCCGTAAAAACCAACCAACCACTTTTAGTATTTATATACAGTGGTACTTTGACTTACAATTGCCCCAATTTACAAGTTTTCCGAGTTACAAGCTGTCACTCGGTTGATTTTTTTGATTTGTGTTTTGAGCTAAAATTTGAGGTACAAGCAAGCTTTAGATACACTTATATAAAAATTATCTTTAAATTGAAAAAAGATTAATTTTTTAAAAGATTAATAAGACAAATGAAGAAAAAAAAAAAGCAATAATAATAATAGAATAGACAAGTTAAAAACAAGAATTTATAAAAAATAAAAGATAATAAAAAAAATCTATAGAACAAGAATTTTTATTAATCTATACATATATAAAGAACAGTTGGTGTGTATGTATGTCTGAAGGAAACTACTTGAATAAAACAATTATCAAAAAAAGTACATATGTATACACATTCACTATCACCAGAGCTTGCTTTTTGTACAAAAATAATGAAGATTTTATTCATATTCGTAAAGAAAGAAATTGACCTTGTGTCGTATCCTGCTCGTGCGGAGGGGTTGGTAAATATATATATATTCGTAAAGATACTTAAAAATTAGAATTTGAATAGTAAAAGAAGGGATAGTCATTGGTAGCGTTTGTGATTAAAACATAAATAAATCAATTATGAAAGACCTAAACAATCGATGGATCTGCAAGACTAACTCTTTTTATCACCCCTCTACCCAGGCAATGCTGGGTAGCCACTTCTAGTCTATATATAAATATAGATAAGTTCACTAAAAGACTTTTAAGTTTCTAAATTTATTATGCCAAAGAAAAATATCATTAAAAAAAATAAGCATTAAAACATATTGCAACACATAATTCATTATATTCTATTTTATGTTTTTATACAATACAGTGTTATTTATCTAATTTTAAAAATGTTACCAAAAAAAAGGGGGGGTAGTGGGTGGAATGAATTCATGTCATTTCAGTTTATTTCAATGGGGATAATTGAGATACCACTGGAATAAATTGAACTCCTAAGTCAAGGTACCACTGTATAAAAAAAAGAGTCTAATATGTCTGTATGTTTATAGAACAACAAAGGACATGTCCTTTTATAAAGGAAAATTGGCAGAGACCAGCAAAAACCAAAGTTCAATAAAATCTACACCATATTTTTATATACACGGCATGATGCACTCCCTCCAGTTATGAGTAAATAGTAGGGCAGACAGGGCTCTTTAATCTTGGTTAGGCAACCAGTCTAGGAGAAGGAAAACTGAATTCAAACCTGTTAAACTCTGCTTAAGAAATTGACCTTGTGTCCTATCCTGCTTGCGCAGAGGGGTTGCTAAATATCTGTAAGGGGCGACTCCACATACCCTAGAGCTCTAGAACTGGAGGCTCACTATTAAATACAATTTATGACTATACATGGTATACTGTCTGTCTGTCTTAGTTTATTACTATACCTGGTATACTCTGTCTCTCTCAGATTTAACTCCTGTGTAGATGCTTGTAAAATTGGTGAGTCTTGAAGGCCTGACTACATATGTTCTACTAGTTTAGCTCAGTCAGTACAGCACTGCAAGGTTCCAAGATCGATACCGGTCTCCACCAATTCTGGGCATAAGTAGCACAACTTGTGTAATCTGATCTGTATGGTAAAGTGAGCTGCTGAGGTAGGTGTGGCCCTCCACCTCAGCAAAAATAATCTTCCTGGTCTAGTGCTAGTGAAAAGGGGATAGATTCCCTCGCCCAGCTGATACTGCCAATAGGCGACTGCCAACTTCTGTGCATTTGAAGAATTTCTTTGTGTATGAGTCTTGAAGGCCTGAAGAGTTGTCTACATATATGTTCATATGTGCTTTTGAATAACTTTATCAGCCTTTTTAAAGCGGGTGAGGTTTGAAGGAGTGTTCACCTTCCCATCTTGGAATTCTTGCTCTATTTGCAAACTTAAGAAGAAGAAGAAGAAGAAATCCTTGGCAACTCCCTTGAAAAATATGCTGCACAAATATTAGCTTGGATATGCTAACATCTTGATAGAAATATATATACATATACATACACAAACACAAACTTTTTTTTTTCTATTTTAAAGTGTTTTTTGATTTTGATAGAAACACACACACACACACACATATATATAATGCACACTCAAACACTTCTTTTTCTTTTTTTTTTTCTCTTTTAAAGTGTTTTTTTGGTATTTTGTGCATCATGCTCAGTGTTAAAAAATATTTAAGTTGATGTTTTATTAGGTCAAAGATAGTCATATAAAGCTGATGTAATATGGTGTGCATCTGTATATGTGGTACCCTCATCTTTTGTGTGTGTGTGTGTGTGTGTGTGTGTGTGTATATTACATGGATATATAATACTTATTGTATGTGTATATATATTACATGGATATATAATATAGTATGTGTGTGTGTAATATATATGGATATATAATACTATTTGTGTGTATGTGTGTGTATATATATATATATATATATAATGTGATACTGTGTTTTTTGTGTGTTATACTGGTCTGAAGATCACATAGGTGAGAAACTGTCAGTAACCAGGCACTGTTGGCTCCATGTCCATGCTACCTTAACTTAAATATGTTGGTGGATATGCATCTATGTATATGTTTCTGTGTATATGTATATCTTGTTGCTCATACACGGACTGATATGCAGCGCCTCATGGACGCCTTTGAAGCTGCTTGGAGTTCATTGGGACTTACAATTAGTTTGAAAAAGACTGTCTTAATGTACCAACCGGCACCAGTTGAATCATACTGTGAACTGGCTATCTATATCTATGGGCAGAAGTTAGTGGTTGTAGATAAGTTTGTATACTGGGTAGCACGCTGGGTACATGACTGGTACCCTTGATGACGAGATCTGCTTACAGATCAGCAAGGCAAATGATGCCTTTGGAAAATTAGACAGAAGGTTGTGGAGTTGCTGTGGAATATGTTGCAAATAAAGTCAGAGTCTATGTTGCATGTGTTTTATCTGTTCTCCTCTATGCTTGCAAGACTTGGACCACATACAAGAAACATCTGAAATGGCTCGAGCGCTTTCACCAGCAGTGCCTACGACATATTAGGGGTACGTTAGCAAATGTACATCAGTGACATTGAGCTTCTGGAACAAGCCAAATGTCAAAGTATAGAATCTCTCATAATCAAACATAGATTGAGATGGAGTGGGCATTTGGTAAGGATGAACGATGGGCGACTTCCTAAACAACTGTTCTATGGGAAACTTGTAAACGGAAAGCGTTTGGCTCAAGGGCCCAAGATGAGATACAAGGATTGCCTGAGGTTGACCTTGAAAAAATGTAACATCGATGAGAAGACCTAGGAAAGTAAGTCTTTGGACTGTGGGCAGTGGAGAAGAGCTTTACAGGAGGGCACAAAAATTTTTGAGACCAACCGTATGCAGCATGATCAGTTGAAACGAGATATTCGCAAGAATAAAGAAGTAGACAACCAAGGGCTTCAAATCGGTCTACTATGTGACCAGTGTGGAAGGCTATGTCTGAGCAAGGCTGGCCTGATCAGTCACCAAACTGTGCATCGGCGGATGGACCAATAAAATACCCTTGTGCTCCCTGGAATAACTTGTAAATGTGGGAAGATGTGCAAGACTTTGGCAGGGCTAAAGAGCCACTTTTGCGCAGCTTACCGTTGAACTTGTTGAACTTTTTGAAGCTCACCGTTGTATTCTTTGAGCATTTGAACTTATTTATTTATTTATTTAAAAAAAAAAATTTTTATCAAGCAATGGCAATACTTGAACACAAGTTTGCTGCCATCATCATCATCATGTATATAATACTATATTTATATGTACTAGCAAATATATGCACCCTCCGGGTGCAAGTATTTAAGTTTTAATATAATAAAATATCATATTAAATTAGAAAGGCTAATGAAACTGAATAAGAATGCAGATAAAAAGATTTGGAACAGAGGGGGTATGATTGAAAAATAGAACAACTTTGAAACTAACTCTTCCATCATTTTCCATCACTCCCTTTTTTTCAGTGGTAAATTTTCCTAATCTAACTATTTAGTTAAAATAAGAAGTAAAGAATAAAATTACAGTTATTTCTTCTTGTTAATGGATTTCTTTTAAGATTTATCTCTGAGATTTTTGCTCATATTCATTAAGATAAAACCAAACAATTAGAAATCAATAATACTAAGCATATATTTATTAAAATCAAATTTTTAATATCAATATGCAAATTAGCCTTCCTGTTCACACTGTAAACAGCTATTTTATTGTATATATAAATACAATTGCATGTTATTAGTATGTAGATATGGTCAACAGTATTAATAATGAAATACAATTTTATTAATAACTGAGGTTTAAATAAAAACAAAATCATGGCGAAAGTGATGTAAATAACTAAGGGAATTGTGACTTGAGTAGTGATATAGTTTCGGTTACAGACAGAAAAACACACAATCTCCATTATAATAAGATGTATATAATACTGTATGTATGTATATATGTATGTATATAATACTGTATGTATCTATATATGTATATAATACTGTATGTATCTATATATGTATATAATACTGTATGTATATGCAGGCACGTGGGCTAGTGGTTAGAGTTGTGGAAAATGGACTCGTTGATTCGAGTTCAATTCCTAGACGAAGCTGTTGGCATTTCACATAGCCCTAATACCCTTGAGAAAGGTATGAATCCATATATTCTCCCTCCAGCTATGGGTTAAATAGGACAGACTGGGCCCTTCAGCCTTGGGTAGGTAACCAGTCTAGGAGAGGGATAACTCTGAATTCAAAATTCCTGAGGTCGGTTGTTGATTGGGTTTGTGGCAACCCTTGATGCACCAATTCTTTCCTATCGACTGTGCCAAAAAGTGTGGATGGTCAAACACAAGCCTTCACCACTATAAACAAATCACTGTGTGGGTGTTCATTGTATGAACACTCATATGTCAATCAACGGGAGAGTCCATCATCTGTATATGTATGTATATGTATATATATGTATGTATATATTGTGTGTGTGTGTAATACTATATATATATAATGTAGTAGTAATAGTAGTTAGCTGTCCATCGTATCTGATAGTGACAACATGCAAATCTGTTTTCTTCATTTGATCCGATATATGGTTGTGCCTTGCCAACTGCCTATGGCATATTTAAGTTGTCCAGATGATTCTCTTGATGTCTTTGTACCTGAGCTCAGGTCTACCGATTCAAAGTGATCCCTCTCTCAGTTGATAGTACAGAATCTTCTTTGGCAGTCTTTCATCCTCAAGTCTGTGTAAGTGGCCAGCCCATCTCCAGTTGTGTTGGACAAGTATGATGTACATGCCAGGAGTTCAGTTCTCTCCATGATGGTCCTGTTTGAAACATGCTGCCACCAATTGACATTTAATATACTGCAAAAGTGATGCATGTAGTAGACATAGTGGGCTTTGTATACCGTCCAGGCTTCCTTACCATACAGGAGGGTTGAGAGAACTATAGTATACTGTACATTTAGTTCTTAAGATGTCTCTGTTGGACCAGATTTGCCTCTTCAGTCAGCCAAATGCTTTGGAAACATTTGATATTCAGAGATCAAGCTCTGCATAAAGTCTTGACCTGTGTCATGTGATGTCGAAGGGCGCTGATACATAACCTCGGACATATCAATGTTTATTTTCAGCCCAAATGCATTTGGTGAGTTCCCGAATCATTTGATTATTTCCTGTGCCTCTTAGTGGTTGTGTGCCAGGAAAGTAGTGTTGGTTGCATACACGAGTTCACGTACCAGGATACTTTTTTTAATCTTTCTTGCAGATTTGAATTGTTTGATATTGAACAGATCTCTTTGGTCTAGTCTGTATCCATATTCTTTGGTGGAGGTATTGAAGGCATGAGACAGGACCATAAAGAGAAAAATTGAGAACATTGGGTGCAAGGACACAATAATACAATAATGGCCATTTCAACAGCCATAATTGTATTATTCACTTCTGCAATTTTCTGATTAATTCCTTACAATTAACTCTGATGATCCTTTTTTGGTGAAACTTAAATAGGTTCTCTATATATATCTTTATATTAAATCCACTCTATTAACATATTGAGCACTTCGTATTCTTTATAACCCTAACTTATTCGGTTAATATTTGTATTGACCGTCGATATTGTGATTAACTTAATACTCTATTCCCTGATAAGTCGTCATCTTTATCACACACACACACACACACACACATATATATATATATATATATATATATATATATATATATATATATATATAATGAATAAATAATGTATAATAGTTTGTATATGTTTATTGCATGGGTGTGGTACTGCAACCTAGGGTTTCATGCCTTTCTTTTCTGCATTCATCAGGCAGATGTTTATATTTTTTATATTGTATTTATTGTATTTAAATTTTGACATAATTTTTTTTTTTTTTTTTTTTTAATATCTAAATAATTTTTTTCTATTTTCTTCTACAGGTTCCAGTGAAGCCCGGTGTAACCCTAAAGGGATGTCTTGCTAAAGCGATGAAACTTCGTGACTTTGAACCTGAAAGGTGCCTGGTGTTTCAACAAAAGCCTTTTCCCAGGTTTGTTTATGCTTTATTATTATTATTAATTATTATTATTATTATTATAAAAGGCTGGTTTAGGTAGAGCATCCAACTAGGAATCACAAGGTTCTGGGTTCAATACCGGCCCTCACCAACTCCGTGTATGAATAACATAGTGAGGAGCTGATGGGAGGTGTGGTGCCCTGCCTCAGATACCAAAAACAATCTCCTTGGTATGGCGCTAGTGAAAAGGGGATAGACTCCCTCGCTGTCTGGCTGATACCAACTTTAGGCCACCAGTGTCCATACAGAACTGATTGATATAGGTTTTTACTGGCTGGCCTACACTAGTGTGTTCATGTGTAGGTATCCATGTGAGAATATTACTTATGAGTTCTTCCTTGCTTCTCCAGCGAAGACAATTTGGTGATCTTTATTAAAACTGCATAATACCATCATTACTTCTACTACTATTACATTAAAGTGATCAATTATTAAATACTATTAATATCTACAATATAACTAATTAAATGTAGTGTTATTCTGTACAGGAAGTTTAGAGTCATAATAAAATCTAAGACTGTTTGACCCAGAGGAAAAGCAATGACATTGAATTAATACCAAGCCGAAAATGATGGTACCACATATACAGATACAGTGCCCAGATATACAACATTATGATTCTGTGCCACAGCTATGTAACACACTGACACGGCTACAGCTTGGAAGGATTCTTGCTTTGATCTTATTAGAGAGATCAGATTTCCATATGATCGATAATCTGTCTATAGCAGTTCATTGCCTTTCTGGTATGTATATTAACATCGCTTTCTGTTAATGAGATATTACTACCTAGGTATGTGAAGTGGCCTATTAATTTCAAAGGACATCAAATACAATTATCAGGTTTATAGTTATAGTTGAAACAGTCTATAAATATAAGTCATGGTCTTTAGCACACCCTATACCATAAAACACTGGACGTGGTTATTGCATTTCATTTAGCGCCAATACCCTTGGGAAAGGTATGAATCCTACTCTCCCTCCAGCTATGGCTAAATAGTAAGGCAGATTGGGCTCTTTAACCTTGGTTAGGCAACCGGTCTAGGAGAAGGAAAACCCTGAATTCAAACCTGTTGAACTCTACTTAAGAAATTGACCTTGTTTCACATCCAGCTCGTGCGGAGTGGTTGGGGTGTATGTATATGTATATATATATATATATATATATATATATATCATAAAACACTAGTATACCAAAACATGCTATGTTTCAATATATAACAATACTCTTGGAAATATTTTTGCTTTTATTTGTTAATTTTTTAAACTCATGTTTTGTTTTTTTTTCTTTTTTTTTCTTTTCTAGGAAGTTGATTCCCTGGGATATTGATCTCTCAATGCTCCTTGCTGAGGAACTTTCAGTCGAGTTCATCAGCCAACACCTCCCAACTGACACGCCCATTTATCACAATTATGTAAGTATATTATCCCATCATTTACTCTATAGAATATCACCAAAAATAAAGCTGCTATTTATGGAGCTCTGGGGTTTAGTTTGTTTTACGGCATATCAACCTCGGTGGGTCATTTAATGCTGACAAAGTTGTGAAATAGATTCATTCTTAGTGGATACTCAATTTTTTTTTTATAGACACATTTTACTATTTAACCTATAGATGGGACCCTAACAGGTACTACTGTTCAGTGAAGAGACAATCCATGTCCATCTCGCGGAAAGAGCCGCTTGCTTCTTCTGTTGTAATGTAATTGTTCGAAAAGGAAAACAATAAATTGTAATTTATGAGGAAGTGCGTCCCGGTCTCCTGCCTCAAAAATTGCTACCCGGTGACTATAAATAACGACCCAGCTCAGTCTATTCAAAACTATCCATCTTCATATCTATCTATCTATCTCAATTTGTTCATATTTATCTATATTACTTTAAATACTAAAATTTTTTTAAATTCATGTTTGTTTAATGTCTTGTTTTTAGTTTAAATAAACAAGAATTATGACAAAAAAAAAAAACAAGAACTACCCCCCCCCACCAATACATTTACTTGTCGAAAATATCTATCTCCATTTGTTTGTATCTATATATTATTTTGTTTGTTTATCTATCTCAGTCTATTCAAAACTATATATCCATCTTCATATCTAAACAAGAATTACAACAAATTACGATAAATAAACAAGAATTACGACGAGCTGGGGTTGTTATTTTGATAGTCACCAGGTAGCAATTTTTGAGGCAGGAGACCGGGACACACTTCCTCATAAATTACCCAATAAATTATTTTACAAGCTTGAAAAGTTTTGTATTACTTGTTTAAATCTAACTTATGACACAACATGTGGCTGCATGTGTTGTGATATGCAACATGCAGCTGCAAGAGTGTGTATGATTATATAGACAAGTAGATATAAGACGAGCCCCATATGGGTACATATGTGTGTGTATGTATATGTAATATATATATATATATATATATATATATAATGTGTATATGGATGTAGGTATGTATAAGTATGCAATAGAAGGTTTTGCCTGTGTTGGTCAAACTAAGTTTATAAAAGTAAAAAAAAAAGTTCTAGAGACGAAGAAAGAGAATAAAGATAGATGATGATAATATTTCCACTAAGGAGAGTAGTTGTTTCGATTCATACAAAGTGGGGTGTAGATAAAAATCTAGTAATAAAGACACCAGGGGTCAATACTGTGGGTGGTCTTCTAACAAAGGGATTTTTCAAATCCCACGGCTAATATCAAAATCTCAGAGAATGAGATTTAGAAATGGGGGGACAGGGAATTTGAAGGTGAGTCAATTTTGGATTTATGGCCGAGTAAGTCAGTTTGGATTTGGGAATGAGTGAAGACACTTTTAGCAGCAGAGCCATCACCACAGATCACAAAAGTAGAGGTCCTGACTTGGAGGGGGGGGGGTCTGACAGAACATAGCAGCAGCGATTGGAAGGATAACTAAGAAAGAAGAGGAAATGAATGGAGTCGAACATCTCTCTGTCATTTTTGGAAGGTGTCTTTGTCTTGTTTGTTACACTCTCTCTCTCTTTTTTGTTGATTGTTTTCTCTTGACGGGTCCTTGCCCCGGAGGCAGTTCGATTTCGGACACAACAGGTGGAGGTCCTAAGCTTTGCAGATGACACAAAGGTCAGATGAGTAGAGATGTGAGGGTTACAAACTTACATTTGGTTTTTATAAAACATAATTTATTTACATGTATTTACATTTATTTACGCATATTGACACAAACACGTGGGATGTAGATGCAAAAAATAGAGCAGCCTGGCGCTTAATGTTAAGCAAAGCACGGAGAGGGGTGAGGCGGAGAGGAGAGTAACCTCAACATCAAAGAGAACCACAAAGAGGGAGAAAAGACAGCATCCCAGTTTGTGTGCATTCAGTGTACCAAAGACTGTCACTCAGAAATTGGCCTACAGAGTCACTTGTGCAGATGCAAATAATTAAAAAAAAAATTTTTTTTGGCGGGGGGACACTACATCATTGTCCTTAATGGATGGAAAGGTGCCAACAAACAACAAAGAAAAATTTATTTACTAAACACCCTAATATTTATATAAATTTAACTTAAATTTGTATTATATTCACCTCTGCTAAAATTCCATTACTTTTCAAACTCGTTAATATTTAAATAAATAAAATATACTTTATACAAAAAAAACTTCACAAAATGATTTTCACATAATTGTATTATATCCCTAACTTTTATTTTATTTTGTATTTTTTAGGTGCGAAAGACGTTCTTTACGATTGTTTTCTGTGATCTATGCAGAAAGTTGCTGTTCTACGGTTATCGTTGCGCCACATGTGGACTGCGTGTACATCAACGGTGCATACACCGGATAATCCACTACTGTTATGCAGGGGATGACTATGGTACACATTATGGCAGTCCAGACAGAAGTACAGATGCAATATTCAAACAGTAAGAAAAAAAAAAAAAAAATTTTTTTTTTTTTTTTTTTTTTTTTTTTTTTTTTTTTCATTTTTTTTTTTTTTCATTTTTAAATTTTTTTACATGCTTTAGTGTAATGGACATGGTGACACAAGTTCAAATCCTAGACAAGGCTGTTTGCATTTCAACATCTTATTACAATGGAGATTGTGTGTTTATCTGTAACAGAAACTGTTTCTACTCAAGTCTCAATTCCCTTAGTTATTTATGCCACATTCTCCATGATTTGATTTTATTTAAACCTCAATTATTAATAAAATTGTTTTATAGTATTATTACTGTTGACCATATCTACATACTAATAACATGTGATTGTATTTATATACAACAAAATAACAGTTTACAGTGTGAACTTTTTAATATCAATATGCAAATTATTGCATATTGATATTAAAAATTTGATTTTAATGAATATGTGCTTAGTATTTATTTCTAACTGTTTGGTTTTATCTTAATAAATATGAGCAAAAATCTCTTCAATAAATCTTAAAAGAAATTCATTAACAAGAAGAAATAACTTATTCTTTACTTCCAATTTTAACTAAATAGTTAAATTAGGAACATTTAGCAATGAAAGACAGGAGTGATGGAAGAGTAAGTTTCTGTTGTTCTATTTTTTTTATTATACCCCCCTCTGTTTCAAATCTTTTTATCTGCATTCTTACTTAGTTTCATTAGCCTTTCTAATTTTATATTTTTTATTACATTAAGACTTATATACTTGCATCCGGAGGGTCTATATATTTACTAGTAACACTAATATCCTTGGAAATGTATCCATCCAATCCCAAGGGTATTAGTGCCATATGAAATGCAACCAGCCTTGTCTAGGATTTGAACTTGTATTGTCATGTCCCATTCCTTTGACGGCAACCATTACACAACGGTCACCTCCAGAACCGAGGATGTAGGTTCACATACATTATCAAACCCTTACAACTATACCCAATGACCAATAGAAGTAACACCTGAAAAAAATATATGAATAGCTGCATAATTAACAACCATACACTACAAAGAAGGAATAAAACAAAAATGTCTTCAGCATAAAATAACCCAAGGATTGACATGCCATAAAACCCAACCAACCATATAGATATGTGGTGTAATGGTTATCATCATAGAAAATGGACTCGTCAACTAGAGTTCAAATCCTACATGAGACTGTTTGCATTTCACATAGCACTTAATACCCTTGGGAAAGATAAGCATCCAACTGTTCCCACCCCCCAACTATGGGTAAATAGTAGGGCAAACTCGGCTCTTTAACTTGATTAGCCAACCAGTCTTGGAGAAGGAAAACTCTGCTTAAGAAATTGACCTTTTTTTAAATTTTTTTATTTATTTATTTTTATTTTTATTTTTTTTTTTCTTCCAGACCGTTTCCAGATATTTCCCAAACTCTACCTCCATTTCCTAATCAGGAATTCCAGCCATTGCCTTATCAGCGTACTCGTAAGCGTGCACCTCCCATGTGCCAGAGGGAGCGTTCAACATCAGCTCCAAATGTCTGCTGCAATCTAGTCAATGTAAGTACATAAATAATACCAAATTAATTTCATCACTCATAGATTGCATACCAAAGTAGCACCAATAAATATTTGTGTAAAATAAATGCTTACTTTTTACCATTAATTTATTGATAAACCTATATATCTTGTAGCCGTATAACTATTGGTAAACCTATATATCTTGTAGCCGTATAACTATTGGTAAACCTATATATCTTGTAGCCGTATAACTATTGGTAAACCTATATATCTTGTAGCCGTATAACTATTGGTAAACCTATATATCTTGTAGCCGTATAACTATTGGTAAACCTATATATCTTGTAGCCCTTGTAGCCGTATAAGTATTGGAATTGAATAGTATTTTATATTGATTTTTCTTTTTCTTTTCTCATATTTAGAGTTCTGATCAAGTTGTGGATAGAAGACATACGGATTATACTGGAGACCATTCGAGTATGTACTATTGTAATATTGATATATATATATATATATATATATATATATATATATATATATTGTTTGTGTTTTATTTTAAGACATTTCTCTTTACTTCATCCCTTTTTTTCTCTTTCTCTCTCTAAATTCATTTTGTATATGTGTATCTTACTTTGCCTTTCAAATTTACAGAAAATATCTTCATCAATAACTCGGCTGTCTTAAATGCTGATCTTAAAAATTTACATTGATTGCAAAGGATAAAATATTCAACAATGATTCAAGTTCAGTCGCTTACACAGCTTTTTTTTTTTATATATAACATAAATATATAGATACTGCGAAAAGAATTTTAAGTAGCTACATTTATAAAAACAAAAAAAAAAAATTCCTGGTTATACTGCCTTTTTTTTTTCTCCCCTCTTTCTCTATGCAGTTATGTTCCAAAATTACATATCCAACTAGCTACAATTTGTTCATCTGCCATATTTCTTGTATTTTTTTCTTCTTCCTACTTCCTAGCACTAAGAAGTTATTGGGTTCTTTAATTTTATAATTTAACTGTTCAGTAAAAAAAAGTTGATGCAAATTTGTAATTTGGAGATTGTTCACTATAAAAAAAGTAAATGACTTGAAACTTATTCTTATCTGGATGATGAATGTAAATATTACATTTCTATATGAATATATAATGAAACAACATTTACATTGTTGTAAATTAGGTAATTTCCCTTCCAACCTCATTTTTCTACAATGATGCCTTTGGCATTAAATAACCCACAGAGATTGATATGCCATTAAATAAATAAACAAAACCATAAAAATTTGAGGAAAAGTTTAATTGGCTGGGATTTGATAAAGAATCAAAAAGATTGCTAAGATTTCACAGTAAGAAAAAAAAATTATAACTTATTTTATAGTTCCGGTCACAGTAGTCAGTAAAGAAGGTCTTTTGGGACATGAAAGGACCCATCACTATTGATTTCTTTGAAAAAAGTGCTTCCTATGACAACTCTTTAGGCTAAATTCACCTTATCTATTGAACGATCCTTATATATATATATATATATATATATATATATATATATATTAAATCCTTGAGTATAATTCGCACATTTTTCCCAAAATTTAAAGGTAAAAATTCTTAGTGCGTAATATGAGGTTAAAAATAAAAAATATTTTCTAAGCAATGTCCGAGTCTATTTGCTGTTCAGCAATGTTTATTCAGACGCATTATTTTTCAGAGGTACAGCCCGCTAAAAATCCCCTGCGTATTATACTCAAGGGTGGACTATACTCAAGGATTTACGTGTGTGTGTGTGTGTGTGTATATATATATATATATATATATATATATATATATATATATATACACACACACACACACACACACACACACACACACACAAAAGAAAAAGGCTCAACTGTAAACAGTGCTTCCTATTACCAATTCTTTAGGTAAAATTCACTGCTTTTCAAAACTGTAGGTGCTCATGTCAGCTATCTGAAATAGAAAATTGTATTATTATTATTATTAATAATATATGTATTATGTTATTAAAACAAAATAATGAAAGTTAAAACAATATGTTGGGGGTGACAAGACCATTGGACCAACTTTTAGAAAGTCTTGTCACCCCTACATATTTTTTAGAAGTGAAATGATTACATAACTTATGTATTATATTATTAAAACAAAAAACACTTAGTTTTAGAGGTAAAATAATTACAGAATTTATCTATATATAGATACTCTTGTTCCTTAATCTTCTGACCATTATCATCTTGCAACACCCTTTGATTAAATATGAGACCGTCTAAGATGAAATGCAAAAAATGTAAATCCTGATTATCTGATGTCGCTTAATCGCCGAATTCTTATTTCTTATGAGTGTCGTCACCTCAGCTAAATAATGGACCATTCCATTTTATAAATAAAAAAAGTGTGAGTGTGTGTAAGCAATAATTCTAATCTGTTTCAATCAAACATAATGAAAGAAAAAAAGAGTAAGAGAGAGTTAAATCAAGATTATTATAGTTTTTACATATATTGAACTATTTGCACTAGCTCTTAAGTAAACCTGTTAAACATTTTGATAAATATCATACTGTGATATATCTACAGGTCCTATGGATATACCACAAATTAAAACAAAAATAATGGAAGTTAGAATAATATGTAAGGGTGACAAGACTTTCGGATCATCCTGTACATTGTCAAGAGTATCTGAATTGTTCAGATGTTTTAAATTGGGATTTTCTAAACCTTCTTGTTCTTCCTGCTTTAGGATTTTTCTTTCTACCTTTTTGGCTGTCTTCCCATTTTGAAGTGATAGAAAATAAAGACTCTTAAAAATTCAAGTGTATAATGACTTTAAATACATGTACATCTAAATTTGTGGGATTATACAGATTATCCTTAGAATATAATTCTTCAGCTTAACAAATTTAGGGATTAACATCATTTATAGAGATTAACTCCTGCAAAGAGTCTTAACACTGCTCTTTGCAGAATCTAACTACTATGGAAAGAAAAAAATATCAATAATAATAATTATAACACAACAAGAATACAAGGCTAGGCACGACTGGGCTGGAAAGGTGATAAACTGGGAATTATGCAAAAAATTAATTTTGACCATACAACAATATGGTATAATGCACAAACTAGAATCCATTCTTGAAAATGAAACATATAAAATCCTCTGGGATTTTGAGATAAAGATGGATCACCTTATCCAAGAAAAAGGAAACTTGTTAACTTGTAAATTTTGTAGTCCCAGCAGATCACAGGATGAAGATGAAAGAAAAAAGATAGACTGGATCTTGCCAGAGAATTGAAAAAAAAACCCTGGAATTTTAAGATGAAAGTGATGCCTATTGTAGTTGGTGCATTGGTACAGTCCTCAAAATTTTAGAAAACAGACTAGAGGAACTGGAAATAAGAGGAAGAATTGAGACTATCTAAGCAACAACATTGTTAAGATCGGCTAGAATACTCAGAAGAGTACTGGAGACCTGAGCAGACATGTTGTCATTCCGACTTCAGTGAAAGATCATCAGCTTACACAGGCAAACATTTATATTGTGTAATTACAAATTATAGTGCCAGGAGTTTTTTTTTACACTGTCAGAGTTTAGAAATAAAGATTTAAAAAAAAGCTATATATGTATATATATACACACACACACACACACACTGTAAAGAGTAAGAAAAAAGGTTGTTGTTTCATACAAATTCTGTTAGCATTAAGATATTTGATAGGAAGTTTAAATGATGTAACTTTAGTCCTTTTTGAAATTTAATCTTTGAAACTTTTTAAAAAGAATTACTCATTTTGTCAACTTTGCAGTTTCTTCATTTCTTTATTGGACATACGTAAATAGCCTTGTCTTTAAATTCTTTTTTTGTTTTCTTTTAATAACTTTAATAATCAAAGTTATTTATTCTTTACACTCCCAACTCAAAAGTTATGATTAGTCACATGACCTTAGATGATTTTATAGAACTGAAATTGTTTAGTAATATTCATTTTATTCTCTTCACTTAGCTTTTAATTTAAAAAATTAAAAATGTTTTATAATTTGCTTGAAGCATTTTGTTTATATTGGTTTTGGTGGTTGGTTTTGAAGGCTATCACAATGCAAGTGTGAAGAAAAAAAGGTAACTATGGTGTTGTTTGTTAACCTCTGAGACACAAAGCAGAATGGACGATCACTAACAGCTTCAGTTTCAGAAATCTTCTGTTGAAGAGATTTTATCTTGAAATATTAAGAATAAATTAGAGGTTAACAAACAACACCATAGTTACCTTATTTTTCTTTACACTTGCATTGTGATAGCCTTCAAAACCAACCACCAAATAAAAACAAATTGTATTGTCGCAGAGAAAATTGACCCTACTAGAAGTTGGACTTATCCAACAAACAATGCATTAATAACGATACTGACTACATGAGATTAATAGCTATCCTTTGCTGACAACTGATTAGTCTTTACTGCTATGCAAGATCTGTGTGTTTTTCCTTCCTATTCCTATTATATTTTCCTGTGCAAAGGTAATAAACCTTATTGTTAACCATTCTGGATATTAATGTTGTTTTTGAGAATTCAATCACAACAAATTGTGGCTGAGGGTCAGTGGCTGGAGGTGTTAATGTCCTGGGTATGACGTTAAACTCTATCTGATGGTGAAGTTCCAAAATATGGAGCTCTGGGGGAATGTGTAGTACTCCTTCGTCACCATTACTCCCAGGTCCACTCTGACTTAGAGTGGTAGCACCTGTTAGGGTCCTGTCTATGGGTTAAATAGATCTTGCATAATTATTAGTATTAGATTGAAATACTTGAAACCATACAACTACGTACAAATTATTTGTATTAGATAGGAATACTTGAAACCATACAACTATTTGCAAATTATTTGTATAAGATAGGAATACTTGATATATAAGTGAACTAACAAAGGTTTATAGATAAAAATGCAATTTAAAAATGATGAAATGGAAAATTGAAATTATACTTATGATTACAATTATATTTGTAAATGAATCAAATTTCAGCTTTAAATAACCCATGAGGAGTTGATATGCTGTTAAACAAATAAACCAAACCAAATAGTTATAATTATAACCAAATATTTATGAATTAATCAAATTTTGGCATTAAATTACCCATAAGGAGTTGATGTGCCATTAAACAAATACACCAAACACAACCCATATCTAAATAATTATGATTAATAAATACATTTCCAAATGAATTAAATTTTGGCATTAAATAACCCGTATGTAGTTGATATGCCATTAAATGAATAAACCAAATAAATTATAAATTGTGACAATCAAACATTTAGAAAAGAATTAAATTTTGACATTACATAACCCATAAGTAGTTGATATGCCCTTAAACAAATCAATCCAAACAAAACCAAATATAAATAATTATGTTTATGTTCAAACATTTACCAGTGAAACAAATTTCAGCTTTAAATAACTCGTAAGAAGTTGATATGCCATTAAACAAATAAACCAAAGGAGACCTATAAAAAATTTCATGGAAATAAATATTATATATATATATGTATATATATGTATATATATAAATTCATAAATAAATTCATAAATAAATAAAAACTTAACAAACCGTCATCCCGTTATAATTTTTATTTCAACCAGAAACTTTTTTTTTAAATTTTGAGTTCTAGCCTCATCAGACAGTTGTTACAAAATAATTTATTGGTTATTATACATTGAGCTCTCTTTAGGGATTTATTTTCTATTTAGGGATCTATTTTCTATGTTTGCACCTACAGTATGGTTGTACTGTGAGATTTCGAAGATCCCAAATAGTCATCCCTTTTACATTTATATATATAATGAATAGAGAATAAATGAGAAAAGTATTGGCATAAAAAGGTGCTCAATGCTAATAAAGCAGAGCAGTTTTACAATCAATAATAATGATATTATGGATATTAACTCATAACTATAAGTTTTATGCGTAAGTTATGTATTAATATCCATGATATCATTATTATTGATTATATATATATATATATATATATATATATATATATATATATAAACAGATTAGGTAAAATCCAAAATGTATTTAAAAGTTGAGGAATAAAAACAGATAAAGTTATTTGTGTTATATCTACTTTTATTCCTCAACTTCTAATTGCACACACACACACACACATATACATATATTTTTTCATAGATAATAGGTTATGAATAAAAAAAACTAAAAAAACTGACTATTTAAGATAAAGACCTGTAAGAGCCAGGTGGAACCTGTGGGGATTTCATTTTTTTCTTTTCCTTTTTTGTTTTTTCTTTATTTTATTTTTTCCCCAATCAATGCACTGTTTGTGCGTTCTTGTGGTTGTAGTTATTGTTTCTTGTTGTTGTCGTCGTCGCTGGCATTGTTTCTGTGTATTTCAGATGTTGCTGTGCACAGCGGTGCATATCACAGAAGTGGCATAAGCAGTCGACAAACGCTTCACTATAAAGATAAACGCCATGCTAGTGACAGTATCACACCTTTCTGTAAACTCTCTCCGTTGTTCTCTTCCTGTGTGTCCAGAGGTATACACAATTGCTGCATGCTTTTTTTTTTTTACCCCTTCCCCCCTGGGTGACATGGTTTGCCGTGCGTCTACCTGTCATTACAGTTTTACCCATAACATTTTCTCCTGTGTTTTTTTTTTTTTTTTAAATCTGCTAACTCTTAGTTTTAATAGAAAGCAACTCTTGGATGTTAGAGTTGTTTCCTTTAGTTTTTTTAGGTCAAGAAAATTTGGTTTATATAATTAGAATAAGAAAGAGTTTAGTTATTTAAAATTCAACTAATAAAGAATATATATAAATATGTTATATATAATCCAAAGATCAAGTTAAGAAATCTACCTTACGACATAGTAGCTTTTCAATTGTCGTAATTTGCAGAGCTCAATGTGTGCTCTTATTGTCAGTCACAGAGCAAAATCATATTAGGAAAAATAACAAAGAAGATTTAGGTTGGAAATATTATAGACTATTTCAGGAAGCCACTCCACCTACTTTACTTATACTTCTTCTATATTAACCTGCCATTAAGTTAAATGTAGATTGTCTTCATAGATAAAATTGTACCAGCCATCATTAAGATATGTATTACTGTAGTCTAAGTTTGTATTTCTTAGATGAAACTTTGTCTTATTTTTGACTAGATTTCCTATTCTCTTATATTTGTTGCTTCTTATGCAGACAATTGAGGTAATTTTTACTTTCTGTGATTTTCAAGTGACAGAGCTCAGATAGTAATGAAATATTCTTCAACAAGGTTTTAATATGCATCTTTGTGTAGTAATAAAAAAAAAGATTTTGATGAAAAGGTATAAAAATTAATTAATTTATGGTTAAGAAGGGGGGAAAAAGAACAAAAAATAATAGTATCTTTTTTTTATATGCAAAAAATGGTCTTTTCAAGAATGTCTGACAAGGAATGTCTTAATTTTAAAAAAATTAACCCTTCTCTTTTCTTATAAGGGATTATTTTAAGAATTAAGCAAGTATTAGAATTCTCTATAGTCAATTCCTTTATATTCCTGGCCATTGTCAAGAATGAAATATGAGTGTTGTCTTTGAAATAGATTGTGGAGTGTTTTTGTATTATTTAGATTTTTTTACTGTTGTTCTCATCTTTATTGTTATATACATAACATTTCGGCCAATGTGCCCTCCAGCTTCCTTCTTTTTGTCAAACTCGAGAACCTTCTTGTCGAAGTTGGGAGCCTTCATGAAACTTTGGCATAAAATAACCAAACCCTTTATTTAAACCATTAGGGTAGATTTTTCTCATTCTGTTAAAGTGTTAGGCTATGTTAAGTATTCTTTTATTTTCACCTGTAGTCAGGATTGAACCTGCCACCTCCAGATGATTGTCACTAATCTAATTCTTTATATCCGTTGAACCATGTGTCCCGACTTTGACAAGACCCTAAAGAAGGTCGCAGGGCACATCAGCCTAAATGTTATGTATATAAGAATAAAGATGAGGACAACAGTCTGAAAATCTAAATAATATAAATTACCAAACCTCATCTAAAAAATTCAGACAAATAAGACTATGGAGAGTTTTTACATTAATTTACTCCTTATCTACATTCCCTTGTAAAAAAATAACTAATAGTTAAAAATAAGATACTCCTTGTCTGTCATTTTCAATAAGACTTATTTGCATGAAAAAATCGCTACCTACACACGTGTG
This sequence comes from Doryteuthis pealeii, assembly GCA_023376005.1. NCBI lineage: Eukaryota > Metazoa > Mollusca > Cephalopoda > Myopsida > Loliginidae > Doryteuthis > Doryteuthis pealeii. The sequence continues at coordinate 38,334,536 of CM042176.1, forward strand.
TGTGTGTGTATGTTTATATATATATATATATATATATACACATACACACGGGGGGGGTATACATTTTTGTAGTATTTTGAAACTAAAACCTACTAACTAGAAAAACTTTCAATACTTAACCTCCCATTCATAGCGTTTGTTGAGTGAGTTTTAAACAGCGTTACTTGCCTTAAAATAACAAGACAAGGGAGATAACTGTTCCGATTTCATGTAACGGACCACATTCAGTTATCTCCCTTATTAAGTATTTCTACTTATCTTTATTTTTTAAATCACACTTTGAAACTTTTGAATTTTTTTTATTTTTTATGAAGATTTCCGATCATGGTTATTATTGGTTTTGCTGTTTCAACGTTTTTGCAAAACTGGTTAATATGTAATTGCTATACACAGCTTTTAATACTCGTTTATATTCATGATACTGTTCCAGATAGAAAATTGAAACTTCTATCCGTAACTTCATTCCATCATGAAAGGCTTGAAATTTTCTCTCAATAAATGCACTGTGTGCACCGGTGCAACCCATGATCGTATATGAAAAAGCTTCAAAGACATTAGCTTGATGTAGCTACCATTATCACTTGCCAAAGTTCACGTGTACTTTACTGGTGATAGTTTAAAACGTGGAATGTGTTTTTGCCACACTGTGTGTGAGTAATATATATATATATATATATATATATTATATATATATATATATATATTATGACAACTTATGATTGACCTGTAACATTCACAGTTGTAGTTTTCAATATTTATTTTTGCCATACAAATACCTACATACAAATATATATACATATAATTTTCAAAACACTTTCGTTGCCTGATGACTGCCAGAGAGCAAAAAACTAATGGTAGCAAAATTGTTCCAATGCAAATAAATATAAACTAAAACATTTATCTATCTATATATCTATACATACATACAGAAGTCACCCCTTTGTTGCCATTACTCCCAGGTCCACTCTGACCTGAAGTGGTAGTATCTGCTAGTGTACCACCTATGGATCAAATAAATCTATTTGGAAATGATTATTATTATTAGATAAAAATACTTAAAACCATATAAATGTTCAATATTTTCCCCAGAAATATTCAATGTACTTATAGAAGCAAGATATTATTAAAAAGAAGAAAAATGATCTTACTTTCTTAAAATGTTTTAAAATAGCAATATGTACGTTTTAAACAAGTTCAAACTGTCCCATAATAATTGTGTATCAGGTATGAAATTTATATGTAAATGTAACAATTATTATGGTGGGAATCCTAATGGAATAGTTGCTGATGTTTGGACTGTAAGATTGTAGTAAATGAATTCAAACTCAAATCGAGTTATTAGTTTTACTTTTGGACTCCTGAGATATGAACCCTTTGATCCCCCAGCTATGGATTAAATAGTACCATTACTGTTCTTCTACTAGGATGGCTTTGGCATTAAATAACCCACACAGCTTGATATGCCATTAAACAATGGAACCGACATACCAATTATTATCTGACCAGGAGCAAACCCGACTGACTTTTCGTCAGCCCGATTCATTAACTTCTTGGCCATTTGACAGCTGCCATTAAGGTGTTTAAACTATTAAATACATACATATAAATTTGTTTATATATTTTTTATGATCACCAGAGAGATCCAGTCTGTGAACAACAGACAATCATAGTGTTATGCTGGCAGTGAAGGTTAATTTAAGTCGCCAAGTATGTATGTATGTGTGTATGTATGTATGTATGTATGTATGTATATATATATATATATATATATATACACACACACACCCTACCTCTGTCCCATAATAGTTGTTACATTTAGTGTATACAATATGGATTTATATGTATCAACTATTATAGGACAGGAATAATATTTATTTAATCTGATTTAGATTTCTGTTTATTTTATTTTTATCTATTTAATAATTCCAGTCCTATAATTTTTGTTACATTTAAAAGTAAAATCGTCAGGGTGGCCTAAAGTCGGTATCAGCCAGTCAGCAAGGGAGTCTATCCCTTTTTCACTAGCACTAGACCAAGGAGATTGTTTTGGCATCTGTGGTGGAATGCCACACCTACCATCAGCTCCCCACTTTACTGCACAGATCCTTGCTGAGTTGGCAAGGACTGGTATCGAGCCAGGAACCTTGAGGTTTCTAGTCGAACACTTTACTGATTGAGCTAAAATTTGAATGTATATGTAACAATTATTATTGGGCAGGTAATGAAATTCTTTTATTTGTTTGTTCTTTTTTTCCCCCCTCTCTTATATCTACTTACTCTTGTTTGAAATGTTTTGTTTTGTTATTTGGCTTTTCAATTTCTGTTCTTATTAACCCCTCAGTAACATTTTTTTTATTTTTTTTATTTTCGGAGTTTGCTTTTTTTAATTCCATATTCAAAAATTGAGAAAAAAAATAGTTTTAGGCCAGTGTTTTTTTTTTTTAGTTTTTTCCATTATATAACCATATACAGTAATAATATGCCCCATAATCCTATCATACAATATTTTAGAATATTTGATGTAAATATGAACAATAATATTAAAGGTATTATTTACTCATTTGCCCAATAGAACAAACATTAATCATCAGGTCATGCTTCTGCACTGAACTGATTAATGTAGGTTTTTATTTGTCAACCCACACTGGTGTGTCCATGTGTATATGTCCCCAGGAGAACATCACTCTCATGTCCTTGCTTCTGCAGCAGTATCATATTTGTCTTACTTGGATGGTTTGTGTAATAGGAGGCAAGCGGCCATACAGCTGCAATTGTGTGGGGTGCTGTTTCCAAGATTTGTTCAAGACAGCCCACAGCATCCTTGTGTAGTTCCTATCTAGCATTTTGTTGGTCCAATTGGTGCAGCTATACAGCAGTACTGATATGACTACAGCTTAAAAGAATTCTCACTTTATCTTATCAGTGAGATCAGAAATAAACCTTTTAATCAGACTTACAATAAATCATTGCATTTACAATCATTTCTTCATATTAACCATTTTGCAGGCAATGTAATCGTAATGGTAGTTCAATGTAAGGCATTGACTGCTTGTTAACCAATTTAGTGTTAATGTATAGATTCCTCGCTATTCATCTGATACCGACAATAGACCAATTCCATAGGTACAATAAAGCACTTAAAGTTGGAGTAGGTGTTGTTTAACCCTTTTTGCTGGCAGTGACATTTTTGTCTTGTGATCATGTCAATGTAAAGCATTTTCCTATTGGCTGCTTCATTGACCAATTCAATGTTAATGCATTGAAAATAATTCACACACTCTACAATGTTTAAAAGAATTATCTACTTGTTAAGTTTATCGACACATTTTTCTGTATGACTCTGAATTTTACTCAGTCACAGACAATGGTGAGAATAACTAGAATCAACCTGGATGAGGGTAGGGAAGATGTTGGCAAGACATCATAGTGTCTAATAGATGAGGCACATAGGGAGGAGAGCAGATGGTAAAAAATGTTAATAGACTGGTGCCCTGGCTGTTTTGAGTTCAGTCTATGGTTCAGGTCTTTAGTAGGCCACCAGAGCTCCCTTGGGTTAAAAGGAGATGGGTGGTCTACTGTACTACCTGAACCAAGGATTGAACTCAAAGAAAATGGGTGCTCTACTGTGTACTACATGACTTAAGAAATTGAAGACATTGGCCAGAAACTGATCTCAGTAAAGAATGATATTAACAACCTGCGACACCATTGAGGCCTATTTTATGTTTTACCCAATAAGTTTTTACTGCTAGTTTAAACCTATTATATCATTGAATAGAGTTCATTGAAATCTTTCTTTTGCGCATTTTTTCCGTCCTCCATTTATTAAAGAAAAAAATTTTTTTTGTAGTTGATCAGTTTTAATAAAATAGTATGATTCAGCTATTTTATATAGGTGGATGATATCCAGTGTTTCCATGATAGGATTCAACCAAAATTGAGAACTCAAACGTACATATAATACTAGATATCAGATCTTTAAATTAGTAAAAATCAGACTGAAACAGACAAAAAAGTGCCGAAATACATTTATATATGAACTAAGGTATCCATTAATACATACATACATACATTATATATATATATATATATATATATATATATATATATGAAATGATGATTATCTCTTCAATTCATATTCCTATATTACTCAACCAGCCTTTCTCCTACAGATTAAACTACATATATGACATTTGAATAATCTAATGTGAACTTGTCTACCTTATTATGTATAATATCAATACAGAAAGTTAGAAACCTTTTGAAATTGTCCAGATACAGAATTGGATTTTAAAAAGCAAAGGATAAGTATTAACAATTTCTCTAAGGTGATTTAAATCTTTTTATTTTAACAATATAATTACTACAGTTGGGGGAAGTCCCCGTGGCATAGTTTTAAGTGAGTTCAAACTTCAGCCATGCTATGACATTCACTTTTGAACTTTTACCTTTGTGAAAGGTATGAAACCCCCATTCCCACCACCTATGGGTTAAATAGTACCACTGTTGTTCTTCTACAATGGCTTTGGCATTAAATAACCCACAGAAAGTTGATATGCCATTAAACAAAGAAAACAAACCAAACCTAACAATTTTTGTGAAACCCTGATTTCTTTTTCAGCTTGTGAACCATTCTTGGCTTTTCCTGAAGAATTCATTAACCGTTTTCCTTTTTAATAAAGGAATTTGTCTTTTACTACCTCACCAATCTTGATTTTCTTTTTTGTTTCTTAAAATTTCCTTATAGCAATTGGCACATTATCATGTTTCAAGGTTCATGTCTTTTGCAATAGTTTTATGGTGTACTTTACTCCAGACCTGTTCATGGCACAACTGAGAGCCAAAACTGGAGGCCTGTTTTAAATGTCCTTTGATCCAATGAGAGCAGAGCATTTTAGTTTCAATTTGAACCAGCCACTCCAGTGTTGTTGGCTTAAGAAATTTATAGAAATTTTTACTTAAATTTGGAATATCATTATTCATTTGAATAAAGGGTTTTAGTGAGACCTGTAAATAGTGTGAATGTTTCTCTTTCAATTTTATGTAGATCATATCTTTTACCAAAAATCTGAATTATCTCTTTGTTTTCTTTAATATTTATCAGTGTCCCTAACAATATTTCATATTTTCATTTATTTAACTTTCAATGCATCTTATTATCCTCAGGTAATTGTCAAATTGTTATTCTAGGTATTTTCAAAAATAGTTAACTTAATTTTCAATAGGCCTCCATTTCTGTCTGTTAGTTGTGCCATGTGTGGGTCTGGAGTATAAGTACACCATGAATAGTTTACATTTTTGCATGGTGTTGAAATATTTGAATGATTGAAATTTTGGAATTTTTTCTTTCAGTGATTTTCTTTGAATATTTGTTTTTACAATGTTAAAATGTTGGTTGAGTTTTGATGTCATTCATTTTTGTGTAATCTTCCCATCCACCCTGCTCTGTTGAATGGGGCTGTAAAATATGCCAACTGCACCTCTGCAGAGGGGTAAAATCTCCCCCACTGGGTCACCTGTTGGTCATGGGTGGTGACCCATGATGCTTCAGGACAGAATCCTGATGGCTGAGCAATCCATAATGTGCAACATTCTACTTTGGCCCTTACTTAGGCTAGATGGGTGGTTGATCAATCAGCTGGTAACGTCAAGCCATTGCACCTATATGATTCTCCAGACAACTAGAAGGCAGTGGCTGAGGGTCTTAGTGCCCTCGGCATGACATTCAACTGCATCTAATGGTGAAGCTCTAGGAAGTGTGGAGTACCCCTTAATCACCATTACTCCCAGGTCCAGAAGAAAAGAAAGAGATCCATGCACTGTGATGGTGAGGGCGCAGTGGCCTATTGTCAGTATCACCTTGACAGCAAGGGAGTCTATCCCCTTTTCCATCAGCTCCCACGTCCATTATTGCACAGATCCAACCCATGCTACTCATCTACTGAAATGCCAAGGACTGGTATTGAACCTGGAACCTTGTTGCCTTGAGGCAGGTGCTCCAACGACAGTTAAACTTACCCCTAAAGTTACAAAAAATAAAAATAATACCAGAAATTATTTTAATAAAAACTAAAATGCTGAAATTATTTTCTTTAATTCATAATTATGGGTTTTATTATTTGTCAGAAATGACAGGGTGAAAGGGTGGGCCTACACAAAAACTGATGACATCAAAAGTTGTTTTTTTTTCTTTTTTTCTTTTTTAAAAATCTTTTGTTTAATTCTATAAAAAATGCCATTACCAACCATGTAATGAAAGGGGGAGGGGGGTCTTTTGTAAATTTCTTTCTGCACACAAAAATATAAGTCCCTATTAAAGAGGATGCACAGAAATATTATTAAATGAATACCTAAACATCAACTATGTAGAAGAATTTTATTTTTCATTAACATCTATTTATTTATTTATTTATTTATTTTTTTTTTTTTTTTAAATCAAAATTAAGTTACAAATCTGGTATAAGGTTGTGTGGAAAATGTTTATCCTCTTTTCTTCCTTCCTTCCTTCTTCCCTTCTCTTTTGCTGGATTCATTTTCAGATATCCACTGTCTAAACAGTCATGTCAACCAGTGAACTCAAGCAAGGTCATGATCTAATTTTCCTTTTTCAGCTTTTATATATTAACATTTATTTTCTACCATTCTTTGTTATATATCCTATATACAGTAGAACTTAGACTTATTTTGATAAGTTTATTTGTTCCACTCATAACTCAATTTCCTTGTATATCAAATTATTATTGAAATAAACTGAAATGCCATTAATCCATTCCAGGCCCGCCCACAAAAAGAAAACCCTAATTTGTTACGTTTTTATTGAATAAGAAAAATAACATTGTATTGTATAAAAACATAATGAAATAGAATGTAATGAATTATGTATTGTAATATGTTTTAATATTTATTTTTTTTTATAAATGATATTTTTTGTTGGCGTTATATATTTGGTAACTTAAATGTTTTTAGTTAACTTATTAACATAAGTGTATCTGAAGCTTGCTCATACCTCAAATTTGAGCTCTCGGCACAAAGAAATTGACTGAGTCACAACTTGGAAATGTTGGGTTATGGTGATGCAAAACTTGATGCCCAGGCAGTGGGTGATTTTTTTAATTTTTTTTTTTTTTCCCCCTTCTTTCTCATCAAAAATACAAAGAAGAGGTTCAATTGTCCAAACAATTTCTGATTTGATCAGAATAATATTCATCCTGTGTTCTTCAATACCAAATATTTTAAATCCCTTTGAATTTCCAAATAGATTTGGCTGTCTGACTTGGCTCCCTTATAATCATATCTTTCTTACTTGCAGCTACGACTACCACTCACAGAATCATCCCCAGTATTTTCAACTTGCTTTTTCTTTTTCTTTTTTTTTTTTTTTCTTAAATAACCCTTTTAAGTAGACGTTTGTTATTTGTTGACGCGTTCTCTTTCATCACTTTTCAATCATTTTGTTAAAATAATTGAATATCATTTCTTTACAGACTGTAGACTGATAGAGGATGATATAACAGAATTCTTATCTCTGCGTAAGTAGACGCTACACCCTCCCATATGCCATGACGTTGGCCAGTCTTAAGCTTGTTACTGACCAACTTGGTTACTGTTAACTGTCCCAGCTTTATTATAGCGCTCATCTAGGGTCGTCCCAAACGGGTCGACCACTCTGCTCTTTCTGTCTTTTGTCTCCTCCTGTAGATAGCACTCTTCTGTGTTTTCCAAACGTAGTTCTTTTTTCATGCTCTTTTATTCTACAACAACAATCTCAAAAATTTCATATGCACATCTGCAATATCTTTTTTTTTTTCTTTTTTTCTTTCTTCTCTTTCTTCTTCTTCTAACTGTGCATACATTTTTTGAGATTATGTATCTGATTTCTGCTGTGGTTCACAAGAGGTCTTGCTGGCCACCGGTTATTCAGTGGGTGTGAAAGATTAAAAAAAAAAAAAGGACAGTGGGTCTCTCTTCAGGTATGTAGGAGAAGAGCATTTCTTGCTTACCCCCCTCACTGTTGACAATGCTTTTTTGTAGTAGAATAATGCTAGTTAAACTTGTAGATATTCTTATGTCTTGTCCTAATCCCTACTACCCTCTGTCATATTTTAATTATTCTTTTTTTTTATTTTTATCTTTTCTTTTATTCATGAAACTTTTTTGTTGTCTTTTTTGTGTTGTTTGCTTTTTTAACCCTAGCTCTCTTCACTCTTGTATTTATTTTTGATTGGTTGAAAAATATCTTGGGAATGACTTTCAATAAAGATTAGTAGTTGCTTTTTGTTTTATTGATCAAATCAGATGGTATGGTAACCTGATATAACCTGACGCAAATCATAGTTATTAGCATGTCATTACTAATGATTTATTTTTCTTTATAAAACAAAATGTGTTGCTCTTTAAACTCTAATTTATTTATTTTTCATTCTTTCTTCAAATTTTTTTAACATTAATAGGAAGAAAAAAAAAAAAAAAAAAAAATATATATATATATATATATATATATATATATATATAATTATTATTGTGTACAATACATTTAAGGTGCAATTGTTACCACTGGTTTCCAGGCAGCATGCTTGGAAACCTGTGGTAACAATTGCACCTTAAATGTATTGTACACAATAATAAATAAATATGGCTCTTACAAAAGTAATCGAGCACTTTATCTTCAATTCTCCAATACTAACAAAGGATATATATATATATATATTATATATATATATATATATATATATATATATATATATATAAGTATTCTAAAAAGATGAATTTATTTTTTATGGTGAAGTCAACATTAAAATATTTCGGTTTTTAAAAAAAAATAAACCTTCATCAGGACATTAAAGATGGAAAGATTGTTGTCTGGACCATGATGGATGTTGTTTTGTTTTGTTTTTTTTAATAACAGGAGTTGGAAAATTGTATATGTAGAAAAGCTCATGACTGAATTTTGCAAAAAAAAAAAAGACATTAAAAGAAAAAAAAAGAAAAAAGATTCATCACTATTCAGGCAACAATCTTTCAGTCTTAATGTCCTGATAAAGGTTTATTTAAAAAAAAAAAAATTAAAAAAATCGTTTTAATGCCATCAAGAATAAATTCATCTTTTTGGAATACTTTATTCTTTCTATTTTCTACATATTGTCAGATTTATTTTCATATTTTACTTAAGTAAAATTTCATCCATACAAATATAATTATATTTTTCCATTTATCTTTATTTATATATATATATATATAAAGGTGTGTTCAAAAAGTATTGATACTGAATCTGTGTTTACCAAGACAAATAAACAATAAATAAAATTTTAATTTCCTTCAAAATATTCTGCTTGGTATTCCATTGAGCTTTCCATTGGTTGAAGCACCTCTGAAAATTTTGATATGATGTGAATATTCAACACTTAAGATGAATTTTCAGTTTAGGAAACAAGTAAGCATTGGAGGGTGTTGCACTTGCACAAACCTGTGTTATGCCAATGCACCCTGTTAAAAGAATATCAAGAACTAGCTTAATGGGACCTCCAATATGTTTCTAAAAGTTTTTTATTCAATTATTCAGACTCGTTTCTTTGTAGAAAAATTTAAAAATCATACGCGTAAAATATATTTTGTTTTCATTTCATAAAATGAAATGGGGTTGGGGTCGACCTAGTAAAAAAAATATTTCCCCTAATATATTTTAGGAAAAAACATTTTAAACATGAATTCATCTAATGGTGAACAAGTATCTAAATTTTCATAAAAATTTGAATCTGATTATTCATAGAATTTTTTTAAAAATTACTATAACATAAGCTAAACAATTAAATGACTTTTGGAAATATTTTTTCACGCTCAGAGTTGCTGAGGCATGGAATAAACTGCCTGCATCCGTTGTAGGCTGCCAAAACACTGCATATATCAAAACCTCCATGCTTCCTGTAATTCAACAAAATTATACCTGATACTCCCTCCATACACATATGCATGCGCATGCACACATACATGTATATTATTACTGTACGCTATTCATGTTCCTGACATTAGTACATTATTCTATGTACTATACATGAGTCTTTGATGAGTTGTGGTGCACCTGAGCACTGTACACAATAAATTTAATTATTATTAAAACAATTATATAAGGTTTCCAAGTTTGAGAAGAAATACCTGGAGAAGGCCTGAGGGCACATCCTGCGAAATGTTGTGTATATAACAATAAAGATGAGGACAATAGTCCGAATAATCCAAATAATTTATCTATTTGGAACTTATTGCAAACCTGCTTGATAAACAACATCTGGTGATCTGAACATTAGCTACATAAATGAGAGTAACCTCCCCTTGTTTCTTTCACTTTAAGGAAGCCGTGTGTTTTGTTTTGTAAAAACATGGAGTTTCCAACAAATTGGATATACCTATACTTTTCTAATATATAGGTACTCTCATAGAAATATTAACATCTTTTTTTTTTTTTAAATCACCTGTGGGAGATTCTAAGCATATATTGACAGGGATGATGAACATGTGGAGACTGTTTGAAAATATATTAAAGGTATTCCTATAAGGGTATAAACATTTTTAAATCAATTTAAAAAAATGTTAATATTTCTGAGAGTACCTGTATATAAGAAAAGTATAGATATACCCAATTTGTTGAAAAATCTGTATTTTTACAAAACAAAACACACATCTTCCTCAGAGTGAAAGAAACAAGGGGAGGTTACTCTCATTTATGTAGCTAATGTTCAGATTACCCAACATCCTTAATTACTTTGATAGGTGACTTTTATTGAATTTAGAAATAAATCTTGTTTATTTCCAAATTATCATTAAAAGAAGAAAAAAATAACGTAAAACATCACCCAAAATAATCGAAGTAATTAAAACTTGGGAATCCAAAATTTCAGGATTGAAGTTCCAGAATGTTTTTAATTTGCTCATGGAGTCGACCTGATTACAAAATTGTATCATATGTTGGGATATAGCCTCTAGTAGTAAAGTTGAAAAATGTGACACGCTGATATTCGCATTTATTATTATATAAGTTGCTCAGCTAGGAATGTCTTCCTTTTTAAACATTCAATACTTTTGATCACATCTTGTGTATATGAAGATTGGAAAGAAAGTCCTGTTGCTTTTTTGCTTTTAGACTTGTAATTAATTTATTATTTCTCTGAATTTTTGAGATGAGGCTTGATGATTTGGATTATTTGGACAATTGTCCTCATCTTTATTGTTACCTGTACAACGTTTCGGCTGATGTGCCTTCTGGCCTTCTTCAGGTATTTCTTGTCATAATCAGGAACCTTGAAGGCTCCTGATTACAAGAAGGTTCTCGAGTTCGACAAATGATACCTGAAGAAGGCCGGAGGGCACATCGTCCGAAACGTTGTACAGATAACAATAAAGATGAGGACAATAGTCCGAATAATGCAAATAATACTAATTTATATTTAATGATCATTTATAAATTCAATCAAGTTAACAGTAGTTTTCTTTATTGCTTTATATTCTTTATAAAATTGTTTTATTTTCTATAAAGGGTGTTCATAAAATCTTGCAGCAGTTTTAAAATTGAAAACTTGATAGCTCACATTGTACAAATGATCGAATTGTTTAGTAAAAACCATCTGAAAGTTCAACTTGTATCATTTTATTTTTTTAAAATTTATGTTTTGATTATTGCATTTCAACAAGACTGCCATCTGCGTTGTTACATTTTAAATCTGCTGCTGGACTTTATAAACACCTTGTATATAACAAAAATCGGCATTGACTTTTTTAGTTTTTATTTTACTCAAGATTATACATACAGGTAAGATAGTTGGATTAAATGATCCTATATACAGATCAATAGGTTCCAAAAAAAAGGGGTGCATCAAGAGTACTCTGACCCCTACACGTTCTATGTATCCAAGTTAAAATTGTCAGTGTTGTAATTTTATTATCAGTGAGAAAATGACAGTCACCAAGCACTGTTGATTCTGTCTACGCTATCCTAACTTGGATATATATGCTCTATCACCAATATTGTCCACTCTTTATTCATAAATATAGCAAACTAATATATATATATATATATATAATAGTTTGTTATATTTAAAAGTAAAGAGTGATCAATATCATTGATAAAGCATGTTTGTCTAATTATATATATATAAGTAAAGTCGTCGGGGCGGCCTAAAGTCGGTGTCAGCGAGGAAGTCTCTGCCCTTTTCAATAGCGCTAGACCAAGGAGATTGTTTTTGGAATCTGAGGTGGAGCGCCACACTTACCATCAGCTCCTTACTTTTCCACACAAATCCCTGTGCTACTCATACGCTGACTTGGCGAGGACTGGTATCGAACTAGGAACCTTGTGGTTTCTAGCCGAATGCTCTACTGACTGAGCTAACCTGGCCCCTTATATATAGAGAGAGAGAGGGGGGGGGGCAGACTGGGCTCTTTAACCTTGGTTAGTCAAGCAATCTTGGAGAAGGAAAACTGACATTCAAACATGTTAAACTCTGCTCAAGAAATTGTCACGTCCTGTTTGTGGGGAGGAGTTGGTAAATAAATAATATATAACAAAAAACAAAATATTCCAAAAGATGAATTTTGATCCTTTCGAATTCTTTTTTTCTTATTTACATTTCTTTATACTGTTGGATTAATTTCTATAATTTTTCCATCCATTTATATTTATATAATATATTTAAAACCTGTAAAGAAAGTTGATTATTGATTTATATTTAATGATGATCAATTAGAAAATCAATACAATTTCTTTCTCCTTTATTTAATCCCATCAATCAAAAATTTTATTCATTTATTTCAACTTTTCATATTAAATATACTTGAAGTGAAACATCAGATCAATGCATTTATTTAAGCAAACATTAAAAATTATATAAAAAAAAGCAACAAGACTTTTTCCTAATCTCTTATGATTATTAAACAGATCTTTTTTTTCTTTTAAACAGATTTTTAGTATCATTTCATTTAGAAAGTATGAACATCACTGATAACAACTTTAGAAATCAAATGCTTTTTTTTTCTTTTGCTTTTTAATTTTCTATGCTTTTTTTTTTTTTTTTTTTTTTTTTTTAAATTTTTTTTACTTGCAATTAATCTTTTCTTTGCAGCTTTTTTTTTTTTTTTTTTTTTTTTTTTTTCTTTCCTTTTGTGTGTATGTGTGTGTGTGTATGTATGTATGTATGTATATGTATATATGTATATATATATATATATATATATATATATATATATATATATATATATATATGCATGCACACACACACTAAAAAAAAAACCTAACCCTTACAGCCAAAGTGGCCAGTATTTTTGTCATCACATGTAAGGCTATTGAATAAACAGTTTATAATACTTTACATTTTCTGCCACCCTGTCAGTGGGGCTTTGCATATGCTGGCTGTATCCTTTTGGGTGGGTGAGGTGGGAAGACCTCACCCACCCAAAAGGGTGTCCTGTTTATGTGGACTGTGGTATACTACTTCATTTCCATTACTCCCAGGTCCAACCCAAAATAGTAGTACCTGTTAGCGTTCTATATAGGGGGGCATCTGTTTAAAAATTATTTGTATTTGATTGAACTGTGTGCAAAAGAAAACAAAAAACTTTTCAGCAACTATACAAAAAATGTAACTATAAACATACAATGAATGCAATTCTCTAACCTCTAGACATAAAATAACCTTTGATGATTTGACATGCCATTTTCTGCTATTTTTCAGACAGGGTTGAAGAGGTATCTTTTAAACAAAGATGTCTGTGTTTTCTATTATCACAACACAGTGTATCAGATTTATTATTAAATATAGTTTCTGTCAATCGATACATTTACGAAATCATGCGATGGCATTTACTTCCTTTTGAACTAAGTTCAGTAACTTCATAGATTTTATATGGTGAGGAGGATGGTTAGATACCCTGCAGAACAAAAAAAATCATACCTGTAAAAAGGTGGAGGAAGCCCTTTACTCAACATCCATCACCACAGGTGAATTCATTGAATGGTGCCGGCTCAACTGACCCAGGATCAATGCTGTCACAGAAATGGAAGAGAAATTTGGTTGTTTTGGTTTACAGTGTATCAATCCTTCTTCAGGTTATTATAAAATGTGGCTAATAATGGTGAGGGTTGATCTTGAACAAAATATCGGCCCTCGTGTCTATGGATTGCGGCGCTGGAACCGTGACTAGCTGGAGATCACCCATTTACATGCATCGAATTGCCCATCCTGGTTGGCCATTGTGAGGGACTCAGTAAATTTTATAGATGGAGGCGGCACAACCCATCCTGGCTGAATGCTACCACAATCAACCAAGAAGCTCTGAGATCAGGCAACAACATGCTGCATTTAAATCTGTGGTTCTCAACCTTTTTTTTTTTTTTTTTTTTAAATATATGGACACGTTTGGATCCTATTTTATTTACTCTGGTAACGCCAACACCATAGCCGTTCGATGTTTTAAAATCCTATTGTATTTTTATCATTACATAATTTTTGCTTGCCTGGACCCTAATAAATGTTTTATGTTTCTGGGGTCCATATGGACCCTGGTTGAGAAAGCTCTAATTCAAGTAGATCTACCTCTCCCACACTGTAAAATCAAAGCCTGGTGGTATCATGAGGTACTGTTAGGGTGCCCTGGATTACTGATAATGATGCTTTGATCCCAAAACCATAACTCGTGGCACTGCTGCTGTCTTTGAAGCAGCAGTTGTATGAATATATCATATATAGTTGTACAGTGGGCATGTGCAGTGGTGTAATGGTTACCATCATAGGAAATGGACACAGCGAGACATTCAAATTCTGGACGAGGCTGATTGCATTTCACATAGTGTTAATACCCTTGGGAAAAGTATGAATCCAACTATTTTCCCTCCAACTATGAGTAAATAGTAGGGCAGAGTGGGCTCTTTAGCCTCATTTAGGCAACCAGTCTAGGAGAAGGAAAACTCTGAATTCAAACCTGTTAAATTCTGGTTATGAAATTGACCTTGTTTCACATCCTACTCTTGTGGAGGGGTTGGTAAATATGTATATACTTGCACAGTACCCATAAAAAATGACTATTCTTTACATATGTATCTGTTATGTGAGGATTAACTGAAAAGTTAAGAGGCTGACCAAGATACTCGTATGAAATGTGACCAAATAAGGCTTACATAGTCCCTTGTGGTCTACACACTTCTTCCATCGGTGTTGCAGTGCTTGGATCTCATGTGACTAATTTCTCTGCTGTCCGTTATTCAAGAAACTGATTTGTAAAATTAGAATTGTTTTAAAATTTAAAAAAAAATTATTTAACCTTTTTTTTAAATTTAAAAAAAAATCTTTTTTAATTTTTTTTTTTTTTTTAAGTGAAATTCTACAGGGTGGTTCGAAAATCTTGTGACCCTTTACCAAACTTCTCTCTTAATGTGACCAGTTAAAAGTGTTGGTTATCAAAGCCCTCAAAGAAATAGTACTTGCTCAATATAGCAGCCAAAATTATTACATATGGAGTGGTGGTGGGGGGGTGCTCCACTTCTTCATAATAGTGCAAATTTTCTTTGCCCCAGAAATAGATATTCCTAACCTATCCACTCCAGTAAATTGTGCATTCATTGGAGAAAAACACCTTTCTACTATTTGGTATTATAATTGATATTATATATTAAAAGAAAAAATAATAAAATTTAAAGTAATTTGTAGTGGATGACAAGGCTTTTTGGGCCATCCCGTAGATTAATGTACTGTGTGATCCAAAAGTCTTGTCACTCCTACATATTTGTTTTTTAGAGATAAAATAATTACGTAACCTATATATCATATTAAAACAAAAAATGAAAGTTAAATTTGTAGGGGTGACAAGACTTTCGGACCATGCTGTGGATTAATGTACAGCGTGGTTGGAAAGTCTACATATCTTTTTAAAAGTAAAATGATTACATAACTGATATATTATTAAAAACTAATAAAAGTTAAAATGATTTGTAGGGGTGACAAGACTTTAGGACCACCCTGTACACAATTTTTTTACTTGTAATTTTTTGTTTTTTAAAATCTGTCTATTGTCTAAGAAACTTTGTTTGCAGAATTTTGAAATAAGCACCCCCCTCCCCCCTCCCCCCTCCCACACTCTCCCTTTGATTCCTCCTCCCTCTATTTATTTATATAATTAATCTTTTATATTTCACTTTTTCAGCATTTTTAATATTTGTTTTTCGTTAATTATTATTCTGTGCCTTTTCAACTTTTATAAAAATAAAAATGACTTCAGGTATTCTCAGGTGCAACAAACCAATATTGAATATTTGTATTATTTTCTGTTCTAGTAATCATTAAACCAACCAACACATTTTCTATAAATTTTGGCTCTGAAATTCTATCATCATCACCTGATGATGAAGAAGGCTTTGTTGGTGGTGGTTCAGCTGTTGTGTCCAACAAACCATTACTAAGTTTTTGTATTTTCTTAATTTATTTTCAGGTCATAACACTAACTCGTTGGCCCCACCTGTATCAGGTTCCAGCCACAGCCAAGGAGGCAGCCCAACAAAGGTGAACAGCGCTAGAGGTTCACCTACTAACCAATCCAAACATATGCGGCCTCGAGCAAAGTCTGTGGAGTCAGATATGGGTCGACAAGTGGTAGGTTACACTTTTAGCTTTTAACACACTTCTAAGCCCAGTTGGCTGAGGCTGTAGAATACACTGACTGTACTGCACTCTGTGGAGCAGTGAAATACTAACCCCCCATCCCCAATACAGCCACGGGTTGACTGTGGATGTCAACCTATTATGTTTAAGGATGAAATCCAGTCTGACATACAACACTCCACTTTTCAAAAAAAAAATGTATATAATATAAATGGGTCTTTCAAAAAAAATTTATATCATATATACTAGCAAATATATGCACCCTTCGGGTGCAAGTATTTAGGTTTTGATGTTATAAAATATCATATCAAATTAGAAACTATTTAGAAAATGATAAACTGAGGGGGTATAATCGAAAAATAGAACAGCTTTAGATTTAACTCTTCTATCATTTTCTTTCACTCCCGTCTTTCATTTTTCCTAATTTATCTATTTAGTTAGATTATGAAGTATTTAATAAAATTACTGTTCTTTCGTCTTATGGATTTCTTTTAAGATGTATCCCCGAGATCTTTGCTCAGATTCCTTAAGAGAAAACCAAACAATCAATAATACTAAGCACTTATTTATTAAAATCAAATTTTAAATATCAATATGCAAATTAGCCTTCTCGTTCACACTGTAAACCGCTATTTTGTTGTATATATAAATACAATTACATGCTATTTGTAGGTAGATATGGTCAACAGTATTAATAAGATATAACAATTTTATCAATAATTGAGGTTTAAATAAAAATAAATTCATGGTAAATGTGACGTCAATAACTAAGGGAATTATGACTTGAATAGTGATTTAGTTTCGGTTACAGACAGACAAACACACAATCTCCATTATAATAAGATATTGGTGTTTCAGAAGAAAAAAAATCATTTTTTAAGTAGAAAGTATTTCAGAAAAATTTATATAATTTTATAATCTGATAATTTGACCAATTCAAATGATCTCAAATTTTAACAGCATGTGTAGAAACAACTTAAAATTCTATGTTTGATGTTTTGTTTTGTTTTTTTGCTTGTTTTTTTCTTTCTTTCTTTGCAGGTATATAAATGGCATTGACTGGAAAAGAAAAAGCATTTAGATATTAAGCATAGAATTTTGAGTTGTTTCTAAAACACCCTATACTACATCTCAAATAGTATTGATTTAAAAAAAACAAAAAACCTGTATATATGAAGTCCTTATACATTTCCTTTATATTATGGCTTTATCCTGAAACCAAACTTGTAATAAGAATTAAAGTCTGCTGATTTGTTCTTCATTATTTACATTTATTTTTAAAAATTTTTTCTTGCAGAGGGTGCGAAGAGATTCAAATGAAGAATGGGAACTCCCCCATGAAGAAATAATTGTGATTCGTCGAATTGGTTCTGGTTCTTTTGGGACAGTATTTTGTGGTCATTGGCACGGACCAGTTGCCGTTAAGAAACTTAATGTGACAGATCCAACGCCTGCACAACTGCGAGCTTTCAAAAATGAAGTTGCAGTTTTGAGGTAGGACACCTTTTTTTTCCCCAATATCTTTTTATTACTTTTATCATTATTAACTGGACATTTTATAAGATAATGAAATGTGGAAAAAACGAAAATTTAGTTATAAGTGTAGATAATAGTGGAATTTAACTGGAATTTGGATAATGTGTGACACACTGACCTGCTGGATTTTGATTGGTCGAAAAGTGCCAAATGGGCAAAGAGTGAAAGGGGAGATAATAAAAGGGGAGAGAAAGTTTTCAAAGTGGATAGATGCAAGAGGTGAGTGTGGCTGAGGGTTTTGGAGGGGGGAGGGATATGCACTGCAATGGTGGTGTGTTCGTGACTGATAATCTGTTTATAGCAGACCATGCCTTCCCTATACATTACTTTCTGTTAATGATATTACTACCTAGGTATGTGAATTGATCTACTTGCTTTAGGGGCTTACCATCAAGTGTAGAGATGCCTCCTTCTTTTTTAAAACACATGAACTTGATTTTATTGGAGTTCAAATAGAGGTCGATGTTCCATGCTGCTTTCTCCAGGCTATGTAGCAGGGATTTGGCTTGGGCTTGTAGAAATAACAAAATATAACAAAACAGTTAAATATGTTTTTGAAATTCAATATTCATTTATATTTTCTTACCAACCAAGAATATTGATACTATGATTGAAGACGAACATGGTCAGAATAAATAAATAAATAAATGAATAAGAAAGAGAATAGATTAAAGCCAGGCATAAGTAAAAGGGGTGGGTGGTTAACCTTTTTACGAATCTAAAAATTAGGCCGTAATGTTTAAGAGACTTGTACGACCATCATGAAGTTAAGCCACTAAGTGATAATATCTTAGGCACCCAGGTATTAAAAGCAAAAGGGATTTTTATGAGAAAATCTCTTTTGAAAAAATTAATGGTCGATGTATTGAAAACATAGTGTCTGAAAAAAATATTTAATTACTTTAATTTTAAGGGTTAATGATGACTAGAAGTCTGCGATTCAATTTGCTGGCCATCTGTGGGGTCCGGAGAAGATGGTTGGGGAAGGGGAATTTGACATAAATACAGCTAAACTCGAGCACTAAGCCAGTTAGAACTCAGCCCATTGAGGTGTTAAGGTTGCCGGTAGGGATAGCCAGTAGCAGCCAGTTGGATAGACAGCAAAGTCTCACACACACCCGTCTTCTATCAGCGTCTTGTTTACAAACACTTGTAGTTGTTGTTTTTATTTAATCCTTGTGACTACTGTTTCTGACTCGTGCAAATACGGCCAGCGCAGAGTGTTGCAGCATTTGGGGTTCTAGACATCGTGCATTGAATGTGCAGAGTGCAGAACAGGTAGTATCACAAATACAGCAAAATGGGTTTGGATAAACAATTAACTGTCAACAAATGATATGTTTATCAATGTCTAATACTACACTTTTTTCAGTGAAGAGTCAATAGTTCTTAGGGGAGATAACTCTTCCTAACAACACTTGCTGTTTTTGATCTGATTAGGCAACTTATTCCAAAAATATATGACCCTATTAGCAAAAAGAATCCAGTTGGTTATGTTAGGGGAGATAACTTTTCCTTAACGAACGATATCACTTTTGTGTTAAAGATAAGTACAAAGGCAGCATCAACGACCAAAATGATCAAGAAAAAGAAAAGCAAGATAACTGCATGAATACACATGTATGGACAATTAATTTCTAAACCATATCAATCCTCTGCTCCCATGATGGTTGAGATAAAAATACATTTAACTGTTTTATATTATCATTTGTTGTTCCTAACATTTTGGGTTATAACAGGTTAATAGACTTAGTTTCTGAAATCTGTTATGACTGTAAATTTCCAGTCCAAAGAGAAACATTAAAAAAATATCTACAATAATTAATAATTCCATTTATTATTTTGAAAGTACTTTCAATTAGAATTGAAGTGAGTTATAAGAATAATTTTTATATTCTATAAAAATCATATTTGTAAGATTTATATTTCATAAAAATTATATTTACAATATTATTTTTGTATTTATGAGAATTATATTTATTATAGTATTTTATATTTATGAGAATTATATTTATTATAGTATTTTATATTTTGAATTGGATGTTGTTTCAAATATCTCTTAAATGTCAAAGTAATTTAAAAAATTTATTTTTTATTTTATTTTTCAGAAAAACTCGGCATTTAAATATTCTCTTATTCATGGGTTACACTATCAAACCTCAGCTACAGATTGTGACTCAGTGGTGTGAGGGCTCCAGTCTCTATAAACATTTACACGTGGAAGAGACAAAGTATGATATGGCCCAACTTGTTGAGATTGCTCGCCAGTCATCTCAAGGCATGGAGTAAGGAAACTATTTTTCTTTCTTTCTTTTTACACACACACACACACATACAAACACATATTGTTTCAATATAGGTTATTTTTCTCTCTGTCACTCACTCACTCTTTCTCTCTAAATATGCTCACATTCACACACACACACACACACACTTTCACATACACTCATACTTGCTTCTATCACATACTCACCCTCTTACCTTTTCTCTAAATACACTCACACTCTCTCTCATACATGCTGTTTATTGCAGACTCTCACCTTCTCTAAATACAATCACATATATACTCTCTCACTCACACACACACACACACACACACACACACATATAATTGAGTAAAAATGTTTTCTTTATTTTTTCAGCTATTTACATGCAAAAAATATAATCCACAGAGATTTGAAGTCAAACAGTATCCTTTTTATTTTTTTTCCTGCTTCATCCAATAAGAAAAACTTTCAAGGAATTCAAATCCCCAATGAGATTTAAGTGCATCAACAAGAACAGGAGAATTTTTTTCATCTTTTTTCTTTTATTTTTGACATTTTTTTCATAATATTTACCATTAATAGAAACCAGAAACAAAATTTGGATATACAGTGTTTCAACAAATTTTAATATCATTTTGAGATGTGCAGGGTGTTTAAAAAAAAATTAATATCATTTTATAATTAATAACTTGACCAATTATTGTTGAAATGATCTCAAATTTTAACAGCATGTGTAAAAATTCCAAATTCTATGTTTAATGTTTATATGCCTTTTCTGAAAACCATTAAGCATTGAATTTTGAATTGTTTCTACATGTTAAAATTTGAGATCATTTGACCGAGAATTGGTTAAGTTATTAGATTACAAAATGATGTAGATCTTTCTGAAACACCCTGTACAGAGATCAATGTAGACTTATGTATATTAAATGCTTAAAATTTTGATTTTTTTTTTATATATGACAAGATGTACACATGATCCATTTGTATGGGGAATGAAATAATCTAGAAAACTGTTTACTATTAGTGTAAGGCATAAACAATTTCTAGTCTAATAAATATTTTGATGTTGCATTCTGGGAAAATTAAATCTTCCAGCCATTCTAGATTTTAAGTTTTGCCTCCATTTTGTTAATGTCTGTGAATGCTGAACACTGGATATTGACTTGGGACATTGAAGAACCATTTGTGGGTTTACAGTTTATTCTCTTTTGATGTTTAGCATGTCAAATTTATCAACTGGTTATGTAACCCAATTAATGGCTGGCTACTTTTGGGTTTTATTTCAAGGGAAAAGTCACCACCCCTAAAACACTTCAATCAATTTGGGGCAGTACAGTCAAATTTTTTTTGTTTTCACTTCCCAAATTCAGTGAGCAGCTTTCATGGTGTTGGGGTCCAGTTTAAAATAAATTCTCAAAATTGCAGGAATCTCAATACTCATCTGTAATTATAGTACCTAAAGCAAAACATACAGCTTAATAGTATAAATTAATATATATTATAATGATAATGGTCCGGGTTAGCTCAGTCGGTAGAGTGTTCGCCTAGAAACCACAAGGTTCCTACCCGCCCTCGCCAACTCAGCGTATGAGTAGCACAGGGATCTGTGGGTAAAGTAAGGAGCTGATGGTAGGTGTGGCGCTCCACCTCAGATGCTAAAATAATCTCCTTGGTCTAGCGCTAGTGAAAAGGGGATAGACTCCCTCGCTGC
Source organism: Doryteuthis pealeii (assembly GCA_023376005.1). Classification (NCBI taxonomy): domain Eukaryota; kingdom Metazoa; phylum Mollusca; class Cephalopoda; order Myopsida; family Loliginidae; genus Doryteuthis; species Doryteuthis pealeii. Next base: position 38,356,687 of record CM042176.1, read on the forward strand.
ATGGCTGATACCGACTTTAGGCCACCCTGATGACTTTTCCTTTTTTATAATGATAATAAAAATATATCATTTTATTATAATGACAATAAAATATTTGATAGACTTTAGATGTGTACATGAAATAATGTTTGGAGTAAAAGTATTCAAAAAAGGAAAATATTTTTGATACATTCTAATGGTGTTGTTTTTAATGATAAAATAAATTAAATAGATATATTCATTTATAGCTAGATAGAAAATTAAATAATCAAATAGATAATTAAAAAATTTGATAAATAAATAAATAGATGATTAAATGAATGAATAGATAAATAAATAATAAATAAATGAGTAAATAAATGAATTTAATAGATAAATAAATAAGGAAATAAATTTGATTATGAAATTGAATGAATAATTAAATAATAATAATAAAGAATAATGAAGAATAAATAATTAAATGAATAATAAAGTAAGTTAATGTAAAGTTGTCAAGGTGGCCTAAAGTCGGTATCAGCCAATCAGCAAGGGAGTCTATCTCCTTTTCACTAGCGCTAGACCAAGGAGATTGTTTTTGCATCTGATTGGAGTGCTACATCTACCATCAGCTCCTTACTTTACCGCACATTTCCCTGTGTTACTCATACGCTGAGTTGTCGGTGACCGTATCGAACTGGGAACCTTACATGCAATAAGCTTTGAATTAAAATTTATAAAAAAAAATAAAAAATAATTGGGGAAGAGGAAAGAAATTCACACACATAACTTTTATTTGTTTTGTTTGTTTTGTTTGTTTGTCCTTAACTCCATTTTTCTCTAGATATATTTTTGACAGAGGACTTCACAGTTAAAATTGGTGACTTTGGTTTAGCAACCGTGAAAACACGATGGAGTGGCTCACATCAATTTCAGCAACCAACAGGATCTATACTATGGATGGTAAGTAACAAACTTACATTTCTGTCCCCTCCCCACTTAATTTGAAATCACAAAAGGACAGTATTGTTTGCTAAAATCAAATTGCTTTTACCTTCCATTCCCTCTTGTTGAAAGAACTGTCTATATAAGTGATATAGCCTCAAGGGTAATTCCATGTCAAATCATCCAGAAAAATGAAAAATTGTCACCCATACCCTTCAATTTTTTTGAAATTTTGTCTAGGTGTAGACAATCCCCAAAATTTCAGGCATCTAATTCCAAAAATTGGCAAAGTTACGTCAATTTTAGCTCTCTAATTTTTTAAAATTCTTTTGTTTTCGGGGGAAGGGGGGGGGTCATGAAGAATCGCAACCTTTTGTAATCTATTTTTGTCTGTAAAATGAGTTTTAAAGCTTTGCTACTCCTAAACATTAGTTTAGAAAAGCTTTTTGGCCTGAGGAATCCAAAAATGCTGTCAAAAAAAAATCTCAAATCCATAATAATTTTAAAAGTTAAGGATTTCCGATTTTTTTTTCATATCAAGGTGGAAAATCTTAATGTGACATTGCATCTATGATATAAAAAAAAAATGTTATTATTATTTTTCACATATTGAACATTATTTTTACCAAAAAGATAGATAAAAATCTGATGCAATCACGGATGATGCAATATTTTTCAGGGCCAAACAAATTTCATCATATACCCCAAAATAGTTTTGTATTACTGCACGCCACTGCAAATGACCTAATCTGAGGGAAAATTTGAAATCGATTACGCCCTGTCACTTCAGTGGGTCTAAAACTGACCCTCTAGTGAAAGAAAGGAAACCAAAGTAGTTGTTTCAATTCATTTGCAAAATGGTGTAGAATAACTTGCTAATCCTTTCAACCTATTACAAGATGTCTTATATATATATATATATATATATATATATAAAGGCAATCGTAATGGTGATCATTGTAGGAAATAGACACGGTGACCAAAGTTCAAATCCTGTTTGATACTGACGATACTGTTCGCATTACACATAGCACCAATACCCTTGGGAAAGGTATGGATCCAACTATTCCCCCTCCAGCTTAGGATAAATAGTAGGGCAGACTAGGCTCTTTAACCTTGGTATGGCAACTGATCTAGGAGAAGGAAAATTCTAAATTCAAACCCATTAAACTCTGCTTAAAAATTGACCTTTTGTTGCATCCTGCTCATAGCAGAGGGGTTGTGTAAATACATACATTAATGAGCCAGAGTTCAAATTCTGATATACCAAAATTGTCTTCTGAGTATCCTTTGTTGTCTCAATAGTTTTTTGTTTTTTTTATGTTGTTTTTTTTTTTGTTAGTTTTTTTACTGAACCTTGTATAATTTTGATAATGAAAAAAAAATTTTTTTATTTCTAAATTAATTGCCCAACCAGGTCACAAATTTGGGACATCCAACGAGGATTGAACTTGCTATTACTTTGATGAATATTTATTTGACTTTTTGTTTCTCCATCTTTTTTCAGGCTCCTGAAGTGATAAGAATGAAAGATGAAAATCCTTACACATTCCAGTCCGATGTGTATGCATATGGTGTGGTCTGCTTTGAACTGATGACAAGTTCACTGCCATATACACACATCAATAATAAGGACCAGGTATGTGTGCTACTCTCCCTTTTCTTTGCTCGTTAACTACCATATATACTCACAGGTTGAATTTGTGGTTATCCTGCTAATAGGTTGCATTATAATCTGGCTAGTTATACTGTTGCATACCCTTTTAAATATACATATATGTTGTGGGGTTTTTAAGGGTCAAAAATAAGACAAACGACTGGTAAAAATGGATACAAATGTATTGAACAAAAGGAGTAGAAATTTACAGCAAGAAAGTGGAGATTGCGTCCGACCATACAGTTGCGAGCTGACTCGTGTTGCTTCGTGTCAAGCCACAATTGTTCCTGCTACTTATAGTAGTTGCCGGCGCATTCCATTTATGTACATAGGTTATATCACCTATAACAATATACTTATCTTGTATAGTATTTTCTTCTATGAATTTGGGTAGCTGTAAGTGTCCTGGGTGTTAAACTGCATCGAATGGGGAAGTTCCAATTTTTGAGCTCTGAGGAGTATTTATCACCATTACTCCCAGGATCACTCTGACCTGGAGGGGTAGTACCTGTTTGGGTCCCATCTATGGGTTAAATAAATAAAAAAATTAGTTTTTTAAAAATGTGTTTTAAAATTTGTTTTAAAAAAATTTGAATACCCAACAAGCATGAATAGAACAAAAATGTCTTCAACATAAAATAACCCAACAAGGGTTGACATGCCATAAAATCCAACAACCCAAACCAAACCTGGGTGACTGAGTATATCTTGTATCTGGACTGTTGGTAGCTGGATCTTCTATTAAACTCTCTTCTATATGTTATTCTGGATCTGCTATTTGGTCTTGGCTGGATTTTCATCTTGTCTGTATCCATTGATTAGTTCTTGATTAATGAACACAAGACTTTATCTTCTTTTGACACTTTTATTTATTTTAAACATGCATGAGAAATGGCTCTTTGGATGAGAGGCGCCATCGTATGTCCAAATTGACCAGTCACCCAGCTACAACTGATCTTCTGAGTTTTTCAGTTTCTCATGTCAGTTCTGCCAGTGAGAGCTGAGGTCAATTACAGGTTAAAATCTGTCAATCAATTAACACCGTACATTTCCATGAAACCGTTATTTTAATTTTTTTTATACTACAGTACATAATTGATAGACAACCTATCAATTATGTAACAACACAACTTACTCTTACATAAATTAAATATTCACCTTTTGTTTAAATACTTTTTAATAATTGTATATATTGTTTCAAGACTTAGTAATATTTGTAAATATTAGATGTAGAACACTTTGCCATAGACTGTGATGCATAATGCAAATATATAGAAAGATGGGTTGTGTTTCTTAGTCTTATAATTGTAAATGAGACTGGATAAAAACAAAACAAAAATTCTGTAATTAAAAAAACCAATAATTATCTACTCCACAGTTACAAACAATATAGAAGACTTTAGAAAAAATGTTTAATCATTTAGTCATGCTTTTAACAGCTTCTGTTCAAAACATGCATTTATGATGTATGAGAGAATTGGCAAAGAGAATAGTTTACAATTTTGTTATAACAGATATGTGAATATCTAGCAGAATCAGGTTAATTTAAAGCAATGAGTCTGTAGGAATCTTTAATATATATATATATATATTTTGTGCATATGAAAGGCTTCAAATGCATATTGTATGTATTCATGTCATTGCAACTTAATGATAAATAAGATACGTCATCTCCCACTCTGTATCAGCACGTTTTACATTTATGTTTTGATTTTGGTGGAATTTATGGTTTAAAAAAAAAAGTGCAATCTATTTGCGAGTATATATGGTAGAAGTTTCTTTTACAGGTATTTTTTCTTTCTTTTTTTTTTTTTTTTTTTTTTTTTTTTTTCTTTATTCATTTTTTTTCCATTTTTCTTTTTCCATTGTTTCAGTTTGTTCTGTCATTTCCTTCTCTTGTGTGTGTTGTCATAACCCTCTCTCACTGTCTTTTGTTCTGTCATAACCCTCTCTCACTCCTTTTCATTCTGTCATCCTCCCCTCTTCTCTTTTGTTCTTCGTCCACCCTCCTTCTTTTTCATTTTGTTGTCGTCTCCCATTTCTCTTATTTTGCTCCGTGCTCTCCCACCCTCTCACTCCGCTTATGCTCTGTTGTCTCTCCCCTCTTTCACTCTTGCTCTCCTCTTACTGTCATCTCCTTCTTTTTTATTTCTCTATTTCTTTATTTTCTAAATGTGTTTTTTATTTCTTTTACTCTAGATCCTCTTCATGGTTGGTAAAGGTCGTGTACGTCCTGATCCAACCAAATCCAGATCAGACACACCGAAGGCTTTCAAACGACTCATGATTGAGTGTTGTAAATATGATCGAAATGAGAGACCCCTATTCCCACAGGTAACCCATCTTTATATCTCTCACTCAAGAGAAAAGGGAAATAACAACTTGGAATTTATCTATCGAGATATAATCTGATATTTAAAACTATGAAATTATTAAAACTACTAAATTCACTGTGCATCGTGCAGCTTTGCGCTAGGCCCCACATGTAGTTGGGCTGATTTGCAATTGGGCATTTTATATTTAAGAATTTTTATTTTTAACTGCTACCTTTTGAAACATATCCTAATTAAACATTTCTGAATATGGCTTCCTATTTTAGCCATGGTCTTTTTTTTTTTTTTTTTTTTTTTTTTGTGGACATTTTCCTAAAATAAATTTTCAAAAATTCTGTACACAAAAATTGTAATTCATCAGATGTTTATTAACCATTATTGAAAATTTTCAAAGCTTGGTATTTTAGAATGGACTGATTTGATTTGGAAGATAAGTCAATGTCAGAAAGGATAGATACTCTAGGTTTGACTTAGAAAGTAATCGGTGTCCTATTAATTATGTACGGTAGTGTAAAAACAAAGGTAATTCTTAAAAGAATGTATAAGTAATTGATAGGACATAACTTTTTAATAACCTTGTCGTTGGTCTCTGATTGGCCCGGAGCCAAGCATGAGAACAGAAAGATAGCTAGTTTTGGCTGGGTGACTGAATGGGATAGAATCAAATGGCATCTACCATTGTACATTCACAGATTTTTTATGGCTGGTTGATTATTTTGTTTTACGGTATATCAACCCTTTTCAAGTCATTTAATGCCGAATCAAGTCATTTTGACTCAGTTTGCTTTCAGTACCTACTGTTGCTCAAGTGGTTAGCCAATTAAGTATTGAATAGGCTAATTGCTGCTTAACTTCAGTGTTCTAGTGGGAACCGATACTTTCAGCGTGAATTGACTGTAATGAAGTTGATAGATTCCAAAGTTTTGTTTTTTTGTTTTTTTTAATTTCTTTTTTTTTTTTTTTTTTTTTTTTCTTCTTTCCTTTTTTTTTTTTTTAATTAAAAATAATTTTAAAAAATTAAATATTTAAAAGTTAAAAACAAATGTTAGATGTTAAATAGAAAAAGATTGATTTTATTTTGATTTTGACATTTCAATTTTTTTAGATTTAAAAATGAATGGAAAAAACAAAACAAAACAATTTTTTGTTTTTTGTTTTTGTTTTTATTAAAAAAAACATTATTAATTCTTTATTTTCATTTTAAAATTGTAATTATTTTTTTGTTTTCTTTATTTGAAATTTTTTTTTTTTCGATTCATTTAAAAAAAATTCCTTTTATCTTTATGAAAAAAACCTTTGCTCCTTCTTCAGATCCTTGCCTCACTGGAGTCTTTGAAGAGGTCGCTCCAGAAACTGCAGAAAAGCCATTCTGAACCAACGTTGCGGCCGCAGTCATCCGATGATTTTGACCTCTTCAACATGTGTGCATCTCCAAAAACTCCTATCAACTGTCAGTACACACAATTCCAGTTCTATGGCCTGGACACATGAACGGCACCAACAGATATGACAAGAAACGGCAGCTGCAAAAATCAGCAGCAGCAGTAGTAGTTCGGAAGAGGGTGGGTAGGGGGACAAGAAAGAAGATGAATGGCTCTGTGGTGTGGGGAGGGGGGGACAAAGAGAAAGAAGAAAAGAGTAGCACAAATAGTGTGAGGAGTAGGAAGAGAAGGAAGGTATAAAGGTTATTATCTCTCATTTGAAAGAAAGAGAGAGTAGGAGGAAGACTATTTGGGTAAACTTGTCTATATTTATATCCTACTTTCTCGGGTTTTTCTTTCTTTCTTTCTCTTGATCCTGACCCCCCCCCCCTCCGGGTACTCTGCCAAGATACGTCATCTCCCACTCTGTATCTCTTTCCTCCTCCTCCTCCTCCCTCCTCAACCCTTTTATTCACTCAACAACTCCCTCCCTCCCTCCTTCCTTCCACTCCAGATAGCCATTTTCACCCGCTGGTCTCTAATTTGCTAGGTTGAGCAAGTTTCTCAACTCTTGAAATAAAATAAAAAATATATATATATAATAATGATGATGATAACATTGAAACACCAACAAGAAGAAAAATTTGATTAAAAAAAAATTTTAAAATTAAAAAAAAAAATGGAAAAAATGAAGAAGAAAAATGTTGGAAGAACATATATGTAATGTTTCTGTGGGCAGTACCATGTCTTTCTTTCATTCGGAAAAAAAATGAATAAAAATCTGGATATCCAAAGAAAATAAACAACAACAAACAAACAAATAAAAAAAGAAACAAATAAAAAAAAAACTGCATGGATTTCCATTTAGAAGAAAAAACAAAAAACAAATCAACAACAACAAAAAAAAGAAGAAAAAAAGAGACAAAAATACTTGGAGAAACAAAAAAGAAGAAAAAAAGGAGAGAGAGAGAGAGAGCGCTAAAATGGAATTGAAAAAAAAAAGAAAAAGAAATCACCTGTTCTGGCTGTATAATATCTTTTTTCCTTATTGTACATAACCTTGGCTGATCTATGTGTGATCAAAAGAGGCAATAATAATGGCTATTTTTTATTTTATTTTATTTTCATTTTTTTTTTTTTTTTTTCTTTTTTTTTTTTTTCTTTTTTTTTTCTGCTTACTTGCCTGAAAAGTTAGGCAGTTCTCATTCACAAGAAGACGACAAAGATGATGGTTAAAAAAATAAATAAAAATTGGGGAGGAAAAAAAAACCAGACATTATATGAACACTGAAGAGAAGGTCTCTGTGTTACGCATGTATGTGTGGGTGCTGTGAGTTGGTTTTGGTCCTGATTGCTGTAAAGAACTGCGATTTTTTTTTTTTTTTTTTTTTTTTTTTTTTTTTTTCTCCCCTTTCTTCTACATGGTCCTCTTCCTCTTATTATTTTTACCTTTTTTTTTTTTTCGTCCTGGGATGGGGGGAGGGGAATATTTTATTCCTTCGTAATTCATCCGTGAATCGTTTCATTGTAAAATATACAGCTAATGGCAAATTAGATGTCGTCTACTTGCCAACAAACACATCAAACCATCATTAAAAATGTTCGAGAATTTGTGAGGGAGAATTTGTGTGGGTGTTTTTTTTTTTTTTTTTTTTTTTTTTTTTTTAATCATTTCCTTCCATATGAATGAATAATTTGTGTGTGTGTGTTACTACATTCTCTCCTATGTACAATTGTTACGTTTTTATATGTATGTCTATCAATATGGTTCTCTGTATGTGTGTGCATGTATGTGTATATTTGGGTGTGTGTATGTATATATATATATATATATATATATATATATATATATATTTGTCAGCAAAGACATTGGCAGGACTAAGTAAAAAAGTGCTCAATATCAATAGAGCTGCTATATAAGTAAATAACTGATTTTTATATATATATATATATATATACTTGTTAACCCTTTGGGTTCCCACTGTAACAACGGTCCATGATGATAGTGATTTTTTCCTATTTAGAAAAGCGTGAAGGATTCTAATAAGCATTTCATAGTTATCTCCCTTATTCTGAATATTTGGATTATTGTAAAATAATGTTCATCATGCTAATTATTCAGTTGCCAATTGCACTGGAAATTGCTTTATTCTCTTAGAGCATTTAAAATATATTGCTCTAATAAAAATTCTGCTGCAAGGTGCTGTTTTTCCATGGTTAAGCCTGCATATATATATATGTATGTATGTATGTATGTATGTATATATGCATACACACATGAACAAACACACACACACACACATATATATATATATATATGCATGAGCACACAGACTTGCACAGGGAGATATGATTAAAATTTTAATTTTACCTATGCACTAGCAGAAATCTTCTAAAATTGCCTGGGAGAAAAATATAAATTCAATAAATTATTTTAAAGAAATTGAATAAGATCAGATTATTTTATGAACATCATTTTGAAATTTATTCATATATATAAAATTCTAGATTTTGCTAAATTTTCAAAAAGTAGTAATAATTCATTTTCCTTTTGTTAAGCAATTGCATAGTTGTTAAATAACGTTTTTACCAGTTTCCAGGTAGAAGAAAATGACTCTATTTGTATAAACTAAGTAATTATATAAACTATAAAATAAACAATTATTTATAAAGATCACCAAATATAAGACTGATAATAAGAATAATAATTTTGTCTCATTTTGAATTTTATAGCTGAATATATAAATTAGATATCCCAGTTAAACAAAAACTTCTGTGTTAACCCAGATATTCAATGAATGCTTTTATTTCATAAATGATAGTGTTAAAAGCAACAACTGACCGATTCAAATTGCAGTTATTTTGACAATAAATTTATGTAATATATAAACCTACACATTAACACAGGTGGACAACCAACTTTAAATATGATTAGAAAGAGAAAAAGAGACACTTATTTTTTACTTGTGGCTCTTTTTGATATACAAGAAAAGAGATATTCATGTCTTTGTATTTTTAACTGTGTTTGTGTTGAGTGGTGAGAAAATCCTACCTATATATATATATAATATATATATATATATATATATATATATATATATATGATTTTCTTTTTCTTTTCTAATATAAGGTTAACTATTAATTTCAGACTTTCTCTTCTTTCTAAGGACCGAATTTTCCTTTTTTTTCTTTTTTTTTTTCCCCCATGTACATTTCACCCCCTCCCCTCCTCCCCACAAAAAAAAGAAAAGGACATTTTTGCCATCATATGATTCTCCTTCTCGAGCATTGGTTAAGTGAAGAGTGGTGGGATCAATTTAAAAAGAAATGAAATAGCTGGCTATGTTTTTATTTTAGAAAAAAAAAGAATTAAGTACATGTTTAACTTCTTTGAAACACCCAAAAAAAAGAA
>CM042176.1:38368909-38408397 GCA_023376005.1 Doryteuthis pealeii
ATGACGTTAAACTCTATCTGATGGTGAGTTTCCAGGTTTGGGGAATGTGGAGCACCCCTTCATCACCATTGCTCCCTGGTCCACTCTGACCCGGAGTAGTAGTACCTATTAGGGTCCCATTTATGGTTTAAATAGAAAAATGTGTTTATAAAAAAATTGAGTATCCACTTAAGAATGAATTTATTTCAAAACTTTATTGGCATTAAATGCCCCACTGAGGTTGATATGCCACAAAACAAAGACTTGTGCAGCTGAAAATTGGAGGTGTACCAGTTGGCCTAGGCCTAGTCCTGGTCTGTCTCTCGCATATGGATCAACCCTCGGATATAAAACTAAAATTTAAGTCTCAGAAAGTCATGATACATTATTATGTATGGTACATATTTTTGCACTTGATGACTGCTGACAAATAAATTATTTGCAATATTTTTTATTATTGGCATTTCAGTCTCGGAAGACTATAATATAGTTTTTGTGCCCCTAAAGTTACAGCGCCTCCTGTGACTGTAAAGTCCAATGTTGAAAAACATTCTCGACCACACATGTCACATGTGAAGGCTGTCCCTGAAGATGTTGATGTGCCGGTGCTTTGTTACTGCTTTCTTCTGGACCGCCTAGCATCATGGTGTTGCGCCAGGGTGACTTCAGACATGAACAGTCCTGACGCCACTGAGGGCGGTCCTGAGCCAAATTTGTCCAGAGCACCTGAGATCGTCTTGCAGACATCCTTGAAACACAGCTGGGGGTAACCAATCTGTCTCTTACCAGACAAAAGCTCTGCATAAGCTTTGGTATTTGTCCATCATCCAATCGGTGGACATGACTCATCCATCGGAGATGATACTGTCTCAGTAGAGAACACAAACTGAGGATTTGAGCTCTCTCTAGAACGGCTCGGTTTGTGATCCTGCAATATTGCTATATTATGTTAACAATTTTAATAAGCAGAACATGTATATTTAGTCATCTGCAAACAGTCCAGTTTCAACGTATCAAGTCTCTTCAGTATGGCTAGACTTAGTAGGCTACTTTCAGCCAAAATCAAAACCCAACAAATTTTTCATTAGTCAGAGTCCTTAACTACCAGGCCATTAGCACACCCATCAGCAGTAGAGTGAATTTATACTGATAAATACCCTCCTGAGTGCTCCACCTACCAGGGGTGGGGGGCATATATTTAGTCATCTGCAGACAATCCTGTTTCTACATATCACGTATCTTTAGTGTAGGACAGATGTCTCTTGTCTGACTATTTGCTTTTCAATCCTTTCAAGTTGACTGGCCAATCTTTTAATGGTGGGGTGGAATTTATTTATAAAGGTACCATAGTTTTCCCTAGTACCTTTGGCACTGCAAAGTGCTATCACCTATTACAGGGAGATAGATGTTATTGAGCCATTTATTTGCAATTCTATGGTAGAAAGAACAAGTGTGAGTAAGTAATATGAGAGTTTGGCATATCAACCATCATTGTTTCTCTGAATTTTTGAGATGAGGCTTGATAATTTGTATTCTTTTAATTATTATGACTATTGTCCTCATCAAAAAATGCCTGAAGAAGGCTGGAGGGACAATCAGCTGAAACGTAGATAACAATAAAGATGAGGATAATATCCCAAATAATACAAACGACCATCATTAGTTATTTAATACCAAATCCATCCTTGTAGAAGAACAGTAGTGGTAATATTTAACCCACAGCTGTAATTCCAAATTTTTAAGAACAGGTTTTCTCACTGGCACCGTCTTTTACAGTTCCATGCATAAAAATCGGTTGACAACCCTTGACTTGAAGTTGTTGGAAATAATGAAATTCCAAGAATCCGTGCAAAAAGGGCTGGATCCAATTATTGCTTAGAATCCTGTAGTAATAGTCATTGGAAATGGACGCATCAGCATTAAGTCATGCTGACTACACAGATACCCATGACTCTCTTTCATACCAGTTGTACCTTTCGGTCATCACCCCCTGGTAGGTCTTCTGCATGGCATCCTGAATCTGCACAGAGTTGAATGATGTAGGTTTTTGCTGGTCTCTTGTGTATGAATCAACCCTCTAATATTCAGCTAAAATTTAAGTCCCAGAAGGTCAAGATACATAATTATGTATGGTACATATTTTTGCACCTGATGATTGCATTGGTGTGTCCATGTGTAGTTGTCCACAGGAGAATGTGACTTATGAGTCCGTCCTTGCTTCTCCGGCATGTCTTGTTTGTCTTACTTGGAAATAAGTTCAAATTCTGAACATGGCTCTTATTATTTCATTTCCTACCCCTAGGAAAGGCATGAATTCAACATTTCTCTCTCCAACTATGCCAGACTGGGCTCTTTAACCTTGGTATGGCAACCCATCTTTGAGAAGGAAAACTTCAAATTCAAACCTGTTAAATCCGCTTAAGAAAATCAGACAAAACTGTTTGTATTTCACTTTGTACTAATGCCCTTGGAAAAGGGTGGACTGGGTTCTTTAGCTTTGGTAAGGAAACCAATCTTGGAGAAGGAAAATTCTGAATTAAAACCAGCTGTACTCCACTTAAAAATGTTTAAGTACAGTCGTGTGCTGTAATGTTGTCATTGTAGGAAATGGACATGGTTGTTCGCATTTTACATATTGCTAATACCCTTGGGAAAGGTATGTATCCAACTATTCTCTCTCCTGCTATGCCAGACTGGGCTCTTTAACCTTGGTATGGCAACCTATCTAGGAGAAGTAAAAACAATAAACTCAAAAATCTTCAGAGGATCTTGGTATAATTCTTCTGTTATCAATTCACCCAAAAATTGTGGTTTAACCACTATGAACAAAATCACCTGTGTACACGGCTGTGAGGGTCATATCTTTAATTTAACAGCTGAGCACTTATATATCTATGCACCCCCAACCCCCATATGTTCTATCATAGTGTAAGGGTTTGCAAGTTAATCTCTCAGGTCCATTACTACTGAATAGCCTGTTTGATCCTTGCTGGATGCCCCATATTTGTGACCTTGTGTCACATCATACTCGTGGCAAATGGGTTGGATAATTACCTACCTGTGCCCCCACTCCCCTCTTCATCATTGGCTCCTGGCTGAGAAATTGATAAAAATCCAAAATATAAAATTATATTAGTAATTTAAAATATATGAGTTGAAAAACCAAACCCTACAGCAATATCCCTTACACCATGTGTGCATCTTTATTCTATGGCTTTCATGTTCATGCAAAATGGTGTCTTGGGTATAACGCTAAACTACATCTAGTCGTCAGGTTCCAATTCTGTAGAATGTAGAATACCCCCTCATCTCCATTACTCCCAGATCCACTCTAACCCTGTTAGAGTCCCATCTATGGGTTAAATAGATAAACAAAATGAGTTTTAAAAAAATGTGTTCAAAATAAAAGTTGAATATCTTGCAAGAATGAATAAAACAAAACATCCTCGGCATAAAATAACCCAATAAGGGTTCAACATCATGCAAAATGATAATTCTTATTGAATGTTTTAGTGTCTAAAGATTACAAAGTCCTCTAAACATTTTTCTATTTTTAATTACCCAGAAAGGTTGATGTGCCATTAAACAAAGACACCAAACCAAGAAAGTATTGTCAGTTATAAATTTTTGACTAGTATTTCCTTAATTTTTTTTTTTAATTTATTTTCTTTTACTGCAAAACTCGAATGAACAATGAGCAGCATCTTAAGAGATTTAGATGTTGGCTTAAGTCAACATTGAATTTAAATTTGGTACGTAAGAAATAAAAAATTGGAGTAAAATGAATTTATCAAAAGAAAAACATTTGCTCAAGAAAATGTTCAATTTTATTTTTCTCAATTATATTGACTGTAAGAATAATCTTTACTACATTTTTCAGTTTGTATTATAAGACCGGGGGTCAGTTTAACTCAGTCGGTTGAGCACCTGCCTATGAATCGCAAGGTTCCTGGTTCGATGACAGTCCTCACCAACTCAGTGCATGAATAGCACAGATTGGATAATCTGATCTGTGTGGTAAAGTGGAGAGCTTACAGTAGGCATGGTGCTCCATCTCAGAAAAAAAAACTACCTTGTCTAGCAAAAAGGGGATAGACTCCTCGCTGTCCGACTAATACCAACAATAGGCAGCTCTGCGACAGATTGAACTCCAGTCACTATTAAGTTCACTTTTGGACTAATACCCCTGGGAAAACAAGCTATGGATTAAAGAGTACTACTACTGTTCTTCTACAAGGATGGCTTTAGCAATAACCCACAATGGTTGTTATGTCATTAATTGAAGCAGCCAACCCAAACCCATCTCTCCAGCTATTGGTTAAATAGTACCACTACTGTTCTTCTACAAGGATGGCTTTGCATTAAATAACTCACGAGGGTTGATATTCCATTAAACAAAGAAATCAAACCAAAACAACTTTCAAATCCTTATTGTTAGTGACCAACAGAGATTAAAAAAATAAAGAGACTTCCTGTTAGATCACCAAAGTTAAGCAGTGATGAGCCTGTTCAGTACTTAAATGGGTGACCCATTTACTGTAAGCAACATAATGCCTGTGTACGAGACTAAGCTAAACTTAGTAGATAACAACTAAACTACATACATAATGATGTAATGTATCTGCCTGTGTGACTAACGTTATTAGGTTATTCGAACTTCTGTTGTTTTTTTCTCGCAACTCCTAAGCTGTTCTTAGTAAGCACAGATTGAAATAAAGGAACTTTGCTGGGTGGGTGGGGAGTATCCTTTACTAGATGAACCCTGAACCTATTATGTTCCGGTTGTAACATTGATCCATGATGATATTGATGCTTCTATTTAGGAAGGAGTGAAAGATTCTAATTAGCATTTCCATAGTTAGCAGTGGTCCATGATGATATTGATGCTTCTATTTAGGAAGGAGTGAAAGATTCTAATTAGCATTTCCATAGCAGTAGTCCATGATGATATTGATGCTTCTATTCAGGAAGGAGTGAAAGATTCCAAATGCATTTCATAGTTATCTATAATTTTTTTTTATATAGAAAGTATTTTTATTAAAATCTTCGAAACATTTATTAAAAATCTATTCACTTATCTAAATTTATTTTATGAAACATTTAAGAGGTGTGTGTGGTATTATGGTTATCATCATAGTAAATGGACTTGGCAGGCAGAGTTCAAATCCTGGACGAGGCTTTTTGCATTTCACATAGTGCTTGGGAAAGCTATGCATCCAACTATTCTCTCTCCAGCTATTTTTGTAAATAGGGCGTACTAGGTTTTAACCTTGGTTAGGTAACCAGTCTAGGAGAAAGAAAACTATGAATTCAAAGTTGTTAAGCTCTGTTTAAGAAATTGACCATATGTCACATTTTACTCGTGTGGAGGGGTTAGTAAATATATATTTGAAATATTTAATTTGAATAACTGAATTTCAATTTTTATATCTAAAAAAATAAACCACAAAACAATCCCCACAATATTAGGATAATTACTTTATTATCTAAATTCGAGCATTTTAATTGTATTTCTCTAATAAAAAATCTTGCTCTGTGCCATAAAAACTAAAAAGAAATCAACAAGGACTGACTTTATTTCAGAAACTAACAAGAATATGCACCCTCTGGATATTTAAGTTTTAATGTAATGAAATGTATTAAATTAGAAAAACTAACAATATTAAATAAAAACGCATATAAAATGATTACACTTATTTTATATTTTAATTGGTTTCTAGATAAAATCATTCATAGGATTGATTTAAATACGTTGGAGAATAAAACAATAATATTAGAGATCATTAGCACCAAGTAATTATTTATTAAACCCAGTTTTGTTAAAACCAGTATGCAAATTAACCCAGCATATATTATGTAAAACCTTTACTTCTTAGTAATATATAACCTGCATTGCAGGATTTTAAACGCACTAATAACATGGACTGTTTTGAGGCAAATTTAACTCAGATTTTTATAGCGACACCATTAATAAGTAAGTGTTATTCTATATATTAATGATTTTTGGCTATAAATTAGATACTCATTGATAAACTTACGCAATTCCTGAGGGTATTGTTACATAGTGTCAGTTACAGACAGACACCAAATCTCCATTTGGACAATTTAAGATTATTATATTTGCTACTACTCAGTGTAAACAAAAAAATAAAAAGTATAGAATAAAAATGACCTGATGATATTGTTAGATTAGTGGTTAACATGCTGGACTGGTCATTTTATGTCTTTACTGGGTGTCCCACACTAGGGTGGCCATGTACTGGGTGTCCCACACTAGGGTGGCCATGTACTGGTTTCCATAGGAGAACATCACTTATGAGTTCATCCCTGCTTCTCCAGCTTTGCCTTGCTTGTTTTGTTTGTCTAACTTGAATGGTCTTGTGTGATGCCAGTTTAAAACCTGTTTAAACTGAAAATAAATATACAACATAAAACTAATTAATATGAATTAATTAATTGACTAATTTAAAACAAATTGAATAAATTATATATATATATATATATATATATATATATATATATGATGATAATAATAATGCAATTTATTGTGTACAGTGCTCAGGTGCACCACAACTCCTCAAAGTCTCATGTCAAGTACACAGAATAATGTATTAGTGTCAGGAACATGAACAGCTTATATATATATATATAAACTAATTAATTGAATTTAACTAATTTAAGATTAATTGATATTAATAAATATACAACACAATTATACATATGAAAATGAATAATAAACATTTGTTCAATTATTTCAATTTTTATCAAATCTAAAAACAGCTGTCAAAAAAAAAAAAATGAAATCTACTTTTATTGGAGATATAAATTCTTTTTATTCAAAGCCAAAGTAATTTCATTGGTACTTGTAATGGTTAACAAGTGAGACTATAAAACCACTTAGTGAATGTTATTGTCACTGAGTGCTCCATACTTCTGGCCTTGTGCCAAACTAAGCTTAATAGATAAAAGGTACCTCACGTGTTATAATGGTTATTGAATTAGGCTAACAGACCCAGTGCTAGTGAGTTAAATTCTCACCAAGTGCTCCATACTTCTGGCCTTGTGCCAAATTGAGGTTTTGTTATCTACTAAATTTATGTTGATCTGATATATGGGAGGGAATAAATCATATTGAAAGCATTGGTTATCAATTTGATCTTGGAAGTGAAGCTGTGATGTGTCTAACCATTGAGAATATAACATAAATAACTAAGGGAATTGTGATGGTGATGGTGATGTAGTTTCAGTTAGACACACAGACACATAACCTCCATTATAATAAGATTATTCATTATTTACTCTATGCTTTATTCATATGACCTTGTATCTAAATTGATATAATCTAAATATTTACTTTTAATTAATTGTGTTTGCCATTCTTAAATACAAACAAACTTCAATTGCAACCTCATTAAATAAATCCGTATATCATTTGGCAAAACATTTCATTTTCCAGATATTAATATACTCGTGTTTAATATATATATATATATATATATATATATATATACACCCAACCCCTCCGCACATGCAGGAAGTGACGCCAGATCAATTTCTTAAGCGGAGTTTAACACATTTGAATTCAGAGTTTTCCTTTTAGACTGATTAGCTAACCAACGTTAAAGAGCCCAGTCTGCTGTACTATTTAGACATAACTGGAGGGAAAGTAGTTGGGTGCATACCTTTCCCAAGAGTATTAGCGCTATATGAAATGCAAACCACCTCATCCAGGATTTGAACTCAGCTTGACGAGTCCATTTCCTATGACATTACACCACGGACTTCCACTCGTGTTATATGATATTTGATTAAAAATGTCTTGATAGGTTTCTCCTCCAGGAGTTGCTGTTATCATGTCCTACCTAGGGTGTTACAAAACTATCACAAAGCAGAAGGAAAATTTCAGACCAGGATATAAAATGACTTTTTCAAAATGTTCTTGTGGCGTAATGGCTAATGTGCTCAACAGAACAGTGAGTTCAAACTTTAGTTGTACTAGTATATTCAATTTCAGACTAATACCCTTGGGAAAGGTATGAACACACTCAGCTATGGATTAGATAGTATCACTACTGTTCTTCTACAAGGGTGGCTTTGGCATAAGATAAGCCTTAACAGTTGATATGCCATTGAAACAAGGAAACCAAGGAATGTAATAAGATATTAATGATGATGGCATTTTTTATTTTTCTGTAATATCTATATATATATATATATATATATATATATATATATGGACTGGTTTAGCTCAGTCGGTAGAGCACCCGACTAGGAATCCCAAGGTTCCAGGTTTGGTACCAATCACTGCCCACTCAGTGCATGAGTAGTACAGAATTATGTAATCTGATCTGTGTGGTAAATTGGGGGGGGGGGCAACTGTAGGTGTGGCGCTCCACCTCAGCAAAAACAATCTTCCAGGTCTAGCGAAAAGGTTTCTGGTTGTTCTAGAAGGATGACTTTGGCATTAAATAACCCATGAAGGTTGTTATGCTATTAAAAAAAGAAACTAAGCCATGATGTGTTTACCTGTTTAAAATGATTACAAACTATATATAAGTTCACCAACTTACTGTGTGTGTGTGTTTATATATATATATATATATATATATATATATATATGATTAAAAGTTGGCCACCTCACGTGGTGTAATTGTTAGTGAGTTTGATTCTCATTGGGCACCCCATACTTCTGGCCTTGTGCCACAGCTAAACAATTTCAATCAATTAATATTTCACCTCTGTGTATATATGAAACTTCAGAAATACACACAGGTGAAATATTAATTGATTGAAATTGTTTGTGTTGTTTTATTCACTTTTGTTTTTTTAATTTTTAATCACATTTTGTTGGTTTTTACCTCGTCTGCTACTTCCTCATATATATGAATATTATGTACATAATTTTTTTTTTCAACTGTGTATGTGTGTGTCTAATATGATTCATTTAATGAAGATGTCCAATATCTCAAGTGGCTGGTCAGTTCTTTGATAATTTTATATATAGGACTTTTTTTCTTTTTTATTTCCGTCTTTTTTTTTTCTTTCACAAGGACAAGGTAATGAAGTTTTGCATTTTGCAGACTGAGTCTCAGCTTCTTCCTCGTTTCCCCCCCTACCCTCCTGTTGACCACTGCTCGATTTCTAGTGTACATGCCCTC
The DNA here is from genome assembly GCA_023376005.1 of Doryteuthis pealeii. Classification (NCBI taxonomy): domain Eukaryota; kingdom Metazoa; phylum Mollusca; class Cephalopoda; order Myopsida; family Loliginidae; genus Doryteuthis; species Doryteuthis pealeii. The sequence continues at coordinate 38,378,047 of CM042176.1, forward strand.
CCCCCACCCCTATAACCCCTTACTCAATTTATACTCACCTGCTGATTAACAGGGATTCACCTGCTGCTAAATTCCTTCCCTCTTTATATACACATACCTACAAATGTTACCTTTTTTTTTTTCTTTTCTTTTTTCAACCTTTTAAACCAGACTTAATTTCTGGGTTGAACCCCTCAGGCCACAAAAATATTTACGATTGAGAGAGGGGAAAAAAATTACAAATGTGTTTATGAATGTGTGTGTGTGTGTGTGTGTATATATATATGTATATATATATATATATATATATATGTGTATATACACACACACACATATATATAAAGAGGTGTAATGTGTACACATATAAGGTATCCATTAAGTTATTAGTAATATCTGAGGTTCTTTCTTTAACTAAAAAAAAAAAAAAAAAACGCAGTCTTTTCGATGCATATGCATTGGGTGTTTGTTGAAATATTGTATGTGAATGTATGCTAGCAGAGACAAAAAAGACAGACGGAGGGACAGAAGAAGAAGAAAGGGAAATGACATAGACAAAACAAAAAAAATAACAAATGGTTTTTTGATCCTAGAAAATCCCGGCTGTTGCAACTAAACGAAAACAAAATTTTCAAAAAATATGAATCTAAAAAAAATAAAAAATGAATGAATAAATAAAAAGTGAAAAATTAAAATTTTCAAAAATTAAAAATTTTTTCTTTCCCTTTCTAACACAAGAACAACAAAAATGGGAAAAAAATTGAAAAATGTCTAAGTGGGAGGGGAGGGGATTGAAAAAAAATGCCACAACCCTCCCTACCCACACCACCAATGGAGATATAATGAACTTCTATTATTTATATCAACTAAAACTACGGGACATTTCATTTTCTATGTTTCAACCGAGTTTGAAATCTGTAAAGATGTCAAAATGAAGTTCTGTAAAAAGTTGTTTTTTTTGTTATTTCTTGTTATTTAGTATCGTATTTCTGACCCATTATACCATTGTTTCAATAGTTGAATTCTTCAGCAATAGCAACGTCTCGCTGTTCAAGAATCGATAGTCAAATTTCTTCAGCTATAGCAGCACCTTGCTGTTTAAGAAGTCTTAGTTGAATTCCTCCAGCTATAGCAACAAATCGATAGTTGGATTCCTCTGGTTATTGCAACTCCACACAGTTCAAGAATCAATAGTCGGATTCCTCCAGCTCTAGCTGCACCTCACAGTTCAAGAATTGATAGTCAGATTTTATACTACAAGGTATGTATTTATAAGCCTTTCCACCCAAACAGGATGTGACACATAGTAAGTGAGTGAACAGCTGCTTTTTGTGGGGTGCTTCCAAAATTTATTCAAGACATCATGCAGCATCTTTGTGTAGTTCGAATCTAGCTTTTTCTCCAAATGCTTTATTAAAGTTCAAGTGCTGCAGCCATACAGTAGTACTGATACGACTACAGCTTGGAAGAATTCCTTTTTTATCTTATCAGAAAAATCAGATTTCCATTTGGTTATTAACCTGTCAATAGTAGTCCATGCCTTTCCTATATGTACAGTGACATTGCTTTTGTAGATGAGATATTGCTACCTATGTATGTGAACTGGTCTGTTAATTTCAAAGGTTTTAAGGTGGAGATAGCTCCATCTTGATTAAAACCTGAACATATATATACCATTTCTTCTGCACAAGTAAAATGTGATACATGGTCAATGTTTAATCCAAGTTTAACATGTTTGAATTAAGTTTTCTTTCTCCTAGACTGGTTGTCTGATCAAGGCTAAAGAGCCCAGTCTGCCTTACTATTTACCCATATCTGGAGGGAGAATAGTTGAATGCATCCCATTATGGTGTAATAGTTAACAAGCTGATCTTGCAGATCTGTCACTACTGAATAGAGCCCAGTGGGCTGAGACTCTGCAGAGGGGTAAGACCCCCCCCCAATAGGGCTTCCTGTTAGCCATGGGTGGCGACCTGTGATGCTTAAGGACAGAGTCTTGGTAGATGAGCAGTCCATGACATGCAACACTCCACTTAGGCTAGACGGGCGGTCAGAGAAGCTCCCTCCGATCAATTGGCTGGTCATATCAAGCCCTAGCACCTATATGATTGCCCCAACCTATTGCCCTTATGGCAAGCCCCAACACTTTTTATCATATGGATGCTACAAGGCGGTGGCTGAGAGTCTTCATGTCCTGGGAATGACGTTAAACTCTAACTGAGGTTCCAGTTCTGGTTGTCTGGGGAATGTGGAGTAGTTAGGGTCCCATCTATGGTTAAATAGAAAAATGTGTTTATAAAAAAATTTAAACTTTATCAGCATTAAATAACCCACTGGGGTTGATATGCCATAAAACAAACCAAACCAAACTACTAAATAGCATGTTCGATCCTCACTGGATTCCACATAATTGTGACATCCGTGATGAACGGATCGGGTAAGAAATGAACAGGGCACAGCAGAAGTAAGGAAGAACTCATGTTACATTTTTCTTCAACTAAAATACAACACATATCAAATAGTAGACCAGTTCACATACCTAGGTAGTAATATCTCATCTACAGAAAGTGATGTTAAGTATACACATAGGAAAAGCATGGACTTCTATAGATGGATTATCAATCATATGGAAATCTGATCTCTCTGATAAGATAAAGCGAGAATTCTTCCAAGTTGTAGCTGTGTTGGTGCTACTGTATGGCTGCACCACTTGAAAAGGTTATCATCATGGTGTCAAGTTTAGCAAACTAGTTTTGTAGATCCATCACTACTAAATAGCTGTATGCCTCTGTAGAGGGGTAAAACTCCCCAATGGGGCCACCTGTTGGCCATGGGTAGCAACCCGTGATGCTTAAGGATGGAACACAGGTGGCTGAGCAGTCCATACTTAGGCTAGATGGACAGCTGGAGTAGAGGGTATTCATGTTCTGGGTATGACATTAAACTCTAACTGATGGTGAGGTTCCAGTTCTGGTTGTCTGGGGAATGTGGAGTACCCCTTCATCACCATTGCTCCCAGGTTGACTCTGATCCAGAGTGGTAGTACCTGTTAGGGTCCCATCTATGGATTAAATAGAAAATTTGTTTACAAAAAAAATTGATTTAAAAAAATTTTCTTCAAAACTATTGCTACGAATCTTTCAAAACTTTACTGGCATTAAAATAACCCACTGTGGTTGATATGCCATAAAACAAAACAAACAAACATCAGTGCTATATGAAATGTAAACTGCCTTGTCCTGGATTTGAACTCGCGTCGCCAAGCCTATTTCCTTTAATGATAACCTTTTCAAGTGGTGCAGCCATACAGTTGCACCAACACGGCTACAGCTTGGAAGAATTCTCGCTTTATCTTATCAGAGAGATCAGATTTCCATATGATTGATAATCCATCTATAGAAGTCCATGCGTATACTTAACATCACTTTCTGTAGATGAGATATTACTACCTAGGTATGTGAACTGGTCTACTATTTGATATGTGTTGTATTTTAGTTGAAGAAAAATGTAACATGAGTTCTTCCTTATTTCTCCTGCTGTGCCCTGTTCATTGTACTTGGATGATTTGTGTGATGGGAGGAAAGTGGCCATACAGCTGCTTTTTTTTAGTTGCTGTTTCCAGGATTTGTTCAAGACAACAGGCAACATCCTTATGGAGTTTTTGCCTTTTTTCTTCAACCGAGATGAGCTCTTAGTTTTCTTACTTTTTTATTACTTTGTCAGTGGCCATCTTCCTTTCGGCTGATTCTTCTTTCTTCTTCTGAGTTGGGTCATCTGTGCTCATTTGTTGTTTGTAATAAATAAGCAAAACTTTGTTGTTTTTTTAGATATCTATTCTTTATTACAAAAACCCCAAGCCCAAAAGGTTTTTTGCTCTACTGAGAAGCTGGCATCTTGAGAGCAAAGGACCCCCTACATTTGCTTCCCTCAGCTAATGGCCAACATCTAATTAATTTCCGTTCTCACGCCTTCCTTTAGCCAATCAGTATTCAGGTCAGAGAAAGTTAAACTGCCCGTCAATAACTTTTTTTCAACAGTTAATGGTATTTTTCAATTTTCCATTATCTGAATTTTAACTACATTTACATACATAATTTGAAGGCTACCTATGAATTATGTAACATAACGTGCTGGACCACGTCATTGTAGTGAGTTCGAAATCAAGTCGCATTAATATGCTTGAGAAAGGTATTGGACCCTTCTCATTCTCCCAGCTATGGGTTAAATAGTATTACTACTGTTCTTCTACAAGGATAATTTTGGTATGTAATAATGCATGAAGTTTGATACTGTGTTTCCCAGAAAATAAGACCTAGAATGATTTTTCAAGATGATTTTAATATAAACCCTCCTCCTTAGAATAAGTTGAGAGCAGAAGACAGACGGAAGAAATAAGTTTTCTTCATAATCGCATGTAACGCAAACACTTGACATCCCACGAAAATAAGCCCTAGTGTTATATTTTGGAGTGAAAATGAATATAAGCCTCGTCTTATTTTCAGTGGAACATAATATGTCATAAAACAAAGAAACCAAACCCACTCACCCAATTGCTGTAGTGTTACAATTTCTGTGTGTCATAAATTGTTGGTAGACCCTGTAGCTGAATAACGGCTGTTGACTTTGAATCAGGAAGTGGAAATTTACCAGTACAGTTATACCCCCCCCCGATCCCTGGAAAACATGCCATGAGAAACATGTAATTAGTTTTAGTTGAGAGATTCAGCCCAGCCATCAAAGATTTTAGACGTGCTGTGAGGCGAGGTCTCCCCGCGCGGCAAATAAGAATCATGGGCCAAATAAAATAAAAGCTTGATCAAGCAACAAAATGTTTGTTAATTCAATTAATTGCAATGACCAAATCAGCCCAGGAAAAAGAAGCCTTTAGTAGAAGAAGTTAGATAGAAGAACCTAACTAGATCAGATGTCGACCAGAGAAGAAGAAGGGAAACAAAAGACAGGAACCTGGTGACTAGAAGCAGTAATGAAGTTAGCAAGATCTCTTCTCCAAGTAAGTCACTAATCTGTCTCTGTCTCTCTCTAATATCTCTCTATCACTGAAGAACTCTCACACACCATTTATATACCCAATGTACGATGGTTGATGGGGTGGGTTTGTAACAGTACCTTTACTGTACTTCATTTACTTTTCAGGATACTCCTTCATGGTGTAATGGATAATAAGTCTTGTATATGAGGAGGAGTCCTCGAGGGGTAGTGGATAATGTACATCATGCTAAGCGAGTTCAAACTCCAGTCGTGCTATTATGTTCACAATACCCTTGGGAAAGGTATGAACTCCCTTAATCCCCCAGTTATAGGTTAAATAATACTACTATTCTTTTACAAGGATGGCTTTGGCATTAAATAACCCACAAAGATAGATATGCCATTAAACAAAGAAACCAAATTATCCCGTCTTCACTTTTTACGAATGATTAACAAGAGCCTGCATACTTTAATTGTAAGTGGAGTGTTCCAAAAGTAATAATTCTTATTTTATTATGTTTGTCTACATCAGAGGTAGATGTTGGTGGAATGGCAGTAGGAGTTGAACTTTCTCACCAATAACCATTTTTTTTTTTGTAAATTTTGTTTGTCTCCTTTTTAGAGATAGCCGCTAACCAGATTATTATTAGTAGTATTTTTTGTTTGTTTTTTTTATTGTAGATTTAATGGAAATCTGATCTCTGATAAGATAATCCGAAAAGTCTTCCAGCTTTAGCCATGTCAGTGCTACTGTATGGCTGCACAACTTGAAGAAAAGTCTAGATGGGAACTGTAAAAGGATGTTGCATACTGTCTTGAAGCAGCACCACACAGAGGAGCAACTGTATGGTCACTTGCCTACTAACACAAACCATCTGGTTTGATTTTGTTTTACGGCATATCAACCTCGGTGGGTCATTTAATGCCGATAAAGTTGTGAAATAAATTCATTCTTAATGCATAATACAATTTTGTTTATAAACTGATGTTTTTCTATTCAACCCATAGATGGGACCCTAACAGGTACTACCACTTCGGGTCAGAGAGGACCAGGGAGCAATGGTGATGAAGGTGTGCTCCACATTTCCCAAACCTCCAGAACTGGAACCTCACCATCAGATAGAGTTTAATGTCATTCCCAGGACATGTAGACCCTCAGCCACCGCCTTCTAGCACCCATATGATAAAAAGGGTATGGGCTTGCCATAAGGACAATAGGTTTGGGGCAATCATATAGGTACTAGGGCTTCACATGACCAGCCGATTAATCAGAGGGGGCCTCTCTGACCGCCCGTCTAGCCCAAGATAGGGCCAAAGTAGAGTATTGCAAATCATGAACTGCTCATCCACCTGGGTTCTATCCTTAAGCATCACGGGTCGTATCCCACGGCCAACAAGTGGCCCCATTGGGGGACAAACCATCCGAGTAAGACAAACAAGATATACTGTACTACTACTCGACAAGCTAGGACAAGCCTGTAAGTGATGTTCCCTGGCACCTACACATGAATACACCAATGTGGATTGGCTAGCAAAAACCTACATCGATCAGCTCTGTGTGGATTCTGGATGCTGTGCAAAGAACTGTCAAAGAATATCAACATCTGTTACAATTCGTGTGGCCATTTTAGGGATGTAGATTTACAATGGAGAATCTTTGTGGCATAAAGTTTGATCCTTTCTTGAAGTAGAAAGATATAGTATCAGTTTTAATCTTTGAATGTTGATCTGTCCTCAAAGTAGAAAGATGTGTCAGAATTGATCCTTGTCAGTTGATCCTTATGGTCTTTCCTTGAAGCAGTCCATCGAGTAAGTAATTTTAGGACAATTTATCAACACCATTGAATAGTAAATGAAATCAATGTTTGGCAGTTTTTGATTGGTCAATTCATTCACCGCTTCTTAGAAGAGTCTATAAATATAAGTTGTGGGTGTTAGTATAGCTTATACCTAGGAGAACTCCAACAACCTCTCTTACCATCTCGAAATTTTTATGCCTATTGATCACGGCATACCACATTTTTAAAGTGAGCAGTTATCCTCCATCCGGGTGTCTGAATTGACACTCTCCCAACATTCTGGCTCTTCACACCATGTAGAGAATAACTACTATGTACAAAAGTTCAAATCTAATGCTGAAGTTCCATTTTTGGAGCTCAGTGGAGTGCCTATTCATTGCCATTACTCCCAGGTCCACTTTGACCTGGAGTGATAGTACATCTTAAGGTCTCATCTACGGGTTAAATAGAAAAAATGAGATTAAAAAATTGTGTTTTAAAAAAAATTGCAAGCCCCAACCGTTTTTATCATATATGTGCTAGAAGGTGCTGGTTGAGTGTTTAGTGTCCTGGGTATGACATTAAACTGCATCTAATGGTGAAGATTCCAATTCTGGATCTCTGGGGAGTGTGGAGCACCCCTTCATCACTGTTACTCCCACATCCTCTCTATACCAGAGTGGTCCCATCTATGGGTTGAATAGAAAAAATGTGTTTGAAAAAAAAATTGAGTTTAAAAAATAAAATTTGAATACCCATCAAGAATGAATAAAACAAAACGTCTTTGACATACACTGAGCATGCATCCTGGATCTCTTGCAAATGGCTGTTCGGCATACCATGCACCACTGACTCTTTGAATCAGGTGAGTGCAAATGTCTATCGTCATAAAACTCTTCCAGAAGTGATGGCCAGTAGAGACAGCTGGCAATGATTTATTAGAGAAGCTAAATAATTCTTCAATGATATTTTGGAATTTAAAGGAAAAACAAGAGTTATTTATATTACTTAGATTTTTTGGATTGTTGTCGTCATCTTTATTATTATTTAACACAACTAGCAGGACCTGTGGATATTCCACAGTATGATAATTTCATAGAAAAGAGTAAAAAAGAGTTAAATCAAGATTATACTTTTTACATATTGAACTAATTGCAATAGCCCTTAAGTAAACATATCAAACGTAATAATTAAGTTATCATACTGTTGTATATCCACAGGTCCTGCTAATTTGAATTATTACAAACAATTTAACTCTTTACCTACCAAATTTCCCCCACAGGTGTACCAAGTTTTTTTTTTGTATTTTTTACCTATATGATGGGATATTTCTAAGTTCATTATCTATTCACCATAGAACTCCTTCCATTCAAGTAAAGTCTGATTATTATTGTAATCTGAGTCCTGTTCAATTATAATGAACTAACCATCAGTTTTTGTAATTTGCTTATGGTGGGAGAGCTGCTGTGAGAGGCTTAAAGTTTACAGTTATCAATACATTAAATAGGTATATCCAGATATATAGTTGGTAGTTTTGTTTTACAACATATTAATCCTTTTCGGATCATTTAAGGATGAGTCAAGTCTTTTTTTTTTTTTTTTGATAAATGACTTTGGTTGTTTACAGTACCTGCTGTTGTAATCTGAATCCTTCTGCTCAATTATAATGAACTATCAATTTTTGTATTTTGCTTGAGTGTGGTATGCGCAGTGGTGGGAGAGCCATTGTGAGTGGATTAAAGTAGGCAAAGAGTTAACAGATATTTGTAAAAAATTTCCAAAGAGGATTCCACACTTGGATAGAGCAAAATTCTACACTGCCTGTGACAGAGGGGTTGGGTAAATGCATCAACACTTGCTGGGGAAAGTTGTATCCTGCTTAGAAATTGACCTGGTGTCACATCCTGTTTAAGCTTCTGCCCTTGGGAAAAGGATAAATACAGCTGTTCCCCCCCCCCATACATCAGATATGGGTAGATTGTAGGGCAGACTGGGTTCTTTGGCCTTGGTAAGACAACCAGTCAAGGAGAAGGAAAATGAATTCAAATCAGCTGTGTTCTGTATGATTTGGATTTTTCAGACTGTTGTCCTCATCTTTATAGCCTGCCCTTCTTCTTTTCTTGAACTCGAGAACCTTTAGTTGGACACATGGTGCAATGAATATAGGGTAGAGTTAATACAGTTCTAAGTGACAATCATCTGTAGTCTAGAAGAAAAAAAACTCTGAATTCAAACCAGTTAAAATCTGTTCAAAAATTGACCTTGTGTCATATCCTGATTGTGCGGAGGTGTTGGGTAAATACATATAATAATATGCATGTTCCTAAAATTTCCAAATGGTCTTGCATTGCTTAAATGCCCAATGTAAAATCAAAATGAATTGAAAATAAGTTACATGTTTATTTTATTTGTAATATTGAAATTGTGAATTACAGAAGATATTTTTGTAATTTGGATCTTATGTTGTCCCAGCGTTCTGCTTTTAGCGAGTCAACATCAGGCGAATTTCAAGTATTAACTTCTGGCACATTTCTGCTCTTGCTGGCTTCATCTCGCTGCCATCGTGTCATCTACTCATCTGCTAGCTAACTTGGACCTCCACCTGTTGTATCCTTGACAAAAACGCCAAAAAGGTAGACAATTAACAACAAGAGAGATTGCAACAAACAAAGAAAAAGACAGGATAAGGTTCACATTCAAAAATGGTCAGAGAGATACAGGACTCCAATGCTTCATCTCATTCAGTCATCTTTCCACTGCTATCTGCTGCTATCCTATGTTCTGTCGAGCCGAGAGGGGGAGGCCCCCCTCTCTGTCCACAGGACTTCAACTTCTTTCGTGATTTGACTCAACTGATCTCTCCTAAAAATCATTCTGTGCCCAACTTCTGTCTTGATCAACTCCAGGATCCTGACTGCTTCAGTCACTGACGGATTCTGACTAACTCCTTTTCAAATTTCCCACTGTTCCCTCCCAATTCTCATTTCTAAATCTCATTCATTCTCATTTCACATGGGATTTTAAAATCCCTTTCTCTAAGACCACCCACAGTCTTGACCCCTGGTGTTTTTATAACTTACTAGACCTTTAACTACCTCTTCAACTTTCAGACAACTGTCTCCTTGGAGGAATTATCATAATTCTTTATCTATTCTAAGTCTCTAGCTTATTTTAATGGTCCTCCTGACTTCCTATTAACACCTATACCTACATACACTTGTGTATACACATACCTATATATATATATATATAATATATATATATATATATATATATATATATATATATAAACTTATGATGAGACTTAATAAAGTCGAAACAGTCTGTACGACATTCTACACACCGAGCGATCCTTTGCCGGGATTACACTTGTCAATTTCATTTTCTATAAGAAAAAGTATCGAATTTTATGCGATACATGCGTTGTAAGTGCCTTCAAGTAAAAAAATTTATATATATATATATATATATATATATATATATATATATATGTATATTATGGATTTAATATCCTGTAACTAAAGTTTCATGTTTAGTTGCAATCATCAGACAGTCAAAATGTTAAGATTTTAAAAAATGGTAGCTTGTTTAGCGTTTATATAATTGTCTGATGATTGCAAGTAAGCATGAAACTTTAGTTACGGGATATTAAATCCATAATATCTAATATTTGATTTTAAAACTGCTCTGTTATTTTAGCATTGAGCACTTTCATATGCTAATACTTTTCTCATTCATACTCCATTCATTCTATATTATAAAAATTTTTTTTTAAATGGATTCTCTCGTAGATTTTTCGACGCATGAATGTTCATCCAATGAACAACCAACACAGTGATTTGTTTATAGTGGTGAAGGCTTGTGTTGGACCATTCTGCACTTTTTGACACAGTCGATAGGAAAGAATTGGTGTACAAGAAATGCCACAAACCCAATGAACGACTGACCTCAGGAATTTTGAATTCAGAGTTTTCCTTCTACTAGACTGATTACCTACACAAGGTTAAAGAGCCCAGTCTGCCCTACTATTTTACCCATAGCTGGAGGGAGAATATATGGATTCATACCTTTCCCTAGGGTATTAGCACTATGTGAAATGCAAACAGCCTTGTCTAGGATTTGAACTCAGGTTGACAAGTCCATTTCCCATGGCTCTAACCATTATACCACACGCCTCCATATATATATATATATATATATATATATATATATATATATATATATATATATATATATATATATATATATATATATATATATATATATATATATATATATGTGTGTGTGTGTGTGTGTGTGTGTGTATATCGTTAATCTCATATATCCACTTTTATAGATAATTAATTTAATACTACCTCTATATACACACACACTTGTTCACATGCATGCACCACTCTGCGTCGTGCAGCATGCGTAGTGTCATACATGCCCAAATTTTTGTCACTTTTTTGTTGGCAAATTAAAGTAGATATTTTACCTCCCCCTCCCCCGGTATCTATCGACAAATCAATGTAAATATTTCAGAACCCCTCTTTTAAGAAAGAGTGAGAGAAAGTTAAATCAAGATTATTATACTTTTTACATATCAAACTATTGCAATAACTCTTAAGTACTGCTAGTACCACTATAATTATTATTTGTTTATCAAGTATTTTCCCATTCAATAATTTTCGAGTAGATCTATTTAACTAAAAAATGGAATATTAATAAAATAATAGGTCAACTTAAGGGGTTGGGTTAGATCACTCAGTAGAGCACCTGCCAAGGAATCGCAAGGTTTTGGGTTCAGTACAGGTTCCAGCCAATGCGTGACTAGCATAGCTTGGGTAATCTCATTTGTGCAGTAAAGAAGGAAGCTGGCGGTAGGTGTGCCGCTCCACATTTGCAAAAACAATCTTCCTGATCTAGCCCTAGTGAAAAGGGGATAGACTCCTTCTCTGTCCATACTGATAATAGGCCATTCCACGAAATTTAATTATAGGGCAATTTAACACAAAAGGTGTTAAAATTGCCCTATAATTAAATTTACAATTGACGAGGAAAACAAGATTGCCGTCTTTATCTTCTAATTAGAAATGGTTTAGTTTTGTCTATTTGTTTAATGGCATATCAACTTCTTATGGGTTATTTAATGCCACTTAAGTATGTTTTTAATGTGCTTTTTTTCTGGTTGGTAGAATTTTATGTCAACCCTTGCTGGTTAATTTCATGCCAAAAACGTTTTGTTTTATTCATTCTTGATGCACATTCAAAAATTTTCTTTTCAAACTCAATCTTTTTTAATCAAAAATTTTTAAATACATTTTTTTTTCTACCTAACCCATAGATGGGACCCTAACAGAAATTTTTCTTTGCCACCTGTCCATCATTGTTGGAAGGATCTTGGGACAATAAATATTTGCACTCACCAGATTCAAAAAGTCTGTGGTACATGTCATGTAGAACCACCATTTGCAAAAGGTCCAGGATGCATTCTCGGTGTTGAGCTTTTGTTGGTTGGATTTTACAAAATGTCAACACTTATTGGGTTATTTTATATTGAAGATGTTTTGTTTTATTCATTCTTGATGGGTATTCAACATTTTTTAAACTCAATTTTTAAAAACAATTTTTAAAACTCATTTTTTCTATTCAACCAATAGATGGAACCCTAAAACTTATTACCACTCCGAGTCAGAGTGGACCTGGGAGTAATGGTGATAAAAGGGTACTCCACATTCCCCAGAGCACCAGAATTGGAACTTCACTATCAGATAGGGTTTAACATCATACCTAGGGAACTAAAACCCTCAGCCACTGCCTTCTAGCACATATATGATAAAAAGGTTGGAGGTTTGCCATGAGGGCAATAAGGTTGGGACAAAGTGCTAAGGCTTGACGTGACCAGCTGATTGATCCTCAGGAAGTTTATCAATGAATATTTAATATTTAATCTATAGTCAAAATCATTAATACATAGAAAAAAATCTCATTTATTAATGCGGTTTTTATGAAAATCTGAGTTAGATCTGCCTCAGAATAGCCCATGTTCTTAGTGTGTCTAAAATCCTGCAATGTGTCTTATATATCACTAACAAATAAAGGTTTACATAATATATGCATACTGGTTTTAACAAAACCACGTTTAATAAATAATTACTTGGTGTTATTGATTTCTAATATTCTTTTATTCTCCAACTTACTAAAATCTATCCTATGAATGATTTTATATAGAAACCAATTAAAATATAATTAAAATAAGTGTAATCTTTATATATGCATTCTTATTTAATTTTATTAATCTTTCTAATTTAATGTATTTCATTACATTAAAACTTAAATATTGACACCCGGAGGGCGCATATTCTTGCTAGTATATTAAATATCTTTTTACTACATTTTATTCGTTCTACACTGGAAAATTTTATTTCTTGATAAATTTGATGCTAGATTTTTAAAGTGCGTTCACGTTCTAGGGGAGACAACTCTAAATTCTCAGGGGAAACCAACACATCTTAGAAAAAAAAAATGTCATTATATAAAAAATCAATGAAAATGAACACTCATGATGGGTGTATGTGCTTCACAATCTGCTGTAAACATTATTAAAAAACTATCTGTACTTTCTAATATTACTTATGTAAAATGGTTCTTATCTATACGTATATAAAGAACAGTTGATGTGCCCTAATGTAATTGAGAGTAATTCACAGAAATTTAAACAACTCTTTATTTAATCAATTGGGGTAGATATTTCTTATTCTGTTAACTATGACTGGGTACAAGTGTTAAACTATGTTAAGTTTTCTATGTTATTTTTGCTTGTAGTCAGGATTGAACCTGCAACCTCCAGATGATTATCACTTAGAACTGTATTAACTCAACCCCTATATCTATTGCGCCATGTGTCCAACAGATAATTATTCATAAACTGTACTCCCCCCCCATATATGGGTTGTAAGATGGTCATTATTAAAAATAAAGGATGTAGAGTCGCTTTTATCAAAGTTTAGAATAATTATTTAAAAGCAATACTCACTCGTATAGCATACAAGTTGTAAGATGTTCATTAATGTAATGAATTAATCCACAAAATATTTTGGTTAAAGTGATAACTGATAAAAGTTAATAAAATGAAGAACATGGAACACAACTTGGGAGTTTTAAAGAATATTATATTACATTTCTCTCATTGTTTGAGATGAGGCTTGATTATTAGTATTATCTGCATTATTTGGACTATTGTCCTTATCTTCATTGTTATCTGTACAACATTTCAGCTGATGTGCCCTCGGGCCTTCTTCAGGTATTTCTTGTTGGACTCGGGAACCTTTTCGAACTCGGGAATCTTCTTGTGGGACTCGGGAACCTTCTGTTCGGACGTGGGAACCTTCTTTTCGGACTCGGAAACCTTCTTCTTGTAATCAGGAACCTTCTTGTCATAATCGGGAGCCATCACAGAACTTTGAACCTAACCCTTTATTCAGTCCATGGGGTATCCCGATTATGACAAGAAATACCTGAAGAAGGCCGAAACGTTGTACAGATAACAATGAAGATGATGACAATAGTCCAAATAACGCTGATAATACTATTATATTACAGTCATAAACAAATTGTTTTTTGGTTATATTGTATTATATAAAATATAAACATATATTATCCCACTAAACTGAAGTCCTTGATGAAGTTGTTGAATAAGTTAATGTTTTACGTACTTTCATACGGCTCTCCATGTTTTTACTGTTGGTATTGTAGCAGAAACAATTTCAACATCCGCTTCTTTACAGATATTGTTTGAAAGAGGGCTATACATATCTTTTGAGGTCTGGCATCAACATATGCAGACCAGTGGTTGGTTGGTTGGTTGGTTGGTTGAATGTCAACCAAGGGAGACAACCCACCTAACTTAAATATATGTTTCTTTATATTATTAGAAATAAGGAACAAAGTCATTTTATTAAAGTTTAGGATAATCAATCGTATTCAAAAAGTGTTTTCTTTGTTTACATTGAGCATGGCATATGGAAGATATTTGAAGATCTCAGCTATTTTAAAAACCCTGACAATAAGTATCTCTATATTAATACTCTTGTTCCTTAATCTTCCAACCATTATCATCTTGCAATGCTCTTTTATATGTTATGTGTACCTATCTATATATTAATACTCTTGTTCCTTAATCTTCTGACCATTATCATCTTGCAACACCCTCTGGTTAAAAATGAGTCCATCCAAATTGTCCATGAAATGCAAAAATGTAAATCCACCGAATTCTTATTTTCTATGAGTGCCATCACCTCAGCTAAATAATGAACAATTCTGTTTTTATTATAAAAAAAAAGAAAGAAAGAGAAGAAAAAGTACATGCTACATAGAAAAGATATAAGAAGGAAAGAAAGAAAGAAGAGAGTAGGAAAAGATAGAGAGAGGGGGTGAGCGTGTGGAAACGATATCTGTTTCAATCGAACATAATGAAAAGAAGGAAAGAAAGAAAAAAAAAAGAGTGAGTGAGAGTTAAATGAAGGTACTTTTTACAGATTGAAGTCTTTTACAATAGCTCTGAGTAAACATATCAAATGTTGTAATAATTAAATTATCATATTGTAGTATATCCACAGGTCCCACATTGTAAATAAATCTTTATTTTCCGCACTTGGAAGAATAGTATTAAGCTAATTAAAGAAAAAAAAAGTATTTTTGAACTCTGATGATCGTTAAGATAAAATGAAATCCTCTTAGTGGCTCGATACCTTTTCACAACAAAGAGGTTCTAAGTGCATATCAGAAGTGGAGAAAGAGTCCTCTGCATTCTGAGAGTGGGAAAATGCTGAAAGATTATAAATTATATAATAAATCATATAAATGATCATAACTTTTAATAAAAGTGACTCTGTGACTTTTTACAGTTATAACATAATAGGGGGGGGCAGGAATGTAATAAGTTACATGTAAATTAAGATGGAAAGTTTTTAGGTGGAATATAAGAGTTAGATGTAGATTAGCATGGAAAGTCTTTAGGATGAGTCAGCACAACACCACATAGCATTTTTCTACTGGTCAAGAGCCGTCATGTGGTGAAGTAGAGGTGAAAGTGTAAAGTGAGTTTGGAACAATGCATTGACAGAGTGTGGCATGGCTCTCATTCAGGGCAGTTTGACTTGGGGTGGGGTGGGGGAATAAAAATCTCATGAGAAAAAATAAGTTTCCCCTTGTGTTATTACTAAAAACTATAAATGGTACAAGGCAAGATATCCATCGACATCCCATGTTGGTTTTGAACGCACAATATCAAAGAATTGCCAGTCCACTCAACATCAGAACCAACAGCCAGATTTCAAGCTTCTCCAAGTAGCACAGAAAATGAGATAAGTATACAATTATTATTTTTATTGTCTACACATCACTCCATTCCAAATGAGGGTCACCACACAACACAGTGAGGGAGAAGATAAAATATAGTGGGTGAGCACAAAATTTGAGCCAATGTCCTTGTAGGAGGTCAATTTTTAAGTGGAGTTTTTTAGGTTTGAATTTAGAGTTTCCTTTCTCCTAGATTGGTTGTCCATAGGTTAAAGAACCTCGTCTGCCCAACTAGTTACCCATAGCTGGAGGGAGAATAGCCGGATTTATACTTTTTCCAAGGGTATTAGCACTATGTGTAGTGCCTCATTCAGGGTTTGAACTTGTGTCACTGTGTCCATTTCCTACAGCGATAATGGGTTAAATAGATGTTTGAAAATTATTGGTATTTGATAGGAATACTTGAAACCATATAAAACTGTGCAAACATTTAAATAGGAAAATGAAATCATGTGTGTTTAAATTTTTAGTTACTTGAAGTTATAATTGTTTAGAAAGGATTATTATCATCAGTTACTTGAAACCAAATACAAATACTTGAAATCATACCACTGTGTGCAAATTGTATTAGATATGAATACTTGGAACCATATAACTGTGCAAATTAGTTGTATTAATAGTTATTTGAAGCTATAATTCTTTACTAAGGATTTTTATTATTTTTATTATTTACTTGTAATCATGTAATTGCTTGTAATACTTGAAACTGTCTGCAAATTATTTGAATTGTATAGGAATACTTGATATATAACTATGTGCAAACAAATTAGTACTGGTATAAACAATAATCTTAGATGGGAGGCAGATTTTAAAACGTCACTGTAAGTCATAATATCAGGACACCCACTTAGAATAATACATATATATATATATATATATATATGAGAGATAGTGAGAAATATAGAGACAGACAAAAAGAAATAGACAAGAGAGAGAGAGAGAGTAAATAAGAGAGAGAGAGAGAGAGAGAGTGTGTGTGTGTGTGTGTGTGTGTGTGTGTGTACACTTGATATAACACAAACCAATCGATCTACATTCAATATTATCATTTATAATTATATCGTAACAGCTGTCAGATTATTTTGAAAAGATTTTGTCATATTTTTGTTTATTGATTTTAATATTGAAGATGAAAAAAGAATAAGCAATATTTTTGGTATATAATGCTTTTTTTATTTTTATTTTTATTTTTAGAAGGTGTTTGTTGAAGTGAGGAGTAGCTGATATTCACCTGAACATTTGTAAATTTGTTCTAATCATTAAACAATAAAGCCAGTTATTAAAAACACGTTTTTTCACGTGCTCATGGATTCGATATTCATTTTCATAACTTAAGACTAAAGTTTTAAATAAGACACACACATATGGAAATGCGTGGTCAGATTTCGTAGGAAATGGATTCGTCGACCTGAGTTTAATTCCTGGGCGAAGCTGTTTGCATTTCACATGGCGCTAATACCCTTGGGAAAGGTATGAATCCAATTCTCCCTCCAGCTATTGGTAAATATCAGGTCAGAGTGGGCTCTTTAACCATGGCTAGGTAACCAGTCTAGGACAAGGAAAACTGTGAATTCAAACCTGTTAAACTTCGCTTAAAAAATTGACCTTGTGTCACATCCTACTCGTGCAGAGGGGTTGGAGAATATATATACATGTGCGTAGCCAATATGTATGTATATATATATGTGTGTATATATGTAGTATACTGCTGCTGGACTTTGACAAATGAGGAACACGTATATATAAAAATATAATCTTATATTTTTATTCTTTGATGGTGAATCTTTGAATCTTTCTTTTATTTATCTCATACAGGTCTCGTCTACCTTGTGTTATTTCTCATTCTTTAACTGTTAACATGAGCTATTATATCCAAAGATGATGACAAACCTATAAGTCTAATCCTCACTTATTGGTATTATATCTCCCATAACAAACGGTGACCCCCCCCACCCAACGTGATGTGAGTAACACAAGTTCACACCAAACAACAACTTTACCCGTGTAACTAGCATCGAACAATAACCCCAACTCAAATCAACCCACAACTGTTGGGAATTTGCGAACTGAATTCCACATAAAAAGAGACACACCCTTTTTTTTTAAATCTCCGTTAAGTGCAGGTATTCACTTTAAGTCTTTAAACTAAATAAGCTCATCATTTTGTAATATCACAAAAAAAGCGTACGATAGCAAAAGAAAAATGGACGAGAAGATTTGGTTAATTTTGTTTATTTAAGAAATAAACAAAGCTGGAATTGTTGAGATGATAATTGTTTTTTCGCTTGGTGAAATGAGGGCAGGCGTAGGGTTGAAAGTCTGTTCTGACTGATGACTGAGTTCTGTGTGACGCAGGGTGTGGTGTGGTCGGGGGTATGGCGGTTCCTTGATCTTGGCCTGGTGGAGTGACATTCTGTGTGATGGCATCTGCCTTCGACTTTAAGTGAGCTGTTTTTATAATTGTCAATTAGGATCGAAAAGGCCTTGAAAGGGGTTTTTTTGGGGGGGGGTTGAGATTGGTTAAAAAACGTTAAATAGAGGATATTTTAAATTGTTTATAAATTTTGTTTTTTGGCCCAGAAGTTTGCGCAGAGCCTATGTGTAGATCGTTTGTTTTTATTCATTTCGTTTAAGCTACTGTTGGGTTAACATCCGGTTGATGTCACTAACTTATGTTCTGTTCCGAAGTGTTTTGTTTTGTTTTTAATTTGTTTTGTTGGTGAGTGGATGTATTGTGTTAGTAAAAAATGTGAATCAAGAGAGAAAGATTTATTTCTGTTATAACAATTTTGACATTCTCACATCCTCTTTTCATTTTCCGTCATCCTCTTCTTTACATTTTGAATCCAAGAAAACCAAGCAACACAAATTGGGCACAGCTGAAATATTATGGACAAACTCCTAAGCGATATTCTCCTATGGAATCCTACACAATAATGTTGATTGATCAGCTAAAACTTACATTCATCAGCACTGTGAGAGAGAATCAAATGAATCCCTGCTGTCAGCACACCTTGATGATTATGATGATGATGATGATGATGAACACTGTTGTTGTCCTGACCATTTCTAATTTTTCTATTAATTTTTCCTCAGAGATTTTAGTAGCATTCGTTTCTTTCTGATTCTCTTTCTTGTTTCACTGGTCCTGTGGGTGGGGTGGGGTGGTGCTTGGGCAGGAATTAGTCTGGCACAACCCATCACTCTCCACTCTCCAGGTCGACTGCTGGTTTGAATTTAGTTTCCTTAAAATTCATCCCTCAAAGTGATTCCCAATCCATTTTGTAACAACTGCAAATTACTTCCTGCCAAATCAAAAAAATCCTCGGAAAAAAAAACACAGCAATAACTCTGACCATCCCTCACAATTTGCTGCTAGGTATGAAATAACCCTGGACTGGTTAATGTGCCGTTAAAATTAATCAATCAAGAGTTTTCCTCCTCTTAGATTGATTAGACTGTTCAATACTTAATTGAGAGATCATTTAAGCAACAGCAGGTACTTTGAGCAACCTGATTTTTTGTTTATCAAAATGACTTGATATAGCTTTAATGACTCAAAAATCCTCTTAGACTGGTAACCATAGCATAGGTTAAAGAGCCCAGTCTGCCCTACTATTTACCCGTGGGAGAATAGTTTGATTCATATCTTTCCCAAGCATATTAGCCTAATGTGAAATGCAAACAGCGTTGTTTTAAAATTCAATGAATAGCAGCACTCTAACCTACAAACTATTTATCCCCCACTCACTACCTATCCACACTTTGACTTGTCTACCTTCCTACCTGCCCCGGGGTGGGGGTGGGGGAGAGAGGTATGTAGGGAATGGCTAAGGGAAAGTAAAAACATTCTACTACAATAGTCACAAGTTATTTGTGTCTTAAAAAATTGTTGCGGTGATGAGAATATTGTTGTGGATTTCTCATATATTCCCGACTGCCTGTTGATAATAATAATAATAATAATAATAATGATAATAATGAAATTATTGCATACAGTGCTCAGATGCACCACAACTCATCAAAGGCTCAAGTATAGTACATAAGATAATGTACTGAAGTCAGGAAAAATGAATAACGTACAGTCATAATATACGTGTGCATGTGTGTGCGTATGTGTGTGAAGGGGATATTAGGTATAGTGTTGTCGAATTACAGGAAGCATGGAAGTTTTGAAAGATGCAGTGTTTCAGCAGCCAACAACCAATGCAGGCAGTCTATTCCATGCCCCAGCAACTTTGAGCATGAATAAATGTTTCCGAAAGTCATAGGAGCTATACTGTTTTCTGTCTTTGTAGACATGCCAACGTGTGTTAGAGTATAGTATATAGTAGTGAAATTCTCATATATTCCCAACTCCCAGGAGTAAAAACAATGATGGGGTCACTCTACAACTGGATGCAATTTTTTTTTCGAGTGGTGGGTGTGTTGTATAGCTATCCAATCTGACTATATAATATATATATATATATATATATATGTGTGTGTGTGTGTGTGTGTATGGAGAGAGAATTCTTATGAGACGATGAGAAAGGTGGTGGGAATTCCTATAATCTTTCCCACATTTTTAATGTCTTTATCTCTTATTTACTTGATTGAGTATTTCAAGTAGTTGGCTGATACCTGTCTCTTGCGTAGCTGGGACATTTCTAAAGATGTTGGTTTGACTTTATTTTTCTTTCTTAATTCTGGTTCTGTAGAAGCTGGTTCACTATTATTCACAAAGACGATATAAGGTTTATATTTTGAGTTATCACATCTTTTTTATTTTCAACCAGACTTCTCAACCGCGGCCAGAGTGAAGCAAAAGACAATGTCTACATCATGGTGTCTTCCACTAAAACTGCTTAATGACTAACTAAACTTAACTTCCGTTCTCACATTTTCCCAGTGGCAGAAGCCATGGGATCACCTTGATGTTACCGTTTCAATAATCTAACCCTCTCCGATTTTGAATTTCAACGAATTTTAATTCAAAATCTAATGACATTAATCATCCAAAAAAAAAACGGTTTATCAATATATAACAAGTGTCTATTTAATTTCCACATTAATCTTCAAACAAAATCGCTGAAGTCTACAATCAATAATTATCAATGAAGTATGGGTCCGGATCTGAATTATGTGATGTAGTGGCTAACATGACACACTGCAACATTGTAGTAAGCAAGTTCGAACTCCAGTTGCGCTATGATGTTCACCTGTGGACAAAACCCCTCATCCTCCCAGTTATGGGTTAAATAGTACCACTACTATTCTTTTACAAGGGATGGGTTTGGCATGAAATAACACAGGAAAGTTTATATGCCATTAAATATATACACTCTCCAACACATAAATAGGCTATCAGACACACTCACACACATACACTCTCACATTCCCTTACACACGTATATACATTCTTACACATACACCCACACATAAACACATGCACACATACATAACTTGACAAATGAACACAAAGACCAAAGTAAATATCGATAAACCTTTTGTACATACAAATGAATGTCTTTCCAAATGCACGAGAGAGAGAGAGAGAGAGAGAGAGAGAGAGAGAGAGAGAGAGAGAGAGAGTGTGTGTGAGAATGTGTGTGAATGTGTGTGTGAGAGAGAGAGGAGAGAGAGAGAGAGGAGAGAGGGAGATCCGGTTGCCAAATCTGCTCAAGAAATGTCTATTGACAACAGATTCCAAATTCCATGAAGAAGCAATAAGTAAAGTAGACGTAGTGGCTTATTGTCGGGCGAGTCTGTTGAAGTAAGTATACTGTTGGTTTGAACAACAACTAAGCATAACTGAACTGGTGCTCAAAGCAGCTAGTATTTATGGAACTCGGAAATATTCCATTCATGCTTCCATTTATTGAGTCCTTATTGGCTATTTGATCTCGGTAGTATTATGCTGCCAGATAAATAATCTAGTATTCTGAACTAGGCTTGAGACAATGCAAGATCCGTATTGAGTTACAGCTTGCTTGTTGTCTTGTCTGCCAATTCGACGGTAATTGGAATATTACTTCTACAGAGTCTTAGCAGGATTCTTAAGACAACTGTAAAATAATGAGAGTGTAGAAGTACAGTATGTGACATCAGCGGTGAGTTGACGTGCGATGCATGTATGGAGAGAGTGTATGTGGGAATTGAAAGATTTTACAAAAGAAAAACAACACTGAATAAGGAGACATTGAAGTAATATGTGTGAATTCTGATTGGACACAACAATGTGAGAACGAGAGTAAGAGAGATAGTGAGAAAGGGTCAGTTCTAAGTATTGAGAGGAGACAGACGTAAGAGGATAGAGTTGGCTGGTTGTTGGGAGGGAACAGACGCAAGATGCGGTCTGTCCTCTGATGCTGTTTCCCAATGGTGAACTTGGAACTGGAAACTATAGAGGTTTGAAAAAACAACATCAAGTCTTGTGTTTGTTAATTAAAAACCGAGCAATGATACAAAATAGGACATGCCAAGAAATAAAAGAATGCCAGCTCAATGACAGCCCAAATCTAGAATAACTGAGACCACCAATCCAGCTCAGCAGATAAGTAAAACAACAAGTAGTAAGTATACTAATGAATATATATCCTCCTTAAATTGGTGCCGTAATGTTACACGACATCATTAACCCTAATGAAAAAATAAAAAAACTACACTGTGGTGTCGTTACTCTGTTCTCTCAAACTGAGAACGTACTCAAAATGCCAATTGAAACTTCAAATAAAAATTACCTGTGTCGACAGAACTAATAACATATAATATATATCATGTATTTATGTTAATACGGTTGTTCCTAAATCTTCCGTCCGTTAACCCCCTCTGGTTAAAAATGAGACCGCTCCAAATCATCCAGAATGCAATGCAAGAATGTGAATACAGACTATCTGGTGTAGTTTAATCACAGATTTTTTATTTGTCCCATTTTATTTCACCGAATTTTAAAAATGAAACATTCCAAATGGTCTTGTGTCGCTTAAATGTCCAACGTAAAATTAAAATGAATTTTTTTAAAAGTTACATGTTTGTTTTATTTGTATTTTGGAAATTGTGAATTACAGAAGATATTTTGGTAATTTGGATTTTCTGTCATTCAGTCCTCATGTCCTAATTTACGCTATGTTTTAGCAAGCCATCGTCAGGCGAATTTCAAGCCCAACTTTTTTTTCCGAGTTGTGTTTTTGTCACTTTTATTTTTGTATTATTTATTGCAAAGACGACAGTAGAATTTATATAGTCATGTTCAAAACTAGAGTTACAGGGAGATAAATGCGTATCTCAAGAGGCGATAACTCATTATTTTTCCTTCGCCACTGAGCCCAAAACTATGGTGGATTCACATTGCAGTGTTTTTACTATCTCGTATGTTTTCACATCCGGGTGTTTTCAAGTAAAAGATAAACATTGGGTCTTTCATCCAATATCTTTAAAAATATTTTTTCTTGGAAGTGTAGCCAAAAAGCTTTTCTCTCTCGCAATTGACGTATTTATCACTGAAACATTTTTAGAAAGAGTGAGAATTCGGCCCGTTTTGTCATCGTTGAAATTGACGATTTTTCAAAATTTATATTAAATATATAAAAATCTCGGAAAATATGCAGCACAAAATGACGCATTTTTTAACTTACATTTTTAGATAGATTACATTGAGGTCTATCTTTGGTCAAATTTTTAAGTTAGTCATAGATATTGTCTGGCATTTAAAATTGACCTTGACATTTTTAAGTTAGTAAAAAACTCAATTTAACTTAGATAACATCATTTTTTTGGCATCAATTCAAAGAAAAACACATTTTTTTAAACTACGAAAAAAACAAATATGCTACATGAATTATTTTTTAGTTTAAAGAAAATAACTTTTGAATTCAAATCACTTTTTGGTATTGATTTTATATATATATATATATATATATATATATATATATATATATAATTTCTATATGTTCTCAGGATATGATCTTTCAATAAATGTAAAATTAGGAACCGGATTTTTTTTCTTCAAATGGTCAAAGGTCACCCAATTTTTTTATCAGTTCAGAAGTGTGTGTGTGTGTGGGGGGGCACCTTCTGAACTGATAAAAAAATTTTTTTTCAATTTTTAAAAAAATAAACTAAGCTAATCGTTAAAAATTAAGTCGTTAAAAATAATTTGGTGAAAATTTCATTAAATTTGGACGATTCCCTGATTTTGGTAATTGTTTTAAAATAAGGAAATTAAAATTTAAATTTTAAATTTAAAAAATTATTATCTCTCTTGCAATTTTTGAACAGGCCTAGATTTATATATGAAATACAAATCATCGTTATTGGCTCCACTTTTTTGTTTCATTTCGTGGAAATTACGCAAGTTCTGCTTGTAATATCTATTTTTGAAGGGCTCAATAACAAAACATGTCCTTATCATTAACTCTCAAAATAACTCCTCCATTATAACTAGGATGAATGAAACAAATAGGAAAAATAATTCTCAACCAGAATTCCCAGAACACCGTGAGAAAAATAATATAAGATAAATAAATAATGATAAATATGGTTAAATAGATTAAAAAAAGATGAGTTAAAAATGACTTAAAAAGATTTCAATGTCCAACAAGAATGAATAAAAACTTAATACAGTTATAAGTGACAATCATCTGTAGATTGCAGGTTCAATCCTGGTGAAGGCGAAATAACATAGAATACTTAAAATAGCTTAACACTTGTACCCGGTCATGGTTATTGAATGAAAACAATGTTCCCCGGTGGGTTGAATAAAGGGTTAGGTTCAAAGTGCCGAAATTATCTTCCATTTTCAGAAAAATATCGACCATTGAACTAAGTGATGCCGTTAATAAAAGGTAGGAAAAATGAAATTACGAACGGTCTTGCTTGAAGAGAAAAAATAACTTTATTACAAATATCTCCACAAAGGAGGCAAAAATGAAATATATACAATTCAAATTAGGAATTGCATAGAATTCCCCATGCACAACGCTAAATAGACAATTTAGCGCTACGTAACAAAGATACAAATACAAAAAATATATAATAAAATATAAAAATAACAAAGTGTATTAAAGAAGTTACACCTATGTTCAGGCGTTAATCAACCAATAACTACCCCTCAAAATGTGCTACAAATAAACGGGTATAAAGACAAGAAAAAAACACTTACTATAGAAAGGGTTTAAGCCAACAAAAGAACCCTTAAAAAATACACTCTCTCGCAGGAGAGGTCAAAATTAGATAGAAGGAAAATTAAAGTCCTTTCAAATGTCTCTCGTTCCTTTTCGCCAAAGAAACAAGACTTTTGATGTTGAAAATAACTGCTGACCCGAAAGATAAACCTTCTTTCCAGTCACTTGTACTTTCTCATGAAAGACAAGCTCTCGGATGAAGAATAGCTGGCTCTTCTGCCGCTGGTATCTCTCACTTTCACTCGTGTCGTCCGTTTTTCTTCAAAGGGAGACACTCCAAACAACAATATTTCTTCCGTGGTTAAAGAATATGAGGAACCGCGACTTTTCGCCCAAAGGAAATGAAAAAACCGTTTTAGTCCTCCAAGGAATTCTGGCGGTGCAACTTGCCAATAAGTCCCCTTTTCAATATGACGAGAACGAGAAAGGAAAAAGAGCAAGACATTGTCTTGCTGCCGGGATCGACCTGCCTCCTCCCGCATACAAAAACAAATGCGATTTAGGCACTGAGACGGACCGAGTTCGACTGATGTGCCCGGATGTTTGGGTAATATCCCATAGAATACCAAAGCGAGTGGAGCGTTGCGCGTGACAAGCAGAGAAGCTTTCGGCTTACGTGAGACGGCAGTCAAAAATATTATTTTGACGATGGCGACGGATTTTCAGCTGCTGGTCGAAGACTGTGTTGGCCAAAGAAATTTTTGCTGCGAGAAGACAGTGAACTCGCTTCTTTTTGCCCCCCCCCTAGCAGGAACTTGTTGAAGCAAATATCTATTTCCCCCTCATTTTCCCCCCCTTCTATATCAATCAAGGGCCTTCCCGAAACCGACTAAGGGCCGTCACTGCTTGCTAAGACAGGACAATCTGCTGTTGCGTCCGCCCGCTTCGCTTCCCACTTCCCAAGAGACAGATTTTAGGGACACGTGACCGATTCCATCCGACCAGCAACCAGATGCCCTTTTCTTCCATTTGTTTCGTAGAAAATACGAAACAAGACACATTGAAAGGCGGACAAAAAATAGGCTTTTAAACTATACAAATATTTATTTGAATAAAAAATTTCCAACAAAAGTTCACACGAAGGCTTCCGATATACCGGCATGAAGGTCCATCAAGGTTCGACAAGAAGGTCCCCGAGTTCGAAATGAAGAGTTCCTGGGGTTCGATAGAAACTTTGAATATGCCAGATCAGATAGCTCAAGTGAGGGGCGACAGTATCTCCCCACGAAGTGGTTAGTTCAGCAGTTTTATATCCCTTTTTGAATCGGGTATATATATTATATATATATATATATTATATATATATATATGAGAGGAGAAGAGAGAGAGAGAGAGAGAGAGAGAAGAGATCTTAGGAGAAGATGAGAAAAGTGGGAGAGCATTGGAATCATTCATATGAGAATCCCTAATGGTCGATGGGTGGTTCTAGTTGTTTAGCTCATTTGTATTTGGGTTCTTCCTTCTTTGGCCTGGGAAGCTGAAAGGAATTTAGGAAAAGAAGCGAAAAAACAAAAGATAAGGATGACTAGAGTAAACTTTTATTAGTTGATTCACGCTATTTCTTTGAGGAGACTTCTTCAAAGTCCTGGGTTAAAGGAATGAGTCTTTTTGTGCGAAGAATCGGGATGTTTCTGCTCATCCCCGAGAGCTCTTCCGATCTGAGGCCTTCTGGAGATGTTTTTTGTCTTTTTATTTATTTTTATATTTAATTTTAAAAATTTTTTCTATTCATTTTATTTGGTTTAATTTTATTTTTTATTAATCACTACAACCTCTCCTATTTAAAGTCTTTATCTCTTACTTGTTTTGATAGTTTGGCTAAACTGGCTGTACGTTAGTCTGTCTCTTGCGTAGTTGGGATATTCTTCTTAGTGGTCCGTCTGTTCTAAAAATGCTGGTCTGAATTTATTTCTTCTTTTTAGTTCTGGTTTTGTAGAAGCTGGTTCGCCATTAGTTCACAAAGACAACATAAGGCTTATATTTTACGTGATCACTTTTCTTATTTCGAAGCAGACTTCTCAACCGGCGGCTGGAGTGAAGCAACATGATGCTTACATCATGGTATCTTCGCTCAATTGCTGACTACCTAAGCTAAACCCTGGTATTCCGTTCTCACTGTTTTCCAGGGTTAAAGCCGAGGGTCAACTTGATGTTACGATTGTCATATCATCTAACCCCCTCCGATTTGAATTTCAACGAATTTTAATTCAAAAAACTAACTACACTAACCATCCCCCAAAAACAACGGATTATCAATTGTATAATTGATAAAAGGATGTGAGCTCGTCAACACTAAGCTTGGACCAAAGTGGGGAAAAACGCAATGTGGTGGAACATCACGATCGGATATTGGCAAGCCTTCTTCTAACTGCATAGGCTTTTGTTCCAAGCTGATTCTGACACCTTACCCAAGCCCAGTAATCCTTTCACAAAATGGTGCAGGAAAGCAATCTTCGGTTATGTTACCCTCATAAGAAATGGATTTGGCAACACATGAGTTCAAATCCTGGAGATACTGTTTTGCGTTTCACTGTTGACTGGGGCAGGAATAATGGATCTATCATTTCCTTGAACGGTAAAAATATCTAAGAACAATTCACAAAAAATTGTGATTGTTGAAGTAAGTCAGTATACTTGGTTGAACATCAAACAACTAAACTATGCACCAACTGAACTGGTGCCCAAAGCAGCTGATATCTATGGCACGCAGGAAATTCCATGAATGGCATTTAGGGTATTCCATTCCTGGGTCCTATGCACTTGTTTACAGTGGTGTTATAGTGCCAAGATAAATAATTCTACCATTGGGCTTACAACAATGCAGGTTCAATATTGATTTGCGACTTGCTTGTTGCCTTGTCTGCCAATTTGACAAAATTATGGAAATATTGCTTCTATAGTGATAACAATGAACTTTATGCCTGAGCAAACTAATAGAACGTAGAATTACAAAACATGATAGATACAAAGAATAGCTTAACATAGTGTTTATAAAAGAAATGTTTGTTAGGAAATTAGCCT
This sequence comes from Doryteuthis pealeii, assembly GCA_023376005.1. Classification (NCBI taxonomy): domain Eukaryota; kingdom Metazoa; phylum Mollusca; class Cephalopoda; order Myopsida; family Loliginidae; genus Doryteuthis; species Doryteuthis pealeii. The sequence continues at coordinate 38,406,317 of CM042176.1, forward strand.
GTTGGTAAGTTAAGTCGAGGTTGCTGGTTTAAAATTGTAATTAGCCCACAAGAAGTTGTCCAGCTTGATTTTGAATATTTATAATGATTTAGGTACCAAAGTGTCTGTAAATAAAATGTAGAAAAATATTTTAAAACATCAAGCTATCATCGTAATAGAAGCGCAGGGGAAGTTAAAGTTTGATTTAGGTAAAGTTTAAGTACAAATGGCTATTTCTCTGAATGTTAAGATGACTTGATGATTCGTATTATCTCTTATTCGGACTATGTGTCCCCATTTTCATGTATTGTACAAACGTTTCCGGTCGATATGCCCTCCTGCCTTCTGCAGTATTTCTTGTCGGAGCGCGGAGCCCTTCTCGACTCGGGAACCTTCTGAACATAACTGGACTTGTTTGTTCGTAATCGGAGCCATCACTGAAACTTTAAACTAACCCTGTTATTTAGTCCACGGTATCCTGTATCTTCATTCCGCTAAACATAGCTGGGGTAGAAAGTGTTTGTATAATCATTATTATCATGTACGGCCTCTACTCAGATTAACCCGGAATCCAGAGATAAACTGTAACTTAGAAATTCTTAACCCAACACCTTTATCCACTAGCCATGTGTCAATTGGACAATTGAGTGTGAATTTTGCGAACTTATTTAAACTAATGCTTTTGCTAAATATCTACCCTAATATCATTTTTATGTATTGATTTTTACCCTAGACTCATTACCTATTGTGTTTTTTTCTCTCTCTCTCTCCTTTCTCAATCTGAATCTCAGCCTTCTTAATTATGCGTTCCCGTATTGTATCATTTCTATTCTCGGTCTACTTAACAACCCAGTACAGCCATCATATTGAGCCTGATTCTTTGAGGCGTCTTCTCTTCCAATGTTCTTCTCTATCTATTATTCTAACTTATCCCACAAGGCAGATGGTTCCTTTTCATCCAGTATATGGTCACCATACCCGACTTTTCTATTTCTCCTCGGACCACTGCTTACGGTGGTTTAGTCTTACTTTCAGTGACGCATGTTTCACCTTGTATTCTTGTCCCACAGCTGCATGGTGGAATACACACAATTTTTGGTTATGTTTATTCTTTTGGCTTGACTCGAGAAGATGTTACGAAAAGTTGAGTCACTCTTTGAATTTGTCCTGATGTCATAGGCTGCATTACATATCTTTTGAATCTTTTCACCAACCTTCACCATAGGGGCAAACCAGACTTTGAGTTTCGGGTATCATCTTCTGTCCTGCGATCTCAGATTTCTCATAGCATGTTATTTGCTCTCCAAGATTAATTTTACGACGGAGGTCTCTCGTAAGCTGTTCCATCCTTTGGTTATACCTCATCACTGCTGATGGCTTTTGCTGGATGTTGCTAAGCAACGACAATATCTTTCTTTACATTGTAGATGGTGGGAATTGAAGTTGTATACTGTCAGTGAAAGTAGCTACGATACCACAGATGAACTGAATCCTTGCTCTGTGCGATTATTAACACATCTAGAAGGACAATTTGTTTCTTTTCTCTCCATGTGAACTGTATAGATGATGGATTAGTCACATTGATCCATTATATTTGAACATCTCCTTTGATGGGACCAGAGGAATGAAAGTGTCAGCTTACTATCTAAGCCACATTGATGGCTTAGTGTGTTAGATCCTAATGCCATCTCTTCAAAAGATTCATTATATATTGCCACAACTGGGACAATGTTATCCATAGCCATGCCCTCCCTTTCGTAATGTCAGAACCCATCTCGAAGTAGGTTGTTTCTTACACAAACGTCAGCTCTCCATCAGTTATCTATTGGATACAGTCTCAGATTTGACAGGAAACACAACTCCTGTTCCTCTGAAGCTGGAGGTCTAAAGGATTTTCACTCCTGCATTTTAAAAAGCTGCCTACCATGCCATCACTGCCTAACAATAAAGCGTGGCTCACCAGGAATATAATACCAGACATGCTAACCCTTAGGGGAAAGGCTCAATGCACTTCCCTCACCACCTATGATAAATAATTATAACTAAAATGGTATTTTAGCCTTGTTTAGTCTCCCGTTATTGCTTCTTAGCTGTGAATCTTT
>CM042176.1:38408497-38462113 GCA_023376005.1 Doryteuthis pealeii
CAACTGACGTTTACCAGCACGTTACCTTTTATCTTGCTACCTAACTTGTTATGCCTCTATCAATGGTTATTGAGCGCTTTTAACTTATATAGCAACATATAATGATATACCCATAACGATGTGTGTGTGTGTGTGTACACATTACACAGAATGTAAATTTCATAGGTAAATAAAATAACTATATAATAAGAATATATAAATTATGATCTAAAATTCCGTATCTATAATATTATTTTCGTGTGCAGGGCTTGACACATTTAATCACCTTTGACGTAAATAGTGTGGTAATTTGTATTTAAAGAATTTTTTATGCGAATAAAAATCTTTCGTATACCTGACGATTTTCATGATCTGAAATCTTTACAGAAAAGAAAAAGTTCATTCACCGTTCTGAAGAAACAGAAAATTGTTCAGGGTGACGTAACCTTGCTGGCATGAGGTAGTAGTCTAAAATAAAAGTAAGGTCTTTTTTATAATCTTAAAATTGTGCCTTTTAAAATGTGTTTTTTAAGTTTTAAATTGAAAAATAAATTTTCAACAGTAGATTCAAAGAACAATTGTACACTAGATGTTTTCGTTTTCTAAAAAGAAAACAAATTAAAATATTTGTAAATTGTCACCTATGTATTGAAATAGCACAAAATCATTCAATGGTACACAAGATAACGGTTTTATTGAATATATCAATTTTCATTAATGTATGGGCTAAACTTGCAATGAGTCGGAAAATTAGGGTGACCAGAAAAAACAGAACCCACAATTTTGTAATAAACTTATTTTACTAGGGGGTTTAGGGTTAGGGTTTAGAGTTTAGAGTGGGGTTTAGGTTTAGTTTTAATGGGAAATATAATAATTTGGGTCTGTTTTTTTTCTGGGTCACCCTGTATACAGGATGACCCTGTATACAGAGAAATAGTTAATATACAATATATATTCTAAATAATTATATACATGGTATTTATATTGTATATAAAATTATTTTAAGAAAATTGTATAATATACAATATTCTTATTAACTTAAAATAGTTTATATACCATGTATAATATACACTGTATATAAATTATTTTTAAGTTATAAAATAGTTTTAATGTATAATATATACTATTTTTCTTGTAATATAGAATAAAAAAGGGCGACCAAAAACTGTCGATATCACACAGGAACCTCACCAGTGTCTACCACAGATTTGTTTTTTTGTTTTTTTTTTACAAACCTACACAAAATTTAGTTAATTTTAATAAAAATTCATGCAAGACTAATATCAGATGAAACATTTATTTATCTATCAAAAACTTAGTCTGGCACAAGGCCATAATAGCGAGGAAACTTAACAAATGGTACCAACAAATATGTGAGGGAAATGAGCTGAACCAATCGCTATGCTTACAACCTACACCTAAAATGATATACTTTCTCTTTAAATTGGAGGGGAGTGGGGAAATTTGATTAATATAACAGTTCAGGCACGGTAAATTTTAAAATAGGTATTTTGTGGGATGGGAGATTAATGAGATAGAGAAACATTTATACTAGATAGACAGATAGATGCTGGATAATGTATAGATACATAAGCAGATGGATATACAAATAGACAGATAAATAATTAAATACTAGAGATAATAGAGATAAAAATTTTTTTAAAAAGATTATAGTCTACTATAGTTCAATCTTCAATGTTCTCATCAGGACATTTTATAATTTTTATTTTTTACGGAAACTTTGGAATATAATGTGTATATTTTACTGTACGCTATTTCATGTTCCTGTATTAGTATTAGACATGAGACTTGATTGAGTTGTGGTGCACAATAAATTCGTATTATCATTATATTAGTCACAACACACCTAAATAAAATGTGTTATTATAACACACTAATAAATAATAAAAGAAAAAAAATGTTAAAAAATTAAAAATTTACTTACTTCTTCAATGTTTTTATCCAAATGTAATATCGTGTAACTGATGTGTCGAATGTTCAGCTAAAGATTCTGCATCAGCATTTCCTTGTTCAAGAATATTAGCGAAATTATCACACAAACCAAGTCCAATGGTTCTTTCTTCAATCTTCAAATGCCAGAAGATTTGTTAGTCTAAGGGTCACACCCGGAGAGGGTTTCATCTTTATTAGTCCCCTTTCTCCCTGTAAGAATCTGTGGGGTAAAACCTTCAAAACACTCATCCACCATCGAACAATATCTTTATAGGTTGATGTCACAACTAAGATTTTCCTTATCGAAAAAATCCAATTCATGGACTGTGGGTCGCGACCAAATTGAAGCCAAGGTATTCGCCTTTCCTTTTTAGAAGACATGGCGATGACCAACTGTAAAAGTTATTGATAGTTGGTAATTTAAAATTGCTTTTTTTTATGTGACTGGTGTAAGTGTTAATATTTGGTTCACAGGTAAACTAATTACTCCTACTTTAAGTCGATTTTCGTTTTTCTTTCTTTCTTTTCTTTCTTTCGTCTTCAACAGAGAAGAAGAAAGGAAGTTAATCTCTTTCTCTCTCTTAATTTACTGGTAAAATTGACTCCGACTAAACATTCTCTCTTTAAAAGTAATGAATGAAAAGGAAAGAAGGAGATTTCTCTATTATATACAGTGGGGACACCCTGTCTGGGAAGGAGTAGTGGGTTTTACCTTCGAATTACTCAGATACGTGGTCAGTGTGTCGATATTTTATTTTTTAAATTTTTTTTTTTTATTTACTCCGATTTTTATAGCATTTTTTTTTTTTAAAATTCAACTGTCCAGTGTGTGTGTGTGTTTATTTTTTTATATTTTTTTTTATTCACTACAAAACGAAAATATTTTACCCCATTAGTAAAACTTTTTTTTTTCGAAATAAAAAATACAACTTGCTCTGTTAAGTGTACTACATCGAGAAAAATATGTTATCTGTGAGATTACAATAAGTACGAAATAAAAGAAAAGTACAAAAAAAGAAAAATGCACTCAGGTGGGTGTGATAAGGTTTTTTTTTCGTTGTTGACGAAGGTGTTTAAAATTTGTGGTATGGGGGGAAAAAAACTTCTTTTTTTTCACTCCCCGCAAAATTACCAGTCACATTTTTATTCTAATTATTCAATTTTCCTCGGCTTTCTTCTTTTGTTGATACATTGATTATTACCGTGTGCAGATTGTCTACCTGTCCTACCTGAGTTACAAGAAATATGTTGGGGAGGATTGTTATCCGTAAAATTACGTTAGTAATCCAATGCTTATTGTTTTTTCTTTTCTTTTTTATTAATTACCTTGTGGTTTGGTAGACTGGGTAAATAAGTAATGCTTGGTTTCCTCGTCAAAGCATTTATTCATTTATTTTTAGAGAGAGAATCAAGTTTGCCGTTGTTTGGTAATATTCTCCAAATTACTTGTATGATAAATCCAGGTTTTTAAGCAACTTTGATTTTTTTTAAATCAAGTTTTATAAAATTTTTTTTTATAAAAACAAGTTATACGTACTTTCTTTTTATGTCTTCTATATTTTGGTTTGTTTACAACTTTCCACGTTATTGGGTTTGTTGAACCCGTGACTGTTGAACTTGACTTGAGGATCGAGAGAAGGCAAGCTTGTCGTGGTAAACGACTCTTTTTTTAACGAAACTAAAGTGAAGTCTAATCAAACAATATTGACATAAAAAATATGAAACCTGTGTTCATTCATCTTGTTCTAACATGCAAAAGCTGGGGAAAAAAAAAACACTCGACTTCCGAAGTGAATTGAAAACCGACTACTACGGATGGTTGATATTGAAAACACAGGGTTAGGGCCATAGAGAAAAACTGAAATGTCACTTAGCTTTGCTGGTCTGCCTACGTCCAAATTGGCCACAGCTGATTTGGTTAATTTTTTATAAAGTGACATACTCAGCGATTTAGCGTTACTGATTGGTTAACCAAGTTCAATTTTGTTAGATGCGCGAATGTCTTGTTTGAAATCGAAAAAAAAAAAAAAAAAGAAAAGTTTTCACGGTCCTTATTCATTTAAGATTAAAAAAATATTAATCATATTTTTACAAGAAAGATACTAATGACAAATTCTTTGAATTTCATCACAATTCCTACCTTGAAATACTGTTATTTCCCATAGTTTGAAGTTTTTTTTGTTTTTGTTTTTTGTTGTTTTTTTTTTTTCATTTTAAAATCAAAATTAAAATATGCAATAGATAAATTTTAATTTCATCTCTAAAATTTTAATCAGTAAATCGTTAAAGTCAAAATTATTATCGGCTCGCTTTAGCTCAGTCGGTAGAGCGTCCAACTAGAAACCACAAGTTCCAGGTTCAATACCGGCTCGCCAACTCAGCGTATGAGTAGCAGTGGGATCTGTGCGGTGAGGAGCTGATGGTAATTGTGGTGCTCCATCTCAGACACCAAAAGCAATCTCTTGGTCAAGCGTTAGTGAAAAGAGGATAGATTCCCTCGCTGTCTGGCTGATACCAAACTTTAGGCCACCCGACGATTTTACTTTTATTAGTAGTAATGTCACTCGATTTTTGCATGTATGTTATCGTAAAAGCAAAAATAGCGCATCGTAGCAATTTTTAATTTGCAAATAATCAAATTTGTTACATTCCTGATTACATTCCTTAACTTGCCAAGGTTCTTCCGTTGGGCGCTGGGTGGCATTGCAAGCAGCTTTAAAGAAGCAAATAAAGGAGCCTAAACCAAGGCTAAATAACCCATTTAGTACAATTATTTATCCATAGGTGGTGAGGGAATCATTGGATTCATGCCTTTCCCTAAGGGATTAGCACTGTAGGTATTATATTCCTTGGTGACCACGCTTTATCTGTTAGGCAGTAGATGGCATGGTAGGCAGCTTTTAAAATGCAGGAGTGCAAAATCCTCTTAGACCCTCCAGCATTCAGAGGCAACACAGGAGTTGTGTTTCCTGTCCAAAATCTGAACGCACCTGTATCCCAATAGATAATCTGATGGAGATGCTGACGTTCTGTGTAGAACCAACTTACTTCGAGATGGGTTCTGACATATACCGACAAGAGGAGGCCTGGCTATGGGATCACCATTGTCCCAGTGTTGGCCAATATATACATGGAATACTTTGAAGAGATGGCATTAGGAATCTACACGACTAAAGCCATCAATGTGGCTTAGATACGTAGATGACACTTCCATTCTCTGGTCCCATCAGGAAGATGTTCAAATACTAATGGATCATGTGAACTCAATCCATCCATCTATACAGTTCACCATGGAGAAAGAAAGACAACAAATTGTCCTTCCTAGATGTGTTAATAACTCGCACAGAGCAAGGATTCAGTTCATCTGTGTATCGTAAGCCTACTTTCACTGGACAGTATCACAACTTCAATTCCCACCATCCATACAATGTAAAGAAAGGTATTGTCCGTTGCTTACAACATCCAGCAAAAGCCATCAGCAGTGATGAGGTATACCAGAAGGAAATGGACAGCTTAAGAGAGACCCTCCGTCGTAACAATTATCCTGAGAGCATAACATCGGCTATGAGAAATCTGGATCGCAGGACAGAAGATGATACCCGAAAACTCACCACAGTCTGTCTGCCCTATGTGAAAGGCTTGGCTGAAAAGATTCAAAAGATATGTAATCCCTATGACATCAGGACAACATTCAAGAGTGACTCAACTTTTCGTAAACATCTCCTTCGAGTAAAGCCCCCAACAGAATACAACATGACCAAAAATTGTGTGTATTCCATCCATGCAGCTGTGGCAAGAATACAAAGGTGAAACATGCCGTCCACTGAAAGTAAGACTAAAAGTAAAGCAGTGGTCCGAGAGAAATAGAAAAGTCGGGTATGGCTGACCATATATGGAATGAAAAGGGAAACCATCTGCCCTTATGGGATGAAGTTAGAATAATAGATAGAGAAGAACATTGGAAGAGAAGACGCCTCAAAGAATCAGCTCATATGATTAGGCTGTACTGGGCTGTTAAGTAGACCGAGCATAGAAATGAATACAATATGGGAACCCATAATAAGAAGGCTAGATCAGATTGAGAAAGGAGAGAGAGAGAGAAAAAAACACAATAGGTAAATAGAGTCTAGGGAAAAAATCATACATAAAAAGGATTAGGTAGATATTCTAGCCAAACAAGACATTAGGTTTATAAGTTCCCAAAATTCACACTCATTGTCAATTGGACACATGGTCTAGTGGATAGGTAGTTAGGTTAAGACAGTTCTAAGTGACAGTTATCTCTGGATTCCGGGTTTAATCCTGAGTAGAGGCAGTAACATAGAAAATTTAACACAACTCCTACCCCAGCTATGTTTAGCGGAATGAGAACAGGATACCCCCGTGGACTAAATAAAGGGTTAGGTTCAAAGTTTCGTGATGGCTCCGATTACGACAACAAGTTCCAGATTATGTCAAGAAGGTTCCCGAGTCCGAGAAGGCTCCCGAATCCGACAAGAAATACCTGAAGAAGGCAGGGGGCATATCGACCGAACGTTGTACAAATAACAATGAAAATGGGGACAATAGTCCGAATAACGCAGATAATACGAATCATCAAGCCTCATCTTAAACATTCAGAGAAATAGAATTGTACTTAAACTTTAAACTAAATCAAAACTTTAACTTCCTGCGCTTCTATTAACGATGATAGCTTGATGTTTTAAATATTTTCCTACATTTTTTACAGACACTTTGTACCTATCATTATAAATATTCAAATCAAGATGGACAACTTCTTGTGCTATTACAATTTATAACCAGCAACCTCGACTTAACTTACCCAAAGGCTAATTTCCTACCAAACATTTCTTCTATACACATAATGTATAAGCTATTTTTGTATCTATCATGTTTTGTATTCTACTTCTATTAAGTTTGCTCAGGCAATAAAGTTCATTGTTATCACTATATAAAGCAATATTCCATATTTTGTCAAATTGGCAGACAAGGCAACAAGCAAGTCGCAATCAATATGACCTGCATTGTTGTAAGCCCAATGGTAGATTATTTATCTGGCACTATAACACCACTGAAACCAAGTAGCCAATCAGGACTCCAGGAATGGAATCACCTAAATGCATTCATGGAATATTCCTGCGTGCCATAGATATCAGCTGCTTTGGGCACCAGTTCAGTTGTGCATAGTTAGTTGTTGATGTTCAAACCAACAGTATACTGACTTACTTCAACAATCACATTTTTGTGAATTGTTCTTAGATATTTATACCGTTTAAGGAAATGATAGATCCATTATTCTGCCCCAGTCCAAAGTGAAACGCAAACAGTATCTCCAGGATTTGAACTCATGTTGCCAAATCCATTCTTATGAGGGTAACCATAGACGATTGCTTCCTGCACATTTGTGAAGGATTACTGGGCTTGGTAAGGTGTCAGAATCAGCTTGGAACAAAAAGCCTATGCAGTAGAAGAAGGCTTGCCAAATATCCGATCACGTGATGTTCCACCACATTGCGTTTTCCCACTTTGTCCAAGCTTAGTGTTGACCGAGCCTCACCATCCTTTTATCAATTATACATTGATAATCCGTTGTTTTTGGGGGGATGGTTAGTGTAGTTAGTTTTTGAATTAAAATTCGTTGAAATTCAAAATCGGAGGGGGTTAGATGATTGACACTCGGTAACATCAAGTTGACCCCTCGGCTTTAACCCCTGGGAAACATGAGAACGGAATGCCCAGGGTTTAGCTTAGGTAGTCAGCAATTGAGCGGAAGATACTATGATGTAAGCATCATGTCTGCTTCACTCCAGCCGCGGTTGAGAAGTCTGCTTCGAAATAAAGAAAAGTGATCACGTAAAATATAAGCCTTATGTTGTCTTTGTGAACTAATGGCGAACCAGCTTCTACAAAATCAGAACTAAGAAAGAAGAAATAATTCAGACCAGCATTTTTAGAACAGACCGACCACTAAGAAGAATATCCCAACTACGCAAGAGACAGACTAACGTACAGCCAGTTAGTCAAACTACTCAAACAAGTAAGAGATAAACTTTAAATAGGAGAGGTTTGTAGTAATTAAAAAAAATAAAATTAAAACAAATAAAAATGAATAGAACAAAATTTTTAAAATTAAATATAAAAAATAAAAAAAGACAAAAATAACAATCTCCCAGAAGGCCTCAGATCGGAAGAGCTCTCGGGCATGAGCAGAAACATCCGAATTCTTCGCACCAAAAAGGACTCATTCCTTTAACCCAGGACTTTGAAGTCTCCTCAAAGAAATAGCGTGAATCAACTAATAAAAGTCTTACTCTAAAAGTCATCCTTATCTTTGTTTTTTCGCTTCTTTTCCTAAATTCCTTTTCAGCTTCCCAGCCACAAGAAGGAAGAACCAAAATACAAATGAGCTAAACAACATAGAACCCACCATCGAACCATTACGGATTCTCATATGAATGATTCCAATGCCTCCCTTTTCTCATCTTCTCCTAAGAACTTCTCTCTCTCTCTCTCTCTCTCTCTCTCTCTCTCTTTATATATATATATATATATATATTATATATATATATATACCGATTCAAAGGGGATATACAACACCTGCTGAACTAACCACTTCGTGGGGATTTACTGTCGCCCCCTCACTTGAGCTATGCTGATCTGGCATATTCAAAAGTTTCTTATCGAACCCAGGAACCTTCATTTCGAACTCGGGGACCTTCTTGTCGAACTTGATGGGCCTTCATGCCGTAATCGGAAGCCTTCGTGGAACTTTTGTTGGAAATTTTTTATTCAAATAAATATTTTGTATAGTTTAAATGCCTATTTTTTGTCCGCCTTTCAATGTGTCTTGTTTCGTATTTTCTACGAAAACAAATGGAAGAAAAGGGCAACTGTTGCTGGCTCCGGGACTGGAATCGGTCACGTGTCCCCTAAGATCTGTCTCTTGGGAAGTGGGAAGCGAAGCGGGCGGACGCAACCAGCAGATTGTCCTGTCTTAGCACAGCAGTGACGAGCCCCTTAGTCGGTTTCGGAGAGGCCCTTGATTGATATAGAAGGGGGGGGGGAAATAGAGGGGGAAAATAGATATTTGCTTCAACAAGTTCCTGCTGAGGGGGGGGACCAAAAAGAAGCGAGTTCACTGTCTTCTCGCAGGCAAAACTTTCTTTTGGCCAACACAGTCTTCAACCAGCAGCTGAAAATCCGTCGCCATCGTCAAAATAATATTTTCTGACTGCCGTCTCACGTAAGCCGAAAGCTTATCTGCTTGTCACGCAACGTTCCACTCGCTTTGGTTATTCTATGGGCATATTACCCAAACATCCGGGCACATCAGTCGAACCTCGCGTCCGTCCAGTGCCTAAATCGCATTTGTTTTTGTATGCGGGAGGACGCGGGTTCGATCCCGGCAGGCAAGACAATGTCTTGCTCTTTTTCCTTTCTCGTTCTCCGTTATACCGGGTAACTTATTGCAGTTGCAACCCAGCAGAATTCCTTGGAGGACTAAAACGGTTTTTCATTTCCTTTGGCGAAAAAGGTCGCGGTTCCTCATATTCTTCAAACCACGGAAGAAATATTGTTGTTGGAGTGTCCATCCCTTTGAAGAAAAAACGGACGACAACGAGTGAAAAGTGAGAGATGCCAGCGCAGAAGAGCCAGCCCTATTCTTCATCCGAGAGCCTTGTTCTTTCACGAGAAAGTACAAGTGACTGAAAGAAGGTTTATCTTTCGGTCAGCAGTTATTTTCAACGTCAAAAGTCTTGTTCTTTGGCGAAAAGGAACGAGAGACATTTGAAAGGACTTTCATCTTTCCTTCTATCTAATTTTGACCTCTCCTGCGAGAGAGCGTATTTTTTGAAGGGTTCTTTTGTTGCTTAAACCCTTTCTACAGTAAATGTTTTCTTCTTGTTTTTATACCCATTTTGTAGTACATTTTGAAGGGTAGTTATTGGTTGATTAACGCCCTGAACATAGGTGTAACTCTCTTTATACACTTTTGTATTTTTGTATTTATTATATATATTTTGTATTTGTATCTTTGTTACCTAGCGCCTAAATTGTCTATTTAGCGTTGTGCATGGGGAATTCTATGCAATTCCTAATTTGAATTGTATATATTTCATTTTTGCCTCCTTTGTGGAGATATTTGTAATAAAGTTATTTTTCTCTATCAAGCAAGACCGTTCATTTTTCCCTACCCCTTTTATTAACAGCGTCATTTAGTTCAATGGTCGGTGTTTTTCTGAAAATGGAAAGATAATTTCGGCACTTTGAACCTAACCCTTTATTCAACCCACCGGGTAACATTGTTTTCATTCTAATAACCATGACCGGGTACAAGTGTTAAGCTATTTTAAGTATTCTATATTATTATCGCCCTTCACCAGGATTGAACCTGCAATCTACAGATGATTGTCACTTAGAACTGTATTAACGTTTTTTATTCATTCTTGTTGGACATTGAAATCTTTTTAAAGTCATTTTTAACTCATCTTTTTTAAATCTATTTAAACCATATTTATCATTATTTATTTATCTTATATTATTTTCTCACGGTGTTCTGGGAATTCTGGTTGAGAAATTATTTCTCCTAATTGTTTCATTCATCCTAGTTATAATGGAGGAGTTATTTTGAGAGTTAATCATAGGACATGTTTTGTATTGAGCCCCCTTCAAAAATAGATATTACAGGCAGAACTTGCGTAATTTCCACGAAATGAAACAAAAAAGTGGAGCCAATAACGATGATTTGTAATTTCATATATAAATCTAGGCCTGTTCAAAAATTGCCAAGGGAGATAATAATTTTTTTAAATTTTAATTTTAATTTTAAATTTCCTTATTTTAAAACAATTACCAAAAATCAGGGAATCGTCCAAATTTAATGAAATTTTCACCAAATTATTTTTAACGACTTAATTTTATAACGATTAGCTTAGTTTATTTTTTTAAAAATTGAAAAAAAATTTTTTTATCAGTTCAGAAGGTTCCTAATTTTTACATTTATTGAAAGATCATATCCTGAAGAACATATAGAAATTATATCTATATCTATATCAATCTATATATATATATATATATATATATATATATATATTAAATCAATACCCCCAAAAAGTGATTTGAAAATTCAAAAGTTATTTTCTTTAAACTCAAAAAATAATTCATGTAGCATGTTTGTTTTTTTCGTAGTTTAAAAGAATGTGTTTTTCTTTGAATTGATGCCAAAAAAAATGATGTTATCTAAGTTAAATTGAGTTTTTTACTAACTTAAAAATGTCAAGGTCAATTTTAAATGCCAGGTAATATCTATGACTAACTTAAAAATTTGACCAAAGATAGACCTCAATGTAATCTATCTAAAAATGTAAGTTAAAAAATGCGTCATTTTGTGCTGCATATTTTCCGAGATTTTTATATATTTAATATAAATTTTGAAAAATCGTCAATTTCAACGATGACAAAACGGGCCGAATTCTTACTCTTTCTAAAAATGTTTCAGTGATAAATACGTCAATTACGACAGAGAAAAGTACTTTTGGCTACACTTCCAAGAAAAAATATTTTATAAGATATTGGATGAAAAACCCAATGTTTATCTTTTACTTCAAAATACCCGGATGTGAAAACGTACGAGATAGTAAAAAACTGCAATATGAATCCAACATAGTTTTGGGCTCAGTGGCGAAGGAAAAATAATGAGTTATCGCCTCTTGAGATACGCATTTATCTCCCTGTAACTCTAGTTCTGAACATGGCTATATAAATCCTACTGTCTTTGCAATAAATAATACAAAAATAAAAGTGACAAAAACACAACTCTGAAAAAATAGTTGGGCTTGAAATTCGCCTGACGATGGCTTGCTAAAACATAGCGTAAATTAGGCCATGAGGACTGAACGACAGAAAATTCAAATTACCAAAATATCTTCTGTAATTTCCAATTTCCAAAATACAAATAAAACAAACATGTAATTTAAAAAAAAATTCATTTCAATTTTACGTTGGACATTTAAGCGACACAAGGCTTTTGGAATGTTTCATTTTAAAATTGGGTGAAATGAATTGAGACAAATAAAAAATCTGTGATTAAGCTACACCAGATAGTCTGTATTCACATTCTTGCATTGCATTTTGGATGGTTTGGAGCGGTCTCATTTTTAACCAGAGGGGGTTAACGGACGGAAGATTTAGGAACAACCGTATTAACATAAATACATGATATATATTATATGTTATTAGTTCTGTCGACACAGGTAATATTTTATTTGAAGTTTCAATTGGCATTTTGAGTACGTTCTCAGTTTGAGAGAACAGAGTAACGACACACAGTGTAGTTTTTATTTTTTTCATTAGGGTTAATGATGTCGTGTAACATTACGGCACCAATTTAAGGAGGATATATATTCATTAGTATACTTACTACTTCTTGTTTTACTTATCTGCTGAGCTGGATTGGTGGTCTCAGTCATTCTAGATTTGGGCTGTCATTGAGCTGGCATTCTTTTATTTCTTGGCATGTCCTATTTTGTATCATTGCTCGGTTTTTAATTAACAAACACAAGACTTGATGTTGTTTTTTCAAACCTCTATATTTTCCAGTCCAAGTTCACCATTGAGAAACAGCATCAGAAGACAGACCGCATCTTGCGTCTGTTCCCTCTCAACAACCAGCCAACTCTATCCTCTTACGTCTGTCTCCTCTCAATACTTAGAACTGACCCTTTCTCACTATCTCTCTTACTCTCGTTCTCACATTGTTGTGTCCAATCAAAATTCACACATATTACTTCCATGTCTCCGTATTCAGTGTTGTTTTTCTTTTGTAAAATCTTTCAATTCCCACACACACTCTCTCCATACATGCATCGCACGTCAACTCACCACTGACGTCACACACTGTACTTCTACACTCTCATTATTTTACAGTTGTCCTAAGAATCCTGCTAAGACTCTGTAGAAGCAATATTCCAATTACCGTCGAATTGGCAGACAAGACAATAAGCAAGCTGTAACTCAATACGGATCTTGCATTGTCTCAAGCCTAGTTTAGAATGCTAGATTATTTATCTGGCACCATAATACTACCGAGATCAAATAGCCAATAAGGACTCAATAAATGGAAGCATGAATGGAATATTTCTGAGTTCCATAAATACTAGCTGCTTTGAGCACCAGTTCAGTTATAATTAGTTGTTGTCCAAACCAACAGTATACTTACTTCAACATACTCGCCCGACAATAAGCCACTACGTCTACTTTACTTATTGCTTCTTCATGGAATTTGGAATCTGTTGTCAATAGACATTTCTTGAGCAGATTTGGCAACCGGATTTCTCTCTCCCTCTCTCTCTCACACACACTCTCTCTCTCTCTCTCTCTCTCTCTCTCTCTCTCTCTCTCTCTCTCTTTCTCTTCTCTCTCGGCATTTGGAAAGACATTCATTTGTATGTACAAAAGGTTTATCGATATTTACTTTGGTCTTTGTGTTCATTTGTCAAGTTATGTATGTGTGCATGTGTTTATGTGTGGGTGTATGTGTAAGAATGTATATACGTGTGTAAGGGAATGTGAGAGTGTATGTGTGTGAATGTGTCTGATAGCCTGTTTATGTGTTGGAGAGTGTATATGTTTAATGGCATATCAACTTTCCTGTGTTATTTCATGCCAAACCCATCCCTTGTAAAAGAATAGTAGTGGTACTATTTAACCCATAGCTGGGGGGATGGGGGAGTTCATTCCCTTCACAAGGGCATTTGTCCACAGGTGAACATCATAGCGCAACTGGAGTTCGAACTTGCTTACTACGATGTCGCAGTGTGTCATGTTAGCCACTACGTCACACAACCATCCCATTCAGATCCGAACCCATACTTCATTGATAATTATTGATTGTAGACTTCAGCGATTTTGTTTGAAGATTAATGTGGAAGTTAAATAAATAGACACCTGTTATATATTGATAAACCGTTCTTTTTTGGATGATTAATGTCATTAGATTTTAAATTAAAATTCGTTGAAATTCAATAACATCAAGTTGACCCCATGGCTTCTGCCACTGGGAAAAATGTGAGAACGGAAGTTAAGTTTAGTTAGTCATTAAGCAGTTTTAGTGGAAGACACCATGATGTAGACATTGTCTTTTGCTTCACTCTGGCCGCGGTTGAGAAGTCTGGTTGAAAATAAAAAAGATGTGATAACTCAAAATATAAACCTTTGTGAATAATAGTGAACCAGCTTCTACAGAACCAGAACTAAGAAAGAAGAAATAAAGTCAGACCATCATCTTTAGAAATGTCCCAGCTACGCAAGTGATAGACTAAGGTATCAGCCAACTACTTGAAATACTCAATCAAGTAAATAAGAGATAAAGACATTAAAAATGTGGGAAAGATTATACGAATTCCCCACCTTTCTCATCGTCTCATAAGAATTCTCTCTCCATATATATATATATATATATATATAATATATATATATATATATATATAGTCAGATTGGATGGCTATACAACACAAGGGAGGGGGTCCACTAAATTGCATCCAGTTGTAGAGTGACCCCATCGTTGTTTTTACTCCTGGGAGTTGGGAATATATGAGAATTTCACTACTATATACTATACTCTAACAACGTTGGCATGTCTACAAGACAGAAAACAGTATAGCTCCTATGACTTTCGGAACATTTTTTCATGCTCAAGTTGCTGGGACATGGAATAAACTGCCTGCATTGGTTGTTGGCTGCTGAAACACTGCATCTTTCAAAACTTCCATGCTTCCTGTAATTCGACAACACTATACTAATATCCCTCCACACACATACGCACACACATGCACACGTATATTATGTGTACGTTATTAATTTTCCTGTTCAGTACATTATCTTATGTACTATACTGAACCTTTGATGAGTTGTGGTGCATTGAGCACTGTATGCATTTACATT
Organism: Doryteuthis pealeii; assembly: GCA_023376005.1. Taxonomy (NCBI): domain Eukaryota; kingdom Metazoa; phylum Mollusca; class Cephalopoda; order Myopsida; family Loliginidae; genus Doryteuthis; species Doryteuthis pealeii. Next base: position 38,423,372 of record CM042176.1, read on the forward strand.
ATTATCATTATCATTATTTATTATTATTATTAACAGGCAGTCGGAATATATGAGAAATCCACAACAATATTCTCATCACCGCAACAATTTTTTAAGACACAATAACTTGTGACTATTGTAGTAGAATGTTTTTACTTTCCCTTAGCCATTCCCTACATACCTCTCTCCCCACCCCCACCCCGGGCAGGTAGGAAGGTAGACAAGTCAAAGTGTGGATAGGTAGTGAGTGGGGGAATAAAGTTTGTAGGTTAGAGTGCTGCTATTCATTGAATTTTAAAACACGCTGTTTGCATTTCACATTAGGCTAATACGCTTGGGAAAGATATGAATCAAACTATTCTCCCACGGGTAAATAGTAGGGAAGACTGGGCTCTTTAACCTATGCTATGGTTACCAGTCTAAGAGGACTTTTGAGTCATTTAAAGCTAAATCAAGTCATTTTTTATAAACAAAAAATCAGGTTGCTCAAAGTATCTGCTGTTGCTTAAATGATCTCTCAATTAAGTATTGAACAGGCTAATCAAAAAAGAGGAAAACTCTTGATTGATTGATTAATTTTAACGGCACATTAACCAGTCCAGGGTTATTTCATACCTAGCGGCAATTTGTGAGGGATGGTCAGAGTTATTGCTATGTTTTTTTTCGAGGATTTTTTGATTTGGCAGTAAGTAATTTGCAGTTGTTACAAAATGGATTGGGAATCACTTTGAGGGATGAATTTTAAGGAAACTAAATTCAAACCAGCAGTAGACCTGGAGAGTGAAGAGTGATGGGCTGTGCCAGACTAATTCCTGCCCAAGCACCACCACACCCACAGGACAGTGAAACAAGAAAGAGAATCAGAAAGAAACGAATGCTACTAAAATCTTGAGGAACATTAATAGAAAATTAGAAATGGTCAGGACAACAACAGTGTTCATCTCATCATAATCATATAATCATCAGGTGTGTGACAGCAGGGATTCACTTGATTCTCTCTCACGATGAATGTAAGTTTTAGCTGATCAGTCAACATTATTGTGTAGGATTCCATAGGAGAATATCGCTTAGGAGTTTGTCCATAATAATTCAGCAGTGCCCAATTTGTGTTGCTTGGATTTCTTGGACTTGAAGTGCAAAGAAGAGGATGATGGAAAATGAAAAGAGGATGTGAGAATGTCAAAATTGTTATAACAGAAAAAGATCTTTCTCTCTTGATTTACATTTTTTACTAACACATAAATACATCCATCACAAACAAAACAAATTAAAAACAAACAAACACTTCGAACAGAACATAAGTTAGTGACACAACCGGATGTTAACCCAACAGTAGCTAAACGATGAATAAAAACAAATGATCTACACATAGGCCCGCACAAATTTCTGGGCCAAAAAAAATTTATAAACTTAAAATATCTTCAATTTAACGTTTGCTTAACCAATCATAAAATTCCCCCCCCCCAAACCTTTCAAGGCCTTTTCGACCCTAATTGACAATTATAAAAACAGCTCACTTAAAGTCGAAGGCAGATGCCATCACACAGAAAGTCACTCCACCAGGCCAAGATCAAGGAACCGCCATACCTCCGACCTACACCACACCCTGCGTCACACAGAACTCAGTCATCAGTCAGAACAGACTTTCAACCCTACGCCTGCCCTCATTTCACCAAGCGAAAAAAGAATTATCATCTCAACAATTCCAGCTTTGTTTATTTCTTAAAAACAAATTAACCAAATCTTCTCGTCCATTTTTCTTTTGCTATCGTACTTTTTTGTGATATTACAAAATGATGAGCTTATTTAGTTTAAAGACTTAAAATGAATACCTGCACTTAACGGAGATTAAAGAAAAAAAAGGGTGTGTCTCTTTTATGTGGAATTCAGTTCGCAAATTCCCAACAGTTGTGGGTTGATTTGAGTTGGGGTTATTGTTCGATGCTAGTTACACGGGTAAAGTTGTGTTGTTTGGTGTGAACTTGTGTTACTCACATCACGTTGGGTGGGGGGGGGTCACCGTTTTGTGAGATATAATACCAATAAGTGAGGATTAGACTTATAGGTTTGTCATCATCTTTGGATATAATAGCTCATGTTAACAGTAAAAGAATGAGAAATAACACAAGGTAGACAAGACCTGTATGAGATAAATAAAGAAAGATTCAAAGATTCACCAAAGAATAAAATATAAGATTATATTTTATATTACGTGTTCTCATTTGTAAAGTCCGCAGCAGTATACTACATATATACACACATATATATCTAACATACTATAATTGATGGTGAATATTTGATCTTTCTTTTATTTATTTTTCATACAGGTCTTGTCTACCTTGTGTTATTTCTCATATCTTTTACTGTTAAATGAGCTTATTATTCCAAAGATGATGACAAACTCTAGTCTAATTACACGTATTGGTATTATATCTCCCAGTAAAAAAACGGTGACCCCCCCCACCCAACGTGATGTGAGTAACAACAGGATTCACACAAGACACAACTTTACCGTGTAACTAGCATCGAACAATAACTCAACTCAATCAACCCACAACTGTTGGGAATGTTGCGACACTGAATTCCACATAAAAGAGACACACTCCATTTATTTTCTTTAATCTCGCTTAAAGTGGCAGGTATTCATTTAAGTCTTTAAACTAAATAAGCTCATCATTTTGTATAATCCAAAAAAGTACGATAGCAAGAAAATGGACGAGAAGATTTGGTTAATTTTGTTTATTTAAGAAATAAAAAAGCTGGAATTGTTGAGATGATAATTCTTTTTTCGCTTGGTGAAATGAGGGCAGGCGTAGGGTTGAGTCTGTTCTGACTGATGACTGAGTTCTGTGTGACGCAGGGTGTGGTGAGGTCGGGGTATGGCGTTCCTTGATCTTGGCCTGGTGGAGTGACGTTCTGTGTGATGGCATTGCCTTCGACTTTAGTGAGCTGTTTTTATAATTGTCAATTGGGTCGAAAAAGGCCTTGAAATGTTTGGGGGGGGGGGAATTTTATGATTGTTTAAGAAACGTTAAATTGAAGATTTTAAGTTTATAAATTTTGTTTTTTTGGCCAGAATTTGTGGCGGGCCTATGTGTAGATCGTTTGTTTTGATATTCATTTCGTTTAAGCTACTGTTGGGTTAACATCCGGTTGATGTCACTAACTTATGTTCTGTTCCGAAGTGTTTGTTTTGTTTTTAATTTGTTTTGTTTGTGAGTGGATGTATTTATTGTGTTAGTAAAAAATGTAAATCAAGAGAGAAAGATCTTTTTTGTTATTAAACAATTTTGACATTCTCACATCCTCTTTTCATTTTCCCATCATCCTCTTCTTTGCACTTCAGGTCCAAGAAACCAAGCAAACAAATTGGGCACTGTGCTGAATGTATATGGCCAAAACTCCTAAGCGATATTCCTATGGAATCCTACACAATAATGTTGACTGATCAGCTAAAATTACATTCATCTGTGAGAGAGAGAATCAAATGAATCCCTGCTGTCGAGCACACCTTGATGATTATGATGATTTGATGATGATGAACACTGTTGTGTCCTGACCATTTCTAATTTTTCTATTAATTGTTCTCCATGAGATTTTGTAGCATTCGTTGTCTCTTCTGATTCTCTTTCTTGTTTTCACTCTGGTCCTGTGGGTGGGGTGGGGTGTGGCTTGGGCAGGAATTAGTCTGGCAGCCCATCACTCTCACTCTCCGGTCTCTGCTGGTTTGAATTTAGTTTCCTTAAAATTCATCCCTCAAAGTGATTCCCAATCCATTTTGTAACAAGAGCAAATTACTTCTGCCAAATCAAAAAATCTCGAAAAAAACATAGCAATACATCTGACCATCCTCCAATTGCCGCTAGGTATGAAATAACCCTGGACTGGTTAATGTGCCGTTAAAATTAATCAATCAATCAGAGTTTTCCTTTTTTTGATTAGCTGTTCATTACTTAATTGAGAGATCATTTAAGCAACAGCAGATACTTTGAGCAACCTGATTTTTTGTTTTATAAAAATGACTTGTTTAGCTTTAAATGACTCAAAAATCCTCTTAGACTGGTAACCATAGCATAGGTTAAAGAAGCCCAGTCTTCCTATATATTCCCGTGGGAGAATAGTTTGATTCATATCTTTCCACAAGCGTATTAGCCTAATGTGAAATGCAAACAGCGTTGTTTAAATTCAATGATAGGAGCACTCAAACTACCAAACTATTTTATCCCCACTCACTACCTATCCACACTTTGACTTGTCTACCTTCCTACCTGCCCGGGGTGGGGGTGGGGGAGAGAGGTATGTAGGGAATGGCTAGGGAAAGTAAAACATTCTACTAGCAATAGTCACAAGTTATTTGTGTTTAAAAAATTGTTGCGGTGATGAGAATATTGTTGTGGATTTCTCATATATTCCGGACTCTGCCTGTTATACATAATAATAATAATAAATGTAAATGATAATATGTAATTATTGCATACAGTGCTCAGATGCCCACAACTCATCAAAGGTTCATGTATAGTACATAAGATAATGTACTGAAGTCAGGAAATTAATAACGTACAGTCATAATATACGTGTGCATGTGTGTGCGTATGTGGTGTGGAGGGGATATTAGGTATAGTGTTGTCGAATTACAGGAAGCATGGAGTTTTGAAAGATGCAGTGTTTCAGCAGCCAACACCAATGCAGGCAGTTTATTCCATGCCCAGCAACTTGAGCTGAAAAATGTTTCCCGAAAGTCATAGGAGCTATACTGTTCCTGTCTTTGTAGACATGCCAACGTTGTTAGAGTATAGTATAACTAGTAGTGAAATTCTCATATATTCAACTCCAGGAGTAAAAACAACGATGGGTCACTCTACAACTGGATGCAAATTTAGTGTGATCCCTCTTGTGTTGTATAGATCCAATCTGACTATTATATATATATATATATATTATATATATGTATAATATATAGTAATGGGAGAGAATTCTTATGAGACGATGAGAAAGGTGGTGGGAATTCGTATAAATCTTTCCCACAATTTTTAATGTCTTTATCTCTTATTTACTTGATTGAGTATTTCAAGTAGTTGGCTGATACTTGTCTATCAGCTTAGCTTGGTAGCGTGGACATTTCTAAAGATGTGGTCTGACTTTATTTCTTCTTTTTAGTTCTGGTTCTGTAGAAGCTGGTTCACTATTATTCACAAAGGTTTTATTTTGAGTTATCACATCTTTTTTATTTTCAACCAGACTTCTCAACCGCGGGCCAAGTGAAGCAAAAGACAATGTCTAACATCATGGTGTTTCCACTAAACTCTTAATGACTATAATTAACTTCCGTTTCACATTTTCCAGTGGCAGAAGATGGGGTCAACTTGATGTTATATAGAATTTCAACGAATTTTTAATTAAAATCTAATGACATTAAGTCCAAAAAAGAAACGGTTTTCAATATATAACAAGGTGTCTATTTATTTTAACTTCACATTAATCTTCAAACAAAATCGTGAAGTCTACAATCAATATTATCATGAAGTATGGGTTCGGATCTGAATGGGATGTTGTGTGACGTAGTTGGCTAACATGAACACTGCGACATCGTAGTAAGCAAGTTCGAACTCCATGTTGCGCTATGATGTTCACTGTGGACAAATGCATTGTGAAGGAATGAACCCCCATCCCCCAGCTAATGGGTTAAATAGTACACTACTATTCTTTATACAAGGGAATGGGTTGGCCTGAAATAAAGGATATGATATGCATTAACAATTATACATCTCCACACATAAACGAGGCATCAGACACATTCACACACATCACTCTCAACATTCACTTACACCCGTATATACATTCTTACACATACACCCCAAATAAACTGCACACATACATAATTTGACAAATGAACACAAAGACCAAAGTAATATCGATAAACCTTTGTACATACAATGAATGTCTTTCAAAATGACGAGAGAAGAGAAAAGAGAGAGAGAGAGAGAGAGAGAGAGAGAGAGAGAGAGAGAGAGAGAGTGTGTGTGAGAGAGAGAGGGAGAAGAGAAATCCGGTTGCCAAATCTGCTCAAGAATGTCTATTGACAACAGATTCCAATTCCATGAGAACATAAGTAAAGTAGACGTAGTGTTATTGTCGGCCGAAGTATGTTGAAGTAAGTATAACTGTTGTTTGGACAACAATAATTATAACTGAACTGGTGCTCAAAGCAGCTAGTATTTATGGAACTCAGAAAATATTCCATTCATGCTTCCATTTATTGAGTCCTTATTGGCTTATTTGATCTCGGTAGTATTCATGGTGCCAGATAATAATAATCTAGCATTGCTAAACTAGGCTTGAGACAATGCAAGATCCGTATTGAGTTACAGCTTGCTTATTGTCTTGTCTGCCAATTCGACGGTAATTGGAATATTGCTTCTACAGATCTTAGCAGGATTCTTAGGACAAACGTAAAATAATGAGAGTGTAGAGTCAGTATGTGACGTCAGTGGTGAGTTGACGTGCGATGCATGTATGGAGAGAGTGTGTGTGGATTGAAAATTTTACAAAAGAAAAACAACACTGAATACGGAGACATGGAAGTAATATGTGTGAATTTTGATTGGACACACAATGTGAGAACGAGAGTAAGAGAGATAGTGAGAAAAGGGTCAGTTCTAAGTATTGAGAGGAGACAGACGTAAGAGGATAGAGTTGGCTGGTTGTTGAGAGGGAACAGACGCAAGATGCGGTCTGTCTTCTGATGCTGTTTCTCAATGGTGAACTTGGGGAACTGGAAAATATAGAGGTTTGAAAACAACATCAAGTCTTGTGTTTGTTAATTAAAACCGAGCAATGATACAAAATAAGGATGCCAAGAAATAAAAGAATGCCAGCTCAATGACAGCCCAAATCTAGAATGACTGAGACCACCAATCCAGCTCAGCAGATAAGTAAACAAGAAGTAGTAAGATATACTATGAAATATATATCCTCCTTATTGGTGCCGTGTAATGTTACACCGACATCATTAACCCTAATGAAAAAATAAAAACTACACTGTGTGTCGTTACTCTGTTCTCTCAAACTGAGAACGTACTCAAAATGCCAATTGAAACTTCAAATAAAATATTACCTGTGTCGACAGAATAATAACAATATATATATATCATGTATTTTATGTATATACGGTTTGTTCCTAAATCTTCCGCCTTAACCCCCTCTGGTTAAAAAATGAGACCGCTCCAAACATCCAAAATGCAATGCAAGAATGTGAATACAGACTATCTGGTGTAGCTTAAATCACAGATTTTTTATTTGTCTCATTCATTTCACCAATTTTAAAATGAAACATTCCAAAGGCCTTGTGTCGCTTAAATGTCCAACGTAAAATTGATGAATTTTTTTTTAAATTACATGTTTGTTTTATTTGTATTTTGGAAATTGGAATTACAGAAGATATTTTGGTAATTTGAATATTTCTGTCGTTCAGTCCTCATGGCCTAATTTACGCTATGTTTAGCAAGCCATCGTCAGGCGAATTTCAAGCCCAACTATTTTTTCAGAGTTGTGTTTTTGTCACTTTTATTTTTGTATTATTTATTGCAAAGACAGTAGGATTTATATAGCAATGTTCAGAACTAGAGTTACAGGGAGATAAATGCGTATCTCAAGAGGCGATAACTCATTATTTTTCCTTCGCCACTGAGCCCAAAACTATGTTGGATTCATATTGCAGTTTTTTCTATCTCGTACGTTTTCACATCCGGGTATTTTGAAGTAAAAGATAAACATTGGGTTTTCATCCAATATCTTATAAAAATATTTTTTCTTGGAAGTGTTAGCCAAAGTACTTTTCTCTGTCGTAATTGACGTATTTATCACTGAAACATTTTTAGAAAGGTAAGAATTCGCCCGTTTTGTCATCGTTGAAAATTGACGATTTTTCAAAATTTATATTAAATATTAAAATCTCGGAAAATATGCAGCACAAAATGACGCATTTTTTAACTTCATTTTTAGATAGATTACATTGAGGTCTATCTTTGGTCAAATTTTTAAGTTAGTCATAGATATTACCTGGCATTTAAAAATTGACCTTGACATTTTTAAGTTAGTAAAAACTCAATTTAACTTAGATAACATCATTTTTTTTGGCATCAATTCAAGAAAAACACATTCTTTTAAACTACGAAAAAACAAACATGCTACATGAATTATTTTTTGAGTTTAAGAAAATAACTTTTGAATTTTCAAATCACTTTTTGGGGGTATTGATTTAATATATATATAATATATATTATATATATATTATATAATAGGATTGCATAGATATGATATAATTCTATATGTTTCTTCAGGATATGAATCTTTCAATAATGTAAAAATTGGAACTTCTGAAACTGATAAAAAAATTTTTTTTCAATTTTTTAAAAAATAAACTAAGCTAATCGTTATAAAATTAAGTCGTTAAATAATTTGGTGAAATTTCATTAAATTTGGACGATTCCCTGATTTTTGGTAATTGTTTTAAAATAGGAAATTAAAATTAAAATTAAATTTAAAAAAATTATTTATCTCTTGGCAATTTTTGAACAGGCCTAGATTTATATATGAAATTACAAATCATCGTTATTGGCTCCATTTTTTTGTTTCATTTCGTGGAAATTACGCAAGTTCTGCTGTAATATCTATTTTTGAAGGGGGCTCAATAAACATGTCCTATGATTAACTCTCAAAATAACTCCTCCATTATAACTAGGATGAATGAAACAATTAGGAAAAATAATTTCTCAACCAGAATTCCCAGAACACCGTGAGAAAATAATAAAGATATAAATAAATGATAAATTGGTTAAATAGATTAAAAAAGATGAGTTAAAAATGACTTTAAAAGATTTCAATGTCCAACAAGAATGAATAAAAAACGTTAATACAGTTCATAAGTGACAATCATCTGTAGATTGCAGGTTCAATCCTGGTGAAGGGCGATAATAATATAGAATACTTAAATAGCTTAACACTTGTACCGGTCATGGTTATTAGAATGAAAACAATGTTCCCGGTGGTTGAATAAAGGTTAGGTTCAAAGTGCCGAAATTATCTTTCCATTTTCAGAAAAACACGACCATTGAACTAAATGACGCCGTTAATAAAAGGGGTAGGGAAAAATGAACGGTCTTGCTTGATAGAGAAAAATAACTTTATTACAAATATCTCCACAAGGAGGCAAAATGAAATATATACAATTCAAATTAGGAATTGCATAGAATTCCCCATGCACAACGCTAAATAGACAATTAGCGCTAGGTAACAAAGATACAAATACAAAATATATATAATAAATACAATACAAAGTGTATAAAGAGAGTTACACCTATGTTGGGCGTTAATCAACCAATAACTACCTTCAAAATGACTACAAAATGGGTTATAAAAACAAGAAGAAAACATTTACTGTAGAAAGGGTTTAAGCAACAAAGAACCTTCAAATACGCTCTCTCGCAGGAGAGGTCAAATTAATAGAAGGAAAGATGAAAGTCCTTTCAAATGTCTCTCGTTCCTTTTCGCCAAAAACAAGACTTTTGACGTGAAAATAACTTGCTGACCGAAAGATAAACCTTCTTTCAGTCACTTGTACTTTCTCGTGAAAGAACAAGGCTCTCGGATGAAGAGGGCTGGCTCTTCTGCGCTGGCATCTCTCACTTTCAACTCGTTGTCGTCCGTTTTTCTTCAAAGGGATGGACACTCCAACAACAATATTTCTTCCGTGGTTTGAAGAATATGAGGAACCGCGACTTTTTCGCCAAAGGAAATGAAAACCCGTTTTAGTCCTCCAAGGAATTCTGCTGGGTTGCAACTGCAATAAGTTACCCGGTATAACGGGGAACGAGAAAGGAAAAGAGCAAGACATTGTCTTGCCTGCCGGGATCGACCCGCGTCTCCGCATACAAAACAATGCGATTTAGGCACTGGAGGACGCGAGGTTCGACTGATGTGCCCGGATGTTTGGGTAATATGCCCATAGAATAACCAAAGCGAGTGGAACGTTGCGTGACAAGCAGATAAGCTTTCGGCTTACGTGAGACGGCAGTCAGAAAATATTTTTGACGATGGCGACGGATTTTCAGCTGCTGGTTGAAGACTGTGTTGGCCAAAGAAAGTTTGGCCTGCGAGAAGACAGTGAACTCGCTTCTTTTTGGTCCCCCCCTCAGCAGGAACTTGTTGAAGCAAATATCTATTTTCCCCTCTATTTTCCCCCCCTTCTATATTCAATCAAGGGCCTTCTCCGAAACCGACTAAGGGGCTCGTCACTGCTGTGCTAAGACAGGACAATCTGCTGGTTGCGTCCGCCCGTTCGCTTCCCACTTCCCAAGAGACAGATCTTAGGGGACACGTGACCGATTCCAGTCCCGGAGCCAGCAACAGTGCCCTTTTCTTCCATTTGTTTTCGTAAAATACGAAACAAGACCATTGAAAGGCGGACAAAAATAGGCATTTAAACTATACAAAATATTATTTGAATAAAAATTTCCAACAAAAGTTCCACGAAGGCTTCCGATTACGGCATGAAGGCCATCAAGTTCGACAAGAAGGTCCCGAGTTCGAAATGAAGGTTCCTGGGTTCGATAAGAAACTTTTGAATATGCCAGATCAGCATAGCTCAAGTGAGGGGGCGACAGTAAATCCCCACGAAGTGGTTAGTTCAGCAGGTGTTGTATATCCTTTTGAATCGGGTATATAATAATTATATATATATATATATATATATATAGAAGAGAGAGAGAGAGAGAGAGAGAGAGAGAGAGAGAGAGTTCTTAGGAGAAGATGAGAAAAGTGGGAGGCATTGGAATCATTCATATGAGAATCCGTAATGGTTCGATGGTGGTGGTTCTATGTTGTTTAGCTCATTTGTATTTGTGGTTCTTCCTTCTTGTGGGCTGGGAAGCTGAAAGGAATTTAGGAAAAGAAGCGAAAAAACAAAGATAAGGATGACTTTAGAGTAAGACTTTTATTAGTTGATTCACGCTATTTCTTTGAGGAGACTTCAAAGTCCTGGGTTAAAGGAATGAGTCCTTTTTGGTGCGAAGAATTCGGGATGTTTCTGCTCATGCCCCGAGAGCTCTTCCGATCTGAGGCCTTCTGGGAGATTGTTATTTTTGTCTTTTTATTTATTTTTTTATTTAATTTTAAAAAATTTTGTTCTATTCATTTATTTTGTTTTAATTTTATTTTTTTATTAAAACCTCTCTATTTAAAGTCTTTATCTCTTACTTGTTTGAGTAGTTTGACTAACTGGCTGGTACGTTAGTCTGTCTCTTGCGTAGTTGGGATATTCTTCTTAGTGGTCGGTCTGTTCTAAAATGCTGGTCTGAATTTATTTCTTCTTTCTTAGTTCTGATTTTAGAAGCTGGTTCGCATTAGTTCACAAAGACAACATAAGGCTTATATTTTACGTGATCACTTTTCTTTATTTCGAAGCAGACTTCTCAACCGCGGCTGGAGTGAAGCAGACATGATGCTTACATCATAGTATCTTCCGCTCATTGCTGACTACCTAAGCTAAACCTGGCATTCCGTTCTCATGTTTTCCAGGGGTTAAAGCCGAGGGTCAACTTGATGTTACGAGTGTCAATCATCTAACCCCCTCCGATTTTGAATTTCAACGATTTTAATTCAAAAAACTAACTACACTAAATCCCCCCAAAACAACGGATTATCAATGTATAATTGATAAAAGGATGGTGAGGCTCGGTCAACACTAAAGCTTGGACAAAGTGGGAAAACGCAATGTGGTGGAACATCACGTGATCGTATTTGGCAAGCCTTTTCTACTGCATAGGCTTTTTGTTCCAAGCTGATTCTGACACCTTACCAAGCCCAGTAATCCTTCACAATGGTGCAGGAAGCAATCGTCGGTTATGGTTACCCTCATAAGAAATGGATTTGGCAACATAGTTCAAATCCTGGAGATACTGTTTGCGTTTCACTTTGGACTGGGGCAGAATAATGGATCTATCATTTCTTAAACGGTATAAATATCTAAGACAATTCACAAATGTGATTGTTGAAGTAAGTCAGTATACTGTTGGTTTGAAATCAACAACTAACTATGCACAACTGAACTGGTGCCCAAAGCAGCTGATATCTATGGCACGCAGGAATATTCCATGAATGCATTTAGGTGATTCCATTCCTGGAGTCCTGATTGGCTACTTGGTTTCAGTGGTGTTATAGTGCCAGATAAATAATCTACCATTGGGCTTACAACAATGCAGGTTCAATATTGATTTGCGACTTGCTTGTTGCCTTGTCTGCCAATTTGACAAAATATGGAATATTGCTTCTATAGTGATAACAATGATACTTTATTGCCTGAGCAAACTTAATAGAAGTAGAATACAAAACATGATAGATACAAAGAATAGCTTATACATTATGTGTATAGAAGAAATGTTTGGTAGGAAATTAGCCTTTGGGTAAGTTAAGTCGAGGTTGCTGGTTATAAAATTGTAATAGCACAAGAAGTTGTCCATCTTGATTTGAATATTTATAATGATAGGTACAAAGTGTCTGTAAAAAATGTAGGAAAATATTTAAAACATCAAGCTATCATCGTTAATAGAAGCGCAGGGGAAGTTAAAGTTTTGATTTAGTTTAAAGTTTAAGTACAATTCTATTTCTCTGAATGTTTAAGATGAGGCTTGATGATTCGTATTATCTGCGTTATTCGGACTATTGTCCCCATTTTCATTGTTATTTGTACAACGTTTCGGTCGATATGCCCTCCTGCCTTCTTCAGGTATTTCTTGTCGGATTCGGGAGCCTTCTCGGACTCGGGAACCTTCTTGACATAATCTGGAACTTGTTTGTCGTAATCGGGAGCCATCACGAAACTTTGAACCTAACCCTTTATTTAGTCCACGGGGGTATCCTGTTCTCATTCCGCTAAACATAGCTGGGGTAGAAGTTGTATTAATCATTTTTCTATGTTACTGCCTCTACTCAGGATTAAACCCGGAATCCAGAGATAACTGTAACTTAGAAATGTCTTAACCCAACACCTTTATCCACTAGGCCATGTGTCCAATTGGACAATTGAGTGTGAATTTTGGGAACTTATAAACCTAATGTCTTGTTTTGGCTAGAATATCTACCTAATCATTTTTATGTATGATTTTTTACCTAGACTCTATTTACCTATTGTGGTTTTTTTTCTCTCTCTCTCTCCTTTCTCAATCTGATCTAGCCTTCTTAATTATGGGTTCCCGTATTGTATTCATTTCTATGCTCGGTCTACTTAACAACCCAGTACAGCCTATCATATGAGCTGATTCTTTGAGGCGTCTTCTCTTCCAATGTTCTTCTCTATCTATTATTCTAACTTCATCCCACAAGGGCAGATGGTTTCCCTTTTCATTCCATATATGGTCAGCCATACCCGACTTTTCTATTTCTCCTCGGACCACTGCTTTACGGTGTTTTAGTCTTACTTTCAGTGGACGGCATGTTTCACCTTTGTATTCTTTGCCACAGCTGCATGGGATGGAATACACACAATTTTTGGTTATGTTGTATTCTGTTGGGGGCTTGACTCGAAGGAGATGTTTACGAAAAGTTGAGTCACTCTTGAATGTTGTCCTGATGTCATAGGGATTACATATCTTTTGAATCTTTTCAGCCAAGCCTTTCACATAGGGCAGACAGACTGTGGTGAGTTTTCGGGTATCATCTTCTGTCCTGCGATCCAGATTTCTCATAGCCGATGTTATGCTCTCAGGATAATTGTTACGACGGAGGGTCTCTCTTAAGCTGTCCATTTCCTTCTGGTATACCTCATCACTGCTGATGGCTTTTGCTGGATGTTGTAAGCAACGGACAATATCTTTCTTTACATTGTATGGATGGTGGGAATTGAAGTTGTGATACTGTCCAGTGAAAGTAGGCTTACGATACACAGATGAACTGAATCCTTGCTCTGTGCGAGTTATTAACACATCTAGGAAGGACAATTTGTTGTCTTGTTCTTTCTCCATGGTGAACTGTATAGATGGATGGATTGAGTTCACATGATCCATTAGTATTTGAACATCTTCCTGATGGGACCAGAGAATGAAAGTGTCATCTACGTATCTAAGCCACATTGATGGCTTTAGTGGTGTAGATCCTAATGCCATCTCTTCAAAGTATTCCATGTATATATTGGCCAACACTGGGGACAATGGTAATCCCATAGCCATGCCCTCCTCTTGTCGGTATATGTCAGAACCCATCTCGAAGTAGGTTGTTTCTACACAGAACGTCAGCATCTCCATCAGATTATCTATTGGGATACAGGTGCGTTCAGATTTTGGACAGGAAACACAACTCCTGTGTTGCCTCTGAATGCTGGAGGGTCTAAGAGGATTTTGCACTCCTGCATTTTAAAAGCTGCCTACCATGCCATCTACTGCCTAACAGATAAAGCGTGGTCACCAAGGAATATAATACCTACAGTGCTAATCCCTTAGGGAAAGGCATGAATCCAATGATTCCCTCACCACCTATGGATAAATAATTGTACTAAATGGGTTATTTAGCCTTGGTTTAGGCTCCTTTATTTGCTTCTTTAAAGCTGCTTGCAATGCCACCTAGCGCCCAACGGAAGAACCTTGGCAAGTAAGGAATGTAATCAGGAATGTAACAAATTTGATTATTTGCAAATTAAAAATTGCTACGATGCGCTATTTTTGCTTTTACGATAACATACATGCAAAAATCGAGTGACATTACTACTAATAAAAGTAAAATCGTCGGGGTGGCCTAAAGTTGGTATCAGCCAGACAGCGAGGGAATCTATCCTCTTTTCACTAACGCTTGACCAAGGAGATTGCTTTTGGTGTCTGAGATGGAGCACCACAATTACCATCAGCTCCTCACCGCACAGATCCCACTGCCTATTGTTATATCTTATTTATCCCTAAAGCGTATGGTTTGCAAGGAAGAATAATGGACAAGATTAATTTGATAAAAATCGTTTATTGAAATAACGAGTGTGAAAACGTTGTTGTGTCGCTGTAGACAATTGTAGTAGTTCTCTGTGGCGAGGGGTCGTAAGTCTGAATAGTGATGGTCAGGGAAGGTATTAGTGGCCGAGGAGTTGAGTTCGTGCCGGTAGGATACCGTTGTACGGTTGGTGCGGGAAATAGGAGTTGCCGAGGGCCGTAAGTCTGAGTATCTCAGTGGAATGTAGCGGGTAGCGCTGTAGTGGTCAGGGGGTAAGGATGTCGCCTGGCTACGGTGAGTGTGTTGAAGTAAGGCTGAGTGTCCGGGTGGGCGAGGCGTGCGTGTGGTGGGGCGTAGCAGTTCCTTGATCCTCTCGCTGGTGATATTCTCGGTTCCAGGCCGTCCGTCCAACTCTCTAAAAATGCCTGGGTTTATATGCTACGCGATCGCTCCAGAAGCCTTTGAGGTGTTTAGCGGGAAGATTTTTCATTGGTTGAAAATCCGGATTCCTTACAATATTATTTTTTGTTTATTTTGGAATTCCTCTCAAGCGTAACTCAATCCGAGCCTATGCGCAGAACTGCGTCGAATTGGTCACTTCGTGAGAGGGTACCATTGAGTTCACTTCCGTTTGTTGCCTCCGACTTGAGTTTTGATGTTTTATGCTAGCGAGGTGTATTTTGTGAGTAAGCATTGTGAATCATAAGAGATATCTTCTCTCTGATATAACACTATCATACGCTGAGTTGGCGAGGGCCGGTATTGAACCTGGACCTTGTGGTTTCTAGTTGGACTCTACCGACTGAGCTAAAGCGAGCCGATAAATAATTTTGATTTAACGATTTATTTAAAATGAAAATTAAAATTTATTATTGCATATTTTAATTTGATTAAAATGAAAAAAAAAACAAAAAAACAAAAACAAAAAAACTTCATACTAGGGGGAAATAACAATGTTTCAAGGTTAGGAATTGTGATGAAATTGAAAGAATTTGTCATTAGTACTTTCTTGTAAAAATATGATTAATATTTTTTTTCTTAATCTTTAAATGAATAAGGACGTGAAAACTTTTCTTTTTTTTTTTTTTTTTTCGATTTCAAACAAGACATTCGCGCATCTAACAAAATTGAACTTGGGTTAACCAATCAGTAACGCTGAAATCGCTGACGTATGTCACTTTATAAAAATTAACCAATCAGCTGTGGCCAATTTGTGACGTAGGCAGACCAGCAGCTAAGTGACATTTCAGTTTTTCTCTATGGACCTAAACCCTGTGTTTCAATATCAACCATCCGTAGTAGTCGGTTTTCAATTCACTTCGGAAGTCGAGTGTTTTTTTTTGTCCCAGCTTTTGCATGTTAGAACAAGATGAATGAACACAGGTTTCCATATTTTTTTTTATGTCAATATTGTTTGATTAGACTTCACTTTTAGTTTCGTTAAAAAAGAAGTCGTTTACCACGACGAAGCTTGCCTTCTCTCGATCCTCAAGTCAGTTCAACAGTCACGGGCTAAACAAACCCAATAACGTGGAAAGTTGTAAACAAACAAAATATAAGAAGACATAAAAAGAAAGTACGTATAACTTGTTGTTTATATAAAAAAAATTTTTTATAAACTTTGATTTAAAAAAATCAAAGTTGCTTAAAAAACCTGGATTTATCATACAAGTAATTTGGAACGATATTTTACCAAAACAACGGCAAGACTTGATTCTCTCTCTAAAAAATAAATGAATAAATGCTTTGACGGAGGAAACCAAGCATTACTTTATTTACCCAGTCTACCAACCACCCAAGGTAATTAATAAAGAGAAAAGAAAAAACAATAAGCATTTGGATTACTAACGTAATTTTACGGATAACAATCCCCCCCAACATATTTCTTTGTAACTCAGGTAGGACAGGTAGACAATCTGCACACGGGTAATAATCAATGTATCAACAAAAGAAGAAGCCGAGGAAAATTGAATAATTTTTAGAAATAAAAATGTGACTGGTAATTTTGCGGGAGTGAAAAAAAAGTAAAGTTTTTTTCCCCCCATACCACAAATTTTAAACACCTTCGTCAACAACAAAAAAACAAAACCTTATCACACCCACCTGAGTGCATTTTCTTTTTTTGTACTTTTTCTTTTTATTTCGTACTTATTGTAATCTCACAGATAACATATTTTTCTCGATGTAGTACACTTTAACAGAGCAGTTGTATATTTTTATTTCGAAAAAAAAAAAGTTTTTTACTAATGGGGTAAATATTTTTCGTTTTGTAGTGGAATAAAAAATAACACACACACACTGGACAGTTGAATTTAAAAAAAAAAAATTGCTATAAAAATCGGGGAGTAAATAAAAAATTAAAAAATAAAAAAAATACTCGACACACTGGCCACTGGGTTATCTGAGTAATTCGAAAGGTAAAAACCCACTACTCCTTCCCAGACAGGTGTGTCCCCACCTGTATATAATAGAGAAATCTCCTCTTTCCTTTTCATTCATACTTTTAAAGAGGAGAATTGTTTAGTCGGAGTTAATTTTTACCAGTAAATTAAAGAGAGAGAAAGAGATTAACTTTCTTTCTTTCTCTCTTTTTGTTGAAGACGAAAGAAAGAAAGAAAGAAAAACGAAAATCGACTTAAAGTAGGAAGTAATTAGTTTACCTGTGAACAAAATATTAACACTTACACACAGTCACATAAAAAAAGGCCATTTTAAATTACCAACTATCAATAACTTTTACAGTTGGTCATCGCCATGTCTTCTAAAAAGGAAAGGCGAAGTACCTTGGCTTCAATTTGGTCGCGACCCACAGTCCATGAATTGGATTTTTTCGATAAGGGAAAATGCTTAGTTGTGACATCAACCTATAAAGATATTTGTACGATGGTGGATGAGTGTTTTGAAGGTGTTTTACCCACAGGATTCTTACAGGGAGAAAGGGGACCTAATAAAGATGAAACCCTCTCCGGGTGTGACCTTAGACTAAACAAATCTTCTGGCATTTTGAAGATTGAAGGAAAGAACCATTGGACTTGGTTTGTGGATAATTTCGCTAATATTCTTGAACAAGGAAATGCTGATGCAGAATCTTTAGCTGAACATTCGGACACATCAGTTACACGATATTTACATTTGGATAAAAACATTGAAGAAGTAAGTAAAGTTTTAATTTTTTAACATTTTTCTTTTATTTATTTATTAGTGTGTTATAATAACACTTATTTATTTAGGTGTGTGGTGTGACTAATTATAATGATAATACTGAAATTTATTGTGCACCACACTCATCAAAGTCTCATGTCTAATACTAATACAGGAACATGAATAGCGTACAGTAATAAATATACATTATAATTCCAAAGTTTCCGTAAAATATAAATTATAAAATGTCCTGATGAGAACATGAAGATTGAAACTATAGTAGACCTATAATCTTTTAAAAAATTTTTTTATCTCTATTATCTCTAAGTTATTTATTTATCTGTCTATTTGTATATCCATCTGCTTATGTATCTATACATTTATCCAGCATCTATCTGTCTATCTAGTATATGTTTGTCTATCTCATTAATCTCCCATCCCCACAAAATACCTTTGTTTTAAAATTTACCGTGCCTGAACCGTGATTATATATCAACACTTTCCCCACTCCCTCCAATTTAAAGAGAAAGTATATCATTGTTAGGTGTATGTTGTAAGCATAGCGATTTGGTTCATGCTCATTTCCCTCACATATTTGTTTGTTTACTATTTGTTAAGGGTTTCCCCGCTATTATGGCCTTGTGCCAGACTAAGTTTTGATAGATAAATAATGTTTCATCTGATATTAGTCTTGGCACTGAATTTTTTATTAAAATTAACTAAATTTTTGGTAGGTTTGTAAAAAAAAACAAAAAACAAATCTGTAGGTAGACCACTGGTGAGGTTCCTGTGTGATATCTGACAGTTTTTGGGTCGCACCTTTTTAGTTTCTATATTACAGAAAAATAGTTTATATATTATAACATTAAACTATTTATTAACTTAAAATAATTTATATACAGTGTATAATATATGTAATATTATACATGGATATAAACTATTTTTTAAGTTAATAAGAATATTGTATATTATACAATTTTTCTTAAAATAATTTATATACAATGTATAATATACATTGTATATACATTATTTTAAGTTAATATATATTGTATATTAACTATTTCTCTGTATACAGGGTCATCCTGTATACAGGGTGACCCAGGAAAAAAACAGAGCCCAAATTATTTATTTTCCCCATTAAACTAAACCTAAACCCCAACTCTAAACTCTAAACCCTAACCCTAAACCCCTTAGTTAAAATTAAGTTTTATTACAAAATTTGTGGGTTCTGTTTTTTCTGGGTCACCCTAATTTTCCGACTCATTTGCAAGTTTCGGCCCATACATTTAATGAAAATTGAATATTCAATAAACCTTTATCTTTGTGTACCATTGAATGATTTTTGTTGCTATTGTCAATACATAGGTGACAATTTGACAAAATTTTTAATTTTGTTTTCTTTTAGAAAACGAAACATCTAGTGTACAATTGTTCTTTGAATCTACTGTTGAAAATGTTAATTTTTCAATTTAAAACTTAAAAACACATTTAAAAGGCACAAATTTTTTAAGATTATAAAAAAGACCTTACGTTTATTTTAGACTACTACCCTCATGGCAGCAAGGTTACGTCATCCCTGAATCATTTTCTGTTCTTCAACCGTGTTGAATGAATCTTTTTTTTCTTTGTAAAGATTTTTCAGATCATGAGAAATCGTCAGGTAACGAAAAATTTTTTTCGCATAAAAAATTTCTTTAAATACAATTACCACACTATTTACGTCAAAGGTGATTAAATGTGTCAAGGCCCTTCACACGAAAATAATATTATAGATACGGAATTTTTAGATCATAATTTATATATTTTCTTAT
Organism: Doryteuthis pealeii; assembly: GCA_023376005.1. Lineage (NCBI taxonomy): Eukaryota > Metazoa > Mollusca > Cephalopoda > Myopsida > Loliginidae > Doryteuthis > Doryteuthis pealeii. The sequence goes on from CM042176.1 coordinate 38,443,267, forward strand.
TTATTTATAGTTATTTTATTACCTATGAAAATTTACATTTCTGTGTTAATGTGTACACACACACACACACACGTATGGTGATATCATTATATTGTTTGCTATATATAAGTTAAAAGCGCTCAATAACATTGATAGAGCATAACTAAGTTAGGGTAGCGAAGATAAAAGTTAACGGTGCTTGGTAACTGTCAGTTGACTTTTTCTTGGTTACCCCAATATACAATACAATTGAATTTGACTATTAGTATTTCGAGAGTAAGTTTCAATCATTTACCACCCCTCCCCCATTTTATGAAGTAACTACTTTTGATATACTTAATTCAAGTAATCAATGAATAAATTCAGAGTTTTTTAAATTTCATTTCAGCTATCGGCATATTTATTATGTTTTCCCTTCCTCACCACTAAAGTGTCGTGTTATGGTCGACGAGGATTTCACTAAACGTATTTGTTAATGCTTATTTATTATTTATTTATTTATTCGATAAAAAGCGGTCTTGTAAGAAACGTTTGCTAGAAGATAAGATGTCTTCACAAGTTATTTTTTTTTTAAAATACTATAATCGAACTGGCGAAAAAATGAAATTACTAAAAAGAAATTGTTCTTGTTCCAGTAACCCACACGTGAATTTACGTTATTTTTAGAGTTACTAATAATAACTATAGAGTACGTAAACAGTTTGTTTGATATGGCGATAGCGACGAAAATTTTTCGGAGAATATGTGCTTAAATTGAAGTCATACCTAATTTGAAAATTAATTTAGTTGATATAAATGAATTAGCGCGAATATATCTGTTCAACATGTAAGGCGTAAACAAATCGAGAAAAGTCAATCTTATGATACCTCGACATCCTGACTTTTTTCTCGATTTGTTTACGCCTTACATTTGAACGCAGATATATTCGCCTAATTCATTATTATCAACGGAATTAAATCTTTCATAAATTAGGAGTATACTTCAATTAAGCACATATTCCCAAAAATAGTAACTATACAGTAAAAAAGTAAAGTTGTCGGGGGGTGGGCTAAAGTCGGTATCAGCCAGAACATCGAGGGAGTCTTATCCCCCTTTCAAACTGGGCACCGAAGGAGGCAAGGAGTTGTTTTTGGCGTCTAAGAATGTAGCGCTACACTGGGTACCATCTAGCCCTTATTTATCGCTTCAGATCCATGTGCTACTTCATACGCTGAGTTGGTGAGGGCCGGTATCGAACCAGGAAATCTTGTGGTGCATAGTTGACACTTATCGACTGAGCTAATAATTACCTAAGCATCCCGTCTGAGACAAAAATAATTTAAAATCAGTGTTGTTTTTTTTTTTTTACGAATCCATTGTATGTCTCAAAAAGTTACATCTGCAATCTAGCTACAATTTCAATCATCGGCGCATATTTCTTTAATATTTCCTTCTCCTTTACATTACAGTTTTAAAAAGGTATCAAGTTATGGTCGATTTGTAATTTTAGTAGTTAAAATATTTTTGTAACTTTAGCAAAAAGAAAAAAAAAATGAAGCAAATGAACTAATTTACTCTTCTTTTGGATGGTGAATTGTAAGTACAGGCGGTACCTTGACCTACTCCACAGTTATAAAATAACTAATGAAAATTTATTGTGTACAGTGCTCAGGTGTACCCAACTCATCAAAGTCTCATGTCTAGTACACGAATAATGTATTAGTGTCATAACCATGAAATAGCATATTGCAGTAATAAGATACAAGATATGTGTGCGCATCAATGTGGGTGTGGAGGGTACAGGTACAGTGTTGGGGATTACAGGAAAGCATGGAGCTTTGAAAGATGCAGTGTTCCGGCAGCCTACAGCGAGAATGCAGGGTGTTTCATTCCATGTCTCAGCAACCCTGAGTGGTGCGGCACAGAGTTGAAGGCCTTTAGCAAAGTCACGCTATGACAACGTCCACCCATGAACCACCACCAGTGATTCTGGGTGATCTCTGCTTCTAGGAACTCCACAAGTGATCGATATTACAGCTAGAGTTTGGGGTAAATCCAACTGGTGGAGGGTCTTAAGATCCACCGGGGAATTCCCAATAGGAACCGCATCAGCTTGGCAAGTGCACTAGTAAAAAAACAATACATCAATATTTGTTCTGTTTCAAAAATTTACAATTGTTTTTGGCAAAAAGATGATTAGATTGATATTAAAGTAAAGTAGTATTTAAAAATTTTCAGAATCTTAGTATAAATTAAATCAGAATGTTTTGACATAAATATACTGATGCATTATAAGATTATTTATTGATAAATCAACACTGAAAATTTCATTAAAATCGGATATTCCCTGATTTTTGGTAATTTTATTTTTCAATCGGAGAGTTAAATTTAATTTGTAAACACGGATTTTAAGTCATCACATTAGACAGTATTTTAATGTATTAAAATAAATTACATGTGTAATATTATTTTGTTTTTTTACTAGTTAATAGTTTTGGACTTTAGACAAAAAAATTGTATCTTAAATAATCGATTTATTTATTCGTTTTTAAACTATGAAAAAGCAGACGAAAAAATTGTGATGTTGATAAAATTATGTATGATATTTTTAATGAATAATACTTTTTTTTTTCGGTGTAATAATGTTTTAAAAAAAAGTTAAAGCCTTTTCTGTTTTAAAAATATGTTAATTGTAAACATTTTCATTGAGAATAATAAACTATTAAAAAAATCACACACACGGCAAAACAAACAATCATCTTATAATGAATTACTTGAAATTCTTGTCATGTTTGTTTAATATGTTTTTCATTTAACCTAGGTCTTTCCTATTTTTGAAAGCTTTACCTTTTTTCGGGTTTAGGTGAAATGACCCCATTTTCAACAACGGTGTTTCTTGTTTTTATTTGACCTGCACCAGTTTTTTTTTTAATTCGGTTTTAATTTGATAATAATACTTTATTTGAAAAATGTATCTAACTTGTTTTTGTCGTGGTTGGTAATAAAGTAACGGGGGGTCACAATTAATGTGTGGCTGGATAGGGTTAAAGTTTTTAGAGAAATTTAGTTTTTCTAATTTTTGAATAGGACCGTAACGGATTGTAATGAGTTATTACCAAGGTGCCCTTCCTGTTTAATTTATTTTTTTTAATTTGTAATTTTTTATATTTTTATCCTATTCTCGTTTTTGATTACTACAAATATTTGCGTTTTTTTTCTCTTTTAATTTAAAGGTAGCCAAAATATTTATTTTTTAAAATTTGATTTTTTACACCTGTTCTGTAATACAGACTTATACAGAAGTTGATTTTGTCTAGACTTGTGCTTACGTGAAAGAAGACAGAAATACATTTTTAAAGAAAGTAAATTTGCATTTTTTTTATGCAAATTGTATTTTTTATCTATTATTTAATTTTTTAAAAGATTAAAGCTAAAATTTATTTATTTTTTTAAATATATATTTTGACACATGTTTAATTTGTGAACCCTTCTTAGTTTTGAAAACAAAAATATATTTTTAATAAATAAAAAAAGTCGCATATCCGTATAATACTTTTTTTTTTATATTAAAGGCGAAAATATTTTTAAATTATTTGTACAATACACCTGTTATGTACAAGTTAATTTGAAAAACGTAAACAAACAAAAAACAAAAAAAAAATATTCGCATTCATAATCAAACATTATTTATCATTTTGAATATTAAAGCCAAAATTATTTTAAAATAATATTTTTACACCTGTCATGTACAAGTTGAATGTGTCCGACTGTTTACGAATAATAGGGTGAAAAACTTCAGCTTAAGTTTAGAATAACGTTTATTACACTAATAGAAATACAATTTGGCGGCATATAAAATCATTTGGTAATGAATGCGGTTATAAAATCTATTCGAATTGTAATATATTACTTCAATCTAAGCATTGTTTTTAAATACAGGTGAATCATCGCCGTGAAAACGCAACATACTTGACACTCCTATTATTTTTGCCACCCAGGAATGGATTTTTTTATTTTTAGAGTAAATGAAATTTTATTATATGCCCCTAACCTATAAATCCTGTTTTTTATGTATCGGTTTATCTCAGATGGTAGAGTACACATGCCTAGGAATCACAGGGTTTTTCAGGTTCAAACCGGTCCCCGCCGATCAGCGCATGAGTAGCACAGCTTGGGTATCTGATTTGTACGGTAAGTGGTGAGCTGATGGAAGATTGGTGCTTCACTTCAGACGCATCATGGCGAGAGTTTTATTAGAGCTACCTCGTAAACTTAGAGTAAAGCAGTTTCCAAGTATTTTGACATCTAGTAGTTAATTTTTGTGCCGGTCTGCTTCCGCGCTAGACATTTTATACATATTTCCAATTTGATCAGTATACGGAGAAATTAGAAATTCTAATTATTAAAGAATTCCTTCCTTAAATAAGAAGTATCAACACAATTCTATGTGACGCGTAGTTTAATTAATGAATATGCTAATTATGAATCCTTCTCTTTTAATCTTCATCCCTTCTAAAATAGAAGCATCAATATCATCATGGAATGCTGTTTATAACGGAACCCAATGAGTGCGCGGATCGTCTACTTAATGTGATTTATTTAAACGTTTTCCGTGTTAGTCATTCTTAGCATCGTTATATTAGGGTGTGAGGTTACCCTTCCTTTTTTTGGGGGGGTGGGGAGACAACGCTATTTATCTACCTGTCGTCAGTAAGTCTTACGTCAGTCACACTCAATATGAGTTCTATCTGAAGTTCAACACGAACTGACCATTTAGGATGGGTCAGGCAACTTGACCGTAAGTACTGTTACTGACGACAGGTAAGATATAGTTGTCTCCCCCCCCAAAAGAAAATGGGAAGGGTAGTCACACCCTAATTACGAATGCTAAAGAATGACTAACACGGGAAACGTTAAATAATCACATTAAAGTAGCCGATCCCGCGCACTCACATATGGTTCTCCGTTTAAACAGCATATACCGATGAATGATGATTGGGATGGCTTCTATTTTAGGAACGGATGAAGGATTAAAGAGAGAAGGATTTCTATATAGCAATTTCATAATTAATCCGCTCCATGATGAATGTTGAATAAAACTTTCTATTTAGTGAAGGATCTTAATATTAGAATTTCATTTCCGTTATACTGACAATTGGATGAATAAAATGTCGCTGATTTGCGCGAAGGCAGACCCGTCACAAAAAACACTTAACTCTAGATGCAAATATGGAAACTGCATGTTACTCCTAAGTTTACGTAGGTATTGCTCTAATTTGTGAAAGTCTCAGGCTATAAAGTGGGGCGGTCTGTAAGTGGATCACCACATCTTCCATCAGCTCACCACTTTTACGTACAATATCAGATTACCAAGCTGTGCTACTCTTATAGCGCTGAGTCGGCGGGGACCGGTATGCAATGCAGAACCCTGTGATTCCTAGGGGCATGTGTAACTCTACCATCTGAGCTCACACCCCGATACATAAAATTCAGATCTTTAATATAGGGTATAAATAAAATTTCATTTACTCTATAAATAAAAATTCCTTCCTGGGTGGGGCAAAAATAATAGGAGTGTCAATATGTTGTTTCGTTTCACGGCGATGATTCACCTGTATTTAAAAACAATGCTTTAGTTGATTATATTATTATTATAAGTGATATTTTATTAAGCATTTTAGTTACCAATGATTTTATATGCGAATTTTATTTCTATTTAGTAAAAACGTATTCTTTAAACTTAAAGCTGAAGTTTTTTCACGTAAACAAGTCGGGACACATCAACTTGTACATGACAGGTGTAAAATATTATTTTAAAATAATTTTGGCTTTAATATTTCAAAAATGATAAATAATGTTTGTATATGAATGCGAATATTTTTTTTTTGTTTTTTTGTTTGTTTACGTTTTCAAATTAACTTGTACATAACAGGTGTATTGTACAAATAATTTAAAAATAATTTTCGCTTTAATATTAAAAAAAAAGAATTATACGGATATGCGAATTTTATTTTTATTTATTAAAAATATATTTTTGTTTTCAACTAAGAAAGTGTTGACAAATTAACATGTGTCAAAATATATATTTAAAAAAATAATAATTTTAGCTTTAATCTTTAAAAAAAATGATAAAAATAAATAGATAAAAAATAAAATTTGCATAAAAAAATGCAAATTTTATTTTTTATTAAAAATGTATTTTCTTTTTTCACGTAAGCAACAAGTCTAGACAAAATCAACTTCTGCAAAGTCTTATACAGAACAGGTGTAAAATCTTTAAAAAAAAAAAAATTTTGGCTTTATATTAAAAAGAGAAAAAACGCAATATTTGTAGGTAATTCAATAACGAGAATAAATCCAGGTAAAAATTAAAAAAACTAAAATAAAAAAAATTACAGGAAGGGCCCTTGGTTTAACTCAGAAATCGTTACGTCTCATTCAAATTAAAAACTAAATTTCTCTACAAAACTTAACCCTATCCGCCACACATTAATTGTGACCCCCCGTTACTTGATTACCAAACCACGACAAAAACAAGTTAGTAACATTTTCAAATAAGTATATTATCAAAGAAACCGATTAAAAAGAAAGGTGGGGGAATGAAACAAGAAACACCTTTGTTGAAAATGGGGTCATTTTCACCTAAACCGCTAAAAAGGTAAAGCTTTCAAAAATAGGAAAGACCTTAGGGTTAAATGAAAAAACAATAACAAACATGACAAGAATTTAAGTAATTTTTTATAAGTATTGTTTGTTTGTCGTGTGTGTGATTTTTTTTTAATAGTTATTATTCTCAATGAAATGTTTACAATTAACATATTTTTAAAACAGAAAGGGTTACTTTTTTTAAAATTATACACCGAAAAAAAAAAAGTATTATTCATAAAAATATCATTACATAATTTTTCCAAATTACCATTTTTTTCGTCTGCTTTTTTATTTTTAAAACGAGTTAAAATACATCGATTATTTAAGAACAATTGTTTTGTCTAAGTCGAAAACTATTAACATAGAAAAAAAGCAAAATAATATTACACATGTATTTTATTTTAATACATTTAAATACTGTCTAATGATGACTTAAACCGTGTTACAAATTAAATTTAACTCTCCGATTGAAAAATAAATTACCAAAAAACAGGGAATTATCCGATTTCTAATGGAAATTTTCAGTGTTGATTATCAATAAATGAATCTTAAATAAGCATCAGTTATTTAATGTCAAAACGTTTCTGATAATTATTATTAGATCTGAAAACATTTTTAATAGCTATCTTTACTTTAATATCAATCTAATCTTTTTTGCCAAAAACAATTGTAAATTTAAACAGAACAAATATTGTGCAGTAATTTTTTCTTACTAGTTGACATTGCACGCTTGATGGAGTCCTTTGGAATTCCTGGGACTCTCATAGACCCTCCCAGTTTGGATTTACCCCCAAACTCTAGCTGTTGTGATCAACTTGTGGAGTTCCTAGAAGAGATCACCCAGATCACTGCGGTGGTTCATGGGTGGACGTTGTCTGCTTGACTTTGCTAAGGCCTTCAAACCTTGTGCCGCACTACTTCAGGGTTGCTGAGACATGGAATAAACACCCTGCATCCGCTGTAGGCTGCCGGAACACTGCCATCTTTCAAAGCCTCCATGCTTCCTGTAATCCGCCAACACTGTACCGGTACCCCCTCCAACACAACATATGACGCACACATACATGTAATTATACTGTATGCTATTCATGTTCATGGACACTAATACATTACTGTGTACTAGGACAGAGACTTTGATGAGTTGTGGTACACCTAGACTGTACAACATAACATTCATTATTATTAAAATTGTAGGTCAAGGTACCGCATACTCATTCACCATCCAAAAAGAGAGTAAATTAGTCATTTGCTTCATTTTTTTCTTTTGCTAAGTTACAATTATTAATACTCAATTACAAATCGACCATAACTTGATACCTTTTTAGTTGTAATGTAAAGAGAAAGGAAATATTAAAGAAAATGCCGATGATTGAATTGTAGCTAGATGCAGATGTAATTTTGTATATCATATATTATAAAAAAAAAAAAAACATGATTTAAAATTAATTTTTGTCTAGACGGGGATGCTTAAGGTAATTATTAGCTCAGTCGATAGTGTCCAACTAGGCACCAACAAGATTCCTGGTTCGATACCGGCCCTCACCAACTCAGCGTATGATAGTGCACATGGATCTGAGCGATACTAGAAGGGCTGATGGTAAGTGTGCGCTACATTTTAGACGCAAAAACAATCTCCTTGGTCTGGTGCAGTGAAAGGTGGGATAGACTCCCTCGATGTCTGGCTGATACCGACTTTAGCCTCACCCCGACAACTTTACTTTTTACTTGTATAGTTACTATTTTTGGGAGAATATTTGCTTAATTGAAGTCATACCTAATTTGAAAATTAATTCCTTGATAATTAATGAATTAGGCGAATATATCTGTTCAAATGAAGGCGTAAACAAATCGAGAAAAAGTCAGTGTATGTCATACAGAGATTGACTTTTTCTCGATTGTTCGCCTTACATTTGAACAGATATATTCCGCCTAATTCATTAATTATCAACTAATTAATTTCAAATTAGGTATGACTTCAATTAAGCACATTCCCGAAAAATTGTCGGCTATCGCCATATCAAACAAACTGTTTACGTACTCTTCATAGTTATATTGTACTCTAAAAAATACGAGAAATTTTTCACGTGGGTTATTCTGGACAAGACCAATTTCTTTCGGTAATTTCATTTTTTTCGCCAGTTCGATTATAGTATTAAAAAAAAAAACTTGAAGAATCTTTTAGGCAACCGTTTCTTACAAGACCGCTTTTATCAATAATAATAAATAAATAAAATAAGCATAACAAACTTTAGTGATCGGTCGTCGACCATAACACGAACTTTTAGTGGTTGAGGAAGGGAAAACATAATAATTATGGCCGATAGCCAAATGAAATTTATAAAACTTTCTGAATTTATTCATTGATTATTGAATTAATATATCAAAAGGTTACTTCATAAAATGGGGAGGGGTGGGTAAATGATGAAACTTACTCTCTGAATACTATAGTCAATATTCAATTGTATGTTATTATTGGGGTAACAGAAAAAGTCAACTGACAGTTACCAAGCACCGTTAACTTTATCTTCGCTACCCTAACTAGTTATGCTCTATCAAATGTATTGAGCGCTTTAACTATATAGCAAACAATAATGATATCACCATACGTGTGTGTGTGTGTGTTACACATTAACACAGAAATGTAATTTTCATAGGTAATAAAATAACTATAAATAATAAGAAATATATAAATTAGATCTAAAAATTCCGTATCTATAATATTATTGCGTGTGAAGGCCTTGAAACATTTATCACCTTGACGTAAATAGTGTGGTAATTGTATTAAAGAAATTTTATGCGAAAAAATCTTTTTCGTATACTTGACGATTTCCAATCTGAAAAATCTTTACAAAGAAAAAGAAAAGATTCATCAACACGTGTCTGAGAACAGAAAATGATTCGAGGATGACGTAACCTTGCTGCCATGAGGGTAGTAGTCTAAAATAAAACGTAAGGTCTTTTTTTTAATATTAAAAATTTGTGCCTTTAAATGTATTTTTTAATGTTTAAATTGAAAAATTAACATTTTCAACAGTAGATCCAAAGAAACAATTGTACACTAGATGTTTTCGTTTCTAAAAGAAAACAAAATTAAAATATTTGTCAAATTGTCACATGTATGACAAAGCAACAAAAATCATTCAATGGTACCAAAAGAAAAGGTTTATTGAATTATCAATTTTCATTAAAGGTATGGGCTAAACTTGCAAATGAGTCGGAAATTAAGGGTGACCCAGAAAAAACAGAACCCACATTTTGTAATAAAACTTAATTTAACTAGGGGGTTTAGGTTAGGGTTTAGAGTTTAGAGTTGGGGTTTTAGGTTAAGTTTAATGGGAAAATAAATAATTTGGGCTCTGTTTTTTCCTGGGTCACCCTGTATACAGGATGACCGTACGAGAGAAATAGTTAATATACATATATATTAACTAAATAATTATATACAATGTAATTATACATTGTATATAAATTATTTTTAGAAATTGTTAATACAATTCTATTAACTTAAAAATAGTTTACTATACATTATAGATAGTACACTGTAATAAATTATTTTTAAGTTAATAAATAGTTTAATGTATAATATATAGAACTATTTTTCTGTAATAGAAACTAAAAAGGTGGACCAAAAAACTGTCAGATCGCACACAGGAACCTCACCAGTGTCTACCTACAGATTTTTTTTGTGTTTTTTTTTTACAAACCTACCAAAAAATTTAGTTAATTTTAATAAAAATTCAGTGCCAAGACTAATATCAGATGAAACATTTATATCTATCAAAAACTTAGTCTGGCACAGGCCATAATAGCGGGACACCTTAACAAATGGTAAACAAACAAATATGTGAAGGGAATGAGCATGAACAAATCGCTATGCTTCAACATCACCTAACAATGACTTTCTCTTTAAATTGGAGGGAGTGGGGGAAAGTGTTGATATATAATCACAGTTCAGGCACGGTAAATTTTAAAATAAAGGTATTTTGTGGATGGGAGATTAATGAGATAGACAAGATACTAGATAGACAGATAGATGCTGGATAATGTTAAGATACATAAGCAGATGGATATACAATAGACAGATAAGATATAAATAACTAGAGATAATAGAGATAAAAGTTTTTTTTAAAAGATTATAGGTCTACTATAGTTCTAATCTTCATGTTCTCATCAGGACATTTTATAATTTATATTTTTTACGACTTGGAATATAATGTTATATGTATTACTGTCGTATTCATGTTCCTGTATTAGTATAGACATGAGACTTTGATGAGTTGGGTGCACAATAAATTTCAGTATTATCATTATAATAGTCACACACACACCTAAATAAATAAGTGTTATTATACACACTAAATAAATAAATAAAGAAAAAAATGTTAAAAATTAAAACTTTACTTACTTCTTCAATGTGTTATCCAAATGGAAATACGTGTAACTGATGTGTCCGATGTTCAGCTAAAGATTCTGCATCAGCACTTTTCCCTTGTTCAAGAATATTAGCGAAATATCCACAAACCAAGTCCAATGGTTCTTTCCTTCAATCTTCAAACTGCCAGAAGATTGTTTTAGTCTAAGGGTCACACCCGAGAGGGTTCATCTTTATTAGGTCCCTTTCTCCCTGTAAGAATCCTGTGGGTAAAACACCCTTCAAAACACTCATCCACCATCGAACAATATCTTTATAGGTTGATGTCACAACTAAGCATTTTCCCTTATCGAAAAAATCCAATTCATGGACTTGGGCGCGACCAAATGAAGCCAAGGTACTTCGCCTTCCTTTTTAGAAGACATGGCGATGACCAACGTAAAAGTTATTGATAGTGGTAATTTAAAATGCGTTTTTTATGTGACTGTTGTGTAAGTGTTAATATTTGGTTCACAGGTAAACTAATTACTTCCTACTTTAAGTCGATTTTCGTTTTCTTTCTTTCTTTTCTTTCTTTCGTCTTCACAAAAAGAGAGAAAGAAAGAAGAAGTTAATCTCTTTCTCTCTCTTTAATTTACTGGTAAAAAGTTGACTCCGACTAAACAATTCTCCTCTTTAAAAGTATGAATGAAAAAAGGAAAGAGGAGATTTCTCTATATATAGCAGGTGGGGACACACCTGTCTGGGAAGGAGTAGTGGGTGTTTACCTTTCGAATTACTCAGATAACCCAGTGGTCAGTGTGTCGAGTATTTATTTTTTTTATTTCTTTCTTTATTACTCCCGATTTTATAGCAATTTTTTTTTAAAATTCAGACTGTCCAGTGTGTGTTGTGTATTTTTTTATTTTTTTTATTCCACTACAAAACGAAAAATATTTACCCCATTAGTAAAAACTTTTTTTTTTTTCGAAATAAAAATATACAACTGCTCTGTTAAAGTGTACTACATCGAGAAAAATATGTTATCGTGAGATTACAATAAGTACGAAATAAAGAAAAGTGGTACAAAAAAAGAAAATGCGCACTCAGGTGGTTGATAAGGTTTGTGTTTCGTTGTTGAGAAGGTTATAACTTTGTGGTAGGGGCGAAAAAAACTTACTTTTTTTCACTTCCCGCCCAATTACCCCGCTACATTTTTATGCTAAATTTCAATTTTCCTCGGCCTTCTTCTTTTGTTGATCATTGATTATACCGTGTGCAGATTTGTCACCGGCCTACTGAGTTAACAAAGAATATGTGGGAAGGGATTGTTATGCCGTTAAAATACGTTAGTAATCCAAATGCTTTATTGTTTTTTCTTTTTCTCTTATTTATTACCTTGGTGGTTGTAGACGGGTAAAAAAGTAATGTCTTGGGTTCCTCCGTCAAAGCCATTGTATTCATTTAATTTTAGAGAGAGATCAAGTCTGCGTTGTCGTGGTAAAATATCGTTCCCAAATTACCTTGTAGATAAATCCGAGTTTTTAAAGCAACTTTTGATTTTTTTTTTAAATTCAAAGTTTAAAAAACTTATTTTTTTATAACACACAAGTTAGTACGTACTTTCTTTTTTATGTCCTCTTATATTTTGGTTTGTTTACACTTCCACGTTATGGGTTGTATGAACCCGTGGACTGTTGAACTTGACTGAGGAATCGAGAAGAAGGCCAAGCTTCGTCGTGGAACGACTCCTTGTTTTTAACCGAAACTAAAGGAATCGATCAACAATATTGACATAAAAAAATAGGAAACCTTGTTCATTCATCTTGTCTAACATGCAAAGCTGGGGAAAAAAAAACACTCGACTTCCCGAAGTGAATTGAACACCGACTACTACGGAGGGTGAGTATGAAAACACAGGGTTAGGGCATACGAGAAAGAGACTGAAAATGTCACTTACTGCTGGTCCTGCCTACGTCACACATGGCCACAGCTGGATGGTTAGTATTTTTTTTAAAAGTGACATACGTAGCGATTCTTAGCGTTACCTATTGGTTACCCAGTTCAAATATTGTTAGATGCGCGAATGTCTGTTTGAAATCGATAAAAAAAAAAAAAAAGAAAAGTTTCACGGTCCTTTATCATTAAAGATAAAAAAAAATATTAATATTTTTACAAGAAAGTACTATGACAAATTCTTTGAACATTTTCATCACAATTTCCTAACCTTGAAATACTGTTATTTCCCCCTAGTTATGAAGTTTTTTTTTTTTGGTTTTTGGTTTTTTGTTGTTTTTGTTTTTCATTTTAAATCAAAATTAAATATGCCGATGAATTAATTTTCATCCTAATTTAATCAGTAAATCGTTAAAGCAAAATTATTTATCGCTGCTTTAGCTCAGTCGGTAGAGCGTCCAACTATGAAACCACAAGTTGTCCAGGTTTCAATAACCGCCCCTCGCCAACCAGCGTATGAAGTAGCATGGGTATCTGTGCGGTGAGGAGCTGAATGTGTAATTGTGGTGCTGCTCATGCTCAGACACCAAAAGTCAATCTCCTTGGTCAAAGCGTTTAGTGACAGAGGATAGATTCCTCGCTGTCGGGCTGATACAACTTTAGGCCACCCCGCGCGATTGTTAACTTTTATTAGTAGTAATGTCATCGATTTTTGCATGTATGTTTATCGTAAAAAGCCAAAATAGGCGCAATCGTAAGCAATTTAATTTGCAAATAATCAAATTTGTTACATTCGCGATTCACATTCCTGGTACTTGGCCGAGGTTCTTCCCGTTGGCGTCTGCGTGGCATGCAAGCAGCTTAAGAAGCAAAATAAAGGAGCCTAAAACCAAGCTAAATAACCATTTAGTACGGATTATTTATCCATAGGGGTGAGGGAATCATTGGATTCAATGCCTTTCCTAAGGATAGCACTGTAGGTATATAATTCCCTTGGTGACCACGCTTTATCTGCTTAGGCAGTCAGATGGCATGGTAGGCAGCTTTTAAAATGCGGAGTGCAATCCTCTTAGACCTCCAGCATCAAGGTCAACACAGGGTGTGTTCCTGTCAAAATCTGAACGCACCTGTTCCCAATAATAATCGACTGGAGATGCTGACGTTCTGTGTAGAAAAACTTCTTCGAGATGGGTCTGGACATATTACCGACAAGAGGGGCCTGGCATGGATCACCATTGTCCCCCATGTGTGGCCAATATATAACAGGAATACCTTTGAAGAGAAAATGGCATAGGACTACACGGACATGCCATCATGTGCTTAGAATACTAGATACACTTCCATCTTCTGGCTCGCCATCAGGAAATTCAAATACTAATGGATCATGTGAACTCAATCCATTCCATCTATACAGTTCACCATGAGAAAGAACAGAGACAACAAATTGTTTCCCTTCCTAGATTGTTAATAACTCGCACAGAGCAAGGCATTCAGGTCATCTGTGTATCGTAACCTAACTTTCACTGGACAGTACTACAACTTCAATCTCCCACCATCGCATACAAATGTAAAGAAAGGTATTGTCCGTTGCTTACACATCAGCAAAAGCCATCAGCAGCTGATGAGGTATACCAGAAGGAATGGACACTTAAGAGAGACCCTCCGTCGTAACAATTATCCTGAGAGCATAACATGGCTATGAGATCTGGATCGACAGACAGAAGATGATAACCCGAAAACTCACACAACAGTCTGTCTGCCCCTATGTGAAAGCGTGGCCGAAAAAAGATCAAAAGATATGTAATCCCATACATCAGGTACAACGATTCAAGAGTGACTCACTTTTCGTAAACATTCCTTCGAGAAAGCCCCCACAGTAAGACAACATGACCAACAATTGTGTGTATTCCATCCCATGCTGCTGTGCAAGAAGTACAAAGGTGAAACATGCGGTCGCACGAAGTAAGGACTTAGAAGAAACATCGAAAGCAGTGGTCGAGGAGAAATAGAAAAGTCGGTAATTGGCTGACCATGATATGGGAATGAAAGGTAAACCATCTGCCTTATGGGACTGAAGTTAAATAATAGATAGAGAAGGAACATTGGAAGGAAGACGCCTCAAAGCATCAGCTCATATGATAGGCATGTACTGGGCTGTTAGTAGACCGAGCATAGAAATGAATACATAATGGGAACCCATAATTAAGAAGGCAGATAGATGAGAAAGAGAGGAGAGCCGAAAAAAGAAACACATAGGTAAGGTAAGCTAGGGAAAAAATCATTACATCAAAAGGATTAGGTAGATAATTCTAGCCAACAACAAGAACTATTGAAGGTTTAATAAGTTCCCAAAATTCACACCAAGTTGTCCAATGTGACACATGGTCTAGGGATAAGGTAGCTTAGGTTAAGTACAGTTCTAAGTGACAGTTATCTCGTGGATTCGGGTAATCCTGAGTAGAGGCAGTCACATAGAAAAAATAATTAACACAACTCCTACCCAGCTAGCTTTAGCGGAATGAGAACAGGATACCCCGTGGACCATATAAAGGGTAGTTCAAAGTTCGTGGATGGGCTCCCGACTTAAAGACCAAACAAGCCAGATTATTCAAGAAGGTCCCGAGTCCGAGAAGCCTCCCAATCCGACAAGAATACGCTGAAGAAGGCAGGAGGGCATATCGACCGAAAGCGTTGTGACCAATACACCAATGAAATGGGGACCATAGTGCCCGAATAACGCAGATAATACGACATCAAGCCTCATCTTAACATTCAGAAATAGAATTGTACTTAAACATTTTTTGTTTTTTTTTTTTTTTTTTTTTTTTTTTTATTTTTTAAACCTAAGCAAAACTTTAACTTGCCCCTGCGCTTCTATTAACGATGAACTGATGTTTAAAATATTTCCTACATTTTTGATGCAACACTGGTTGTACCTATCATTATAAATTCAAATCAAGATGGACACTCTTGTGCTATACATTTTATACACCAGGCATACCTCGACTTAACTACCATAAGGTAATTTCCTACCACACATTTCCCTTTCTAATACACATAATGTAATAAGCTATGCTTTGTATCTATCATCGTTTTGTATTCTACTCTAATTAAGTTTGCTCAGGCAATAAAGCTATCATTGTTATCACTATAGAAGCAATATTCCATTATTTTGTCAAATTGGCAGACAAGGCAACAAGCAAGAGTAGCAATCAAATGCACTGCATTGTTGTAAGCCAATGGTAGATTATTATCGGCACACCCACACCACTGGAAACCAAGTAGCCAATGCAGCTCCAGAAATGATCACCTAAGCATTCATGGAATATCCTGCGTGCCATAATATCAGCTGCTTTGGGGCACAGTTCAGTAGTGGCATAGTTAGTTTGTTGATGTCCAAACCAACAGTATACTGACTTACTTGCAACAATCACATTTTGTGAATTGTCCTAGATATTTATACCGTTTAAGGAAATGATAGATCCATTTTCTGCGCCGCAGTCCAAAGTGAAACGCAAACAGTTCCCAGATTTGAACTCATGTTCGCTAATCCATTTTTAGAGGGTAATTCCATAAACCGACGACATTGCTTCCTGCACATTTTGTGAAGGATAACGGGCTTGGTAAGGTGTCAAATCACTTGGAACAAAAAAAGCCTATGCAGTAGAGAGAGGGCTTGCCAAATATCCGATCACGTGTGTTCCACTCACATGGGCGCGTTTCCCACTTGTCCAGCTTAGTGGTTGAACCGAGCAGTCTCACCATCCTTTATCAATTATACATGATTAATCCGTGTTTTGGGGGATGGGTAGTGTAGTTAGTTTTGAATTAAATTCGTTGAATTCAAAATCGGAGGGGTTAGATGATTGACACTCGGTAACATCAGTTGAATCCCTCGGCTTAACCCTGGGAAACCATGACGCACGGAACCAGGGTTAGCTTAGGTATCAGCAATTGAAGCGGAAGAATAACTATGATGTAAGCATTCAGTCTGCTCACTCAGCCGCGGTGAGAAGTCTGCTTCCGAATTAAAGAAAGTGCTCACGTAAATTAAGCTTATGTTGTCTTGGAACTAATGCGAACCAGCTTCTACAAAATCAGAACTAAGAAAGAAGAAATAATTCAGACCAGCATTTTTAGAACAGACGACCACTAAGAAGAGTATCCCAACTACGCAGGAGACAGACTAACGTAACCACAGTTAGTCAAACTACTTCAACACAAGTAGAGATAAAGACTTTAAATAGGAGAGGTGTAGTATTAAAAAAAATAAATTAAAACAAAAATAAAAATGAATAGAACAAATTTTTAAAAATTAAATAAAAAATAAATAAAAACAAAATAACAATCTCCGAGAAGGCCCTCAGATGCGGAAGAGCCTCGGGGCATGAGCAAGAAACATCCCGAATTCCTTCGCACCAAAGAAAGGACTCAATTCCTTAACCCAGGACTCCTTGTGAAAGGCTCTCAAAAAAATAGCGTGAATCAACTACATAAGAGTCTACTCTAAAGTCATCTTATTTTGTTTTTCGCTTCTTCCTAATTTCCTTTCACGCTCTTCCCAGCCCACAAGAAGGAAGAACCACAAATACAAATGAGCTAAACAACAATAGAACCACCACCAACGAACCATTACGGATCTCATAATGAATGATTCCAATGGCCTCCCACCTTTTCTCCTCTCCTAAGAAGCTCGCTCCCTCCCCTCGTCTCCGCTCTGCTCGTCTCTTAATATATATATATATATATTATATATATATATTAACCCATTCAAAAGGGGAAAAAAAAATACAACACTGCGCTGAACTAACCACTGTCGTGGGGATTACGTCGCCCCTCACTTGAGCTTTGCTGATCTGGCATATCAACAAGTTTCTTATCGAACCAGGAAACCTGTCATTCGAACTCGGGACTTCTTGTCGACTTGATGGGCCTTCATCCGTAATCGGAAGCCTTCGTGGACTTTGTTGGAAATGTTTAATTCAAATAAATATTTGTATAGGTTTAAATGCCTATCGTTTTGTCCGCCTTTCAAGGTTCTGTTTTCGTATTTTCTACGCAAACAATGGAAGAAAAGGGCCAACTGTTGCTGGCTCCGGGACTGGAATCGGTCACGTCCCCCTAAGATCTGTCTCTTGAAGTGGAAGCGAAGCGGCGGAGCGCAACCAGCAGATTGTCCTGTCTTAGCACAGCAGTGACGAGCCCTTATGTGCGGTTTCCGGAGAGCCCTGATTGTAATATAGAAGGGGGGGAAATAAGGGGGAAAATAGAATTTGCTTCAACAGTTCTGCGAGGGGGGGGGACCAAAAAAGAAGCGAGTTTCAACGTCTTCTCGCAGCAACCTTTCTTTTGGCCAACACAGTCTTGCACCAGCAGCTGAAAAATCCTCGCCATCGTGCCAAATAATATTTTTCTGACTGCGTCTCACGTAAGCCGAAAGCTTAATCTGCTTTCAAACGCAACGTTCCACTCGCTTGTTTTATTCTATGGGCATATTTACCCAACATCCGGGCCACATCACCGTCGAACCGCGTCCGCCAGTGCCTAAATCGCATTGGTTGTAGCGGGAGACCGCGGTTCGATCCCGGCAGGCAAGACAAGTCTGCTCTTTTCCTTTCTCGTTCTCCCGTTAATACTCGGGTAGACTTATTGCATGTTTGCAACCAGCTAAATTCCCGTGAGGACTAAAACGGTTTTTCATTTCTTTGGCTGAAAAAGGTGCGTTCCTCAATTTTCAAACCCACGGAAGAAAATGTTGTTGGAGTGTCCATCCCTGTTGAAGAAAAAACGGACGACAACGAGTGAAAGTGAGAGAGCAGCGCAGAAGAGCAGCCTATTCTTCAATCGAAGCCTGTTCTTTCACGAGAAGTAACAAGTGACTGAAAGAAGGTTATATCTTTCGTCACAGTTATTTTTCAACGTCAAAGTCTTGT
>CM042176.1:38462213-38526153 GCA_023376005.1 Doryteuthis pealeii
GGACACATCCACAACAATATTTCTTCCGTGGTGTTTGAAGAATATGAGGAACCGCGACCTTTTTCGCCAAAGGAAATGAAAAACCGTTTTAGTCCTCCAGGAATTCTGCTGGGTTTGCAACTGCAATAAGTTACCCGGTATAACGGAGAACGAGAAAGGAAAAGAGCAAGACATTGTCTTGCCTGCCGGGATCGAACCCGCGTCCTCCCGCATACAAAAACAAAAATGCGATTTAGGCATGGACGGAACGCGAGGTTCGACTGATGTGCCCGGATGTTTGGGTAATATGCCATAGAATAACCCAAAGCGAGTGGAAACTTGCGTGACAAGCAGATAAGCTTCGGCTTACGTGAGACGGCAGTCAGAAAATATTATTTTGACGATGGCGACGGATTTCAGCTGCTGGTGAAGACTGTGTTGGCCAAAAGAAAGTTTGGCCTGCCGAGAAGACAGTGAACTCGCTTCTTTTTTGGTCCCCCCCCCTCAGCAGGAACTTGTTGAAGCAAATATCTATTTCCCCTCTAATTTTCCCCCCTTCTATATTCAAATCAAGGGGCCTTCTCCGAAACCGACTAGGGCTCGTCACTGCTGTGCTAAGACAGGACAATCTGCTGGTTGCGTCCCCCGCTTCGCTTCCCACTTCCCAAGAGACAGATCTTAGGGGACACGTGACCGATTCCAGTCCCGGAGCCAGCAACAGTTGCCCTTTTTTCTCCATTTGTTTTCGTAGAAAATACGAAACAAGACACATTGAAAGGCGGACAAAAAATAGGCATTTAAAACTATACAAAATATTTATTTGAATAAAAAATTCCAACAAAAGTTCCACGAAGGCTTCCGATTACGGCATGAAGGCCATCAAGTTCGACAAGAAGGTCCCCGAGTTCGAAATGAAGGTTCCTGGGTTCGATAAGAAACTTTGAATATGCCAGATCAGCATAGCTCAAGTGAGGGGGCGACAGTAAATCCCCACGAAGTGGTTAGTTCAGCAGGTGTTGTATATCCCCTTTTGAATCGGGTATATATATATATATAATATATAATATATATATAAAGAGAGAGAGAGAGAGAGAGAGAGAGAGAGAGAGAGAGAGTTCTTGGAGAAGATGAGAAAAGTGGGAGGCATTGGAATCATTCATATGAGAATCCGTAATGGTTCGATGGTGGTGGTGGTTCTATGTTGTTTAGCTCATTTGTTATTTGTGTTCTTCCTTCTTTGGGCTGGGAAGCTGAAAAGGAATTTAGGAAAAGAAGCGAAAAAACAAAGATAAGGATGACTTTAGAGTAAGACTTTTATTAGTTGATTCACGCTATTTCTTTGAGGAGACTTCAAAGTCCTGGGTTAAAGGAATGAGTCCTTTTTGGTGCGAAGAATTCGGGATGTTTCTGCTCATGCCCCGAGAGCTCTTCCGATCTGAGGCCTTCTGGGAGATTGTTATTTTTGTCTTTTTATTTATTTTTTATATTTAATTTTAAAAAATTTTGTTCTATTCATTTTTATTTGTTTAATTTTATTTTTTATTAATTACTACAAACCTCTCCTATTTAAAGTCTTTATCTCTTACTTGTTTGAGTAGTTTGACTAACTGGCTGGTACGTTAGTCTGTCTCTTGCGTAGTTGGGATATTCTTCTTAGTGGTCGGTCTGTTCTAAAAATGCTGGTCTGAATTTATTTCTTCTTTCTTAGTTCTGATTTTGTAGAAGCTGGTTCGCCATTAGTTCACAAAGACAACATAAGGCTTATATTTTACGTGATCACTTTTCTTTATTTCGAAGCAGACTTCTCAACCGCGGCTGGAGTGAAGCAGACATGATGCTTACATCATAGTATCTTCCGCTCAATTGCTGACTACCTAAGCTAAACCCTGGGCATTCCGTTCTCATGTTTCCAGGGGTTAAAGCCGAGGGGTCAACTTGATGTTACCGAGTGTCAATCATCTAACCCCCTCCGATTTTGAATTTCAACGAATTTTAATTCAAAAACTAACTACACTAACCATCCCCCCAAAAACAACGGATTATCAATGTATAATTGATAAAAGGATGGTGAGGCTCGGTCAACACTAAGCTTGGACAAAGTGGGAAAACGCAATGTGGTGGAACATCACGTGATCGGATATTTGGCAAGCCTTCTTCTACTGCATAGGCTTTTTGTTCCAAGCTGATTCTGACACCTTACCAAGCCCAGTAATCCTTCACAAATGGTGCAGGAAGCAATCGTCGGGTTATGGTTACCCTCATAAGAAATGGATTTGGCAACATGAGTTCAAATCCTGGAGATACTGTTTGCGTTTCACTTTGGACTGGGGCAGAATAATGGATCTATCATTTCCTTAAACGGTATAAATATCTAAGAACAATTCACAAAAATGTGATTGTTGAAGTAAGTCAGTATACTGTTGGTTTGAACATCAACAACTAACTATGCACAACTGAACTGGTGCCCAAAGCAGCTGATATCTATGGCACGCAGGAATATTCCATGAATGCATTTAGGTGATTCCATTCCTGGAGTCCTGATTGGCTACTTGGTTTCAGTGGTGTTATAGTGCCAGATAAATAATCTACCATTGGGCTTACAACAATGCAGTTCAATATTGATTTGCGACTTGCTTTGTGCCTTGTCTGCCAATTGACAAAATATGGAATATTGCTTCTATAGTGATAACAATGATACTTTATTGCCTGAGCAAACTTAATAGAAGTAGAATACAAAACATGATAGATACAAAGAATAGCTTATACATTATGTATAGAAGAAATGTTTGGTAGGAAATTAGCCTTTGGGGTAAGTTAAGTCGAGGTTGCTGGTTATAAAATTGTAATAGCACAAAAGTTGTCCATCTTGATTTGAATATTTATAATGATAGGTACAAAGTGTCTGTAAAAAATGTAGGAAAAATATTTAAAACATCAAGCTATCATCGTTAATAGAAGCGCAGGGGAAGTTAAAGTTTTGATTAGTTTAAAGTTTAAGTACAATTCTATTTCTCTGAATGTTTAAGATGAGGCTTGATGATTCGTATTATCTGCGTTATTCGGACTATTGTCCCCATTTTCATTGTTATTTGTACAACGTTTCGGTCGATATGCCCTCCTGCCTTCTTCAGGTATATTTCTTGTCGGATTCGGAGCCTTCTCGGACTCGGGAACCTTCTTGACATAATCTGGAACTTTGTTTGTCGTAATCGGGAGCCATCACGAAACTTTGAACCTTACCCTTTATTTAGTCCACGGGGGTATCCTGTTCTCATTCCGCTAAACATAGCTGGGGTAGGAGTTGTGTTAATTATTTTTCTATGTTACTGCCTCTACTCAGGATTAAACCCGGAATCCAGAGATAACTGTCACTTAGAACTGTCTTAACCTAACTACCTTATCCACTAGACCATGTGTCCAATTGGACAATTGAGTGTGAATTTTGGGAACTTATAAACCTAATGTCTTGTTTTGGCTAGAATATCTACCTAATCCTTTTTATGTATGATTTTTTCCCTAGACTCTATTTACCTATTGTGTTTTTTTTTCTCTCTCTCTCTCCTTTCTCAATCTGATCTAGCCTTCTTAATTATGGGTTCCCATATTGTATTCATTTCTATGCTCGGTCTACTTAACAGCCCAGTACAGCCTATCATATGAGCTGATTCTTTGAGGCGTCTTCTCTTCCAATGTTCTTCTCTATCTATTATTCTAACTTCATCCCATAAGGGCAGATGGTTTCCCTTTTCATTCCATATATGGTCAGCCATACCCGACTTTTCTATTTCTCCTCGGACCACTGCTTTACGATGTCTTCTAGTCTTACTTTCAGTGGACGGCATGTTTCACCTTTGTATTCTTGCCACAGCTGCATGGGATGGAATACACACAATTTTTGGTCATGTTGTATTCTGTTGGGGCTTTACTCGAAGGAGATGTTACGAAAGTTGAGTCACTCTTGAATGTTGTCCTGATGTCATAGGGATTACATATCTTTTGAATCTTTTCAGCCAAGCCTTTCACATAGGGCAGACAGACTGTGGTGAGTTTTCGGTATCATCTTCTGTCCTGCGATCCAGATTTCTCATAGCCGATGTTATGCTCTCAGGATAATTGTTACGACGAGGGTCTCTCTTAAGCTGTCCATTTCCTTCTGGTATACCTCATCACTGCTGATGGCTTTTGCTGGATGTTGTAAGCAACGGACAATACCTTTCTTTACATTGTATGGATGGTGGGAATTGAAGTTGTGATACTGTCCAGTGAAAGTAGGCTTACGATACACAGATGAACTGAATCCTTGCTCTGTGCGAGTTATTAACACATCTAGGAAGGACAATTTGTTGTCTTGTTCTTTCTCCATGGTGAACTGTATAGATGGATGGATTGAGTTCACATGATCCATTAGTATTTGAACATCTTCCTGATGGGACCAGAGAATGGAAGTGTCATCTACGTATCTAAGCCACATTGATGGCTTTAGTCGTGTAGATCCTAATGCCATCTCTTCAAAGTATTCCATGTATATATTGGCCAACACTGGGGACAATGGTGATCCCATAGCCAGGCCCTCCTCTTGTCGGTATATGTCAGAACCCATCTCGAAGTAAGTTGGTTCTACACAGAACGTCAGCATCTCCATCAGATTATCTATTGGGATACAGGTGCGTTCAGATTTTGGACAGGAAACACAACTCCTGTGTGCCTCTGAATGCTGGAGGGTCTAAGAGGATTTTTGCACTCCTGCATTTTAAAAGCTGCCTACCATGCCATCTTACTGCCTAACAGATAAAGCGTGGTCACCAAGGAATATAATACCTACAGTGCTAATCCCTTAGGGAAAGGCATGAATCCAATGATTCCCTCACCACCTATGGATAAATAATGTTACTAAATGGGTTATTTTAGCCTTGGTTTAGGCTCCTTTATTTGCTTCTTTAAAGCTGCTTGCAATGCCACCCAGCGCCCAACGGAAGAACCTTGGCAAGTAAGGAATGTAATCAGGAATGTAACAAATTTGATTATTTGCAAATTAAAAATTTGCTTACGATGCGCTATTTTTGCTTTTACGATAACATACATGCAAAAATCGAGTGACATTACTACTAATAAAAGTAAAATCGTCGGGGTGGCCTAAAGTTGGTATCAGCCAGACAGCGAGGGAATCTATCCTCTTTTCACTAACGCTTGACCAAGAGATTGCTTTTTGGTGTCTGAGATGGGCACCACAATTACCATCAGCTCCTCACCGCACAGATCCCACTGCTATCATACGCTGAGTTGGCGAGGGCCGGTATTGAACCTGGAACCTTGTGGTTTCTAGTTGGACGCTCTACCGACTGAGCTAAAGCGAGCCGATAAATAATTTTGACTTTAACGATTTACTGATTAAAATTTTAGAGATGAAAATTAAAATTTATCTATTGCATATTTTAATTTTGATTTAAAATGAAAAAAAAAAAAACAACAAAAACAAAAACAAAAAAAACTTCATAACTAGGGGGAAATAACAGTATTTCAAGGTTAGGAATTGTGATGAAATTCAAATTTGTCATTAGTACTTTCTTGTAAAAATATGATTAATATTTTTTTTTAATCTTTAAATGAATAAGGACCGTGAAAACTTTTCTTTTTTTTTTTTTTTTTCGATTTCAAACAAGACATTCGCGCATCTAACAAAATTGAACTTGGGTTAACCAATCAGTAACGCTAAATCGCTGACGTATGTCACTTTATAAAAAATTAACCAATCAGCTGTGGCCAATTTGTGACGTAGGCAGACCAGCAGCTAAGTGACATTTCAGTTTTTCTCTATGGCCCTAACCCTGTGTTTTCAATATCAACCATCCGTAGTAGTCGGTTTTCAATTCACTTCGGAAGTCGAGTGTTTTTTTTGTCCCCAGCTTTTGCATGTTAGAACAAGATGAATGAACACAGGTTTCCATATTTTTTTTATGTCAATATTGTTTGATTAGACTTCACTTTAGTTTCGTTAAAAAAAGAGTCGTTTACCACGACGAAGCTTGCCTTCTCTCGATCCTCAAGTCAAGTTCAACAGTCACGGGTTCAACAAACCCAATAACGTGGAAAGTTGTAAACAAACCAAAATATAAGAAGACATAAAAAGAAAGTACGTATAACTTGTTGTTTATAAAAAAAAATTTTTTATAAACTTTGATTTAAAAAAAATCAAAGTTGCTTAAAAAACCTGGATTTATCATACAAGTAATTTGGGAACGATATTTTACCAAACAACGGCAAGACTTGATTCTCTCTCTAAAAATAAATGAATAAATGCTTTGACGGAGGAAACCAAGCATTACTTTATTTACCCAGTCTACCAACCACCCAAGGTAATTAATAAAAGAGAAAAAGAAAAAACAATAAGCATTTGGATTACTAACGTAATTTTACGGATAACAATCCCTCCCCAACATATTTCTTTGTAACTCAGGTAGGACAGGTAGACAATCTGCACACGGTAATAATCAATGTATCAACAAAAGAAGAAGCCGAGGAAAATTGAATAATTTTAGAATAAAAATGTGACTGGTAATTTTGCGGGAGTGAAAAAAAAGTAAAGTTTTTTTCCCCCATACCACAAATTTTAAACACCTTCGTCAACAACGAAAAACAAAACCTTATCACACCCACCTGAGTGCATTTTTCTTTTTTTGTACTTTTTCTTTTTATTTCGTACTTATTGTAATCTCACAGATAACATATTTTTCTCGATGTAGTACACTTTAACAGAGCAGTTGTATATTTTTATTTCGAAAAAAAAAAAGTTTTTACTAATGGGGTAAAATATTTTTCGTTTTGTAGTGGAATAAAAAAAATATTAAAAAAATAACACACACACACACTGGACAGTTGAATTTTTAAAAAAAAAAAATTGCTATAAAAATCGGGAGTAAATAAAAAAAAAAATTAAAAAAAATAAATACTCGACACACTGACCACTGGGTTATCTGAGTAATTCGAAAGGTAAAAACCCACTACTCCTTCCCAGACAGGTGTGTCCCCACCTGTATATAATAGAGAAATCTCCTCTTTCCTTTTCATTCATACTTTTAAAGAGGAGAATTGTTTAGTCGGAGTCAATTTTTACCAGTAAATTAAAGAGAGAGAAAGAGATTAACTTCCTTTCTTTCTTTCTCTCTTTTTGTTGAAGACGAAAGAAAGAAAAGAAAGAAAGAAAAACGAAAATCGACTTAAAGTAGGAAGTAATTAGTTTACCTGTGAACAAATATTAACACTTACACACAGTCACATAAAAAAAGCAATTTTAAATTACCAACTATCAATAACTTTTACAGTTGGTCATCGCCATGTCTTCTAAAAAGGAAAGGCGAAGTACCTTGGCTTCAATTTGGTCGCGACCCACAGTCCATGAATTGGATTTTTTCGATAAGGGAAAATGCTTAGTTGTGACATCAACCTATAAAGATATTGTTCGATGGTGGATGAGTGTTTTGAAGGTGTTTTACCCACAGGATTCTTACAGGGAGAAAGGGGACCTAATAAAGATGAAACCCTCTCCGGGTGTGACCCTTAGACTAAACAAATCTTCTGGCATTTTGAAGATTGAAGGAAAGAACCATTGGACTTGGTTTGTGGATAATTTCGCTAATATTCTTGAACAAGGAAATGCTGATGCAGAATCTTTAGCTGAACATTCGGACACATCAGTTACACGATATTTACATTTGGATAAAAACATTGAAGAAGTAAGTAAAGTTTTAATTTTTTAACATTTTTTTCTTTTATTTATTTATTAGTGTGTTATAATAACACTTATTTATTTAGGTGTGTGTGTGACTAATTATAATGATAATACTGAAATTTATTGTGCACCACAACTCATCAAAGTCTCATGTCTAATACTAATACAGGAACATGAATAGCGTACAGTAATAATATACACATTATATTCCAAAGTTTCCGTAAAAAATATAAATTATAAAATGTCCTGATGAGAACATGAAGATTGAAACTATAGTAGACCTATAATCTTTTAAAAAAATTTTTTTATCTCTATTATCTCTAGTTATTTATTTATTTATCTGTCTATTTGTATATCCATCTGCTTATGTATCTATACATTTATCCAGCATCTATCTGTCTATCTAGTATATGTTTGTCTATCTCATTAATCTCCCATCCCACAAAATACCTTTGTTTTAAAATTTACCGTGCCTGAACTGTGATTATATATCAACACTTTCCCCACTCCCCTCCAATTTAAAGAGAAAGTATATCATTGTTAGGTGTATGTTGTAAGCATAGCGATTTGGTTCATGCTCATTTCCCTCACATATTTGTTTGTTTACCATTTGTTAAGGGTTTCCCCGCTATTATGGCCTTGTGCCAGACTAAGTTTTTGATAGATAAATAAATGTTTCATCTGATATTAGTCTTGGCACTGAATTTTTTATTAAAATTAACTAAATTTTTGGTAGGTTTGTAAAAAAAAAACAAAAAACAAATCTGTAGGTAGACACTGGTGAGGTTCCTGTGTGATATCTGACAGTTTTTGGTCGCACCTTTTTAGTTTCTATATTACAGAAAAATAGTTTATATATTATACATTAAACTATTTTATTAACTTAAAAATAATTTATATACAGTGTATATTATACATGGTATATAAACTATTTTTTAAGTTAATAAGAATATTGTATATTATACAATTTTCTTAAAAATAATTTATATACAATGTATAATATACATTGTATATAAATTATT
Organism: Doryteuthis pealeii; assembly: GCA_023376005.1. NCBI lineage: Eukaryota > Metazoa > Mollusca > Cephalopoda > Myopsida > Loliginidae > Doryteuthis > Doryteuthis pealeii. The sequence goes on from CM042176.1 coordinate 38,470,941, forward strand.
TTAAGTTAATATATATTGTATATTAACTATTTCTCTGTATACAGGGTCATCCTGTATACAGGGTGACCCAGGAAAAAAAACAGAGCCCAAATTATTTATTTTCCCATTAAACTAAACCTAAACCCCAACTCTAAACTCTAAACCCTAACCCTAAACCCCCTAGTTAAAATTAAGTTTTATTACAAAATTTGTGGGTTCTGTTTTTTCTGGGTCACCCTAATTTTCCGACTCATTTGCAAGTTTAGCCCATACATTTAATGAAAATTGAATATTCAATAAAACCTTTATCTTTGTGTACCATTGAATGATTTTTGTTGCTATTGTCAATACATAGGTGACAATTTGACAAATATTTTAATTTTGTTTTCTTTTAGAAAACGAAAACATCTAGTGTACAATTGTTCTTTGAATCTACTGTTGAAAATGTTAATTTTTCAATTTAAAACTTAAAAAACACATTTAAAAGGCACAAATTTTTAAGATTATAAAAAAAGACCTTACGTTTTATTTTAGACTACTACCCTCATGGCAGCAAGGTTACGTCATCCCTGAATCATTTTCTGTTCTTCAGACACGTGTTGAATGAATCTTTTCTTTTTCTTTGTAAAGATTTTTCAGATCATGAGAAATCGTCAGGTATACGAAAAAGATTTTTATTCGCATAAAAAAATTTCTTTAAATACAATTACCACACTATTTACGTCAAAGGTGATTAAATGTGTCAAGGCCCTTCACACGAAAATAATATTATAGATACGGAATTTTTAGATCATAATTTATATATTTCTTATTTATTTATAGTTATTTTATTACCTATGAAAATTTACATTTCTGTGTTAATGTGTACACACACACACACACACGTATGGTGATATCATGATATTGTTTGCTATATAAGTTAAAAGCGCTCAATAACATTGATAGAGCATAACTAAGTTAGGGTAGCGAAGATAAAAGTTAACGGTGCTTGGTAACTGTCAGTTGACTTTTTCTTGGTTACCCCAATAATAACAATACAATTGAATATTGACTATTAGTATTCAGAGAGTAAGTTTCAATCATTTACCCACCCCCTCCCCCATTTTATGAAGTAACCTTTTGATATATTAATTCAATAATCAATGAATAAATTCAGAAAGTTTTATTAAATTTCATTTCGGCTATCGGCCATATTTATTATGTTTTCCCTTCCTCAACCACTAAAAGTGTCGTGTTATGGTCGACGACCGATTTCACTAAAGTATTGTTATGCTTATTTTTATTTATTTATTTATTTATTGATAAAAAGCGGTCTTGTAAGAAACGTTTGCTAAAAGATTCTTCAAGTTATTTTTTTTTTTAATACTATAATCGAACTGGCGAAAAAAATGAAATTACCGAAAAGAAAATTGGTTCTTGTCCAGAATAACCCACACGTGAAAATTTACGTTATTTTTTAGAGTTACAATAATAACTATGAGAGTACGTAAACAGTTTGTTTGATATGGCGATAGCCGACAATTTTTCGGAGAATATGTGCTTAATTGAAGTCATACCTAATTTGAAAATTAATTAGTTGATAATTAATGAATTAGGCGAATATATCTGTTCAAATGTAAGGCGTAAACAAATCGAGAAAAAGTAAATCTCTGTATGACATACACTGACTTTTTCTCGATTTGTTTACGCCTTACATTTGAACAGATATATTCGCCTAATTCATTAATTATCAAGGAATTAATTTTCAAATTAGGTATGACTTCAATTAAGCACATATTCTCCCAAAAATAGTAACTATACAAGTAAAAAGTAAAGTTGTCGGGGTGGGCTAAAGTCGGTATCAGCCAGACATCGAGGGAGTCTATCCCCCTTTCACTGGCACCAGACCAAGGAGATTGTTTTTGCGTCTAAAATGTAGCGCCACACTTACCATCAGCCCCTTACTTTATCGCTCAGATCCATGTGCTACTCATACGCTGAGTTGGTGAGGGCCGGTATCGAACCAGGAATCTTGTGGTGCCTAGTTGGACACTATCGACTGAGCTAATAATTACCTTAAGCATCCCCGTCTAGACAAAAATAATTTTAAATCATGTTTTTTTTTTTTTTTACCGAATATGTATGTCTCAAAATTACATCTGCATCTAGCTACAATTCAATCATCGGCCATATTTCTTTAATATTTCCTTCTCCTTTACATTACATTAAAAAGGTATCAAGTTATGGTCGATTTGTAATTTTAGTAGTTAATAATTGTAACTTTAGCAAAAGAAAAAAAAATGAAGCAAATGACTAATTTACTCTTCTTTTTTGGATGGTGAATGTAAGTACAGCGGTACCTTGACCTACAAGTTTAAAATAATAATGAAATTTATTGTGTACAGTGCTCAGGTGTACCACAACTCATCAAAGTCTCATGTCTAGTACACAGAATAATGTATTAGTGTCATGAACATGAATAGCATACAGTAATAATATACACGTATGTGTGCGTGCATATGTGTGTGGAGGGGGTACCAGGTACAGTGTTGGCGGATTACAGGAAGCATGGAGGCTTTGAAAGATGCAGTGTTCCGGCAGCCTACAGCGGATGCAGGGTGTTTATTCTATGTCTCAGCAACCCTGAGTGTGCGGCACAGAGTTGAAGGCCTTAGCAAAGTCAAGCTAGACAACGTCCACCCATGAACCACCACCCGTGATCTGGGTGATCTCTTCTAGGAACTCCACAAGTTGATCACAACAGCTAGAGTTTGGGGTAAATCCAAACTGGGAGGGTCTATGAGAGTCCCAGGAATTCCAAAGGACTCCATCAGCTTGGCAATGCAACTAGTAAAAAAAAAAATATACATCAATATTTGTTCTGTTTCAAAATTTACAATTGTTTTTGGCAAAAAATGATTAGATTGATATTAAAGTAAAGTAGCTATTAAAAATGTTTTCAGAATCTAATAATAATTAAATCAGAATGTTTTGACATAAAATAACTGATGCATTATAAGATTCATTTATTGATAAATCAACACTGAAAATTTCATTAAAATCGGATAATTCCCTGATTTTTGGTAATTTTATTTTTCAATCGGAGAGTTAAATTTAATTTGTAAACATGGATTTTAAGTCATCATTAGACAGTATTTTAAATGTATTAAAAATAAATTACATGTGTAATATTATTTTGCTTTTTTTACTATGTTAATAGTTTTCGACTTAGACAAAAAATTGTTCTTAAATAATCGATTTATTTAATTCGTTTTTAAAATGAAAAGCAGACGAAAAAATGGGTAATGTAATAAATTATGTAATGATATTTTTATGAATAATACTTTTTTTTTTCGGTGTAATAAATTTTAAAAAAAAGTTAAACCTTTTCTGTTTTAAAAATATGTTAATTGTAAACATTTTCATTGAGAATAATAAACTATTAAAAAAAAATCACACACACGCAACAAAACAAACAAATACTTATAAAAATTACTTAAATTCTTGTCATGTTTGTTTATTGTTTTTTCATTTAACCCTAAGGTCTTTCCTATTTTGAAAGCTTTACCTTTTTAGGGTTTAGGTGAAAATGACCCCATTTTCAACAAAGGTGTTTCTTGTTTCATTACCCCCACCAGTTTCTTTTTTAATCGGTTTTAATTTGATAATAATACTTATTTGAAAAATGTATACTAACTTGTTTTTGTCGTGGTTGGTAATAAAGTAACGGGGGGTCACAATTAATGTGTGGCTGGATAGGGTTAAGTTTTGTAGAGAAATTTAGTTTTTAATTTGAATGAGACGTAACGAATTTACTGAGTTAAACCAAGGCCCTTCCTGTAACTTTTTTTTTATTTTAGTTTTTTTAATTTTTACCTGGATTTATTCTCGTTATTGAATTACTACAAATATTGCGTTTTTTTCTCTTTTTAATATTAAAGCCAAAATTTATTTTTTTAAAAATATTTTTACACCTGTTCTGTATAAGACTTATACAGAAGTTGATTTTTGTCTAGACTTGTTGCTTACGTGAAAAAGAAAAATACATTTTTAATAAAAATAAAATTTGCATTTTTTTATGCAAATTTTATTTTTTATCTATTTATTTTTATCATTTTTTTTAAAGATTAAAGCTAAAATTATTATTTTTTTAAATATATATTTTGACACATGTTAATTTGTCAACACTTTCTTAGTTGAAAACAAAAATATATTTTTAATAAATAAAAATAAAATTCGCATATCCGTATAATTCTTTTTTTTTAATATTAAAGCGAAAATTATTTTTAAATTATTTGTACAATACACCTGTTATGTACAAGTTAATTTGAAAACGTAAACAAACAAAAAAACAAAAAAAAAATATTCGCATTCATATACAAACATTATTTATCATTTTTTGAATATTAAAGCCAAAATTATTTTAAAATAATATTTTTACACCTGTCATGTACAAGTTGATGTGTCTCGACTTGTTTACGTGAAAAACTTCAGCTTAAGTTTAAAGAATACGTTTTTACTAAATAGAAATAAAATTCGCATATAAAATCATTTGGTAATAAAATGCTTAATAAAATATATTATTTAATAATAATATATTCAACTAAGCATTGTTTTTAAAATACAGGTGAATCATCGCCGTGAAACGAAACAACATATTGACACTCCTATTATTTTTGCCCCACCCAGGAATGGATTTTTATTTATAGAGTAAATGAAATTTTATTTATACCCTATAAAAATCCTGTTTTTTATGTATCGGTTTAGCTCAGATGGTAGAGTACACATGCCTAGGAATCACAGGGTTTCAGGTTCAATACCGGTCCCCGCCGACTCAGCGCATGAGTAGCACAGCTTGGGTAATCTGATTTGTACGGTAAAGTGGTGAGCTGATGGAAGATGTGGTGCTCCACTTCAGACGCATCATAGCGAGATTTTATTAGAGCAATACCTCGTAAACTTAGAGTAAAGCAGTTTCCAGTATTTGCATCTAGTAGTTAATTTTGTGACGGTCTGCTTCCGCGCTAGACATTTTATTCATCCAATTGTCAGTATAACGGAGAAATTGAAATTCTAATTATTAAGAATCCTTCCTAAATAGAAGTATCAACATCATCATGGAGCGGTGTTAATTATGAAATGCTAATTAGAATCCTTCTCTCTTTAATCCTTCATCCCTTCCTAAATAGAAGCATCAATATCATCATGGAATGCTGTTATAACGGGAACCCAATGAGTGCGCGGATCGTCTACTTAATGTGATTTATTTAAACGTTTTCCGTGTTAGTCATTCTTAGCATTCGTAATTAGGGTGTGACTACCCTCCTTTTTTTTGGGGGGGGGAGACAACCTATATCTACCTGTCGTCAGTAAAGTACTTACGGTCAAGTCACACTCAAAATACCTGTTTCTATCTGAAGTTCAACAACGCTGACCATTTAGGACTTGGGTCAGGCAACCTAAGTCCTATGTGCAAAACTAAGTAATGTTTAGTAAATAAAAACTTTTTTATTTTTGTACTTAAAAAAAGTAAAAACAAACGATGTTTTTATGGCTTGTAATTGTTTGGTTTGTTCTACGGCATATCAACCTCAGTGGGTCATTTAATGCCGACTAAGTTTTGAAATAAATTTATTCTTAACGAATACTCAACTTTTTTTATGAACACATTTTTCTATTTAACCCATAAATGGGACCCTAACAGGTACTACCACTCCAGGTGGACCAGTGAGCAATGGTGATGAAGGGGGGGGGGCTCCACATTCTCCAAATGAAAACCCTCATCCACGGCCTTCTAGCCCATATATGATAAAAGGTTTGGGGCTTGCCATAAGGGCAATAGGGTTGGGGCAATCATATAGGTACTAGGGCTTGATGTGACAAGCCAATTGATCGGAGGAAACATCTCCGAATGCCCATTTAGCCTAAGTGGAGTGTTGCATTTGATTGACTGCTCATCCACCAGGATTCCATCCTTAAGCATCACAGGTCACCACACGTGGCTAGCAGGTGGCCCCATTGGCGGTGGGGTCTTACCCCTGTGCAGAGGTACAGTTAGTGTATTCTATAGCCCCAGCAAAAGGGCTTGTTATTGTTGTATGCTCAGTGGGGTTGGTATGGTATCAAACTGCATCTGGTGGTGAGGCTCCAGTTCTGGAACTCTGTGGTGTAGAGTACCTCTTCATTACTATTACTCCCAGGTCCAATCTGACCTAGAGTGGTAGTACCTGTTAGGGTCCCATATGTTGGTTGGTTGGTTGGATTTTACAGCATGTCAACCCATGTTGAGTTATTTTATGCCAAAGACATTTTATTTTATTCATTCTTGTTAAGTATTGAATTTTTTTTCAAACTTTTCCAGAGAGTGTGGAGTACCCTTTCATCACCATTACTCTCAGGTCCACACTGACCCAGAATGGTAGTACCTGTTAGGGCCCCATCTATGGGTTAAATAGAAAAATGTGTTTATAAAAAAAATTGAGTATCTGTTAAGAATGAATTTATTTCAAAACTTTATGGCATTAAATGACCCACTGAGGTTGATATGCTGTAAAACAAACCATAACAAACCAAATCTGACTTGTACCTATGAGTTAAATAGATAATAAAATAAGTTTAATAAAAATGTATTTTTTTAAAATTGAATATTCAACTAGAATGAATAATATAAAATGTCTTTTGTTTTAGGTTGACATGCTATAAAACCCAACCAACCAAATAAAAGAATTTTATTTGTATTTCTGAGACAAGGCTTGATGTAAATAATTTTGATTTTTTTGGACTGTTGTCCTCATCTTTATTTTGTTATGTATAAATACATTTCGTCCGCTGTATCCTCTGGCCTTCCTCACATTTTCTCTGTGTATCTGAGTGATCCAGCCTGGGAAATCATTTTTGATAGTTTGACAGTTGATCAAACAGGTGTTGAAAAACTCAAAAGTACTTAGTTAATAAGAATTTTAATAATACACAGGTAATAATAAGTAATCTTGTTATTAGCAACTTCATTCTTTTTGAACTGGGTTTTTCCTTGTAAATAACCAACCAGGACAAATATAAGAATTTTAGTAATATATAGATAAGTAAGTAAGCTGGTTATAGTAAATCTAAATGAGGATTGTTTATATTTAGCAAACTTCCTTCTCTTGGATGGTTTTTTCCTCTTAAAGAAAAAAAGAAAATCCATTGTCTGGAAAAGGTTGAGAGGTTTTAAACACATTTACTTAATTCATTCTATTTTTGGATGGAGTTAATTTTTGTTTCCCGACCCAACCTTAACCTTGACATTTTCAATAAGAGCATTAGAATATTTATTTACCTCAAAAGGTTTGAGTACTTACTGTTTGTATAATTCAACAAATTGTTTAAACAAACTTTACGCTACTCTGTCAGACATTCTACTTAACATATATCTGTATTTGTAAAAATTATCGTCTATGTAAATCCATACATGCTGGATATTTTGTATATTTAAAAAAAAAGAAAAAAAAAGATCTGTCTCTTCCTATCTATCTATCTATCTATCTATCTATCTATCTATCTCTTCTTATCTATATATCTATCTATCTATCTATCTATCTATCTATCTATCCATCAAGCCCTGTTGGCTGGGGCTTTAGAATACACCCCCCTCCCAATAGGGCTACCTGTTGGACATGGGTGGCGACCTGTGAGGTTTAAGGATGGAAGCCTGGTGGCTGAGCAGTCCATGACATACAACACTCCACTTTGGCCCTTACCAGACAGTCGGAGAGGCGCCCTCCGATCAATCAGCTGGTCATGTCAAGCCCTTACACCTATATGATTGTCCCAACCCTATTGCCCTTATGGCAAGCTCCAACCTTTTTTTATCATATATGTGCTAGAAGGCAGTGGCTCAGGGTCTTAATGTCCTGGGTATGATGTTAAACACTAATTCTGGAGCTCTGGGGAATGTGGAGTACCTCTTCATCACCATTATTCCCAGGTCCACTCAAACCTGGAGTGATAGTCCCTGTTAGGGTCCCATCTACGAGTTAAATATAAAAAAGAAATGTGTTTAACAAAAAATTGAGTTTAACAAAAAATTGAGTTTAACAAAAAAATCGAGTACCTATCCAGAATGAATAAAACAAATCATCTTTAGCATCAAATAACCCAACAAGTGTTGACATGCCATAAAATTCAACCAATCAACCAACTGTTCATATCTATCTCAAGTTGACATTTTGTCTGTCAATATATTTGTACTTTAATTTTTAATCTCTCTAAGCTAGTTTGTAGGTGCTTTTATCTATCTATTTATATCTATCTGGTGAGGCTCCAGTTCTTTAGCTTTGGAGAGTGTGGATTCTCGGATATTTGTCAAAGAAATGTCTCGGTTTCATGTCTTCTGACCATTATGTGATCCTTATTAACAGAAACTCCAGAGTCACCAAATGAATAAGACAATGATAATAAAACCCCAGTGCATGTGGATTTCTCCAACCATCATAAAATTGAGCAGACCCCCCCCCCCGATGATGCAGAAAAGTAGGAGTTTTCTATGAAAATTAGTAAATAGTTCAGTCAACTGAGTGGAATATGACTGAAGAGATTTCTGATTGATGGGTTGTATCTCTCTATCTCTCATATATATATATATATATATATATATATATATATATGAATGATAATTAAATTGAATTACCATGACCAGACTTGGCAAACACCATGTGCAACATCCGGAGCACTGGACAGCTGTTTTGACCTCCTTTGGATATATAATATATATATATATATATATATATATATATATATATATATATATATATCCACAAGGATATATTAACACAAGGTCTTTTTTATGTGGGGATATTTTATGGGGCATCCAGTGAGGATCAAACACACTAAACTCAGTAATAATAGATTTGCAACACTAACTTGCTAACCATTACATCACATTGAGACACCTTATATATATATATATACATATATATATTCTATATGTTTGTTTGTTTGTTTGTACAATGACTGAGCACAAATCTTTTTATAAAGGAAAATTAGTGAAGAGCAGCAAAGATGAAAGTTCAATAAAATCCACACCCTATTTTTGTCTGAGAGGGAGTTTAAAAAAAAAAACCAACCGTTTTACCCCTCATTTTTCATAGTAGTAAGTAAAGTCTGCAGAGTGGACTATTGTTGGTATTAGCCAAATGGCGAGGGACTCTATCCCCTTTTCACTAGCACTGGATCAGGGAGATTGTTTGTTTTGCTGAGGTAGGGCGCCACACCTACCATCAACTCCCTGATGCTTTACCGCACAGATCAGATGACCCAAGCTGTGCTACTTACATACTGAGTTGGTGGGAACTGGTATTGAACCCGACACCTTGCGATTTCTAGATGAAGCTAGATAAAAATTTAATAAAGGTATAAATCAATGATATATTAAAAGATTATTTTTAAAAAATGATTAAAAAATAAAAACAAATTAATAAAGGATAAAACATGATAAAAACAAGAATAATAATTATAAAAATAATTTAAAAACAAGAATATATGAAGAATCTTATAATGGAGATTCAGTGTCTGTAACCAAAATTATGTCACTGCTTACATCACAAGCCCCTCAAGAATTGCGTAAGTTTATCAATGATTATTTGATTTATAATCAAAATCATTAATACATAGAATAATTCTTATTTATCAACGATGTCTCTATGAAAATTTGAGTTAGATTTGCCTCAAAACAGCCCATACTACATTTAAAATTCTACAATGCATCTTATATATCCCTAAAAAATAAAGATTTGCATAATATATGGTGTGGCTAGTTTGCAAACCTGGTGTGGTAGTACCTGTTAGTGCCCCATCTATGGGTCAAATAGACCTGTTTGAAGAATATTAATATTGGATACGAATACTTGAAACTGTAATTGTGTATAAATTATTTTGTGTTAAGAATAACTATAATAATGTTATAATTGTTTACAAAGGATTATTATTACTTGAAACCATATAATTGCTATAAATATGAGAAGCCATATAATTGCTTGCAAATTATTAATGTTATACTTGAAACCATAAAATTGCATATTATTTACTTGAAACAATATAAGCTTGCGAATACTTGAAACCATAAAATTAGAATACTTGAAGCCATAAAATTGCTTAGAATACTTATTGCTTGGGATACTTGAAACAATATAATTGCTTATTATTGGTGTTAGATTGGAATACTTGAAACCATAAAATTGCTTAGAATACTTGAAGCCATATTATTGCTTGGGATACTTGAAACAATATAATTGCTTGCAAATTATTGGTGTTAGATGGGAATACTTGAAACCGTATAACTGTTTGTAAACCCATGATTATCCTAAAATAGGAATAGTTAGTTTAAACAATGTAATTGTTTAGATTATTTGTATTGGATAGAAATACTTGATATCATGTAACTGTGTGCAAAACAAATTATTATAGATAAAATGGAATAAAAAAAGAAATTTACAATGGAATGTTGAAATTATGATTATAATCAACCATTTATAAATAAATTAAATTTCAGCATTAAATAACCCATACAGAATTGATATGCTGTTAACCAAACCAAATATAAATAGTTATGATTATAATTAAACATTTACTAATGAATCAAATGTTAGCATTGAATAACCCATAAAGTATTGATATGCTGTTAAATAAACCAAACCAAATATAAATAATTATGATCATAATCAAATATTTTGTTAAAAATAATAGTTATATATAATATTAATAAACTATTGTTTAATGGCATATCAATTCTTATAGGTTATTCAATGCTGAAATTTGATTTATTAATCAAATTTCAGCATTAAATAACCCATAAGATGTTGATATGCCATTAAACAAACCAAACCAATTTTTGGTGCACTGAAAACAACTCTACTCTGTGACAATGGAAGAATTTATCAGTGATGATTTTTGTGAGTAAAAAGAGAAGTTGAATCCTCCCCCCTTGGCTAATGCAGTTGTTAAATCCTCCTGTAACAATAAGTATAAATAGAGTTCCACAATGCCCTATTGACTGATACGGTGATTAACGCAAAGAGAGGCATTAAATGATGCATTAAATGATGCATTAACATTGGCAATCTCTACCAAAAATGCTTCAGCTAATTTGCATCGTTATTCTCCAAATTTACTCACATTTGGCAAGTGTACTAATTTCCCTGTCTTGTTGGATAGTTGTCTTATTAAATCTTGAGGAGATTCGGTAGCTATCTATTTGTAACTGAAACTATGTTACTGCTTAAGTCACAATACCCCCAGGAATTGCTTACATTTATCAATGAGTATTTAATTTATAGTCAAAATCATTAATACATAGAATAAATCTTATTCATTAATGATGTCTCTATGAAAAGTTAGATTTGCCTCAAAACAGCCCATATTAATGCATTTAAAATCCTGCAATGTGTTTTATATATCACAAAGACATAAATGTTTACATAATATATGGTGTGGTTAATTTGCATACTGGTTTTAACAAATAATTACTTGGTGCTATTGATCTCTAATATTATTGTTTTATTCTTTGGTGTATTAAAATCAATCCTATGAATGATTTTATATAGAAACCAATTAGAATATAATTAAAATAAGTGTTATCTTTTTATATGCATTCTTATTTAATTTCATTAGTCTTTCTAATTTAATATATTTCATTACATCAAAACAAAAATACTTATGCCCGGAGGGTGCATATTCTTACTAGTTCTTTTAATATCTTTTATCTTCTTTTGGATTAGAGTTTCTTCTTTATTGGGTTGGATCTCTCCTAGTTTTGATTGGATGGTTGGTTTTAATTTATGGCATATCAACCCTTTTTGTGTCATTTAATGCTTAATCAAGTTTGAATAAGCAAGTTACCTCATTGTGTTATTACGGTCAAGTCACACTAAAAGCACCGGTTCCCACTTGATCACCTAAGTTAAGCAACAATGAGCTTGTTCAATATTTAATTAGGTGACCACTTAAGTAACAGCAGGTACTGTAGGTACTGAGTCTTTTTTTTATTTTGTTTTTTTGTTTTTTTATCAAAATGAATTGATTCAGCATTAAATGATCCAATAGAAGTTTGATATACCATAAAATAAACCAACTTTATTGTGTCATAGCAGTGGCTATGGTTGGTTGTTGGCTATGGTAGCTAGGTGTATGCCCTGCCTTGGCTGGTCTCTAACCCAGCTACAAAGGTACCAAACTACCAAATCTGTGGAAGGACCAATGGTTTACTAATGATTAAAACTAGCTAAACTCTCGAGTGGTAATAAAAGCTTTATTGCCTAGCAATTGGGGGGGGGGGGCATCAGAAATGTTTAAAACATTGATTTACTAGTTTCTTGTTTTTGTTGATTTTTATCCTGACATAAGATGACTCATGAACACCTTTAGTTTCCCTTGTAACAATGGCTCATAAGGATATCAATGTTTCTATTCAGGAAGGTGTTACCCTAATAAAAAATACCTTCTATTTATGTCAATTTGGTGAATTTTGATTTGAGTCTTGTTATAATTTGATTCTTGATTTTAAATTTGTAGCAAATAAAGTAATTACAGGTGTATGTTTATCATGTTCATTTTTTTATTAAAATTGTCATAATTTGTTTGAGAAAGTAACAGTAATTAATTTGAAAAAAAAACACCAGTCAGCTGTCAGCTAGGGCTGTAATATTTGCCGACTACACCAGTGCTGAGGAGTTTTGACCCCACCTCTTGGCTGTGGTTGGCAACCTGTAATGCACAAGGACAGGATCATAGCGGCTGAGCAGTCCATGACCAGTTCCTAAGTGTTTGTGACATGCAACACTCCACTTCAGCCCTTATTTGGGCTAGATGAACTATCAGTTTATCAATACACATGAAGTTATTTCTACCAAATTACAAGTCCATTGATTTGTATTATTTAGATTTTTCTGACTGTTGTCCTCATCTTATATATATTGTTATATACACAATGTTTCAGCCAATGCGACGCCCTGTCGGCTGGGGCCATAGAATACACCGACTTCGATACTGGCATTCGCCAACTCAGCGTATGAGTAGCACATGGATCTGTGCGGTAAAGTAAGGAGCTGATGGTAGGTGTGGCGCTCCACCTCAGACGCAAAAACAATCTCCTTGGTCTAGCGCTAGTGAAAAGGGGATAGACTCCCTCGCTGTATGGCTCATACCGACATTAGATCGCCCCGACGACATCTGCAGAGGTGTAAAATTCCCCCAATTGGGCCACCTGTGGGTGGCAACATGATGCTTAAGAACAAAATCCTGGTGGATGAGCTGTCTATGATACTCCACTTTAGCCCTTATTTAGGGATAGATGAACTATTAGAGAGGCCCTATCTGATCAATCGACTGGTCTTGACAAGCCCTAGCACCTATGATTGACCCGACTGTATTCTTCAAATAGTTCTTATGGCAAACACCAAACTCTCTTTATTGTATAGGTGCTAGAAGGCTGTGGTTGAGGGTCAAACATCATTTTAATATTAATTTATTAATACACATGCAGAGAGATGTTGATAGGTATGCATCCTGCATCACTGACTCCTAAAAATCTAAAAGGATGCAGTAAAATTATATCCATGCGTCCCAGTGTTCTTATTGCCCCACCACCAGTTCCAGTTTTCTGTAGATACATTTCAATATTTTCTTGGAAACGAATATGGGGTACAAGGTAGGGGTTAGGCGGCTTTAGTTGTTCATAGATAAAAACTTTGCAATTTATCAAGAAATTTTAGTTGGAACCCATCAAATTTCCCAGGGACTCCTTCAAATCAAATCTGTACATCCCAGGACACATTAAATTAAAAAAACTATCAGCATCACTGCCCATGAAGTTATTTCTACCAATAGACATGAATTTAATGAAAAATCTATCAGGAAAAATTTTTTCTACCAATATATTGATACATATGAAATTATTAAAAGTTTATAAAACCAAAATATTTACCTGCAAACTAATTGCTTACAAATCATGTACAAAAAAGATTTTGCATTAAATAAACCACAAGGGTTGGTATGCCTTTTAAAAAAATAACTAATCAAATGTTAGTTCTAAAGAAAGTGCTACAACCATTTTATTAATAAATAACAATGGGTTATTGTGTGAGAGGATTGTTTGATATGTGCACCTGCTGCTAGAATGCACCACAGAGTAAGGATACAATTATTAATGATAATGTAATGCACTGTGGGTAGTGATTTTCTGCAACATAGGGGGAGGGCGGAGGGGGGTATAGTGAGTTGTGAAAGAGACTTTTAAATTATATGCTGGTCTAAGTTTATTAATGTCACAAAATTGCATCTAGTTCTGAGGCTCCAGTTTTGGAGATCTGGTGAGTGTGGAGTACGCTTTCATTGCAATTACTCCCAGGTCCACTCTGACCCGGAGTGGTAGTACCAGTTAAGGTCTTATTTATGGGTCAAATAGATCTGTTTTGAAAATTATTAGTATTAGATAGGAATACTTGAAACCATATAACTGTGTAAACAAATGATTGATATTAAATAGGAAGTTAATTGAAACCATATAATTTCTTGGAAAAAGACTTTGGCATTAAATAACCCAACAAGGTTTGAGATGCCACAAAAACAAACAAAGCCATCTATTGGTCAAATAGAACTGATTGAAGATTATTATTAGATAAGATAGGAATATTGATACAATTTATTTTAAACATTTAACTCCATCTGAAATTAACTTTATTGGTCATCATATTTGATTTATTGTATTCTACTGCTGTTATGGTTTTGAGAATCCTACAGCAACATTCAGTCCTTCATTTTGTTACGTTCGCCTATCGTTTTCAACGTTTACACGCTATTTTCCATCAGAGATACCCAAAGAAGAGATGCGAGGTGCACATGCAAGTTGACAAGAAAACAAGATATATATATATTATTTTATAAAGCAGTTTTATTCAATAATTTGAGTCTTGGGAGGAGGATAAAGTGGAAGTCCACAGGCATATATATCCGCAATGGGGATATTCATCATGACGCTGTTTGTTTGGGGTTTGAGTGGGATGGCGAGATAGGATGCATTATAGCTTTTGTTCATGGGTCATAGTCCATTCGAACACACATATATATACAACTTGAATGAAATACAAAGGGGACAGTCTATAGAAAAATTCCATGATGGAATATAGCACTTATCTTTGTTTTAGTTGATTCATTTCCATGGAATTATATCCGATAGGCTTCCTTTATTTCTTGGTTCGGCCCATATCTGTGTGGATGACTATTCTGGGTCTAGTTTCTTCTATGCTGCATGGAGGTGATTATCGACTGCGCTCAAAGGGGTCTGGAGTGAAAACTGACGTAGTAGCCGAAATTTCTTCCCTCCCAGCAAAAAAGTTGCGATGTCACATTTCTGTCTATCGCTTGGCCCTTTTTCCAAATGCCTATGTGCGTGACTAAGCAAAATATGTTCCCCTCTGTACTTTGTTGTTGGGGTCATTTACTAGGACATACACCTCAGTTCTGGCGTCACGGGTCCCTAAGAATATTCTAGTATAACCTTTTTTTTGGTTTTCAAATTTCGTTTCTAATTGCTGATAAATGATTATACGTAACAATTTGAAGCGACACTTTTCTTAGTTCTCTCAGTTACTTACCAGATCTTAGGGCTCCAAGTCCTGCATTTTGGAGGTTTGCCTGCAACTTACTAAGTTTGTACAGTGTTGACCCCTTCATGCCCAGTAGTTGTTTGACCCTATTACAGCAGATTTCAGAGATTTTTGTAAGAGTGCTTCTTCAGGAATCCGTAGCGCATAACCAAACATGGATCATTGTAGTTGAACTATTGTTGATAGTATTGAACATCTTGTACAGAGCTTTGCTGGAGATTAGGCTGTTTGTCCAGTATAATTCTCAGATGTTTGCCCTGGCACCCATCCTTGTAGAAGAACAGTAGTGGTACTATTTAACACATAGCTGGGGGGATGAGGGGGGTTCATACTTCTCCCAAAGGTATTAATCCAAAAGTGAATATGATACCATAACTGGAGTTAGAATTTGCTACAATGTTGCATTCACCACTACACCATAGAGACTCCCCCTTGACCAGGATTTGAACTGTAGATGCTGATTCCATTTTTTTATTACGTTAGCCACTGAATCTGAACAAACATCCAAGACTTGGTTTTCTACTTTGTGTTTGCATTATGGAGGCTTGTGGTGCAATGGTTAGAGTTGTAGGAAATGGACTGGTCGACTCGAGTTCAAATCCTGGACAAGGCTGTTTGCATTTCACATAGCACTAATACCCTTAGGAAAGGTATGTACCCAACTGTTCTCTCTTCAGCTATTGGTAAATAATAGGGCAGATTGGGTTCTTTAACCGTGGCTAGCTAACTAGTCTAGAAGAAGGAAAACTCTGAATTCAAGTCTGTTAAACTTTGCTTAAAAATTGACCTGGTGTTGCATCCTGCTTTTGTGGAAGGGTTAATATATATATATATATATATATATATATATATATATATGAAAAATAGATGGAAATTAATCCGACAGTATAAAATTTAACATTTTGAAAAAACATATGATGTTTGTTATGTAATTGCTGACAGTACTGTTTCGACCAAATCGATAAGTTGGTCTTCATCAAAGAGCGACATAGATGGGAAGAGAAGATCTGTAAACAGTCTTTTTTTAACGGATATCTTCTCTTCCCATCTATGTCGCTCTTTGATGAAGACCAACTTATCGATTTGGTCGAAACAGTACTGTCAGCAATTACATAACAAACATCATATGTTTTTTCAAAATGTTAAATTTTTTATATATATATATATATATATAGATGGTTGGCAGCCTTCCGTCTACGAGAGACAATGGAGTAGTGTCAAGGTTTTTTTTTAGGGGGGGGTTGTTTAGTAGTGCCAAGTTTTTTTGTTTGTTTTGTTTTTTTATTTTTTAACTTGAACTACATAGCCTGGGCGGGTTCATGTGGAGGATGAGCTGTTGCCCATGCAGCAAATCCCCCCTCTCCACACTGCCGCTGTGATCCAAAGGAAAGGTAAGGGACGGACCAATGCAGTTTGGCAACAGTAGTGTCGCAGGAGTTAATGGGTAGTACTGGATTTCAGAATCACACCACCTTAGGGACTCTGGCTCCTGATTTGTTTTCGGGGTTTACTCCCCTAGCCTTTCCTTGAGAGGCAGTAGAGGTTTTGTGTCGGACCTCTTGAGTTAATGGGTTGCCGGCCAAGGGTAAGGCTAAAAAAGCCCTACCCTTGGTCGGCAACCCATTAACTCAAAATTATAGTCCAAAGGATTTGTTGAATAACATTTTTTTTTAATACTTGGTTTATTATCTTGTTACTTCATTGAAAAACATTTTTTTAAAACTGACAAGTTAGAAAGATCGCAGCTGCACATTCTTCCAACTCGTCCATTCACAAAATGGTGGGAAAATTAATTAACCCCTTGTGCCCATT
The DNA here is from genome assembly GCA_023376005.1 of Doryteuthis pealeii. NCBI lineage: Eukaryota > Metazoa > Mollusca > Cephalopoda > Myopsida > Loliginidae > Doryteuthis > Doryteuthis pealeii. Next base: position 38,488,349 of record CM042176.1, read on the forward strand.
GTGTAATGGTTGTCGTATGATATGGGCTTGGCGATCAGAGTTCAAATCCTGAACGAGACTGTTTGCATTTCACATAGTGCTAATTCCACTGGAAAAGTTATGAATCAAACTATTTTCCCTCCAGCTATGTGTAAATAGTAGGGCAGAGTGAGCTCTTTAACCTTAGTATGGAAGCCGATCTAGGAGAATTAAAATATGTTAGACTTCGTTGAAGGGGTTAGTAAATACTAGGTACCACCAATTTATCCAGTGAAATTTACCCCTCCCCCTATATTTAACACAATGAAACTTTCAGAAAAATTAATATCTTGAAAATTTTTTTTGCATTTGAAAGAAGAAACATTAAACAAAATCCTGATGATTTTTAAAATTTTTTTTTTCAGCTTAAGGAAATAATGAAAATTATGATTGAAAAATAGATAGATAGATAGATAGATAAAAGGGTATGAAAAACACACTTTGTTGTTAAAATGAATATATTGTTATATCCTTTTTCATTGCTGATATTGACAATATTTTGATTTATAAAAAATCATCATCAGAGCATAATGATAATTAGATCCGTTTTTAGATGTAAATGTTTTTAATCCGGACTCATCAAGAGAGAAGCAGAAAATAATTTGAATTCAAACTGGAAGCATTGTTTTTCCCAAAAAGCGTGTATCCTGTGTGTTCGCTGCGTCTCATTCTTTTGTTACGTCACGTTCTTTCGCTACATCGAATATATATATATATATATATATATATATATATATATATATATATAATGTAATTATATGCATACAAATATAACAACTATTATAGGATAGTAGTAGAAATGATTGATACTACCCCTGTCCTGTAAGTTGTTACATTTAAATATAAATCAAATACACTAAATCTAACCATTATTATTGAACAAAAGTAGTATCATTACTATTACTATTATCCTATAATACTTGTTACATTTGTGTGTGTGTATGTGTGTGTGTGTATATATATATATAAGTCTCATTAGCGATGTATATTTACGATTTCCCTCCAACAGAAATCGAAACCGGGAACCCAGCACTGTACTTATCAAATCTCATATATATATATATATGTAAAAGGATCCAACTGACTGGTAAGTGGAGGATGATTCTATTTGGGATCATCTATATACTCTGTATAACCACAATGCATTCCCATACAGATGCACAATTATAGATTTATTCAAGGATTATTTCAAATTCCTAAGAGAGCTCAATGTAAGATAATTGATAAATTATATACCGAGCAATATTTACACTTTCACTAAGAAAGAAAAACTTAACAAACCATTACTTAGCTATTATAAATTTATTTCAGCCTATAACTCAATAATTTTCTACACTAAATGTGTACAACTTTTTATTGAATAGAGATAGTCGTTATTTAGATGTGACACAAGGCCAGAAGTTTTGAGCACCCAGAGAGAAGAGGTATTATTTACAAACTCTGGCAGAAAATTTCAAATGTTTGTTTTCCGACTTAACAACCTCTGCCAAAAATCCAATTTAGGTCAATTCATTTCTTTTTATTTACCTGCCTATTGTAGTCTCGATTAATGATAATGTCCTTCTCCCCCATTGGTTGAAGTGCAAAAAATAATGACCCTCTTCAAAAAAAGAACTAAGTAAAGTGGTTGTCCTGACTGGGGTGGGGGTGGGTAGACATTTTTATAGAAACTATTGTTGGTGTTTCCAGAATTATACAGAGGTTTTCATTTCTTTGTTATTTTCTCACTCTTTCTCTCACTCACTCTTTCTCTCTCTCTCTCTCTCTCTCTCACTCACTCTTTCTCTTTCTCTCTCTCACTCTCTCTCTTTCTTTCTCTTTCTTTCTCTCTCTCTCTCTCTCTCTTTCTCTCTCTCTCTCTCTCTTTCTTTCTCTCTCTCTCTTTCTTTCTCTCTCTTTCTTTCTCTCTCTCTCTCTTTCTTTCTCTCTCTCTTTCTTTCTCTCTCTCTCTCTTTCTCACTCTCTCTCTCTTTCTTTCTCACTCTCTCTCTCTCTTTCTCTCTCTCTCTCTCTTTCTTTCTCTCTCTCTCTCTCTCACTCTTTTCTCTCTCACTCTTTCTCTCTCACTCTCTTTTTCTTTCTCACTCTCTCTTTCTTTTCTCACTCTCTCTTTTTCTCTCTCTCTTTTCATGTTATTTTAGTTTTTTTCGTTAATTCCATGTAATTATAGTCTATCTTTAGTGCACTTTTGTTTGTAGATATTTACTATTTGCTCAAAGAAGTTAGGTGCCTGGCGACTGTTACTCTTTGTCTTATATAGTCTGGTTCAATTGTTTTGGTTTATGGTATATCAACCCTTTTCAGGTCATTTAATGCCAAATTGTGTCATTTGGATAAATGATTTAACTTCATGTATATTATTTTTTGTAGAAATAATTTTTCTAGCAGGACCTGTGGATATACCACAGTATGATAATTTAATTATTACTATGTTTAATATATTTACTTAAGAGCTATTGCAAAATAGTTCTATATGTAAAAAGTATAATTCATTATGTTCCATTGAAACAGATTAGTGTTATTGCTTCTGCATGCTCACCCCCTCTCTCTATCTTTCCCCTACTCTTTCTTTCCCCTACTCTTTCTTATATTTTTTCTGTATAGCATGTCCGTTTTTCCCTTTTCTTTCTTTTTAATAAAAAATGGAATGGACCATTATTTAGCTGAGGTGACAACATTAATAAGAAATAAGAATTCGGTGGATAAGCAACACCAGATAATCAGAATTTACATTTTTGCATTTCATCTTGGCTGATTTGGACCGTCTCATTTTTAACCAGGGGGTGTTGCAAGATGATAATGGTCATACTTTTAAGGAAGATGAGTATTAATATAGAGATGTTAGATTTTTCATTAACTTCATGTGTATCAACAATAATAAATTGGTGATGATAATTTTCATTAATTTCATGTTTATTAATAAACTTGTGGCTGAGCAGTCCATGACATGCAACACTCCACTTTGACCCTTACTTAGACTAGACAGGGGATTGGAGGTGCCCACTGATTAATCGGCTTGTGACATCTACGGCCCTAGCATATATGATTGTCCCAACCCTAGTGCTCTTATGGCAACCCCCCAACCCTTTTTATCAGTGGCTGAGGGTCTTAGTATCCTGGGTATGAAGTCTAACTGCATCTATTGATGAGGTTCCAGTTCTGGAGCTATGAGGAGTATGGAGTACTCCTTCATTGCCATTTCTCCAAGGTCCTATCTATGGAAATCTCGTGGCAAAGTTCCAATTCTTCATCACCATTACTCCCAGATCCACTCTGACCCAGAGTGGTAGTACCTGTTAGGGTCCCATCTATGGGTTAAATAGAAAAAGATTATAAAGAAATGTTTAGAAAAACATTTTTGAATATCCATCAAGAATGAATCAAACAAAATGTCTTCAGCATTATTAAAATAACCCAGCAAGGGTTGAAATGCTATAAAATCCAACCAACCAACCAATCTATGGGTTATAAATAGATAAAAAAATGAGTTTTTTTTACAAAAATGAGTTTTAAAAGAAATAATTGAATACACAACAAGAATGCATTAAACAAAAATGTCTTCGGCATAAAATAATCCAAGGGGTTAACATGCCGTAAAATCCAACTAATCAACCAATCTTTATCTATGATAGCCTGTTTTCCTGATCCAAAAGCAGTGAAACAACTCAAGAGCATAATACTCCCACTATGCTTAATTATAGGGAGGGGATAGGTTTTGGTTTGTCAGTTTCATTCTATTTCCTCCATAAATACCAGGAGTTCATGTGACCAAATAATTCTAGATTGGTCTTATCTGACCATAAAACAAAGTTCCAATACTCACGCCCAAGTTTTAGTTGATTTTTAGCATAAGCTAATCTGTTTTTTAGGTGTTTAGTTTTAAGCAAGGGACTTTTCCTTGGTTGGTTTGGATTTTATGACATGTCAACCCTTGTTGGGCTATTTTATGCCAAAGATGTTTTATTCTATTCATGATTGATGGGTATTCAAAAAAATTTTAAACTAAATTTTTTTTTTTTTTTTTTTTTTTTTTTTTTTTCATTCAACATATTTTTTAAAAACTCTTTTTTTTTTCTATAGAAAAGACCCTAACAGGAACTACCACTCCGGGTCAGAGTGGACCTGGGTGTAATGGCAATGAAGTACTATTGGAACCTCACGAATAGATACAGTTTAACATCATACCCAGGACACTCACCCACCACCTTCTAGCACAATAGATAAAAGAGGTTGCCATAAGGGCAATCATATAGGTACTAGGGCTTGATGTGACTAGCCAATTGATCGGATGTGGCTTCTCTGACTGCCTCTTTAGCCCAAGTTAGGGCCAATGTGAAATGTTGCATGTCATGGACTGCTCAGGCACCAGGGTTCCATCCTTAAGCATTACAAGTCACCACCCACTGCCAACAGGTGGCTCTATTGGGGGTGATTTCATTCCTCTGCAGAGGAATGAAATCAGGCTCAGCTGACAGGGTGGACTTTTCTTTGTGTGACAAGCTCAACAACCTACTTGATGAAGGTATTTAGTGACTGTCTTGCTGTCTTTACATTATTGACAATGTCCTTTACCATTGTAGCGATTATTTTCCTAGTTTTTTCCTAGGGTTATCTTCCCTTGCTGCCAGTGTTTGCCACTAAGGGGCATTGCAACCTGGCTATTTAAACAAAGCCTTGTGAAAACTCTGCTCTTCGAACTGTGAACCTTAATACATATTGTTACGCATGCACACTCGTTAGGGATGACCAGTGCACCTACACAACAAAGAATAACAAAATAAATATGCAAAAGGTCTATAGATGGGGGGAAAATATATGGGGGGAAATAGCTATTCGAATCAAGAAGTTCCTACTGAGGGGGGACCAAAAACAAGCGAGTTCACTGTCTTCTCAAAACCCAGACTTTCTTTTGGTCAACACATTCTTTGTCTTCGTCTAGCAGCTGGAAAATCCGTTGTCGTAGTCGAAATAATCTTTAACAGTTCAAAATCTCATTTCCTATTTAGTTTTGTTTCTGTTGGACTAAAATCCATTTCTTTACTGGGTCGTTCGCAAAGCGCTTCGTCGTCATCGACTGCTTCTGACCACCCAGCGCTCGACTCCCTTGTTATTTATATTTACCCAAACATCCGGGCACATTTGTTTTTGCAAATCACATTTGTTTTTGCATGCAGGAGGACGCGAGTTCGATCCCGGCAGGCAAGACAATGTCTTGCTCTTTTTCCTTTCTTGTTCTCCGTCACAAGGTCCCAAATATAAAAATAAATAATACAAAAGGGATGGGATTCAAATCTTTTCTCTCTGCTCCAGTGAGAAGGATGGGAGACCAATGAACGACAACAATGCTGAATGACGAAGAGTGAACAGGATTTCAAATAAACACAAACATTTATTTACATTTAAATACAAATCATCATATATGTAATAAGAGGGGTAAAATGAATGTATGATTCATATTATCAAATGAGTGGATGAGCAATTGAACATATCAACCATATTAACAATATTCAAAATACGTGACAAACAATAAGGATTTACAGAATACAAAATCTTGAACGTTTTTTTAACTCACTGCGACGTTGCAAACTACAACAATGTCTCTGTTAAAATTATTATTTCTCTTTTCAACGATTCGTTCTTTTCCTTTCAAATGAATTAATTGTTCTTTTACGATAAATGTCTTTACTTCTTTCTTTCTCCTGTTCTTTGGTACACTTCTCGGATTTACGGGATGACTTCATCAACTGTGTGTTGGCCTCGCGTTTCTGCGCGAAAATCCTTTCTCAGTCGTTGTCCCAGCAACGTCTTGGGGCAAGTGTACTTTAGGATGGTGGGGTCACAGTTGAAATATGTATGTATATTTCTTCCATCACCTGAGGTGGAGGAAGGAGGGTAACACTGTCTTTTAGACATAGGGGTAGTAGTAACCATATTAACATTCTTTTACAAAATACAAAACCAACTGAATCTTATTTTTGCTCGTTCATGCATTCCTTGGGGTTTTTACAAATAGTTTTCTTTTAATTCTAATATATATACTAGTTGATATACCAGTGATACGTCACAATATACATAATTAATAGGCTTAAAATGTCAATTTTGTAACAATAAATTAAGTTAAAATAATTATTTCATTAATTGTGTTTTCTTTAGTTTGATATTTGTTGAAATTGAACATTTTTTTTTTAACTCTATCTTTCCAAATTTATTAAGTATTTTTCTTGGATCCTCTTTTTTTTTTTTTTTAAAGTACAATCGGTTTTTGCTGCCTTTTATTCATCAATTGCTGCAACAACGATTTTATGAGGAACAAAAGGTTTGATTTTTAAAACAATTGAAATTCAAGCTGAAAACTCTTTATGATAGTCACTTTCTGGCTTGGTATGAAGTTGGATAAAAAAAGCCTCTCGCTATTTTGCCTTTTCTTTTCTTTTCTCCTTCCTTCAAAGCAGGTAATATGCAATACCATAATTATTTGTGTATAAGACACACTGTTTTTAGGGATACATATTAGACCCAAGAACAATATAATTAACTTTTTTCTCTCTGCCACATGCCTCACAATATTCATGACCAAAATTAAGTTATATCAATAATGCAAAAAAAATGTTTAGTCAATACAAACCAATAAACAGTTAAACACATTCTAAATTTAGCTTAAATTTAGCTGTTAGAAATTCTAATATGTGCGTGCGTATTATAGATCAAAAAATTTTTCTCCAGAAATTTGTAGTCCAAATTTAGGGATACGTATTATATACAAATAATTACCTTCCTTTTCTCCCTCCTTTCTTTCCTTCCTTCCTTTGGAGCTGGCAATAGGTAATACCATAATTATTTGTGTATAAAACACACTATTTTTAGGGGTACATATTATATGCAAGAACAATATAATTAACTTTTTTTTCCGGACGCATGCTTCCCAATATTCAGAATGGGATGATCAAAAGTAAGTTATATCGATAGTCCGAAAAAAATGCTTTACGCCATTACAGACACATCCACTGGAATGTGGGTTTGTTTATAATTTTATTTCTACTAAAGTGAGCTTATTTTTGCTGCAAGCTTGTTGCATTTTTGTGTGAGCATGTCTGTGTGTTTGCTTTAAATACTGTGTAAATTTTGTGTTTTAAGATATAATGGAAGATGTATTTTGTGAAATGTAGACTCTATAAATTCTTCTTTTTAGTCGGTTCGAACTGATAAAAAGTTGAACAAATGCTAAAGTTAGGTCAAATTTCTGCTGCTACAAATTCTAAAATCTGCGTGTGTATTATAAATGAAAAAAAAACATTTTTTCCACAAATTTGTAGTCCAAATGAAGAAAAGTTTTTCGACATAAAATAACCCAACATGACATAAAATCCAACCCTCCTTGTAGAAGAACAGTAATGGGACTGTTTAACCATAGCATAAAATTAGCGCAGGAGGCCTGGACAACATAAGATCAAAATTACCAAAATATCTTCCGTAATTAATAATTTTAATATTACAAATAAAACAAACATGTAATTTCTTTTTTCTTTTAATTCATTTTTATTTTACGACACAAGACCATTTGGAATGTTTTATTTTTAGAATTGGGTGAAATAGAATGGGATAAATAAGAGATCTGCAATTAAGCAACACCAGATAATCTGTATTCATATTTTTGCATTGAATCTTGGATAATTTGGACAGTCTCATTTTTAACCAGAGGGTGTGTTATATACCTCCTTATACATATCAGGTATATAAATGGGAGAGAGAAAAAGAGATAGGTTCTTACTTTTCTTGTTCTTTCCTCTGTTGGGCTGATTTCTTTCTTCTTCTGTTGGGTTGGATCATCTGTGCTCATTTCTTGTTTGTAATAAATAAGACTTTGTTGTTTTTTATTCTTTTAAGAACCCAACAGCCCAAAATTGTTTCTAATCGCACCGACGAGAAGTCTGCATAATGGTAGCAACGATCCTAATGTCCACTCCGGTCAGCTAATGGCTGAAATCTTTTAACTCTGATTTCCTTTCCTTCAGCCAATCAGAAGTCAGTGTATAGGTCAGTAAAGGGTTAACTGCTGTCAATAACTATAACGGTCTGAAAGTGGACATATATGTGCAACTGGAATTCAAACTTGTTTACTAAGAGACTTGTTGGCTGGGGCTGTAAAATACACCAACTGCACCTTTGCAGAGGGGTAAGACCCCCCCTCCTTAATGGGGAGGGGGGCATCTGTTGCATGTGGGTGGCAACCCAGTGATAGTTAAGGACAAAATCCTGGTGGCTGAACAAGTCTAATGACATGCCACACTCCCTTACTTGGGCTAGATGGGTGGGTGGAAAGCCACCCCCCTCTAATTGATCAGCTGGTCATGTCAAGTCCTAGCATCTATATGACTGACCTGACCATATTGCTCATATAGCAATCCTCCAACCCTTTTTATCATATATGTGCTAGAAGGCAGTGACTGAGTGTCTTAGTGTTCGAGGTGTGATGTTAAACTGCATTTAGTGGTCAGGTTCCAATTCTGGAACTCTGGGGAATGAGGAGTACCTCTTCATTGTCATTACTCCCAAGTCCACTCTGACCTGGAGTGTTAGTACCTGTTAGGGTCCCATCTATAGGTTAAGTAGATCAATAAATGAGTATTAAAAAAATTTGAAAAAACCTAACAAGAAAGGTTATATTATTCAAAACAAAAATGTCTTTGTCATAATGGTTGACCAACTATAAAATCCAACCAACCAACATTTTTTACTACTAGTACAAAATCAAAAACGCCATCAGGGCGATGTAAAAGTAGATTTTTGAAACATATTGCCTGAGGGGTGGGAGTTAAAAATTTAATGTCAGCGAGTTTGTACCCTAAGTAAGTAAAATCATCAAATTCATTAAAAAATAAAACAATTTGAAATGTAAACTTTAAATATGTATTAAAATAAAACAAACTATATATAGATATATGATACCAGTCATGTAATTATTAAAACTTGTTTTAAAAAACAATGAGGACTGTCTAATGTTGCATGTTCAAATTTTGAGTGTATTTATTCTATGTTATGATGATTTTGGGTAATGTGACGTAAGCAGTGACGTAATTTTTGTTACAGACAAAAACCGGAAGCGAATCTCCATTATTAATAGATGATGTCTCATTCCAGCATGTTAGCCACTACGCTAAAAGCACTCCTACTGATATATAGTGCATTGTTTTTTCTCACTCTTCCGTTTCTTTCTTACTAGAAGGGGCTACCCAGCGTCGACTGGGTAGAGAGGGAAACCCTGGTGTATTGATTTGTGTACTTTTGAGATTTACAAATACTGGACATTTTTAAGTAGAATTTCAATGCTATTTCAATTTTTGAATATCTTTGAATATCAATCAAATCTTCATAATTTTGGCACAAAAAGCAAGAACCAGTTATGTTTAACTAGAAGTGGCTACCCAGTGTTGCCTGGATAGAGAGGGGATAATAAAAAGTTAGTCTCGCAGATCCATTGATTGTTTTGGTCTTATATAATTGTTTGTTTTAATTATAAACACCACGAATGACTTTCCCTTCTCTTACTATTCAAATTCTAATTTTTAAATATCTTCCCAGAAATAAATAAAAATTTTCATTATTTTAACACAAAAAGCAAACTCTGTTAATGGTGAATATGTGTATATATATTTACTTTGTCATTAACTGTTTTATTTTAGTAGTTTCCTCCAGACACACACACACACACACACACACACCTGCCCTTTATATATATATATATATATATATATATATATATATATATACTTTGTTGTTAATTATTTTGTTTTCATTGTTTTATCCAGACATACATACACACCAACTGCCCTTTATATATGTATAGACATAGATAGATTGATTTTTTTTTCTTTTTCTCTCTGACATTATTTACCTGGGGCGTTGACAGGGTGTGATATTCCAATATTAATATTATAGATATTTTATGCATTTGTGACTGACTTGACTTTTTAGGTTTGTCGTCTGCGGTTTTTCTGCAGCAGCTGCAGAAAATTCACACTTAATTATTCATCACAAAAAACAATTAAGTCATACTTAAAGTACGGATTCCCAATGACCATTTTTTTAATGTATATATGATATATGTATATATATAGATAGATAGATAAAATGGTATGAAAAATACGTTGTTTAATTGAATTTATTTTTACAACTTTTGCATTGCTAATATTGCCAATTCAATTTATCAACATCTGTTTTTCATACCATTTTATCTATACATATACCGTTGGGTTCATTTGCTTACTCATAACTAATATATATATATGTATGTATTTTACATAAGTTTCTATTAAATAAAAAGTGAAAACTTTTTTAAATAATTACATATCAAGAAAATTTCACCAAAGTTTCTGGTGTAGAATATTATGAACTGTATTGATATTTGCTCAACCCAAAGCTAAAAATGTTGGTGGTTAAATTCACTGTAGAAGTTGGTTGTTATGTTTTATGGCATATCAACCCTTAGTGGATCATTTAATGCCAAATCAAGGACTCAGGTAATTTAATGTACCTGCCATTGCTTAAGTGGTCACTCACCCAGTAGAAGTAAAGGTTTGTAAAACCATTATTCCATAGCAAAGTATTCTGGTTATTGGATCCTCAATGTTAAATGTCCTGGACATTTAGTTGGATTTTATGGCATGTCAATTTTGGTTGGGTTATTTTATGTTGAAGACATTTTGTTTAATTCATCCTTCTTGGGCATTCAATTTTTTTTAACCACCATTTTTTTTAAACGTGTTTTAGAAACTCATTTTGATCTATTTAACCCATAGATGGGACCCTAACGGGTACTACCACTCTACTGGGCTTATAGTGGTGATGTTCCAATTTTGGAGCTTTGGGGAGTGTAGAGTACTCCTTCATTGCCATTAGACTCAGGTCCACTCCGAGTCACAGCCCTGTCAGCTGTGGCTTTACAATACACTGACTGCAATTGGGCCACCTGTTGGCCATGGGTGGTGACCTGGGATGTCAAGCCCTAGCACCTACATGATTGTCCCAACCCTATTACCTTTATGGCAACCCCCAACCCTTTAATCATATATGTGCTAGAAGGCAGTGGCTAAGGGTCTTGGTGTCCTGAGTATGACGTTAAATTCTTTTGGATGGAGAGGTTCCAGTTCTGGGGTTTGATGAATCTGGAGCACCCCTTCATCCCCATTGCTCCCAGGTCCACTCTACCCTGGAGTGGTAGGAGATGTTAAGGTCTCAAATATGGGTTAAATAGAAACAAACATGTTTGAAAAAAACTGAGGATCCATCAAGAATGAATAAAACAAAAGCATTTTTGGCATAAAATGACCCAAATGGGTTGAGATGCCATAAAACCCAACCAAGCAACTGGCTCACAGTGGTTGTACCTGTTAAGGTAGCAGGTCAAAGTTTAGGTACCAGACATGTATGCTGAAAAGGGGGGGGGGCCCTTAAGGAAAAATTGTGATATTGTAAAAAGTACCTGCTACCTATTACTTAAACATAACATTATCTAGATATAGATATAATATGAATAATTTATTTATATATCTAGATAATGAATTGAAATAATTTATAATAAATAAATAACAATTATCAAACCTTTTAAGTGAAAGTTTGACTATATTTGTAAATTGTATGAGTTTGATATTTATTGAAGCTATGTTACTTTTCTATATTTATGAGACAATGACAAGTGACCTTGCCAGTTGAAATTCTTATGCATTTCTCTCTCTCTCTCTCTCTCTCTCTCTCTCTCTCTCTCTCTCTCTCTCTCTCTTCAATTCTTCTATTGTCTGGCTATCAGCCAGTTCTCTTTTGCATATGACTAGTATAAAAGGATTGTATGGCCACACCATAATTACTACCTTAAATAATAAGTCCGATTATTACTTACCTGCAATCAAGACCGATTTGGATGAGGCCCAATATTTTTTTTTTTTTTTTTTTTTTACCAAAGCTTATATTGTGAATATGTATTATTATTTAAATCTTTATAATCATATAAATCCTTGAGTGCTTAATATAGAGCCGTAGTTACTGAATAAATCAAACAAGACTCGTGGTCTGCCTGCCTTATTGGCAGGGCATAAATAGCCTGAGTGTATCTCCTGCAGAAGGGTAAAATCCCCAAAAGAGGTGTCCTTGGTGGTGTGTCACTTCTGGATATTTGGGGAGTACCCCTTCATTGTCATTACTCTCGGGTCCACTCTTACCCGGAGTGGTACTACCTATTAGGATCCTTTCTATGGGTCAAATGGATCTGCTTAAAAATTATTTGTATTTGATTGGATCAAAAACCCTATTAAGAAACAACTGCACAAGAAATGTAAATGGTTCTTCAATGAATGTGATTGCCTAACTTCTAGGCATAAGATAACCCTAGTTAGGTTGACATGCCATTAAAATCAGTCCATCCACCAATGACTTAAAGCACTGGTTATCTCCAGATCCTCAAAGTGCTTTGTTGGGGCAGGGGGATTACAATACACAGACTATCCTCTACAGTAAGTGTTCTGGGTATGACACTGAACTGCATTTGATGAGGCTCCAGTTCTGAGTGTTGTATACCCTTTTCTTACTTCTGGTCGTATTTTCTTCTGGCCGGCTTTGCTATTTCTTCATCTATCTTGGTCTGGTCTCTTCTAAGGTCTGGACTTTCTTGGGGACTTCGGCTCTGGTTTCTGTTAGGGATTTCTCCTTATCAGAAGCCCTGTGTCATTGTTAGTTTTTAGGTAATAAACACAAGACTTCGATTTACTTTGATGTTACTTTATTTTCAATCCCCAACCCAGACATCTGCGCAGGTGAGACTTACATCCTACGAGCTCGGCTCCTACTTGCTAACTGACTGAAACTTACTTACTATCTTTAAACCAGAACAGGGTCTTCTATGCCTTCCGGTTCTCACGATTTATCCCCGGAAGGCAAGGTGAGAGCGAGGTCAAGTGCCGTCACTCACTCTCAAGGCCATCAGCTGCACTAATCGCCATTGTTTCTATACTACCTTATATAAGTATTAGGGATCTAATAATTATGTAACATGAGGGCTTATAGACTAATCACGGTCTAAACACCAGTTCTCGCCAGATCACTGAAGTTAAGCCGCAATGAGCTTGTTCAGTACTTACATGAGTGACCATTTAAATAACAGCAGGTATTGTAAGAAAACTGAAAATCAAAATTGATTCTGCATTAAATGACCAGATATACTGTAAAACAATCAACTAATTAACTAATCAATCCAATTCTGACCGCCCTGTCGGCTGGGGCATTAGAATGCACCGACTGTACCGCTGCAGAGGGGTAAGACTCCTCCAATGGGGCCACCTGTTGGCCGTGGGTGGCGACCCGTGATGCTTAAGGATAGAACCCAGGTGGATGATCTGTTCATGCCTTGCAATACTCCACTTGGCCCTATCTTGGGCTAGACGGGCAGTCAGAGAGGCCCCCTCCGATCAATCGGCTGGTCACGTCAAGCCCTAGCACCTATATGATTTTCCCAGCCCCATTGCCCTTATAGCAAGCCCCAACCCCTTTTTATCATATGGGTGCTAGAAGGTGGTGGCTGAGGGTCTACATGTCCTGGGAATGACATTAAACTCTATCTCATGGTGAGGTTCCAGTTTTGGAGGTTTGGGGAATGTGGAACACCCTTTCATCGCCATTGCTTCCTGGTCCACTCTGACCCGGAGGGTAGTACCTGTTAGGGTCCCATCTATGGGTTAAATAGAAAAACATGAGTTGATAAACAAAATTGTATTATGCATTAAGAATGAATTTATTTCACAACTTTGTCAGCATTAAATGACCCACTGAGGTTGATATGCCGTAAACTAAACCCAACCAAACCAAACCAATTCTGGGCTCTGAGGAGTGTGCAGTACCTTTTCATTGGCATTACTCAGGTTAAACCTACCCAGAGTATGAGTACTATGGATCAAATAGATGTCTTATAAAATTATTAGTATTAGATAACAATACTTCATACCATATAACTAATTTTTTTTTAAATGTCTAACCTCTAGGCCTAAAATAATCTAGACAGGTTAACATCTATAAATAATGGAGATTAGGATTCTATTTGTCTGTAACCAAAACTATGTCACTGTTTACATCATAATTACCAAAATTGACAGTACGTAGAATAAAGCACAATAAATATTAATCAAATAAATAAAAGCTGTTCCTTATAATTCAACGTTTGAATCCTTTCCATTATAATAAATAAACTATGAAATTAATTTAAAACATTTATTACTTAAATGGAAAAATTTTTTTTGTGAATTTTGTAATCAATTTTTAAAATTATTTTTACTTCTTTTTTTTTCAGTAACAAGAAGTTAACTAAAAGTTTACAAATAAATAAATACTTAGAATTTTGTGTAAAACTTATGTTTAAAATATTCAAAATAATTATTTTAAATAATAATTAATAGATGCACACAACATTTTAGCTGAGGGAGGAAAGAACTAGTTTCATTTTAAGTTGTTTTATTTTGATTTTACTTATGATAAAAAGCTTCTGACATTGAATTTTTAACTCCCACTCCCTCAGGCAATATCATTCAAAAATAAATTTTTACACCACCCAAAGTGCGTTTTTTTTTGCTAGTACCATTAAAATTAATGCTTTTTGAGATTTTATCACTTTTTATGGGATTGGGTAAAGTAAGATACATTATAGTATTAATTTATTTTGATAAAGGGAAGATGAGTACAATTTACTAAAGGTACTTGCTTAGATGAGCTTAGATGAATCCATCCACCAATGGCTTAGAGCAGAGAGGGGGGTACCCCCCACCCCCGGGAGATATATTCAACATATTCTAAACCTTGCCAACAGGGGAGGCACAACAGTCTAACATATCAATTTTCTTTTCTTCTTTTTTTTTCCTTCAAATATGAAAACATGTATATCATGGCTTGAAATACGGTAATTATGGCCTTGTGTCAACATTTTAGTCAGTATGCTTTGTAAGTCAAATATATTTCTTAGTGTACAGTCATATAATAAATGTTTTGGAATTACTAATCTATAATGAATAGTAACATTTTCTGTTTTATTTTTATTTATATTAGACAATTACGGCTTGTCATATATCAAGTATGTATTTATCTCTCACTTCCACCACAGACAGAATTTCAATTCTGGAGCTTTGGGGGAGTGTTGAATACCCCTTCGTCATTACTCCCAGGTCCACTCTGACCTGGAGTGGTAGTATCTATTAAGGTCCATCTATGGGTTAAATATTAAAAATGAGTTAAAAAACTGTTTTAAAAAATTGAGTTTGAAAAAAAAAATTGAATACTATCAAGAATGAATAAAACAAAATGTCTGAATTCCATTTTCCTTTTCCTAGATTGGTTACAGATAAAAAGAGTTAAAACAGAGGGGGGGGGTATAATTGAAAAATAGAACCACTGAAACTTACTCTTCCATCACTTCCTTTTTTCATTGCTAAATTTTCCTAATTTAACTATTTAGTTAAAGTTGGAAGTAAAGAATAAAATTACAGTTATTTCTTCATGGATTTCTTTTAAGATTTTTACTCATATTCATTAAGACAAAAACCAAACAATTAGAAATCAATAATACCAAGCACATATTTATTAAAATCAAATTTTTAATATCAATATGCAAATTAGCCTTCCCGTTCCCACTGTAAATCGCTATTTTGTTGTATATATAAATACAATTGCATGTTATTAGTATGTAGATATGGTCAACAGTATTAATAATGTAAAACAATTTTATAATAATGTTGGTTTAAATAAAATAAAATCCTGGAGAATGTGGCATAAATAACTAAGGGAATTGTGACTTGAGTAGTAATATAGTTTCAGTTACAAACACACAATCTCCATTATAATAAGATGTCTTCAGAAATGCTGTAAAACCAACCAACCAACTGACACTTTCTTCCTGATTAATTCATAACCAATGCACAAGTGAATAACAATAACTTTGGCTTTAAGTCACCCTTGGTTGGGTTGAGAACTTTTCACCATCCCTTCTTAGATCCAAGTTGATCAATATAAAATTACTACTATATTAAAAAATAAAACAGGAATTCTTCCAAGATAAAGCCATGTCAGTACTACTGTAAGGTTGCACCACTTGCCTGGAGAAAAAAGCAATGAGGCTGTGTCTTATTTTGAACTGGAATCATGACCCTACAAAACAGCAGCTGTATGGCCACTTACCTCCCATCTCATAAACCATTTTAGTAAGACATTTTGGATGCTGCTGGAGAAGTAAAGATGAACTCATAAGCAAAGTTCTTCTATGGATTCCTACACATGGACATACCAGTGTTGGCCAAAAGGAGGTGCCTGTTGTGTAATGGTTATTGCCTTGAGAAATGGACTTGTCCAGTTCAAATCCTGGACAATAGTTGCATTTCTCATAGCACATATCCCTGTGACAGATAAGCATTTAACTATTCTCCCTCCAACTAAATAATAGGATACAGGACCCTTTAACCTTAGTATAGCAAATGGTTAGGGAGAACGAAAACCCAGAATTCAAACCTGTTAAACTCCCCTTAAAAATAAACCTTGTGTTCCAATGTTGGCTGACCATCAGTTATTTATATTTCTTGGTTCTGTGTGGATACTTGATGCCATCTAGAGTTCTTGCTAAAAATGATGACTGATAGAGTGGACCTTGGAATGACATCAATGAAGGTGTACTCCACATTCACCAGAGCTACAGAATTGCAACTTCACCATCAGATAGCTTGTCATACCCAGGACACCAAGACCCTCAGCCACCGCCTTTTAGCACATATATGATAAAGAGTTAGAGCTTGCCATAAGGGCAATAGGATAGGGACAATCATACAGGTGATATATGCGACCAGACAACCAATTGATCAGAGGGGCCTCTCTAACTGCCTGTCTTAAGTAAAGGCCTAAGTGGATTGTTGCATGCCATGGACTGCTCAGCCACCAGGATTTTTATCCATAAACATCATGGCTAACAGGTGGCTCTATTTGGGGGGGGGGGTGTTACCCCTCTGCAGATGTGCAGTCAGTGTATTCTAAAGCCCCAGCTGATAGGGCTGGGAGTCAAGGGAATCTATGCTGAATGCTGTCTAGAGTTCTTGCACCAAAAGTGATGATTGATAGGGATGGATGGTGAGAGAGGGAGTCAAGGAATCTGTGCTTTGGTATGCGATGATGATAATGGTGTTCAATATTACTGTGTACATGACATTTGCATCAATATTTATCAGTAATCAATCTTTATTGATACCCTCCATTAACTTTGAAGTCTTGCCAATCATATAAGTGTTGAAATTGGCATACATTGAAGGTGTGGGCGTGGTGATTAAGATGCTTAAGTGATTCCCAAATGGGAGTCACTTGGCTCCCAAAGGAGGAATTTCAGATTTTAAGTTAATGAATTTTAGTCAAGAGAGGAATTGGATATAAAAAAAGCACATTGAATTATTATGACTCATTGAAAATTGGAAGCACTCTTCATAATAGAAACAATATATAATTACTAGCAGGACCTGTGGATATACCACAGTATGATAATTTGATTATTACAATGTTTGATATGTTTACTTAAGAGCTATTGCTAAATAGTTCAATGTGTAAAAATATTATAATCTTGATTTAACTCTCACTCTTTCTTTTATTTCATTATGTTCAATTGAAACAGATTAGCATTATCACTTTTGACCTCCTCTTTCTATTTTTTGCTATTCTCATTCTTTATTTCTTATATTTCTTCTGTGTAGCATGTCCCTTTTCTTCCCTTTCTTTCTTCATCCAGCAAAGCCTTACATTGTCCAGGTCTGCATGGATACTGGATGCTGCACAGAGGACCTCCTGAGAACAATGAATGATAGAGACAGTTGGCGAGAGATTGTCATTGATATCCATGCTACTAGCACGACATGATGATATGGTTTGCTATATTTATAAATGAAGAGTATTCAATATCAGTGATAGAACATATGTAGATCTAAGTTAGGATAGTGAAAACACAGTCAACAATGCTTGGTGACTGTCAGTTTCTTATCTATGTGATCATCAGACCAAGCTCTCCACAATCACCAAGCACTGTCAACTGTCTATGTTATTCAAACTTATATACATACATGTATTTATTGAGGCATGTGGTGTATTGGTTAGTCATAGACTCTTCGACCAGAGTAAAAGTCCTGGATGATGCTGTTTGCATTTCACATAGTGCTAATACCCTTGGGAAAGGTATGCATCCAAATACTCTATCTCCAGCTATGGGTACATAGTAGGGCAGACTGGGCTTCTTAACCTTGGCTAGTGTTGTAAGGAAAGATATTTCCCCTACAAGATAGTTGGACTTGTCCAATGGAATACATAAAGATACAAATATTTGAGGTTATTCGTAGTCAAGTTATGTAGTAGTATTCATTGTCGAAGTCACTGTTGGAAAACTGTGCGTTGACTCTCTATTATTTATATTTCTGTAAAAAGTAATAAATCCTTTGTCCAGATTTTCAATGTTGTATTTAATAAATTCAGTCACAAACAGCTAGGTAACCAGTCTAGGAGAAGGAAAACTCTGAATTCAAACTGGTTAAACTCCACTTAAGAAATTGACCTTGTGTCACATCCTGCTCATGTGAAGGCATTGGTAAATATATATGCATACAATATGGTAATTATTACCTGGTAAGTTACCTAAAAGGTAATAATTCTACTTGTACCTTATAAATATTGAAATGAATCAAACAATAGTTCACAATGGAGTACACAGGTTTTATTTTTCTTCCATTTCTCTGATATATACATATATTTTTTTCAAAACAATGTTTTGGGATTGTTTCTTTTGTGAATGACATTAAAACTAATGCATACACTCCTTAAACATTTTATTGATGGAAGTAAGTAAGTAAGCTTTAATTAAAAATTTGATTACTTTTTATGACTCCCCCACTCCCTCTAATTCTTTCATTTTCTTTTTTTTTTTTTTTTTCTTTCTTTCTCTCCCTCTCTCTGATTTTCTCTCTCTCTCTCTCTCCCACTGAATTTCTTTGTCTCTTTCTCTTGGCTTATGGTCAAGTCACATTGAAAGCACTGCTTCCTGCTAGATCACCAAAGTTAAGCAGTGATGAGCCTTTTTAATACTTAGATGGGTGACTAAGCAACAGCAGGTACTGTAAGAAACATTAAATGATGTTAAAAGGATTGATATGGCATAAAATAACCAACTAACTTTTTATTTCTCTTTCTCTCTCTGATTTTCTTTTTTTACTTTTTCTTTTTGATTCTCTCTCTCTCTCTCTCTCTCTCTCTCTCTCTCTCTCTCTCTCTCTCTCTCTCTCTCTCTCTCTCTCTCACTTGTTTGAATTTTTCTTTCTCCTTCATCTCTTTTACTCCATTTCTATTTTGTGTGTTTGCATAATAGATGAATATTGAGGACCATCATGTGACCCCAATCTAAAATAAACCTTTGAGAAAGGGTAAGGTACTCCGAAATATAAGAAAAATAAATAAGATTAAGAACACAATATTCATCATTTTTATTTTTATTCTGAGCTTTACTCTTCAACACATATTTTTCCATGCTTCTACGACGACCAAAATTTTTTTTTTCCAAACCTTCATCATATATACATACGAAGAAGCATATGTAGATTCCATATATATATGTGTGTGTGTGAGAATGGGAAATGAATCCGACAATAAAGAAAAGAAATGTAGATGGATAAAAATGAATTTTATCGATATCACTTTTAATCGATATCACTTACACATGTGTTTCGGTCTGTTTATCAAAATGTATACGGATTTACGTTATTATTATTATTAAAATAATCAGATGGAGTTGAAATGATGATGATAATAATAATAGGAAAAATGTATAAAATGTTCCGTACACAGAGAGATTTTGACGACCTTCATCAGAGTGGAATTTTTTTTTTTTTTTCAAAAAATAAAAAATAAAAATACCACTCTGATGAAGGTCGTCAAAATCTCTCTGTGTACGGAACATTTTATACATTTTTCCTATTATTATTATCATTTCAACTCCATCTGATTATTTTAATAATAATAATAACGTAAATCCGTATACATTTTGATAAACAGACCGAAACACATGTGTAAGTGATATCGATTAAAAGTGATATCGATAAAATTCATTTTTATCCATCTACATTTCTTTTCTTTACTCATTTTTTCCTCATATATATATATATATATTGAATAAATGAAGGAAAAAAACTTTTAATTGCTACATTGTAATAATTTATTTCAACTGCATGAATGCATGAATAAAAACAGGATAATAATCATGTATTTGTTCATTTCTGATGATGCTGAGTTCAATAAATTATTACAATGTAGCAATTTAAAGTTTTTTCATTTATTCAATATATACCTCTGTCAATCCATATATTGGTACTAGGCACATCAAGCTCTCACTACAGTTAACATCTACATGGAATGATCCTCATTACCATTATAGAGAGAGAGAATTTTACTGTTGTTTTTTTTTTTGGGGGGGGGGTTGCAGCAGCAGAGCACTATTCTAGTGGATTTGTTACATAATTTCTGGATTGGACATTTGAATCCTCCCTAATTACAGCTTTCTGCAACACACCACTTAGACCCTTACTTACGCTAGACAGGCAGTCAGAGAGGCCTCCTCCCATCAATCAGCTGGTCACATCAAGCCCTAGCACCTATATGATTACCCCAACCCAATTGCCCTTATGACAAGCTCCAACCCTTTTTATCATATGGGTGCTAGAAGGCAGTGGCCGAGGGTCTACATGTCCTGGGTATGACGTTAAACTCTATCTAATGGTGAGGTTCCAGTTTTGGAGGTTTAGGGAATGTGGAGCATCCCTTCATCACCATTGCTCCCTGGTCCACTCTGACCCGGAGTGGTAGTACCTGTTAGGGTCTCATCTATGGGTTAAATAGAAAAATGTATTTATAAAAAAAAATTGTGTATCCATTAAGAATGAATTAATTTAAAAACTTAATCGGCTTTAAATGACCCACTGAGGTTGATATGCCATAAAACAAACCCAACCAAATAATTACGGATTTCATATCTTTAATGAGACAAAAGTTGCAGGAAGAGCAACAAAGAAATCAAGAAATTGCAGAAAATCACTGTTCATTATTTCCTTGTAAAGGTTAATGTGACTTGAGTTTTATATATAATAATAAATGCAAATGTAAGTGTGTCAGATTTTTTCAACTTTACTCCTAGAAGCCGTAGCTCAACATATCATACAATTTTTGGAATCAGGCCAATTCTGTGAGCAAATTAAAAACATTCTGGGACAAATCTAAACTTGTAATCCTGAAATTTTGAATTCCCAAATTTTAATTGCTGACATTGGTGAATTTTAATGTGGTGTTTGGATATGTTTTATCCATTTGTTTTGTGTGTGTTTTTATCACGGTGATCCAATGCATTTTTTTTTAAAGTCTTTCTATGATGGTAAACTTTGCATCTTTGTTAAAATGTTTGAATGGAAATGTTCTTCTATGAGTTTGTTGTAATCCATAGATTTGATTCTGTCTGTAGTTATTTAGTCTAAAATAAAATGGCTATTCTGACTTTCCATTTACAGTTTTGGCAATGTGTGCTGTATAGTAAATAAATTCCATTTTTGCTTTTGCAATTAGATTCATGATAGACACACACACATACATATATCTGTATATTAATACTCCTGTTCCTTAATTGTATTGCTGTTATCATCTTGCATCACCCTCTGGTTAAAAATGAGACCATCCAAATATTCTAAGATGAAATGCAAACATTGTTGCTTATCTGCCAAATTCTTATTTCTTATGAATGTTGTCACCTCAGCTAAATAATGGACCATTTTGTTTTTATCATCAAGAAAGAAAGGGAAGAAAAAGGGCATGCTAGACAGAAAAATATAAGAAACAAAGAATACAAAAATATAAGAGAAAGATAGAGGTAGCGAGTGCATGGAAGTGATGACACTAATTTGTTTCAATCGAAAATAATGAAAAGATGAAAAGAAGAAAGAAAAAAAAAAGTGAGATTGTTAAATCAAGATTATTATACTTTTTACATATTGAACTATTTAGCAATAGCTTTTAAGTAAACATATCAAACGTTGTAATAATCAAATTATCATACAGTGGTATATCCAAAGGTTCTGCTAGTATGTGTGTGTGTGTGTGTGTATATATATATATATATATATATATATAGGAAAGAAAATGTTGAATGGATAAAATTGATTTAATTTTATCCATTCAACATTTTCTTTCCTTCATTTATTTATCCTTTCAACATATCATCGGATTCATTTCCATTTTCAACTTATATATATATTTAAGCTTGATGAGGATTTTAAAGAATCTTAAACATGTGTCGCCTACAACTATAAAATTATTAGAAAAAAACTAAATTGGTTGATCATAGACTTAGTTATTGGAATTTGCCGTAACAATAAATTTCCAGTTCAAGAAGAAATATTTAAAGTGTCTACCATGAATCGTAATTCCATTTATTATTTTGAAAGTTTCAACTTGATCACCCCTCATTCTTCTCTCTAGTAAAGTAGTTCATTCTAATTTCTCTAATCTCTCCCTGTAACTGTAATATTTTACTCTTTTTATTATTTGTGTCACTCTTTTTTGTATGCCCTACAATCTTACACTCCAATTTCCATGTCTAGACACCAGAAACCAAATCTAGTTACAATATATTGTATATGAGGTCTTATTAGTGTTTTGTATTTTTTTTTTAAACATTTGCCCCATTTGATATAAAATTTCTAACCATCCAGCCAATTTGCCCTCAATATAATTGACATAATGTGTTTATTGATTTTAAAAGTAACATCAAAGCCTGGATCACATTCTTCATTTACTTCATTGGTTTTCTGTTTCAGATAAAAGATGAAACTGGTAAAATTCATAATAGAATGGGATTTTGTATTATTTGAATTTTTCAAACTATTGTCCTTATGTTTGTTATATACACATCATTTTGCCCAATGTGCCCACCGGCTTTCTTCAGGTGTTTCTTGTTAAACTTGGTAAAATTCTCAAACTCTGGAACCTTCTTGTTGAACTCAGGGACCTTCATGGAGTTTGATAAGAAACACCTGAAGAAGTCTGTAGGGCACATTGGTCAAAACATTGTGTATGTAACAATAAAGATGAAGACAATAATCCGAAAATTCCAAATCATACAAATTATCAAGCCTCATCTCAATAATTCAGACAAATAGTATAAAATGGAATATTGTAAGAAAAAAAAAACTCTGTATAAAGGAGGTAATAATAATTGCAGATTATGTCTGGGAGAAAAAATGATGTATTCTGGAATATGCAGAAAATAATAAATTGCTGACCAAAATAGGAATTGATTTTTAAGTGTAGACATATTGACAAATTTCTTCTGTATCACTTACCACCTGATTGATTTTTTTAAATTTATTTTCCTGTATTTGGAATGTTCATATTTCTAAAATCAATAAATGACAAGTTTTTTTTTCATGTGCATATCATACAAACAAACATACGATGTGTCAAATTCCTCACATGATAAATACAGTTGATTTGACACTTTTTCTCATATTTCTGTCTGACGACTGTGTGATCCACATGAAACTTTAAGTAATGTACATTATATATTTTACGTTATATATGTATATATATATATATATATATATATATATATATATATATATATATATATATATAAAGGGTAGGTCAATTTTTCACTTTTTAAAAATATCAAATTACATGAAGCAGTAAAAGTTGTGTTGGTCGATTAAGTACTGATACTAAAAATCAGATCTTGAACTTGAACCAATTTTTGAGGAAATGGCATCAAATATCATAGACAAAAATGCACTGAAAAATCCTCGGTTTTGGCTGAACTTAATCCAGATAAAAATGAAAATAATTTGGTATCCTAGGTATGACATTCTAATACAAAGTGGTAGTATCTGTTTATTTATGGGTCAGATGAAAATTATCATTATTAGATAGGAATACTTGAAACTATGTAACTGTGCAAATAAATGATTATTATTAAACAGAAATAATAATTTGAAGCAATATATATATATATATATATATATATATATATATATCTCAACCCCTATGCACGAACAGGATGTGACATATAGTTATTTTTTTTGAGCAGAATTAAACAGGTTTGAATTTAGAATTTTCCTTCTCCAAGACTGGTTGCCTAGCCAATTGCTTGGAAAAAGACAGACATCCACATTAAATAACCCAACAAGGGTTGACATGCCATAAAATCAACCAACCATAAAAAAATGAGGATACTAATTTTAACAATTCATGGAGTAGTGAGTTCCTTCATCTCAGAATTCCAGACATTTTTGTTTTTTTTTCTAATTATTTTTCTGTACTGATTATTAGAAACGTTTTTCTGGCTTGATACTCCACCCACACGTAACTGTTGTGATGTCAGATGTGAGCCGATTAACATTTTGGTGTTGGACATCTTTTTAAAGCCTTAAGCTATTTCTTGTCTTGTATGTTTGATCTCTCTCTTCTCTTTCTCTCAAAGGAGGGGGAGGGGGGAAGAGGAGGTAAAGGTGGGGGAGGAGGAGGATTAAGACTCATAATTTTTGCTTGATCAATCATTAATCTGATTGATTATGCGGAAAAATCTTAAAACACAACATCTTTCTCTCATATGTATATAGTAAGCACAATGAATCGGAGACTATATCTATCTAGGTTTCTCCTAATGGATCATCAAGATAATTCTGATTGCAAAGGGTTGGTGCAAAATAAATTTTAAAATTAGCATACAAAAAAGAGACTAAGGAGAGAGAGAGAGAAAAAAATGCTAACAAATAAATCAAAGTTGGCAGAGTGGCCTATTGTTAGTATCAGCTGGACAGCGAGTCTCTCCTCATTTTGCTAGCACTAGACCCGGGTGATTGTTTTTGCTGAGGCGGAGCCTCACACCTACCGTCAGATTACACAATCTGTACTACTCATGTATGAGTTGGTGTGGAATGGTATTGAACCAGGAACCTTGCGATTCTTGACCGATGCTCTACTGACTGTCACCATTCTCTCTCACCATCTCTTGTCACACCATCTATCACCATCACCACTCACCACTCACCATCTCTTGTAAGGTGTCACCTTGGCTTGGGTCTCTCACCAACCATGCTCTTGCTTGACTCACCATCTCTTGATCTCTTGCTCTCACCATGCTCTCAATCTCACCATCTCTTGCTTTCTCTCTCTCACCATCTCTTGCTTTCTCTCTCTCACCATCTCTTGTCTCTCTCACCATCTCTTGCTTGCTTTCTCTCTCTCACCATCTCTTGTCTCACCATCTCTGCTTTCTCTCTCTCACCATCTCTTGTCTCTCTCATCTCTTGCTTTCTCTCTCTCACCATCTCTTGCTTTCTCTCTCTCACCATCTCTTGCTTTCTCTCTCTCACCAATCTCTTGCTTTCTCTCTCTCATCTCTCTCTCTCTCTCACCATCTCTCTTCATCTCTCTCTCATCTCTTGCTTTCTCTCTCTCACCATCTCTTGCTTTCTCTCTCTTCTCTTGTCTCTCTCTCTCTCTTTCTCTCTCTCTCTCCACCCCTTGCTTACTGAGGAGATCACTAGTATTAGTTTCAGTTTTGTGAGTTTGAGCCACTAATCTCGACATTTTATGTTCAAAGTCTTTCTCTGTTTGCTTAGTAAATAATAATGGTTAAACCCAGATTCCACCATTTACAAACTTGGAAAAGTTTGTAAAATGGGCTCAACTGTTGCACAAAGCTGGGGATATTTTGCTAGGCTTTTTTTTTTTTTCTTTTTGTTTATCCAATAATATCCAATTCCTTTAAATGTGTACATAGACACTTCACTCAAAGATCAAACATCATTTCAATAATTTCTTCTTTAAGAAATGTGTCTAAATTTACACTTTCAACTTTAAAATCATTTATTTAAAGGACGTATATTTTGAATAGGTCATATAGGAAGAACTCATTACTCATGGCCGTCACACCCAATCAAGCATTCTGCTAGGTATACGATATCTGGCAACTAGTCTACATGATCCAGGATCAAAATGGTATTATATGTTGGGCTATGACCTCTAGGTGTAAAGTTGACAAAATTTGACATGCTGATATTTAAATTTATCATTAGATTTATTTTATTCATAATTTTTATTTATTTATTCTGGGGACCACAATGCTTGGGATATCTTGCTCCAGTTTTCTCATTCATCCAATAATATCCAATTCCTTTTAATGTGTTCATAGATTTTGTTTCAAGATCAAATGACATTTCAATAAATTCTTCTCTAAGAAAGGTATCTAAATTTGCACTTTCAAATTTAACATCATTTATTTAAAGGACATGTTTTGAATGATGGTTTGTTTGTTTTATGGCACATCAACCCTTTTTTGTGTTATTTAATGCCAAAACAAGTAATTTTCAAGTTTCTATGTTTCAAGTTCTTAATATTCATAAATCCCATTATAACAAGGAAAGCAAAAACACCTGAATAATGTAGACTAATTGCCAGATATTGTACATCTAGCAAAATTACAGAAATTACATTAGTAAAGGGAGCTTCAGTGCCAACTTTTATCTCATAAGCTGGCAGTTTTTGGCATTAAATGACCCACAGGGTTATCATGCCATTAAATGAACCAATCCAAACTAAACCAAATGAAATTAATGAAAATTATTTATACCAATTTGAAGATATTAAGAACTTGAAACTTGATTTAAATCAACATATCTCCATTTCTCTTCTGATTAAATGAAAATTTTTAATATGAAAATGTCTTTCGTTTAAAGTTTTATTATCAAAAAAAGATTGTTAACAACAATAATATGAAATAACTAATTTTTTTATTAAAATCTAAAACTATTTTAGTATGAAAACATGCCTTTGAATGGTTGGCATCTTTCTGTCTACTAGAGACGATGGCGTAGTGTCCACTTTTTGGTAGTTAAAAATTTTTTTTAATTATATCTGCAACTGCGTAAGTGGTTGAGCAGCAGGATTTTTGAATGGCAATCTCTGGTGCAGTGACTGTGAACACTTGAGTGGCCAGGTCAGATGCCTTCGTTAGGTCTATCAATGCAGTGTAGAGTGGCATCTGCTCTCCCAGCACTTTACCTGCAGCTGGCATAGTGAGAAGATCATGTCCACGGTTGCTTGGAAGCTACACTGTGTTTCTGGATAGGTGCAAGATGCAAGGTCTGCAGACACGCCAGTTTAACATGTGCAAGACTTCTCAAACTATGCTGAAGTCACTCCGATCTCCTTTATAAGGGGATGATGGTAGCGTCCCGCTTGTCCTGAGGGATGTGTCCATGTTCCCAGCAGCTGCAGAGTAGTTAGTGTAGTGTTTGGAGCAGTGCTGCCCCCCACCCCCGCCTACAAGATATTTGCTGGTATGCAATCACTCCGGGTGCTTTCTTATCAGTGAGGCAGTCCTCTCCATTTTGTAGTGGAAAACTATGTAGCCTGGGCAAGTTGTTATGGAGGATGAGCTGTCACCCAAGTAGCAGATCCTCCCTCTCCACACAGCCATTGTGGTCCAAAGGAAAGGTAGGAACCAATGCGGTTTGGCAACGACGCTACCGCAGGAGTTGCTAGGAAGTACTGAGATTCAGCACCACCCACCTTAAGGACTCCAGCTCTGGATTTGTTTTCGGCTTTACTCCCTTAGCCTTTCCTTGGAATAAGGTAAAGCCACAAGGCAACGGTGGTTTTATAAGACTTTTCCTTGTCCTAGAGGAGCTGCTGACCAAGTCTAAAGGGTCGCTTCTAGCCAGTTTTGTGATTTTTAGAGTTTAAAAGTTTAAGTTACCGGCCCCCTTTTAATTCCTAAGTTGTTACTTAGTATAAGTCCACATTTCTTCCATTTCTAAATCCATGCTGCTTCTAACAATACTACCTAGCCTCAAATTTTAACATGTCAGAGGACGGTGGGGGGAGGGAATAGCACATAGTGTAAAAGGCAGTTTGGGTAAAAAAAAATTTTTTTAGAAAATGAAATTAAAATCAGAAATAAAGGCATAAATTCCAGTTAGGCCAAACATAATGAGGAATAGAATAAAGTCTTCCTCTTGGTCATTTAAAAACTTACAATTCTGCAAACAAATCCACATTTCTTCCATTTCTAAAATTAGGGTTGTTATTATACATGAACAAACTTTAAAAAAATCTTACAGTGAAATTCTAATGCAAAAAAATAGTCTGTTTTTTGTAAACAAACAACCGGGAGTTTACGGTGAAAAGCAAAGGTGTCCTTTTCAAAACAGCTCCCAGCTGGGGTGCCTATTGAATACCTGGTCCAAATTGTTTTACTGCCTTTATAACAGGAGAATTTTATAAATTAAAATCTGTACCTATCAAAATGGCACATTTTTACAGTTTTTTTTCTTTCTTTCTTAAAAAAAATTTATATGTAAATTTAGCTCTGTTCTTAAAATGAAGATAAATGCCAATTCTGTCTATGAACCACAAGGTTCTGGGTTCAATACAGGCCCTAGCCAACTCCGTGCATAAGTAGCACAGCTTGGGAGCTGATAGTAAGTGTAGTGCTCCACCTCAGACTCAAAAACAATCTCCCTGGTCTAGTGCTAATGGAAGGAGGTTAGACTCCCTCACTATTCAGATTATACCGACAATAAGCCACTCTGCTGACTTTATTTATAAAAATTTAAAGAAAGTGGGAGGTGCTGTTATAAACTTTTTATAAAATACTTAAAATTGTAAATTATCACTCATTGGTATTTTCTTCCTTAACACATTCCCCACATATTGGTACACACACATATGTACCACTATGTATATTACTGATATACTTAATGGTACATTTATTTACCATTTGAAAATATTTCACTTTTTTGTAAAACAATATTTAGATACTTTCATAATAAGATAGTAGTATCTACATATACTACTTAAAGGAGGTGGAAATGATGAACAATTGGTTACAAATCATTTTTATATTATTATATTATTATATCATATTGTATGAAATAAATAATGTGCACCGAATATGTACCAACACATAACACAGTCAATTTACCTTTGCCGTACATGTGTAGGTATTATATTAAACCACAGAGGCATGGTACATTTTTGGCCTACTACATGTACCAGCAATACTTTTTAAACTGATGCAATATAGGAAATGTGGCAACATCAGTAAGGAGAAACTGCCATTTGAACAAATGTACGAAACATGTTAAAGACAGCCTAAATATATATTTTTTAATGAATTTTCTAATTCTGGCCGTACCTAGTCTGATTGGGTTGACAAAAAAAAAATAATGAAATACTTGATAAGATCTGGAGGTATTTAGTCTGCCAAGCACGTACGTTTGTTTTGTTGTTATTGTTGTTGGCTAATCTGGTTATTAAAGGATTAGTGACGGATTTAACCCAGTAATTGGGTAAGGTTGATTAGGAATGAGCAATTTTGGTCATTCATTTTTGATCCAGTTGATTCAACATTTTTTGAAATAGTTGTCACCTTAATTTTGCTTAATAATAATGAAATTATTGTGTATAGTGTTCTGGTGCACTACAAATCATTAAAAGTGCATCTATAGTACATAGAATAATGTACTAATGAACAACTTATAGTCATGATATATATATATATATATATATATATATATATATATATATATGAGATGCTGATAGGTATGTGTCCTGCATCCTTGATGCACAAAAATCTAAAAGAACACAGTAAAATTGTATCCATGTGTCCCAGTGTTTTTCTTTCTTCTTCCATAACCATTTCAAGCTAACTGTAAATACATTTCAATAGTTTCTTAGAAATGAATTACACAGGATAGGTTACAAGGTAGGAGTTAGATGATATTATTTGGGACTCATAAATTTTCCTGGGGACTCATTCAAAGCAAATATGTGCATCCCAGGATGCACTAAGTCAAAAAAAGCTATAAGCTTCATTGTATATATATATATATAAAGAGATTTATCAACCCCACCGCATGAGCAGGATGTGACACAAGTTCAATTTCTTAAGTGGAGTTTAACTGGTTTGAATTCAGTTTTCCTTTCCTAGACTGGTTACCTAGTCATGGTTAAAGAGCCTGGTCTACCCTACTATTTGCCCATAGGTAGAAGGAGAGTAGCTGGATGTATACCTTTCTCAAGTGTATTAGCGCTATGTGAAATGCAAACAGCTTCGTCCAGGATTTGAATGCACATCGATAATCCATTTCTTACAACTCTAACAATTACACCACGCACTTCCATAGTTATAATATGTGTGTGTATATGTGTGTGCGTGTGGTGGGGGGTAGAGTTGGGCGGTTTGGCAATTTTGATTTCAGAATTGATTTCATTTTTTTTCTTTTTTCTTTTGATACCCTGGCTTTCTGTTTGCTTTCATTTTTTACATGGGAATTCAATAGGGTCATCCAGCAAGGATTGAACTCACTATTAAGTAGTAATGGATCTGAGAGACTAGCTTGCTAACCATGATAGGAAGCCTACTAGTGAATAAAAGAGACCCCAGAAAATGATCTAAATATTAATGTTGTTTCTTAATCTTCTGACTGTTATCATCTTGCAACACCCTCAGGTTAATGAGACCATCCAAATCATCCATAATGAAATGCAAAAATGTAATTTCTGGTGTTTCTTATCAGCCAAATTTTTATTTCTTTTGAGTGTTGTCACATCAGCTAAATAATGAACCATTCCTTTTTTATTATAAAGAAAGGGAAGAAAAGGGACATGCTACACTGAAAAACTACAAGAAAGAAAGACTAGGAAAAAGATATAGAGAGGGGATGAGAACACAGAAGTGATAACACTAATCTGTTTCAATCGAACAATAAAGAAAAGGAAAGAAAGAAAAAGAGTGAGAGAGAGTTAGATGAAGATTATTATACTTTTTACATATTGAACTATTTAGCTCTTAAGTAAACATATCAACTGTTGTAATAATTAGATTATCATACTGTGGTCTATCCACAGGTCCTGCTAGTTAAAATTATTTCAAAAACTATCAACTGAACCAAGCCAGCTCACCTTGAAAAAATGAAAAATTAGAATTTATTTGGTAACATCTGGCTTTCTTGATCTCCTTTTATTGAAGAGCAACTTAAAGCTGTGTCCAGTAATTTTCTGCTATTTGCATTGATTTCAAAAGAACTTCACTACCCTGATATATATTCAATATATTATAAGCAGTTGTAAGCAGGGGGGCTTCCAGTGTGGATATAACCTTAGACCTTGGCTTTCTTAAAGTGCTGAAGGTCACATGACAAATAAAGCAGTTGGTATTTAGTTATGGTCAAGTAAAACAAGATGAATCTCTCACCTGCATTAATCTTGATTTTAAATATTCTTACATTAAAATAATCTGGGGGATAAAAAGTTGAATCATAGCCATTTTTATAATTAGCATTTTTTTTTTTTTTTTTTTTTTTTTTGTGTATGGTGCAGCATACAGACCAAAGCAAAAATAATACCCTGCTTTACATATTTATCCAACCCATCCACATGAATAGATGTGACACAAGGTCAATTTCTTAAACTGATTCTCTGAATTTTTTAGATGAGGCTTGATAATTAGTATTATTTGGATTATTCGGACTATTGCCCTCATCTTTATTGTTATCTGTACAATGTTTCAGCCGATGTGCCCTATGGCCTTCTTCAGGTATTTCTTGTTAGACTCAGGGAAACTTCTCAAACTAGGGAACCCCCTCCTTGAACTTGGGAAACTTTTTGTCAAACTCTGGAGCCTTCATGGAACTTCTTTATTCAATCCACAGGTGTAGACTGTTTTCATTCCATTAATCATGAAATACCTGAAGAAGGACAAATGTTGTACAGATAACAATAAAAATGAGGACAATAGTCTGAATAATCCAAATAATACCAATTCTTAAACTTGAGTTTAAGAGGTTTGAATTCAGAGTTTTCCATCTTCTTGACTAACCAAGGTTAAAGATCCCATTCTGCCCTGCTATTTACCCACAGCTCAAAAGAGAATAGTTGGATGCATGCATATTATCACCTTTTAACTATATAATAATAATGATGATGATGAAAATGTGTACAGTGCTCAGGTACACTACAACTCCTCAAAGGTATATGGAATATATTTACTAATTTCAGGAAAATGAACAGCGTACAGTCATATATATATGTGTGTGTATGGAGGAGGGATATCAGGTATAATGTCGAATTACAGGAAGCATGGAGGTTTTGAAAGATGTAGTGTTTCGGCAGCCAACAACTAATGTAAGCAGTTTGTTCCTCTGAGCATGAAAAAAATATTTCTGAAAGTCCTGTGAGCTGTGCTGTTTTCTGACTTAGTAGGCATTCCCACATGTGTTAGATAATGCAAATCATAAAGTTGCTCAAGGTTGCTGTTGGTTAATAACTTTATGAATGTTTATGAAGTATGTTGCCACACGTCGGAGTTCTGTCTCTATACAGTTTCCATTTTAAAGATGAGGACAATAGTCCAAAAAATCCAAATAATCCAAAAACATTCACATCTTATTTAGAGTATGTTTTAATTCCTATTTCTAAATAAGTATGTTTATTTTGTTTTATGGCACATTAACCCTTTTTGGGTCATTTAATGCTGAATCAAGTCATTTTGATAAGTTTCTTTGTTTCAAGTTCTTAATATGTTCAAATTGGTATAAATAATTTTCATTAACTTCATTTGGCCTTGTTTGTTTAATGGCATATAAACCCTGTGGGTTATTTAATGCCCCCCCCCCCCAAAAGAACAGACTATTAGAGTGTGAGATAAAAGTTGCAATTCCAGTTTCCCTTACAGGTATATCGTTGTAGATATATTTCATAATTTTCAATATATTCTTATTTCTCTCAAAAAGGATAAAATGTCATCCATGTTAAAAAACCCAGATCCCTCATATTATTTTTGTTGTTATTTTTCTTTCTGATTAAAGTTCATAAAATTTAGTACATGACTAAATTTACTAAGCCAGGGATGCTGATAGCTTTTTGATTTAGTGCATCCTGGGATGCACATATTTGCTTTGAATGAGTCCCTGGGAAAATTTATGGGTTCCAACTAAAGCCGTCTAACTCCTACCTTGTAACCTATCCTGTGTAATTCTTTTCTAAGAATCTATTGAAATGTATTTACAGTTAGTTTGAAATGGTGAGGGAAGAAAAAAGAAAAACACTGGGATGCAGTCCTTTTAGATTTTTGTGCGTCGGGGACGCAGGACACATACCTATCAGCATCTCTACTAAGCACAAACCAAAATACATAAAAAATTGAAAATGCAAAAAAATTCCTGAACCCAAAGTGAAATATTGACTTACAATAACAAATCAATTTAAGAGTAACAAAAGCTGAATAAAATTAGAGTAACTTTATCTGCCCTGTTGACTGGGCTGTAGAATAGGCCAACTGCATCTCTGTAGAGGGGTAAGACACACACCCTCCCAATGGGGCTATCTGTTTGTTGTGGGTGGTGACCTGTGATGCTTAAGGATGGAATTCTGGTGGCTGAGCAGTTCATGACATGCATCACTCTACTTTGACCTTTACATAGGTTGGATAGACAGTCGGAGAGACCCTCTCTGATCAATTTTCTGGTTACGTCAAACACCTATATGATTGTTCCGACCCTACTGCCCTTATGGCAACCCCCAACCCTTTTTATCATATATGTGCTACAAAGCGGTGGCTGAGGGTTTTAGTGTCCTG
This sequence comes from Doryteuthis pealeii, assembly GCA_023376005.1. Lineage (NCBI taxonomy): Eukaryota > Metazoa > Mollusca > Cephalopoda > Myopsida > Loliginidae > Doryteuthis > Doryteuthis pealeii. Next base: position 38,522,082 of record CM042176.1, read on the forward strand.
GGTATAATGTTAGACTGCATTTAGTGGTGAAGTTCCAATTCTGGAGCTCTGGGGAATATGGAGTATCCCTTTATAGCCATTACTCCTAGGTTCACCCTGACCCAGAGTGGTAGTACCTGTTAGGGTCCCATCTATGGGTTAAATAGAAGAAAATGAGTTAACAAAAATATGTTGTTTTTTTTTTAAATGAGTACAAAAAAAGTGTTTTCAATACCCATCAAGAATGAATAGAACTAAACGTCTTCAGCATAAAATAACCCAACAAGGGTTGACATGCCATAAAATCCCAAAAAAGAAAGAAATAATCCAGGAGGTTTAAAAATCAACCAACCAACAGTCCTAACTTTATTTCCCCAAATTATATCCTTTGTAGTACAAGTAGGTTAGAGTTCATTGCCCCACTAATCAATACCTCTAGTCTGTTAAACTATGGTATCCCTATTTAAACCAGATTACAATAAACCTAACATTGTCACATGATCAAAATGGCCGACAAATAATAAGATTTAAGGGTTTTAATTTAAATCAAGGATATACTTAATATATATACACAGGTAATTGGTAATCTGGTTTATTCTTATTTGAAGAATTTGACTGATAAATTTTCCCTTTGATTCACCCCACCACCAACAACCTGTTAGTTGTGGGGGAGGGATTCATCTTTATATATCCCTGAACTTTTAGCCAAAAAAATATTTGTAGTTTTTATTAAATAATATTTTCTTTCTTTTTTTCTTGTTTAGTATAAAACTATTTTTAATTTTTTTTTAAAAATTTTACCTATATTAGTATCTTTGTTAGAATTTTATAAACATTAGGTTTATAAGTTCAAAAAATTCACTCAGTTGGATACATGGCACAATGCATATAAAGGTTTAGTTTATACTGTTCTAATTATTGGTTGCAGGTTCAGTCCTGGCCAAGAGCAATAATAATATAGAATACTTATCATGGCACTAATAACGGTACTATTCTGTCCAAGATGTAGTGACTGGGCAATGAAGAATGAAACTGTAGGTGTGAATTATAAGGTTTTATTCCAAAGTTACACGAAAGTGTAAAAAACTGATCCTCGAAAGAACTAAGATGAGATGAGGCTTGATAATTTGGATTATTTGGATTATTTAGACTATTGTCCCCATCTTTATTGTTATACAAGACCATTATGTTATGCTAGAAGCAGCTGGGTAAAGTTGGGTGGTTAAAAAAGTCTTGCAGATTCATTATTGTTGAAGTGTGAGTTGGACTCTTGCAGGATGCCCCATTAAAATCCCTACATAAAAAAGATCTTGCATTGATACAGACACTCTGAAAAAAAATTAATGTCCTTAGCTCAGAAAGCAAGCCCTGGTGATAGTGAATGTGTATATATATTTACTTTGTCATTATTATTTTATTTTCATAGTTTCCTCCAGACATACATACAAACTGCCCTTTATATATGTATAGATACACAACATTTCGGCCAATGTGCCCTCCAGCCTTCTTCAGGTATTTCTTGTCAAACTCAGTGTCCAGTTGTGGACACATGGTGCAACAGATATAAGGATTGAGTTAATACAGTTCTAAGTGACAATCATCCTTAGGCTGCAGGTTCAATCCTAGCCAAGGGCAATGATAACATAGAATAATTAACACAGCTTAACACTTGAACCCAGTCATGGTTAACGGAATGAGAATAGTCTACCCCACCGTGGATTGAATAAAGGGTTCAAAGTTCCATGAAGGCTCCCAAGTTCAACAAGAAACACCTGATGAAGGCCAGAGAGTACATCAGATGAATCATTGTGTATATAACAATAAAGATAAGAACAATAGTCCAAATAATCCAAAATCTCTGATCACTATCTGGTTAAATCGAACTTAACAGACCTAAATTCCACTATTGTATGTCACCCTGTATCTTTGAGGTGTAACACAGATTCTCAAAGATATGTGGTTCAAAGTTAACTAACCTGAAAAAATGTAAAAGTTTTTAAATAAAATAACTGGTGCATTATATCTTTTATTCATTAATATATCAACGCTGAAAATTTCATTAAATTTGGTTAATTCCCTGATTTTTGGTATTTTTTTTCTTTCCTGCCGAAAGAAACATTTTTAGATTTTAAAACATCTCTAAAATAAATAGTAAATACGTTAATCTTTTGATATCACATTCCTTAAAAAAATGAACTAATGATTAAAAAACCCAACAAAACCCAACATACGATAGTGGAATTTAGGTCCGTTAAGTTTGATTTAACCCACTATCTGCTCATTGAGCACCAATATACTGATACCCCTCTTGTCAACCTTGACAGAACGTTTATAAAGATTTTCCAAGAATAATTTTTGCAAGTAAGAAATTAAAAAGATAGTAAAAGAGTACTTTTTTTATATTCAGTTTATTATTTACATTACCCCCCCCCCCCAAAGTTCCTTATCCTGTGAAGCACACTCTCTGACTAAGTTCATAGTGTCTTTTTTAGAAGTTGAATTACAGGAGACGTGCCTGGTTGGGGGGGGGGGTTGTAGGAGGTAAAGATCTAAGTGTCGACTTTGATGACCAATGGTCAGAATAATTGGCAGTTTTCATGGCATGCATTATGGAGTGAGGGTCGCATTGATGATAGGGTTCACAAAACATTGACCAATAAGAATGTTTTTATTTTTAGATTAAGACAAAAAAGAGGATGTGTGATATACAGTTGACTTTATAGAATCTATCAATATGTATCTATCCTGTCTGTAACCGAAACTATATTCCTACTCCAGTCACAATTCTCTTAGTTATTGACATCACATTCTCCATGTGTGTTAACTATGTCTACATACTGACAACATGATAGCGGTTTACAGTGTGAACGGGAAGGCTAATTTGCAAATCTGCTTAGTATTATTGATTTCTAACAATATAAGCTCTCTTCAATGAATCTTAAATGAAATCTAACTGTCATTTTATTCTCTACTTCCTCTATAACTAAATATCTATCTATCTATCTGTTTATCTTTTATTATACTCCCTCTATTTATCGTTTTGTCTGTATTCTTATTTAGTTCCGTTAGACTTTCTATTTAATATAATATTTTATTACTATTTGCTATATATATATATATATATAGTTTTCCTTTCCTCTCTCATTCTCACCTTTTCTTTCTGTCTCTTTCTATTTTTCTTTCTCACTGTCTATTTTCCTTCTCTTTTTCTCTTGTGTGTATTTTTCTTCTCTTTGTAATTCTCTCTCTCTCTCTCCTCTCGCGTATATCCCCTCTCTCTCTCTCTCTTCTCTCATATATTTTTCTCTCCCAATCTCTCTCTCTCTCCATCTCTCCGTCTCTCTTTCATATTCTCTCTTGTGTATATTCCCCCCTCTGTCTCTCATATATTTTTCTTTCCATCCATCCATATATTTCTCTCTCTCCCCATTTCTCTCTCTCCCATACTCCCCCCCACCTGTTGGTTGGTTGTAGAGGTTTGTTATCCATTATGAATATACAATTATTGGTATCCCCACTTATCCATTACTTATTCAGCAACCCTTTTACTTACTGACTCATTGTTGGTGTTAACTGTTTAATCCAACATTTCTCACCTCAACTCTAAACTCTTTTTATGGACAATAAAATAAAAATAGCAATTTTTGCTTGATTAGCTTACAAGAATATTCTACCTGTTTTTAATTCCTTACATTTTATCCCATCTGATTATTATCGGGGGGGGGGGAGAAACCCTCTCTGTGAATCACCCACTACCACTTTTATTCATAAATCCCTTACAAGGGAACAAAAATTGCTGTGTATGAGAAAAAATCCTTTTTGTTTTATTGGGTCTTTTTAATCATTAGTTCATTTTTTAAGGAATGTGATATCAAAAGATTAACATATTTACTATTTTATTTTAGAGATGTTTTAAAATCTAAAAATGTAAAATAAACACTCATTTCACTGAATAATGTTGGCATATTTTTTGATAAAAGAAAACATTGTATCAAAGAAATATAGCTAAAAAATGAGATTCCATTTGACTGATTTATATGAAAAAAATATCAAATAATTTTTGAAGTAAAAATTGTAGGTATTACCAGGTATT
>CM042176.1:38526312-38703812 GCA_023376005.1 Doryteuthis pealeii
GTACACTTATTAAAAATACCTGATTGATCTCTCTCTTTGGTTCCCATACTCCCCCCACCTGTTGGTTGGTTGTAGAGGTTTGTTATCCATTATGAATATACAATTATTGGTATCCCACTTATCCATTACTTATTCAGCAACCCTTTTACTTACTGACTCATTGTTGGTGTTAACTGTTTAATCCAACATTTCTCACCAATCTAAACTCTTTTTATGGACAATAAAAATAAAAAATAGCAATCTCTGCTTGATTAGCTTACAAGAATATTTCTACCTGTTTTGAATTCCTTACATTTTATCCCATCTGATTATTATCGGGGGGGGGGGAGAAAACCCTCTCTGTGAATCACCCACTACCACTTTTATTCATAAATCCCTTACAAGGGAACAAAAATTGCTGTATATGAGAAAAAATCCTTTTTGTTTTATTGGGTCTTTTTAATCATTAGTTCATTTTTTAAGGAATGTGATATCAAAAGATTAACATATTTACTATTTTATTTTAGAGATGTTTTAAAATCTAAAAATGTAAAATAAACACTCTCATTTCACTGAATAATGTTGGCATATTTTTTGATAAAAGAAAACATTGTATCAAAGAAATATAGCTAAAAAATGAGATTCCATTTGACTGATTTATATGAAAAAAATATCAAATAATTTTTGAAGTAAAAATTGTAGGTATTACCAGGTATTGTACACTTATTAAAATACCTGATTGGACGTGATGACGCACAAAAATCTAAAAGGACACAGTAAAATCATATCCATGTGTCCCAGTGTTTTTTTGTTTTTTGGGTTTTTTTTTCTTCCCTCACCATTTCAAGCTTACTGTAAATACCATTCAATAGTTTCTTAGAAACAAATTACACAGGATAAGTTACAAAGTAGGAGTTAGATGGCTTTAGTTGGGACCCATAAATCTTCCAGAGGACTCATTCAAAGCAAATATGTGTGTCCTGGGATGCACTAAATGATAAAGATATCAGCATCACTGCCCTAAATATTTTATTTTAGAGGTAAAATAATTACATAACTTATATATTATTAAAACAATATAATGAAAGTTAAAACAATATGTAGGGGTGACAAGACTTTCTGACCAGCCTGTAGATTGTAATAACTCGGTTTATAAACGTATTGATCCATCTTACAATTTCTTTGGGACTAGAAGGGACTACCCGGTGTTGCCTGGGTATAGGGGTTTAATGAAAAGTTAATCTTGCAGATCCATTGATTGTTTTTTGGGTTTTACATTATTGATTTATTTATGTTTTAATCACAAATGCCACCAATTCTAATTTTTAAATATCTTCCCAGATATAAATAAAATCTTCATTATTTTTGCACAAAAAGCAAACTTTGATGATAGTGAATGTGTGTGTGTGTGTGTGTGTGTGTGTGTGTGTGTGTATATATTTACTTATTTTGCCATTAATTGTTTTATTTTCGTAGTTTCCTCCAGACATACGAACATACAACTGCCCTTTATATATATATATAGAAGATAGATTTATTGTCGCCCCCTCCCCCGAAAATATAAAACAGAAAAAGCCACCAATGTTACAATGTAATAGATAAAAAGAACAATAGATACCTGCCATTGTCTTGGATATATTTGAAGAAAGGAATTTCTGACTGTGGGGTGGGGGACACAAGCTGAAAGGTCATTTCAGTACAGTCTGGTTGTCTAGAACTTTGTTATATTTGCTTAGAAAGGAATGGGTTCGATAAAGGAGCTAGTGGTTGGGAGGGTTACGAGCAAGCAAGCAAGTCAACAATGACCCTTCAGTTCAGTAGGGTAGGTGTGTGAGGTGGGTGGGGGGGGGGATAAGTGAATTAGAAATAAAAATGATACATAAGTAAAAACATTCTGTGTGTTTCATTAAAAACAAACAGTTATCACCAATTGTGATATCATATTTAAATAAATATCAACAATTTGATTTTTATTTATAGTGTATTTAAATTTTTTTGTTATTGATTTCTAAGAAGAAACTTTTAGATTTTCTTTTTAATTTTTTATGAAAGCCTCATAAAAGCGTTTGTTTTGAGTGCATCATAAATCTTCACTTAGCCATTTTTTTTTTTTTTTAGCAAAATTTAATTGTTTAAAATGTATTAAAGATAAATTACATATGTAATATTATTTTTTTTTTTTTTTACTGATGATTGTTACTACTTTTTGACTTGGACAGCAATTTCTGCTTAAATAATCGATTTAATTAATTTTAATTCGTTTTTAAAATGAAAAGAGAGAAGATTTTGAAAGTGCCTAATATAGACTAGTTGCCAGATATCGTACAGTGAACACCTAGCAGAATGCCTGATTGGGTGTGATGGTTATTAGTGATGTGTCATTCATATATGACCTGTTCAGTATGGGTCATTTAAATGAATGAACAATCTGGCTCTGACAAAAAAAACAAAAAAATACTACTTTGTGAAAATCGACAGATAGTAGAGTGGGTGCCGTATCATAGATTGAGCAAGCACGCTCCGCTATTCATGTTTTGAAAAGCCCTGGGTTTTTTTTTTTTTTAAGAAACGATTTACTGAATAAAGGGAAATAACTCGGTTGTCTTCGTCTACAAACTGGGCGGAGGTGAAACCTTGACATTAAATCGGCGGAAATAGATTAGCAGTGGCGGGGGTGGATCAAGAGTTCTTTATTTATGGAGGGGGATTATCGAGGAATGAAAGTGGTAATCTCTACTTTTTCAACCGTGCCGATTGCTTTTGCAGAAGTGTCGTGTAACAAAAATTCCCTAATGATAAAATAGAGTTATCTCCCGTTAATCGTCTAAGCTGGAACGTAAGGTTGACCTTGTTACCCACATCACGTGGTTGTAATGATTAGCAAACTAGATTATCAGACCATTGTTAGTGAGTTCGATTCTCACTGGGTGCTCCATACTCCTGGCCTTGTGTCAGGGTATTGAAGGAGCTAGAAGCCTATAAATCCGTGATGGGGGCGTGAATTGAAGGGCTTTATAATCAAGACGTGAACTTTAGGTTCCTTTGTTTGACATATCAACCCTATGGGTTATTTAATACCAAAGCCATCCTTTTAGAAGAACAGTAGTGGTGCTGTTTAAACCATCGCTTTGAAATGAGGGGTTCATACCTTTTTCAGGGTATCATTAATCCAAAAGTGAATCTAATAGCATATTAATTACTGGAGTTTAAATTCACTTACTATGATGTTGGCAGTCCAGCACTTTAGCCATTATGCCATAGACGTCCCTCCCTCAACAAATAGACGTTCCGAGAACTGATTTGCATATGATTAGCATATTACATCATCAACTTGTGAGGCATATTTCTAAATGTAGAAATCCTTATAACATTAAACTGCATCTAATGGTGAAGTTCCAATTTTTGAGCTCTGGGGAATATGGAGTACCCCTTCATCACCATTACTCCCAGGTCCACTCTGATCCAGAGTGCTAATACCCATTAGGTTCCCATATATGGGTTAAATAGAAAAATGAGTTTTTTAAAAAGGTGTTAAAAAAATTGAATACCCACCATAAATGAATAAAGCAAAATGTCTTCAGCATAAGATAACCCAACAAGGGTTGACATGTTGTAAAAACCAACCAACCAACCACTACGCCATGGGGTACAACCCCCCCCCTTTTGAAAATAGAGGTTGTGTGAACTGATTTGCATATGATTAGTATATTACATCATCAGTTTGGAAGCCGTATTTCTAAATGTAGAAATCAACACAATAAAAGTTTATTATTTTTTTAGATGAATTTCCAGTTTAGGAAATAATAAAAAGTAGCACAGAATTATTAGGGCTTGCACTTGCACAATCTAGTGTTTCACAAATTAGCACTGACTCTTCTAGACAGGTTAGATTATATAGGTATTTTTTCATTTTTTTTATCTATTTATTTATTTTTTTAATTTTTTTTTAGTCTCTAAAGGGCACATTGTACTTCTTTCTAGCTCACTATTATATATGGGAGGACAAACCCAGACAAGTGACAACTTGTGAGGTCGGATGTATACATGAAATACTCCCAACCAGTATCTCATAATATATATATTTACATACTTCTAATGATAATAAAATCATCCTCTGAATACTTTGGGGTTTTTTTTTTGTTTGTTTTATATTGTTATAAGCCAAAATATTAGGAACAATGAAATATGATAAGAAACAGTTAAATGCATTTTTAAACTCAATATTTGTTTTTATTTTTCACCAACCATGGTACAGGAGGATTTATATGGATAAGTCATTTTCTGTCCACATGTGCATGTTCATGCAATGTAGCCATCTGGTTCTTCAAAATGTTCTTTTTAAATGTTGCCTTTACTACCTTTTTAGTGAAGAGTTTGTTAGGGAAGAGTTATCTACCCAAACATATATGTTCCATTTTCCTTGATACAAATATATATGTACATATATATGTAAATAAATGTATATATTTAAATCTCTTTTCAGGTTCAAGAATTTATCGATATGATTCCTGAGGGTGGTGGAATCATGGGTCATGATTTTATTCTGCTGCTCTGGAAATGTCTCTTGGACGACTGGTTCGGTGTTGGCGCCACAGTCTACATTGTAACACCCCGAATCGATGCAGAACGTCTCTTCAACATTTACCTTTTGATGATTCGCAACAAGGGCACTGGTTTCAACGTCACCCTGCTGACCCCAGAGAAGGGTGCCGAAAAATTCAGCAAGGTCCTCGACACCGCGAAGCAGATGATGAAGAAAACTCGGACATCTCGTCACACGCTGCTCGTGTCCGATGTCAAGCGGGAGTGGGTTAGCAAAAAGCTGGCCATCAGACACGAGGAGTTCTCAACGAATTTCATCGCAGCGTTTAAGGAACACGAGGCCGAGGTACTGACAACGACGGCTTACTTTCATAAGAGCCATTTTCACTTTAATCAGAAGGACACAGTCACATACAACAAACTTCCAACGGTAGAATTACGGAAGAATTATCTTCTACCACTTGGATTGGGGGAGAGAAACTTCTGAAGAATTTAATTAGGGGTTTCTTTTTATTTTATTTGGATAGATGCGTTTGAAGAAGGAATGACGAATCGACCATTATTAGAATTTCAAGAATTAAAGCAGTAAAGGTTTTATTCTATGATTGACAAAAGTTTGTCGATTGACGATGGTTGGAGAGTTGTCAGTCAAAATGGTTGGAACTGTTATTTTTAAAATATTTTTTTTTCAAATAGATGTCTTTAAAAAGGAATGACAAATTGACCATTAATAGAATTTCAAGAACTAGCCATTAGCTTCATTCTTAAATGTTTCACTATTTGGCTGATGATGGTTGGAGAGTTGTCTGTTAAAATGGTTGGAACTGTTTGTTTTTTTGTTTTTTTAAATAGATGCATTTGGAGGAGAATGAAGACTCAACCATTATTAGAATTTCAAGAACTAGGCATTATATTCACTCTTGAAGGTTTCACTATTTGATAGACAAAATTTTGTCAGCTGATGACGGTTTGGAGATTTGTCAGTCAAAATGATATACCTTTTAAAGAAGAATGTTGAATCAACCATTATTAGAATTGCAATGATTAAACATTAACTACATTCTTAAAGGTTTCAATTATTTGATGACATAAGTTTGTTAGCTGATGATGGTTGGAGAGTTGTCTGTCAAAATGGTTGGAACTGTTTGTTTTTGGTTTTTTTTAAATAGATATCTTTGAAGAGGAATTAGGAATCCACCATTATTTGAATTTTAAGAACTAGGTATTAGCTTCATTTTTAATGTTTCACTATTTGGCTGATGGTGATTGGAGAATTGTCTATCAAAATAGTTGAAACCTTTTTTCTTTTTTTTCTTTTTTTAAGTAAGATACCTTTTTAAGAGGAATATAAAATCAATCATTATTAGAATTCCAAAAACTAGACATTAGCTTCACTCTTAAAGGTTTTATTATATGATGACAAAAGTTTGGTTGGAGAGTTGTCTGTCAAAATGGTTGGAACTATTTTTTTGAATAAGTGCCTTTGAAAAAGGATGATCAATCAACCATTATTGGAATTTCAAGAACTAAGCATAAAAGGTTTCATTATTTGATTGACAAAAATTCATCAGTTGATGATGGTTGGAGATTTATTGGTCAAAATGTTTGGAACTTTTTTCTGTTTTTTTTTTTTTTTGTTCCCCCTTTTTTTTCCAGTAATTTTTATACTTTTTTAATGTAAATTTTCAATAATGTTTTAAGATTTGAGATTTAAAAATGTTTTTGTTTTTTTTTCAAATTTATTTTCTTTTAAAAAAGATGAAGCATCATTGACATTTCCAATTCAGACTAACATCCTCATCTCATCCGATTCTTTGACCATCATCTGAAATAATTCATATTCTTGACCTCATTTACTTATAGGGCCGGTTTAGCTCAGTCAGTAAAGTATCTGCCAAGGAACCAATAAGTTCCAAGTTCGATACCAGCTCTCGCCAACTCAGCACATGAGTAGCACAGGGATCTGTGTGGTAAAGTGAAGAGCTGATGGTAGGTGTAGTGCTCCACCTCAGACATCAAAACAATCTCCTTGGTTTAGCGCTAGTGAAAAGGAGATAGACTCCCTCACTGACTGGTTGATACTGACTTTGGGCCACTCTGAGGACTTACTTATATGCTTATGTTAACAGGAAACAACATATCTGTAGTTACTTTTTTTTTTTGTGTTACATTCCATGTAACTTGATTGAGCAGATACCATTTCTCCCATTTTTTTTAAATTATACATATATCATAAAAAAAGGTGGAAAAAAAATGGTGGATCTCTTCCAAAAGACAGGACGATTGTATCAAAAGGATATTCTTCTTTGTTATCAGCTAACAATATCTCTACATATATCTTTCAATAATCTTAACTGTTCTAAAATATTTTGTGCCTTGGTAGTTTATAAATTAATCAAATTTCAGCATTAAATAACCCATAAAGAGTTGATATACCATTAAAAAAATAAACCAAGCCAAAAATACTTTTGATACACTGTCATGTTTAGGAAGATTACAAATCCTCTAACCTTTTTTTTCTTTTTTTCTTTTTTTCTTTCTTTCTTTCTTTTTTTTTTCTTTTTTTTCTTCTCTTTAAACGAATATCCCAGAGGAAAATGGCTATTATTCTTGTCAGTTACATTCAATATTTCTCGTTTTTTCATGTGCAATACTTTTTTAAAAAAATGAAGATATATTCATAGTTTCCTGTTAACCTTGCTGTTCTGTAATGCATCCAATTATATGACCATATAGTTGGTCAGTCTGGTGCAATTGTGAGGAGAGCCAATTTTAATTCAGATCTCAAAACCAGTGAGAATTATACTGACAGCATGAGATGTATGAGTTTCCAATTGAGTTGAAAGCAATAAGATTTGAGGATCAGAATAACCAATGTTTAATAGATGATTGTTATTAAGGTTGTTAGTTAATGATGGTTGGAGAGTTGTCTGTCAAAATGGTTTAAACTGTTTTGTTTTGTTTGTTGTTTTTTTTAAAATTTATTGACAACTTTGAAGAGGAATGAGGAATCAACCATTATTAGAAATTCAAGAACTAGGTATTAACTTCATTCTTAAAGGTTTCAGTATTTGGCTGATGATGGTTGGAGACTTGTCTGTCAAAATGTTTGGAACTGTTTTTGTTTATTTTAAATAGATACCTTATTGAGAAGTTAATCAAATGGATATGGATGAGGTGAGAATTTTAGTCTGAAGAAAAATTGCAAATTTGTATTTTGTTTTTTTGTTTGTCTTTTTTTAATTTTTTTAATTTTATTTTGAAGGGATGATGCTTTTTTGTGTTAAGCAAGTTTGATACCTCTCAGGGGTGTTTGGAGAAAGAAATTCAAAAGTAAAGTAAAAAAAAGAAAAAGAAAGGAAGACAGACTATAATATAATAAAATTTAATGCGTACATTGCTCAGGTTCACCACAACTCCTCAAAGGCTCAAGCATAGTACATAGAATAATGTACTGATGTCAGGAAAATGAATAGCATATAGTAATAATATACATGTGTGAGCGCGTGAATGGAGGAGTGTTGTCAAATTACAGGAAACATGGAAGGTTTTGAAAGATCCAGTGTTTCAGCAGCTTACAACGGATGCAAGCAGTTTATTCCATGCCTTAGCAACTCAGAAAATATTGCCAAATTAGATTGTTTTTATAACCTATCTAATACCATGTTTCTCGAAAAATAAGACTTAGCATGATTTTTCAGGAGGATTTTAATAAAACCACCCGCCTTAGAATAAGCCCTAGTTGAGAGTGGCAGACAGATGAAAGAAATAAGTATTCTACACAATCACAGCATGTGATGCAAACACTCAGTAACCCCGAAAATAAGCCTAGTGTTATATTTCAGAGTGAAAATTAATTTAAGCCCTGTCCTATTTTTGGGTTAACATGGTAATAGGTAGTAGTCCCCATGGCATAATGGTTAATGTTCTGGACTATCGAGATGATAAGCGAGTTCGAACTCCAGTCACACTATTGCATTCACTTTCAGACTAATACCCTTGGGAAATTTATGAATCCCTTCACACCCCCCCCAGCTATTGGTTCTTCAACAGAAATGTCTTTGGCATTAGGTAACCCACTAATGTTTATATGCCATTAAACAAAGAAACCAAAGCAAACTAATACCCTTGGGAAAGGTATGGACCTCTTCACACACACTCTAGCTATGGGTTCTTTTACAAGAATGGCTTTGACATTAAGTAACCCACGAATGTTGATATGCCATTAAACAAACCAAACCAAACCAACAAATAATACCACTAATGTTCTTCTAAAAGATGACTTTAACATTAAATAACCCATGAAGATTGATATGCCATTAAACAAAGAAACCAAACTAAACCTAATATGCTTTATTTATGCAAATTTTCCAGACACAGTGACAAATCATTGATTCCTGATGATATTAAAATCAATCCTATGTTGATTTTATATAGAAACCAATTAAAATATAATTAAAATAAGTGTAATCTTTTTATATATGTTCTAATTTAATTTTGTTATCCTTTTTAATTTGATATATTTCATTACATTAAAACTTAAATTATTCTGCCTGGAGGTGTCACTTATTCTTGATAGTTTATAAAATATTGAATAAAAAAGGGCAAATGGGTTTTGATTCTTTTAAAAAAAATAAACTAAAAAGGTTTTAGCTATGAGTTTTGATTTGATAAAAATAAAAAGGGTTTATATATATATATATATATATATATATATATATTTATTTTTATTTTATTGAATTAATGTAAAACATCTTGAAATTTTTTAGAAATTCCTCTTTTGGTGCGGTATATTTGGCAACAAATTTAATGGTTCGAATACATTTTGACCATAAAATAAAAAAAAAATATTGGAGTTTTTTTGTTGATCACCATGATGCATCTTCCAGTCCAGAGAGTGGTCTGGGGGCAACTGTTTCAGGGATGTAATCTCCAGGTTGACGGCAAAGAGTATGTCCAAGCCAGCGCAGATATCTTGTGATCATGGCTTGCTGAACTGAGTTGATTTTGCATTAAAGATGTTTGATAGAAAATAATGCTGTGTATGATAAAATGGCTCACCCCCTCCAATCAATCGGTGATCATGTCAAGCCCTATCACCTATATGATTCTCCCAACCCTATTGCTCTTATGGCAAGCCCCCAACCCTTTTTATCATATATGTGCTAGAAGGCAGTGTCTGAGCGTCTTAATGTCCTGGGAATGACGTTAAACTCTATCTGATGGTGAGATTCCAGTTCTGGAGAATGTGGAGCTCCCCTTCATCACCATTGCTCCCTGGTCCACTTGACTTGGAGTGGTAGTACCAGTTAGGGTCCCATCTATGGGTTAAATAGAAAAATGTGTTTATCAAATTTAAAAATTGAGTATCCATTAAGAATGAATTTATTTCAAAACTATGTCGGCATTAAATGACCCATTGAGGTTGATATGCCGTAAAACAAAAACAAACAAATCAAATGCCTCAAATCTGTGGAGGTTTTCCCACCCCCCTCATTGACCAGGATTTGCAACCATTTGGTCACAAATTTAATGGTTCAAATGGATGAAATGCACTTTTGACCATAAAACAAAAAAGATTGCAAATAAAAAATTTAAAAAAAAAAGAAGCTTATTGTAGTTTCCCAATTGTAATACTACAATACATTCTGAAAAGCAATTAAAATATTGAGCAAAAACAATTTTGGATCTTGCACGACTGAGATACATTGCACAAGTGAGTTTGTAAGAGAACTTTTTATTCACCAATACTTCTAAAAACGACTGTTTTACTAAAGTTTTAGAAGTATTTTTTTTTTGCGGGGGGGGGGGGTCTAGTTGTAGCAAAAGAAATGACGTACCTTGTAGATCTAAGCAGGCACAAATATGTTGTGCATGCAAAATGAATAAAGGGTTTGAAAGAGAATAAAATATGGTTGCCTTACACTGCAATTGAAGGAAACGCAATACCAGAGCCAGGATCAGTTTACAAACATCACTTGTACCTTTGTATATCGCACAAGATCCAAAATTTTAAAATAATGTGGACCAAAATTGCATTTCACCCACACACATTAAGTATATTTGGGTAACTCAAATTGTTTTCCGCTCCAAAAGGGTTAAGATGTGTCCCAGTTCAGTGAAATAAAGAATATCCTTAGATATGAATAATTTTGATATTTCAGACTGTTGTCCTCATCTTTATTGTGGTATATATAAACACAATGTCCTGCCACTATAACCTTGGACCTTATATTAGTGGGTTTTTTAATTACCTTAAAATAAGTCATCATCAGACGATAAAAATAAAATGGAAGAAAATAACAGATTTCAAAATGTCTATTATTTAACTGTTTTCATCTGACTTTGAATTTGAAATGAGAAGGTCCCAAAATGTACATTGTGTTATATATATATATATATATATCTATATAGATATATATATATATATATATATATCACAATAAAGATGAGAACTGTAGTTCGAAATATCAAAATTATTCATATCAAGCCTCATCTCATAAATACAGAGAAATATATCTTTGTATATATCTAGAACGTTTTTTGGTTTGTTTTTTTCAATCAAAACCCATTTTATCTTTGTTTTTCTTCAATTTTGTTTGCAATTAATTTAGAAGATGGAACCCAAAATTCTGTTCTTTCTCTGATTGCAAGGTAATTCTTCCCTTAAACAATGGACAGATTTAAGAAAAATTAAATGAACTCTAATCTTAGAAATATGATAATAATAGTGAAATTATTGTGTACAGTGTTCAGGTATACTACAACTCATCAAATATAGTATATAGAATAATGTATAGTCATATATGTGTATGTAACGAGGCTGTTTACATTTCACATAGTGCTAATACCCTTAGTAAAGGTATGCATCCAACTACTCTCCCTCCAGCTATGGGTAAATAGTAGAGCAGACTGGTTCTTTAACTTTGGCTAGGTAACCAGTCTAGGAGAAGGCAAACTCTGAAATCAAGCCTGTTAAACTCTTGCTTAAGAAATTGACCTTGTGTCGCATCCTACTCATGCGGAGGTGTTGTTAAATATATATGTGTCTGGAGAGGGGATATTAGGTATTACAGGAAGCATGGAGGTTTTGAAGGATGCAGTGTTTCAGCAGCTAACAACAGATGCAGGTAATTTGCTCCATACTTCACCAACTCTGTGAAAAAATGTTTCTGAAAATCATAGGAACTGTGCTGTTTTCTGACCTTGTAGGGATGCCCACATGTGTTAGACACATGGAAATCAAATAAATGTATTGGTTCTGGTTATAATTCAAAATTATTCATTTTTGTTTTGTGGGTGAGGGAGGGGAATCTTTATAGTTCATTTCTCTTAAAGACAGCTCTTCTTATACTGATGAAGAATAAAATTATGATATGGTAAAAATATTGGATTTAATGCAAATTAGCCTGAAAAAAAATATGCAGACACACATGGGGGGGAGTCTCACCTACCCATCGGCATAGTGGCTAAAGTTCTGGATTGCGACATTCTAGTAAGCCAGTTCAAACTCCAGTGTGCTGTGACTTTCACTTTGGCAAAGGTATAAACCCTCTCATCTCTCTGGCTATGGGTTAAATAGTACCACTACTGTTCTTCTACAAGGTGGGTTTGGTATTAAATAGCCCACAATGGTTGATATACCATTAAACAAAGAAACTGAAACACACAGCCACTCACTCTCTCTCTCTCACTCTCTCTCTCTCTCTCTCTCACTCTCACTCACACACAAAATCAGCAAAATGTCTTAAAAAACAATGTTGGGTACAGTATCTGTATAGATAGTAGATATCTTGATAAAATGTTGAACTTCTTTGGCCATCTTGTGGCATAGTACCTTTCATACCAATTCACTCGCTGTATGTATGTGCAGGGCCAGATTTATGATGGGGCAATTGGCAAGGCCACCCTGCCAGAGGGACATCCCACACTTTTATAAAAAAAACCTGTAATAATTATAAAATTAATTTTATTATTGAAAAACTAAACATAACATATAAAACTAACATTGGGGAAGTGTTTTTATTCAGAGCAAGAACCTATTAGCTGGCAATTTGCTACCAATCATCGAATGGCAGTTCAATGGCGGACGATTGTTGTATATAAGTTTGTTGCCAGTTCACTTTCATCTTCTTTTGCTAAAGAGCTCCTTCAACCAAACAAAACGGTCCAAGGGAGATAATTCATAATCCACAGGAAGGTGGGGGTAAAATAGACCCATATTGTGAATAGGACCCCACTCCCCTGCTTTCTAAACCCAAGCAGAAACAGAGACATTCAAAATCTGACTCCCAGGTGTCCCTTAATTTTATTTATTTTTATCTTTCTTGTACCTAATTTAATTTCAATGTTGAGGCAAGTTGAATGGGCCCTCCTAATCAGAAGTGCCCCAGGTCCCCAAGGTCTAAATCCGTGTGTATATAATGTGTATATGTAAGAGTACAGCCTGGTGTTAACACCTAAAGGGGATATACAGTGTATCAATATGGGGTTTGAATACTGTTGATATACCCCTTATTTGGGAACCTGTACATTTATTGATCTCTGATATGTGATTGTTTATAGTAATCCAGCTAAATTAACTGTATGTTTAATCTTGAGGAAATTAAAACATATATATATATATAGGTAAAAATACCAATCATATTAACAGTTATAGGATTATTTCCACCAATATTAACCAGTTTGATAAGATGTGGTCTGATGAAGTCAATATCTGTGGAAATAAATTTATAACCGGTATATGCAAAATCTCTAACTCCTTGATATCACCTTGTAATAAAACTGCCAACTCTAGCGGTGACCAAATACTTGTCTGCTTCCAAAAAGTATTGGAAATTATTAAAAAAAGAATGTTGTCTATACAGAATAGCTCACCTATAAAAATATATATTAATTTTGCTTTAATGCAGTGGTTCTCAACCTTTTTTTTACCTATGGCCCCCTTTTGATTCTTATTTTACTATAGTGGACCCTGCTCTTGTCTAGCCATTCAATGTTTTTTGAATAAATATTTGGCCTTGTTTTTAGAGCATTGGCCTAGGAATCGCAAGGTTCCTGGTTCAATACCAGTCCCTACCAACTCAGCACATTAGTACAGATTGGGTAATCTGATCTGTGCAGTAAAGTGAGGAGCTGACGTAGGTGTGGTGCTCCACCTTTCCAAAATCAATCTCCCTGGTCTAGCGCTAGCTAAAAGGGGACAGACACCCTCAAAATATCCAGCTGCTACTGAGACGTGGATAAAAAAAAAAGTTATATGGTTCCCAGAGGGCCATATGTCTCCTGGTTTTAGTGTACAAAATAAATTATATAGAAATGCAATACTTACATTCACTATCCTATGATAACTGATTTTTAATCATTTGTTTTTTTTGTTGTTTTTTTTCTTTTTACTGAACAGTCAAATCCCAAAATTGTCTACAATTACATTTCTTCCATTGGCCATGTTTCTTTAGTCTTTCCCTCCCTCAATAACTAAGAAGAGTCAATTTTGGGATATAACCATTACTGATCAGAATAAAAATGGAACAAATGACTGAAACTTACTCTTACCCAGATGGTGAATGTAAATATTATATTTCTATATATCATATATATATATATACTTGCATACCATTGGGGGTGCATAGTGTAATGGTTAGCCGTCATTGGAAATGGACTCATCGGTCTGAGTTCAAATCTGGGACAGGGCTGTTTGCATTTCACATAATGCTAATACCCTTGGGAAAGGTATGCATCCAACTACTCTCCCTCTAGCTATGGGTAAATAGTAGAGCTAACTGGGCTCTTTAATAAATAACCAGTCTAAGAGAAGGAAAACTCTGAATTGAAACCTGTTAAACTCTGCTTAAGAAATTGACCTTGTGTCACATCCTGCTTGTGTGGAGAGATTGGTAAATATATATATATATATATATATATATATATATACTTGCATACCATGCAACTTTCTGAGACATGAATTAGGGTGTCACACCATATACGAGATACAGACTTTATGCATAGATATAGTTGGTTAGGCCTAGACCTAGGCAAATTGGTATGCATACAATTTCCAAATGAAAAAGTCAACAAATAATTCTGGATAGTATCAAATGATACTCTAGTATATATGGTGATTTTTTAAAAATTTTTTTAAAAATCCATTATAACAAATGATGGTCAAGTGATGCTGAAAGCCCCAGCTCCAGCTTGATCACCAAAGTTAAGCAGCAATGAGTTTGTTCAATACTTAATTTGGTGACCACTTAAGCAACAGCAGGTACTGTAAGCAACCTGGGTACTTTCTTTATCAAAATGATGAATCAGCATTAAATGAGCCGAAAAGGGTTGATATGTTGTAAAAGATAACAACCAATCAACCCGTTCAACAAATAAACTAACCCAAATCAAATACCTCAAAGGGATGGTTGGCGAGAGATTGTCTTGGAGATCTGTGCTGCTGGCACAACATGATGATGATGATGACTACCTGTAAATACGGTGGATATGCCATAAAACAAAAACCACCAACAAATTAAAACAAAACAAATTTTTGTGGATGGGCTATTCTGTATAAACATGTTTTTTGGGGTTTTTTTGGGGTTTTTTTATTACCATCTACAGACACATCTATTAAAGCAGTTTATATGAAGTTTCCAAATTTGTCTTCCTTTCTTTTTTCTTTTTTTAAAATTCTTATTCAGTCGAAGATAGAAATGAAATGAAATAAAATAAAAGTAAGGAGAAGATAACTCCTACTTCCTCCATTCTTAAATGCCATTACCATCTCATGTCTTCCTTGTGTTGTGATTTACACTAACGTTGAAGACAAACTTTGGAGTTTTTATTTATTTGTATTTTTTTGTTTTTTTTATTTTTGGTTTTTACCAACTGTTACCAGCACCAAATTGTGAACAAATAAAAAAAGAAATGAGCCAATCACCAGACCCCTTTTGTAATTCATGTTTCTTGCTTCAGATTTCGATTTTGAAAGCACCAATTAAATCACTTGTACTATTTTTTTCGCCCCTCCCCTCCCGAATTGTATTTTTTAAACCCTATCATCCTTATCTTTCTTACTCTTTAACCAATGTTTAAAAAGTACCACATTGCAAATGAATTTGAAATATATCTGATGGACAAAAATAAGACAAACAGGAATAGGAAGAAAATAACAGATTAGGAAAAATCCGACAAAATGTGAGGAAAAGTAATGGAAAAGTGAATAACGAACACAAACAATTAAATTCAATTAATATTTTGCCTCTGTTGGTCTCAATTCTGATGAAACTTCTGAGACAAACATCATGTTAATTAGTTGTCCTACAGCCATAGTTGTGATGGACATTACTCCAAAGAAGCGTACAAAAATTATAACACTGCATGAACACACTGACAAGCCTTACAGAGGGATAGCAGATATTATAATAATAATAATGGAATTATTTGTTTTGTTTCAATTAATTTACACAAGGGTGTGTGTATACATACATATATATATATATATATATATATATATATAATAGATTTTAGGATCCAAGATTTTTATCACCTGATTGTCCTAATGACCCAGTGTAGAGATCCCCTACCTTGGACACATCACAGACTGCCAACCATTAATGATGTTAACTTCACTGGGTGCATGACTCTACTTATATGTTCTGAAGATTTATTATAAGATAATGATATAATTTATCAAGACAATTTCTGATTTACAATTCTAGCCAAAAGGATTGAAAACCCTCAAGTTATTCACAAGAAATTATAGTCTTTTTGCAATATGGTACAATCCAAGCATTAGCCTTTTTTTTTTCTCCCAACTTTCTCAGGGTATTTAATTCCTTTTTAAATGATAAGACAACACAATATGCACTGTTACAGAATAAAAAAAATACTCGTTTTTTTTTCTTTGTCTTTTTTTTTTTTTTTTTTTTATCCAATGTTTTTTTGTTTTTTTCAATGTCTTTTTTTTTTTTTTTTTTTTTTTTTTTCAATGTTTTTATTTTTTATTTTGTCAAATTTGATATCAACTTTCTCCCTGCAATTTTACCAAATGTAAAAATATTACGACTTGAAACAGAATGCAATAAAATATTTAAAAATATGAATATGGATTTGTCTTAATTTTTGAGATGAGGTTTGATAATTTATTTTATTTGGATTTTTACTTGAAATCATATAATGAATTTTTTAAAATTATTAATATTAGTTATATGATATCAATTAATCTTTGGTGTAAACAAATGATTATACATTAAAATCTTTTTTTAAATGCAACAAAACATTGTTTTAGCATTAAATAGCCCATCAAACAAATAAACCAAACTTTTGTCTGAATTTTTTAGATGAGGCTTGATAATTTGTATTATTTGGATTTTTTGGACTGTTGTCCTCTTTTTTTTTTTTTTCCTACACGTTAATATATATTTAAAAATTATGATTTAAATCTTATGACATAAACCGCTAGCAATATATAGCATCACCTTGGTGACAATAACAAATAATAACATACGCAGTCTTGATAATCGTCCAGAAGAGAACTGAAAGTACTTGGTTTACAAATGAAAACTCTTTCGGACAATTCATTAATTCCTTTTATGATGATAACATTAAAAAATTGTTAGAAATATTGAAAGAAAAAAGAAAAAAACTACAAAACATATTTAATGATTTGATTACTTTTAAACAAATTTGAATCTTTATTGTTATATACACAAGATGGATTGAATAAAAGGTTTGGTTTGAAGTTCCATGAAGGCTCTGAATAATAACATGAAGGTGCCCCGAGTTTGACAAGAAGTTTGATAAGAAACCTGAAGAAGACCAGAGGGAACATCAGCCGAAATGTTGTGTATATAACAATGAATATGATCTTTTCTTCTTTTCTTTTCAGACTGACATGTGTAATGCAAGTATTTACCCAACCCCTTTGAGCCCTGTCAGCTGGGGCTGTAGAATATGCCAACTGCACCCCTGCAGAGGGGTAAGACTCCCACAATGGGGCCACCTGTTAGCCATGGGTAGCAACCCATGATGCATGAGTACAGAATCCTGGTGGCTGTAAAAATCCAACCAACCAACCTTCCTGTACAAACAGATGTGATACATAGTCAATTTCTTAAGCCGAGTTTAACAGTTTCAGAATTTCTTCTCCTAGACTGGTTGCCTAACCAAGGAAAAAGATAAATTTTAAGATCCTGAAGTCAGTTGCTAACTGGACAATACCAGAAGGACTACAATTGGATTCTCTGCTACAAATACACTCTTGTTCTATCAAGGATTTCAAAGACTATAACTGGACTTTCTACTGAGACTACAGCCTTTTCTACCATTGGATTTATCAATAGGAGACCTGAACACCTAAAATGGTAATCAGAATCATAAAAGAAAATCAAAAAGAAATTCAGCCCGAACCTTTGAATATCAGAATAAGAATAAAAGTAGAATCAGCTTAATAGATGATACCCTCAAATAAATCAGCTAAGAATAAGATAAGTATACATCTATGAATATATCATGTAACATCTGTAACATAATGGGGGTGGATGGGTGGGGGGGTGGAGCCCACGAGTGTAACATGACATGTAAATTAGCAAGGAAAAGTTTTTAGCAAAAATATATGTTAGATAAGAATGGAAAAATTTAAGGATGAATCATCATTGCCGCATAGCTTTGTTTCTATTGGATATGCGATGAGGAGTGGCAAAGTGGGAGAGAGGAGGAATGAGAGGTGAGATTGTGAATTGAGTTTGGAATTATGAGTTGAGAGAGTAAGATATGGGCTTTTGCTCTCGACTTATGACTTGGAGGAAATAAAAATCTCATGAGAAAAAGAAGTGGCCATGTGTTATTATTAAAAACCCTAAATGACACAAGGCACCCCAAGTTGGTTTCCAGATTCTAAACACCAAGGAATTATCAGTCAACTCCAGCATCAGCCCAGCAACCAAGATTCCAGCCTTTCCAATGTAGTACCAGTCCAGAGATAAGTAGACAATTAAATAATTTCTCTCTCAACATATCATCATTCCATTCGAAATAAAAGCCATAACATAACAAACATTGACATGTTATCTCTCCATTCTGAAAGGAGAGAGTAACACTATTGCAATCCATGTCTTTCCTATGCGTATATTGACATCACTTTCTGCAGATGAGATATTGCTACCTAGGTATGTGAACTGGTCTATTAATTTGAGTTGCTTACTATCCATGCCTTTCCTATGTGTATATTGACATCACTTTCTGCAGATGAGATATTGCTACCTAGGTATGTGAACTGGTCTATTAATTTGAGTTGCTTACTATCCATGCCTTTCCTATGCGTATATTGACATCACTTTCTGCAGATGAGATATTGCTACCTAGGTATGTGAACTGGTCTATGATGCGTATATTGACATCACTTTCTGTCTACCTAGGTATGTGAACTGGTCTATTAATTTGAGTTGCTTACTATCCATGCCTTTCCTATGCGTATATTGACATCACTTTCTGTAGATGAGATATCGCTACCTAGGTATGTGAACTGGTCTATTAATTTGAGTTGCTTACTATCCATGCCTTTCCTATGCGTATATTGACATCACTTTCTGTAGATGAGATATTACTACCTATGTATGTGAACATTGCAGTTACAGAATGGCAACATCATTTTTGTTTGAATTCCAGTGATGAGGAATTACCATAATTAAAATTGATGTACAAGTCTGCTGATGCTTCCCTTGTGAAACTGAGGCTTTGAAATGGTTAATAGAGAATTGAAAGTGAACCATATTATGTAAAAAGGGTTAAATCACACACTTGTGAAGGGTCAGTGAACTGAAGTTGTGTTGTATATCCCTTTGCTGGGTATATAGATGGTGAGAGAGTTCTTATGAGATGATGAGAAAAGTGAGAAAGATACAAGGCATTCGTATATGCCTCCCTCCCATATATTTAAAGTTTTTTTCTCTTACTTGCTTGAATAGTTTGAGTAGCTGGCTGGTCTCTTGCATAGCTGGGATATTTCTAAAGATGCTGGTCTAATTTTATTTCTTCTTCTTAAGGATGCTGTCCTGTAGAAGCTGGTTCACTATTATTTCACAAAGATGACATAAGGCTTATATTTTGAGTGATCACATCTTTTTATCTTCAACCAGACTTCTCAACTGCGGTCAGAGTGAAGCAAAAGATGATGCCTATATCATGATGTCTTTTGCTAAAATTAGTCACTAACTAAAGCTAAATTTAACTTCTGTTTTCACGTTTCCCAGTGGTGGAAGTCGTGGGGTCAACTTGATGTTACTAAGTATCAATCATTTAACCCCCCTCCAATTTTGAATTTCAATGGATTTTAATTCAAAATCAACTTACACTACAGTCATAATTCATAGGCAACCCATGAATTATGTAACAGTTGGAAGTAGAGACCATGTGTTTTATTTTTTTATATTTTTCAGAAATAGTGAGATGTTTAATTGAGAAGTAGAGCTGGAGCTCTGGAAAGTGTGGAGTACCCCTTCATTGCCATTATTCCCAGGTTCACTCTAACCTGGAGTGGTAGTACCTGTTAGGCTCCCATCTGTGGGTTGAATAGAAAAAAAGTGAGTTTTAAAAAATGTGTTTAAAAAAGAATTGAGTTAAAAAAGATTCTGAATACCCATCAAAAATGAATAAAACAAAAAAATCTTTGGCATAAAATAACCCAACAAGGGTTGACATGCTGTAAAATCTAACCAACCAATCAATGCTGGATAAAGGAATTCTCTTCCCATGTGGACAAAACTAAACATCAGATCCCACCAGAGGAGCTGCTAAACTTCAATCTCATGTTGTGTTACTTGTGTCGGGGCCAAAACAGCCTTGACCCCTTTCTCTGAACGAACGCACGTAATCAGAGCACGCGTGTGCATTTTCGCACGTAAGCAAACCCCTTTCCATGTCTGACCAGATATATCCAGTTTTTCCCCAGCTTTAACCCTTTAAGCTCCACCCCTTTCGCATGTATTGGGTCACGTAGTCAAAACTATGTCATCATCATTTCTAACGAACTTTTCCCTGACGTCATTCGATATTTCCGGCAAATTTCGGGTATTTAAGAAAGTCGTTTGCGATGACGAGGACAGTTCCAGCCAGCCACCGACAGTTAACGATCCTGATTCCTATTCTGAACAAATGGCCTTTCCTGATTCCTGACCGCCCTGCCTCTCTACGCTGCTGGAACGACCTGCCTTTCTTTGACGCTAGACGACCAGCCTCGTTCTTTGCTGTGATAACACCAATATTTCCAGTCCAGCAATATCAGCCTTTTTCAAGGCTAAACAAACCCAGCTCTTTTCAGAGCTAACCAGTCGGCCTTTTCACCTCAGTCTTTCCTTAACCACGAATGCGATCCTAGGGCGAAATCCCTAGAAGATCTGGATCTTACGACCAGATAGGCGTCCCTCGCCGACAGTACGCTAGGTCCTAGCTTGGTAGATCCGACTCGATCTTCCGCCGAGCAAACACCTAGCACTCGAGGCATTTGCGCACACGTACCAGCCTGGTCTGAAATCCCGCATAACCGCGGCCAATCAGACCCAGGCAACGCACGTGCTAAGCGAACGGTCCGTCGCTGTTACGTTTCACGCTCGTACCCGAACAGTCCTCGACGGGACTACGACCGGGGGCTCGCAGCCGATACAACCGCAAGCCGAGACCGTTACCGACCGACCACGACGTCAACCGAAACCCGTAGACGCACTGTATCCCGATTCCGGATTCCAGCTGCCTATCCGACAACGGACGACCTATCCACCCAGATTAACGAAAGACTGACCGAACGTTGAGCGACCAACCTCGAGCGATGAAAACTCAACTTGCCGATTTACCTTTGTCAATTCTCGTGAATAAATTGACCACCTGGTTACTTCCTGCCATCTAAATCCTCTGCCTTTGTCTCTTTCATTGCCTCCAGTCGTTTCACTTATTCAAAAGTCTGTGGGGTCGACATCCTTATCGGCCCCGCAACACTTGTAAAGAAAAGATTAGTCAGAAAGAGGATCCCCAGCCTGGCTTAGCCCTGGAGCATTATCCAATGGACAAACCAGCCGCCACTGCCCTAGGCATTTCCTGATTGTTCCCTTGAATATAGTGGAATGGTGTACATAGCAAAGATAAAGTCATCAGTATAAACTTGTGGAATGTTGATAGTAGTATAAGAATTAAAGGTGTGGTTTTGAATTTAGTGGCCACAACTGGTTCTTAAAATATGTTAGAAAGGCTCCGAGAATCTTTGCAGCATAGGTGAATATATACATAATAAAATCCAAACAAAGAAGTACAAAAAAAACAACAATACAGCACATGGAACATGACATATATCACAAGATACAAACAGTGAGGATGATTGTCCTTGGGAAGTAAGAAAGAGTTCTTAATGAATATAAGAGTCACTTACTTGTGAATGACCCACATGATAGGGTCTATACAGGACTACGTACACACATAGATATGAGCCTAAACATGGGAGCAATGCCCCCATATTAATGGACAGAAACATCACTCGTCTAGTCTATCTTAGTGGGTGCTAGACCAAAAAGAGACAGAGAGCTTCCCGGGCTGAGTTTAAATACTCAGCTAGTAGTGCCATCTAGTGGCGAAACCCTGGTTGCAAGGGAAGATAACCCTTTTGGACTCTAGTCCATCTCAGCAAGGGCAGACAATCACTACAGTAGGAAACAAATTGTGATCTAAAGATCTGGCTGGTTGGTTGGCTGGCTGGTTGGTTGGATATTATGGCATGTCAACACTTGTTAGGTTATTTTATGCCCAAGATGTCTTGTTTTAGTCATTCTTGTAGGGTATTCAAATTCTTTTAACCTATAGATGACTTGAGAATTGTTTTTCTCCTATACTAGTTCCATCAAGGCTAGAGAATCAAGATTACTATTTTACCTATAGTGAGAGGGAGGAGTAATTGGGTTCATTTGGACCTTAACAAAGCACCTAGAGAATAAGCTAGATGGGAGCTGCACGAGAATGCTGTGTGCAATCTTAAACAAATTGTGGAGAGAACACTTCACAAGGAAGCAGCTGTACAGCCACTTGCTCCCTATCACACAAACCATCCGAGTAAGCCAAACAAGACATGCTGAAGAAGCAAGAACAGACTAATAAGTGATGTTCTCCTGTTGAAACCAGTACGTGGCCATGTCAGTGAGGGTTGTCCAGCAAAGACCGACATTAACCACCTCTGGAGGTGTGTGGTGTAATGGTTAGAGTTGTAGGAAATGGACTGGTCAACCAGAGTTCAAATCCTGGATGAAACTGTTTGCATTTCACTTAGCCCTAATACCCTTGGAACGGTATACATCCAACTACTCTCCCTCCAGCTATGGGTAAATAGTAGGGCAGACATGGCTCTTTAGCCTTGGTTAGGTAATCAGTCTAGGAGAAGGAAAACTGAATTCAAACCTGGTAAACTCTGCTTAAGAAATTGACCTTGTGTCACATCCAACTCATGTGGAGGGATTAGTAAATATATATACATTAACCACTTTTGTATGGATACTGGGGGCAATGAATGATAGGGACGGTTGGTGAGGGATTGTCATAGATATCAGTGCAACTGACACAACATAATGATGATGATGATGATTTAGTGCAAAGTGAGTGCAAAAATAAAAGAAGAAAGAGAGAAGAAGCAAAGAGAAGAAGAAAAGAAAACCCTAAAGAAAGAAAGAAGAGAGAAAAAAAGAAAGAAAGAAAAAATGAAAGAAGAAAAAATATAATTGACTGAAAAATAAAGATAAAACAAAAAGATATTAATGGGGAAAAAACAAAGCAAGAAAAGAAGATGGAGAGTAACGAAAAAAAATCAAAGAAAGAAAAAAATGTTTCATTGAGTGAAAGGGAACAAAATAAAGAGAAAAAGAAAGAAAAAAAGATAAGAAAAACAAGAAAATAAGAAAGGAGTCAAAAGTTAAAAAATAGAGATCAACTAATAAGAAAGAAAGAAAGAAAGAAGATAGATATGTAGTACAACGTAAGAAGAATGATAGGGAGTGAAAAGAAAGAAAGAAAGAAAGAAAGCCAAATATAATTAAGTGAAAAATGAATGAAATAAAACAAAAAGTAAAAGATATTAAGGGAAAAAAATGAAAGAAAAATATGAATTTGAGAAAATTTGTTAAATTGACATAGAGGAGAAGGAGGAAAGAAAGAAAGGCAAAAAGAAAAGGAAAAGAATAAAGAAAAAAAGTTTAATCGACAATGATAAAAAAAGATATATATAAATTGTTTTAGGTGTGTGTGTGTGGGGGGGGAATAATAATTTTTTCAAAAATAGAATAAGAATAAATGAATATAAGGGGAGATAATTCTGGATGACAAGAAATAAAAAGCCGGAAGTTTGTTAAGCATTTTCTGTTGCACGTTGTTTCGGCGGAATTAATAACAGTTTCCAAAATTAAGGAAACGGTAAGCAAGAAAAAGAAAAATTGACTTTTTTTCCGTTTCTTAATATTAACACCTAGAATTACTAGTATTATTCAGTATAAAGTCTGTTGCTAGAATTATAGATAACATTTTCTTAACTAATTCTAATTTGTTTTTGTCACGTTCGCGTTTTTTTAACCCATTCTAAGGAAAGTAAAACTTTAAAAAAACTTTGTTTTTATCAACACATTTTTGTTGTAAATGATAATTATATAACCAAAATTATAATAACCATTAATTTATTTTATTTATCAACACTATCGATATTTTTTCGGAGATATATATATATATTTTAAAGTCTTTAAAATTTTAATGTAAATAAGTGAACTGTTCAAAAATTGTGTTTGACCAAAACATGTGGCTTTTAAAAAAAAGTTTGGGACCAAAACTAATTCCGAATATTGAATCTTATTTTTTATCGTGACTTCTGACTTATGGTAAACTGAATTCAGGAGCGTAATTTTTTTTACTATAATCTACCGAATAGATGTTAGTGAAACATGAAATTAAGTCTTTATTTAATTTTTTTTAATTTGTCAACTGGCTTTAATACTTTTAATAAAAATAAAACTCTAACGAAAACATAACACGTTAATTCATTTATAAACGACAGCATTAATTGATGGTGTATATTGTATAGATTAAAAGTTGTTGCGTAGTCATTCAGTTATACACTTTTTTTTAACCGAGAACTGCAAAAGTTGACTGTTTTAAGTTTTTTTTATTTATTTTTAAATTATTATTGTTACTCTGAAATAGAATTATTGTTAAATATTCGGCAAAATTACCAGTGAATAGTAATTTTCAGTTTATTTCAATATTGGATTTGAGAAGTTTATAATCTCAATTCCCTTAACAACGCTGAGTTCGGAAAAGTTTGTTCATTTTTATTAAAAGTATTAATCCCAGTTAAGAAATTTAAAAACAATTTAAAAAAATATATATTGACTTCATATCCCACTAACATCTATCCAATAGTCAATGATAATAAATTACGCCTTTGAATTCACAGTCTACCGAAATATTATTACATTTGTTGTTCAGTAATTTTTATTTTTATATTTTTAAATAGTGGTAGGGTCATTTTATTATAAAATATAAATTTAAATGCTAGCAATGGACCTACTATAATTTTAAATGAATTTTATCAGATTAAAAAGAAAAAAATGATACCATAAAAAGTATGGATGTACCTAACGGTAATATTTATTTTAAAGAATTTTTTTCGATTTGTGATGAACAATTGAAAACTGACGCTTGGACACACAGAGACATTACTGATATATATATATATATATATATATATATATATATATATATATATATATACTGTTTTTAGCCCACCCCTCCCCCAAAAGATGGGGACGCAAGTAACCTGAAAGAAATCTGCAATTTTTTAATTAGAATAATTGATACGTTTTTTAGCCTTGATTAGGCAACCAGTATAGGAGAAGGAAAACACTGAATCCAAACTAGTTGTATTCTGTATAAAATAATGACTTTTTTGGCACATTCTGCCTGTGATGGTGAGGTTGGATAAATACATACATGCCTCAAAGTGTGTGTGTGTGTGTGTATATATATATATATATATATATATATATATTACTGACCTATAAATATTCCAACATTGGCCCTTTCTACTCATAAAGGACAGATTGGGATATTCCCGAGTTAACAACTGTTTAAAATGCACATTCATAGAATTTAACAAAATTTTCTTCTTTATAAAAGACAGTGACATTAAGTAATATTATTTTCTTTTTCTACAGAATATTTTCCACCATGATAACACCAAAATTCAAATTATCACAGGATGATAATTTTCTTTATATTCAAATTGATGCTGTCCTTGCTAAGGTAAGTAAATTTCTTTTTCGCTTTTATTTTTCTCTTTTTCTTTTCCTCTCTGTCATTTACTTAGCTTAGTTTAGCACACAGCCAGAAGTATGTGTCACCCACTGAGAATCAAACTCTCTCTCAGTGGTCTGTTAATCTAATACCACAAGGTGCCCTCATGTTATGCAATTGCTGTGCTCAATCATGTGACACCTAAAAGTTCTTCTGCCCCTAGGTGCACATATTTAGGTGCAATAATGTACGTGCGTGTAGGTGTGAACATATTTATATGAGTGTGTGTCTAGGCATGGCATATATGGGGGAGTATGTTGTGTGGGCATAGCATGTACATAGATGTGGATGTATAGTAGTATCCAATAAGATTTTGAAGTTTTTGGTCCTATTGTAAGTAAAAAAAAGTAAAGTTGGTGGAGTAAAACTGTCAGCAAGGGAGTCTATCCTCTTTTCGCTAGCGCTAGACCAGGGAGATGTTTTTGCAAAGGTAGAGCACCCTACCTACCATTAGCTTTTCACTTTACTGTACAGATCAGATTACCATATCTATGCTAAGCTGAGTTGATGGGGGTTGGTATTGAACCAGGAACCTTGTGATTCCTAAGCAGGTGCTCTGTTGAGTTGGTCACTGAAAGTAATTGTGCATATTACGATAAGGTCTATTTGACTTTGGCTGAAGAACCTAGTGTTACAAGTCCTGTTGGACAAGGCTGTAGAACATGCTGACTGTACCTCTGCAGAAGGGTTAAAAAAACTCCCCAATCAGGCCACCTGTTAGTCATGGTTGGAATCTTGGTAGCTGAGCAGTTCATGACATGCAACACCAGCACTTTCCTTAATTATGGTAGACATTGACAAATTCTGACCTTAATTGGTTTAAATCACATTTCTCGCATATTTCTGATCCAAACTTAGAAATATTTATATGGTTGGAAAGAAAATTAATCTTTCTAGATATGTAATTTTTATGTGTTTTTATCTATTGAATTATTTTTTTACAGAGAGTTATAACAGTATTTTGCTTCAAACAGCTGAAAATGCATAATGAATTTTTTTTTCTCAGACTAAATTTCACACAGTAATTTCTTTCATAAAATCCAAGTGGCTAATCTTTATCAATATTCTTGAAATTTTACACTTAATTACAACACACCTTAAGATACTTGGAGGAACTTGTTTTTTCTTTTCTTTTCTGACCTTTGGAAGCAAAAATATGTTAGACAAAAATTAAAAGATTTCTTCAAAAAGTATAAGATCAGCAAAAAAAAAGCACTATATCACTAATAGAAGATAGTCTCAGAATTATTTTTGTATATAATATGTGACATTTGGATGAAGGTTAACCGTCAGGATTTTTTGTCAAATTTTCAATTTTGGAAAAAAAACTCCTTAAAATTATGAGAAATGTAAACAAAATTCAGAAGACACCGGACCAGCTTTGTTTAAAAACATATTTAAGTAGGTATTCTATTTCTTGTATGTAATTCAACATAGGTATTTAAAAAGGTATTTTTAAATTCAAAGTGATGTTATATATTTAAATTAATACTATACATGTATATACATGCAGTATTAAAATGTTGAATGATCTTGTAGTAAAATTTTAAAAAAAAAACTGCTATCCATACCTGTTATTCTCTAAATAATGGATTACAGTATAGAGATGAATACAATTTGAGTGCAGAATCAGAAAGAACATACAATTTTACCTAAGACTCCAAAGTTTTATCAAAATTGCTCCAAAAATAAAGAAATGGTAAAGAAATCACTGAATTTCTTGTTTTGAATTGGTCTGTGATTTGACATATTTTGTACGCCAATTTCGGGGCTTAAAATTCTCATAACTTTTGAACCACTGGGATATTTGTATAATTCAAACAGTTTTGAACTCCATTTAACTAATATTAAATAAAATAATCTCAAATAAAAAAATCAACTAAGAATGCTACTTACTTTGGCTAGACGTGCAGTTGGAGAGGACCCATCTGATCAATTGGCTGTCACATTAAGCCCTAGCACCAATATGATTGTCTCAATTGTATTGCTCTTGTGGCAAATCCCAACCCATTCTATTGTATATGTGCTAGAAGGTAGTGACTGTCTTAGTGTCCTGAATATGACTTTTAACTGTATCTAGTGGTAAGGTTCCAGCTCTGGGCTGTTTGGAGTACTCTTTCATTGGGTCCACTGGTAGTGGTAGTACCTGTTAGGATCCTATCTATAGGTTAAATAGATAAAAGAATGAGTTTTTAAAAAAATATTTGAATACCAAACAAGAATGAATAAAACAAATGTCTTCAGTATAAATAAGCCAACAAGGGTTGGCATGCCTAAAATCCATCCAACCAAGTGTTACACATGCCCCCCCCCAGGATTGTTTCAAAGATATCAATAGAGACAATCTATGTGGTTTCCTCAAAGAGAAACAACATAGGGAAGGTTACTCTCATTTATGTAACTAATGTTCAGATTACCAACTTGGGAAAGGTTATTTATTTTTTTTTAATTTATTTATTTGACCAGATTTCCGATACTGAAGTCCATGTGGATGAAGATGTATTCTGCTTCTATTCAACGCCTTATTACCTCAAGTAAGTATTTGATGAATTTTGGTTTTGAACACTATGGGGGTGGGGGCTATGGAAGAAAGGATTTGAAAAACAAAATTTTGAGTATTTATTGAAATATAGCATTTTGATCATTTATAAAAAGTTGGTAAATTTAGATAGCTTAACTAACAGTCCATGACACCATTGAGGCCAGTTATTTTATTTTATTTTTTTTATTTTAAAACAATGCTATTGGAAGATAAATGTAGATTTTGACAAGTGTAGGGAGAGAGAAGAATATTTTATGTGCAAAACAAAGATTTCAACAATATACGTATTTCCCTAATCCTTTAGCACGAGCAAGATTCAACACAATTACCACACACACACACGAAAACATACACTGGGATTAAACTTTAAAAAAAAAATACACAGACAAGATTTCTGATAAATCAAAGGAAATTAAATGACCCCACTCCTGAATAGAGGGATTGACAACAAAATTTATATTTAATATAGAATCAAAGAAATCAAACAAACCTGAAGATACTAAAATATGAAACATGTGTTGCTGAAGTGAAATAGTTTTTTTTTTTTTGAAAAAACAAAATTCAAACCATTTTGAGAATCTTCTTATTTCTAAAATATATATATATATATATATGTGCGTGTGTGTTTTCTACCTGCTAGGTGCTTTGGCCTGGTCAATACTTAATTGGATGACCACTTTAGCACTATCAGGTACTGTAAGCAACCTGAGTCCTTTGTTTATAAAAATGACTTTATTTGGCATTAAGTGAAAAGAATTGATACACTGTTAAAGACCAACCAACAGTAAATGTGTCTGCCCAATTGTTTTATTCAAAATTGTGTTAATTGATTTTGTTGCATTTAAAAAAACAATTTGATTTCTAAATCTTTTTCAGATTAAATTTGCCTGGAAAAATTATTGAAAATGGCAATGAGACTTGTACATACGCCGATGGTAAGTTGGCTTTTTTTCTTCTTTTTTTTAATCCTTTTTTGTTTTGTTTTTTTTTTTTTTTTTTTTTTTTTCTTCATTTCGTGTTGTTGTCATTAAACTGAATTAAAACAAATCTAATTGATTAAAATCTTTTGTCTTTTTTCAAAGGAAAATTTTCCCTAAAATTTTCCAAGAAAATCCCTGGAGAATTCTTTCAAGGATTAGACATGATTACAAGTTTGTTGACTCCAAAAGTAAAAAACAATGCAAAACTTCCACTTATTGAAGTTATCTCAAGTAAGTAAAATTATTTTTTTTTATAGATTAATCAAGAAAAAATTAAGGGTGGGATCTTATTTTAAAAATTGTTTATACAATGGTACCTTCACTTACAAGTGACCAACTTAGTTTTCTGAATTACGGGCTATCACTCTGTCAACTTTTCTTTTTTCTTTTCTCTTTTCTTTTTTGCTCTGTGTTGAAAGGTAAAATTTTAGGTAAGCACGAACTTCCAATAAGCTTATGTTAATAGTTTCATCAAAAACATTTAAGTTTTTAAATTTATTACACCAAAGAAAAATATTATTTTATAAAAAAAAAAACAAATAAACATTAGGATCTAGTTTAGCTCGGTCGGTATAACATCTGTTTCTGAACCACACAATTCTGGGTTTGATACCAGCCCTCACCAACTCTGCACAGCTTGTATCTGTGTGGTAAATTAGAGCTGATGGTAGATGTAGTACTCCACCTCGGACACAAAATAATTTCCCTGGTTTAGTGCTAGTGAAAAGGGGATAGACTCCCTTGCTGTCTACCTGATACCAACTAGAGGCCACTCTGCCAACTTTACTTACAGCACATAATTCATTACATTCTATTTTATGTTTTTATACACTGCTAGTTTTCTGATAAAAAAAAACATACCCTAATTTATTTATTTTGGACCGGGGGTGGTGGGGGGTATGGAACAGATTAATGGTATTTAAGTTTATTTCAATGGGGAAAATTGATTTGATACATGAGTTATAAACAGAACAAAAAAAAGTCAAGGTTATCACTGTATATTAATTAAGAAAGAATTGATGTTTGGATCTCTTTTACTGTTTTTCTTTTGCTTTTATTTGATGTGCCCAATAAAAACTCACTGTACAAATGATGAAATCACTTAGTAAGCAGCCCTGTCAGTGGGGCTTAGAATATGTTGACTTTATCCCTTACAGAGAGGAAAGACCACCCCACCCCCCAAAAAATTACACTAAACTTCATCTGATGGTGAGGCTCCAGTTCTGGAGTGTGTGTAGTACCCCTTCATTGCAATTACTCCCAAGTCCACTCTGACCTGGAGTGGTAGTACCTGTTAGGGTCCTATGAGTTAAATAGTAAAATCTGTTTGGAAAAAAACTGAGTATCATTAAGAATAAATTTATTTCAAAACTTTATCGGCATTAAATGACCCACTGAGGTTGATATGCCATAAAACAAACCAAACCCACTCTGATCCAGCGTAGTAGTATAATATATCAAGTTATATGAAGCGGGGTGATGAAAAGTTCTCTATCAAACCAATACTTTTCTTTTAAATAAGAAATTCTTTATATTTTAACTTTTCTTCTTTTAGAAGTGGACAATCCTAACTATAGTGAAACTGCGACCCAAAATGAAGAGATCTGCTGGTTTGTTAATCGAGGAGCGTTTGAAAGTGAAAAAGAAACCCAAATGAATGGACTTGATGGTTATGGATTTGCAAATCAAAGGTCACTTGTCTTTACAAATATGGCAGTAAGTAAATAGGCATATTTCTTTCCTTTTTTCTTTTTTTCCCATACACATGCACCAACACAAATATCCCCCCCTCCATACATACACACATACATATGTAACCTGAATCTTATACTTTATGCTTATGGTCAACTCACATTGAAAGCACTGGATCCTGCTAGATTGCTAAAGTTGAGCCTGTTCAATACTTAGATGGGTGACCATTTATGCAATACTGGTACTGTAAGCAACCTTAAATAACCCTAAAGGGTTATGCTGATACCAACCACTGTTCATTTTCCTGATATGTATACATTTAAAATTTTTTTTTTTTTTTTTTACAAGTAATAACGTGTACATTTTGAAACTGACTAAACTTCTTTTTAAAAACCTCTATAAAAGTTGCTAGGTCTGAATTGTACGTAATTATCTCCAAAATAATTTCTCTCTCTGCCTCAAACAAGTTTTCTATATAAATTAACAAAAATATATACAAGGACAGAGGGTGACCACAAAATACTGAAGCATTTAAAATATTCATAACTTTCTTGTTTTTAATTTATTTTTTATATTATTTTTCAGATATTATAAGTAACCTAAGAAAATTGAAAATGTTATATTACAAATAGTTCAAAATACATTCCCTTGGACTATATTTTAAGACTAAATGATTCTCTCTCTCTCTCTCTCTCTCTCTCTCTCTCTCTCTCTCATTTTAAAAATAATTACATTTAGTTGTAATATTCTACAGTCAGTGATGTAAATTGTGTGTGTGTGTATAACCAGTTTTAATTTGCCAATTCTTTATATTTCAGGATGAATTTTCTAGTGTGATAGAGATAAAAAGTCCTGATAAATATTGTACAAAGATGAGGATGGAACAGAAATTTAAAAATGAATCTGATAAATTCAATGAAGACCATTTTATGTAAGTTTTTTTTTTTTTTTTTTTTTTTTTTGTAGAATGTAAACTGATTGTTTTATTTTGTATTTGCTGAATAAATGATTGGTGTAGAAATGTTTAAGCTGCGTGTCAGCTACACATGAGTTCTAACAAAGTTCGTTTAGTTATTTACTATGCACCTCTAGTCAGAAGTTGTGTTCCAAGTGGGGACGTCCCTAGTATATTCTTACACAATGTAAGAGACATAAACAGTGCTTTCTATTGGAAACTACTTGGGTAAAATCCACCTTATTTATTGAATGACTCTTGTATATATAAAGAAAAAAGTGCAACTGTAAATAGTACTTCCTATTGCCTTAGGCAAAATTCAATTCATTTATACAATAATCTTTAAAAGCGTCCAGCAGAAAGCTTGTTTTAATATAAAAAAAAAAGTTTACAAATGGGCTAAACATGGGTTTGCCACTACGAGCTTTAATCAAAATGACTAAATGATGGTATGTAGAAGCCTATGTTAAGGCCCCAAAACAAGGATATACAGTGCATTAATATGGTGTACTGTTAATACGCATTGTCTGGTAAAGAAAAAGTTTCAAACTCAGTCTGTAAAGGACGTATCACTATCGATTTTCTTGAAAAAGGTGCAATTGTAAACCGTTTCCTCCTTAGGCAAAATTCACATTATTTATTGAAAGACCCTTGTATATGTATATAAAGAAAAAGGTGCAACTGTACACAGTGCTTCCAATTGCCAACTCCTACAGCAAAATTCAGTTTATTTATATGATGATCTCTTTGTAAATGGGTTTGTCTAGCATCCATCATCACTAACTTACTCTCCTGGTAATTTTTGGCTCTCTTCCTCACTGTGTTTTGGGTATGACATTAAACTGCCTCTTGTGATGAGATTCCAATTCTGGAGCTCTGGGGAGTGTGGAGTACCCCTTCGTCACCATTACTCCCAGATTCACTCTGACCTGGAGTGATAGTACCTGTTAATCCCATTTATGGGTTAAATAGAAAAAATGTGTTTTAAAAAAAAATGTGTTTGAAAGAAAAATGGAGTTCAAAAAAGAAATTGAATACCCATCATGAATGAATAAAACAAAATATCTTTGGAAAAAATAACCTAACAATAGCCAACTCTTACTCACTATATACACTTTGAAACTTTGTATAGCTGGAATTTTAAAAGTTATCAAAATTCAATACCTAGTCACTATGATACAGATTGGACATGTATTGAATAGTGTTTATAGCTTAATTGTATATCTGATCATTTCCAAGCTAGCAATATTTGTGAAAATTTGAAAAAAATTTGGATATTGAAATCTAATGAAAATTGACCTGTTTTCACTTTGTGCTTATTAAAAAAACAAAAAACTTATGTACAAATCCTTAAGACATTGCAAATGATGTTTATAGAATGTTAATATACAGTCCCATTTTATCTGATTTTATGTCAAACTTGAAAATTGTGTTAAAATCTAATGAAAACATGTCCAAATTGACTTGTTTTCACTATGTATTAGTGTTTATTAAAAAAATAAAAATAAAAGAAGCAAACTTGTGTATAAACGCTTAAAATTAATAAAAATAGATTTTATAGCATAGTAACATACAACAACACTATATCTAATAAGTACAGAACTTGAACATTTTTATATAAATTTGAAAAAATTGTGTATGTTAAAATCTAATGAAAACATGTCCTAATCGACCTGTTTTTTTATATTTATTAGCGTTTATTAAAAAAAAAAATTGTATCCAAACACTTATAGAGAAACAAGAGTGTGGGTTACTTGTCCTTCTTGTGAGTGATAGAAAATGTGAATATTTGATTCTCTTAATAAATCTTATTAATATGGTTGGGTTTTTGTCTTGTAATTTTCTGCTATGAAAAATAAATGTTATTTTTACTTTTGATTTTCTTTTATTTCAGTGCCGATTACATAGATGCAGACAAAAAAATCTGTATGATATGTGATTATGTTCCTCAGTGGGTGCAAGTGTGGAAAGAAGCGCAAGAAAAAGGTGTCTCATATCAAAGCATGATAGGTATGTGCTTTTAACTTTTTATGTATGTATTTGCCTAATCCATCTATGGCCATGTTGTGACACAAGGTCGAATATTGATATTTGTACATTTTTTATACATTTTTAGAAGTGTAAAAAAAAATAGAAATAATATACTTTCATTAAGAAAATGTAAAAACAATTTTTATTATGAAAATGATTTTTAAAATTTATTTATACATTTCTTAAGAATATATAAAAAAAAGTTAAAAATTATAAATTTATTTTATCTTTTTTTTTTATTTTTTTTTTTTTTTAAATTTTAAAAATTCGTTCATACATTTGATAAAAGAAAAAAGATTGTTTATATATTTAAATTTATTTATACATTTAAAAACATTTATTTCATTTTATATTTTCTAAATTTTTTTTCTAATTTTTTATTTTTTTGACATATACTGACTGAAGATAAAAGCTGTAACCTCTGAATGTTTGAATTTACTTAGTAATATTACTAATATTTGTAATAGAGCTAACAAATACATATGGATATGTGCAAAGTTTCCAAAATAAGAGTTGTATTAACAGTACTCTAACAACTATATTAATGCATTGTATATCCTCCTTTTGGGGTATTAACATTTGGGGCTTGTACTATTTATACCATCCTTAAATGCATTAGGATGAAGTCTTTGTCAGACATTAATTTTTGACTAGTCTTTCATTCATTGTCATTATTCTTTATTCATTCACTAGCCCTACCAGCTGGGACTGTAGAATATTCCAACTCCACCTCTGCAGAGGGGTAAGACCCTCTCCCCACTCCCAATGTGGACAACTGTTGGGCATGGGTGGTGAGGTGACTCATGATGCTTTAGGACAAAATTCTGGTAGTTGTGAGCAGTCCATGAAATGCAACTTCAGTTTGGCCATTAGGCTAGATGGTCAGAGGGAGCCCCCTCAGATCAATTGGCTGGTCACATCAAGACCTAGCACCTATATGATTGTCCTGACCATATCGCCCTTATGGCAAGACCCCCAACCCTTTTATTATATGTGCTAGAAGGTGGTGGCTGAGGGTCTTTGTGTCCTGTGTATGACATTAAACTGCATCTAGTGGTGAAGTTCCAATTTTGGAGCTTTGGGGAGTGTGGAATACTCCTTCATTGCCAGATCCACCCTGACATAGATTAGTAGTACTTATTAGGGTCCCATCTATGGGTTAAATAGATTTTTAAGCAAGATTTTTTATTTAAAAAAAAGAATGAATAAAACAAAACATCTTCAGCATAAAATAACCCAAGAGTTGACGTGCCATAAAATTCAGCCAACCCTCATTCACTCGCATCTAAAGTTGGGTGGGCCAATGAGCATTTGGCTCTGATTCTGCTTAATTTTAAGCTAAAATTGAAATTCTTTGACTCTTCACCCTACAGAATGGTGGAGGACCTCCCCACCCCCAAGGGGTTTCCTACGTGAAGCTTCAGTTCTGGAGCTCTGGCAAGTGTGTAGTATGCCTTTTGTTGCTATTACTCCCAGGTTTACACTAATTTGGAGTGGTAATATATATTAGGGTCCCATCTATAGGTTAAATACATCTGTTTGAAATGGGCCGGTTTAGCTCCGTCGGTAGTGTCCAACTAGGAACCACAAGGTTCAATATTGGCCCTCACCAACTCAGTGTATGAGTAGCACAAGGATCTGTGCAGTAAAGACGCCAAAAAATCTCTTTGGTCTAGCGCTAGTGAAAAGGGGATAGACTCCCTTGCTGTCTGGCTGATACCCACTTTAGGCCACCCTGACGACTTTACTACTTAGCAATACTTAATACCATATAACTATGAATCTGTATTAATAGTTACTTGAAGCTATAATTATTATTATTTACTTGAAACCATTTAACTGTGTGCAAAACAAATGATTGAATAGAAGTGGTTACATGAAACCATATAATTGTGTATAAATGATTATTAGATTGGAATACTTGAAAGTCTGTGGAAAATCTGCGGCAAATAAAGGCATCTCCTTCCCTTGACTGGGATTTGCATGTGGGGTTTGGGGACCACTTTTGAATTTCCTATTCCCTTGTTATAGGTGAATTTGTTGGAACCGGCTGAACTGACCCATGGTGAATGCCCTCACAGAAACAGTATTAGATAGGAATATTTGATATCACAAAACTCTTAAACAACTACACAAAAAATATAAACATACAATGTACACAATTCCATAACCCCAAACAGGTTGACATGCCATTATGTAAATCTTTAACCAATTTTATTATCTTTCAGACTTGAAACCTGATGAACATTACAAGTTGACCATCCTGCCAAAAAAAGAATGTATCCTTCATATGTGCACCCCCCACCCCACCCCTCTGCTTTTTATTTTTATTTTAATCATTTATTGATTTTTTAAAAAAATTTATTTGAAGCAAAATTTTAAAGATTTTTTTTTTTTTTTAAATTAAAAATTCTAAAAAATTTTCTCAAATTATTCGTTCAATTTGTATTATTTGGATTATTCAGAGTATTTTCCTCATCTTTATTGTTATCTTCAGTACGTTTTGGCTGATGTGCCCTATGGCCTTCTTCAGCTATTTCTTGTCAGACTTGGGAACCTTTTCAAACTAGGGAACACCCTCCTTGAACTCGGGAGCCTTCATGTCGTAATCAGGAGCCTTCACGGAACTTCGATCCTAACCCTTTATTCAATCCACAGGGGGTATACTGTTCTCATTCCGTTAACCATAACTGGGTACAAGTGTTAAACTGTCTTAATTATTCTGTTACTGTCACCCTTGACCAGGATTGAACCTGCAGCTTAGTGATAGCTGTCATTTAGAACTGTATTAACTCCACGCCTATATCCACTACGCCATATGTGCAATTGGAGAAGGTTACCAAGTTGTGCCGATAACAAAAAAGATGAGGACAGTAGTCTGAATAATCTAAATCCAAGGTATTTCTTGTCAGAACCTTTTTGACTCGTTAATTTTTTAAAACAATTTTAAAATTAAATACCTTGTACTTAATGTAATGTGATGGCTAAGGGTACAAAGATTTAATCTTTACTGTAATTATTTATGTATAAAATGCACTATTTTTCCAGATTTTACAGTCCAAAAGTTAAATGTGTATATTATACATGAGAACTAAATATCAATTCTTTTTCTGCCCACATGTCTTTTGCTTTTAGATACTGTAAATTTTGATTTTCAAAAAATCTTATGAATTCTATGTATTTTTATTTTTAGTCTATACAAACCAGATAAAAAGTTTTAAAAAGTTTTTTTTTTTCAATTTTTTTAAATTTAGCTACTACAAATTCCCAGAAGGCAATGCATATTATATGCAATACATAGACACACAGAGAGACTAGTGAGCTTCCTGGTATCACCAATTCCAGAAAATTGGATTTTTTGTAACATAATTAGAATTAATATAAACCTATAACAATATACTGCAATTAGTCGAGTATAACATGCACCTTGTATTTTTTTTCTTCTCATAATTTTGTAGGCAAAAGTTAGGGGTGCATGTTATACCCGACTAATTGTAGTATATTGTTATAGGTTTATATTAATTCTATTTATGTTAGAAAAATTCCAATTTTCTGGAATTGGTGATACCAGGAAGCTCACTAGTCTGTGTATGTGTCTTTACTAATTTCTCTCACTCACTAAAAATGAAAATAATTTTGGCCTCCCCTAATAAATCCTTATTTCTTGTGTTAGTCTATTCGATTTGCCATATATTGCACACATTATCCTGAACTCTTTATTTAGATCTCATTGATGATCCAGCAATTTTGACATCAGTTTATTTGAATCTTGTTGATATCCTTTTTGCTTATTGTTATGATGTCCGAACAAATGAAGGAGAAATAAGTGTAAGATACAACACATTTTTTAAAATTCTTCTTTTTTTTTTTCTTTCTTCACACTGAATGAGCTGTATTAAATTGTGTGTGTGTGTGTATGTATGTATGTATGTATATATATATATATATATATAAATTTTGGAACTCTTAACATCTTTCTTCAAATTACACTGGACTTGTACACATTTTTAATTGCTGAAATATATACTATACTATTTTGATACCCACTTTACATTTTTTATATATTTTTACAACAAACTCTTGAGTTTTTTTTATAAACTATAATGCTTCTGATTTTTGAAAATTAAAAGTAAAATTTATTTTATTTTTAAAAATTAAAAGTAAAATTTATTTTAATTTTTTTAAAACGGAACATGCATTTTTCAAAATTTCAGCATTTGAATTCAGCGTTCGTTTTTTGTAAACAGTCTTTTTAACGGATATCATTCTTCCCATCTATGTCGCTCTTTGATGAAGACCAACTTATCGATTTGGTCGAAACAGATCTGTCAGCAATCACATAACAAACATCATATGTTTTTTCAAAATGTTAAATTTCATACTGTCGGATTAATTTCCATCTATTTTTCATATATATATATATATACCCCTCCGCACAAGCTGGATGTGACACAAGGTCAATTTCTTAAGCAGAGTTTAACGGGTTTGAATTCAGTTTTCCTTCTCCTAGACTGGTTACCTAGCCATGGTTAAAGAGCCCAGTCTGCCCTGGTATTTACCCATAACTGGAGGGAGAATTGGATTCATACCTTTCCCAAGGGTATTAGCGCAATGTGAAATGCCAACTTCGTCCAGAAATTGAACTCATGTTGTCGAATCATTTGAAAAGTTCTTTGTTCCCAAAATGGGTCATATTTTATTGCTACTCTAACCTACGGTCAACTCTCAAAACCCAGTCTCTCTGTCTCCTAAGAAGAAATTTATCATCCATCTTGATCTTCCTTCAGTTTTAATGGGTGGACTGAACTATTGACACCCACAACCAATACACCTACTTACACATACAATATATATGCATACACACATGTGTGTATACATGCGCACATATGTATCTATCTATCTATACATATATATACACACATTATCTACCTGAACACACACACATATTTATACATATATGTGGTTTGACTTACTATTTATTAATTATAACTACCTAGAACGTATCTATACACACCTACACCCGCATGCAC
Source organism: Doryteuthis pealeii (assembly GCA_023376005.1). Taxonomy (NCBI): domain Eukaryota; kingdom Metazoa; phylum Mollusca; class Cephalopoda; order Myopsida; family Loliginidae; genus Doryteuthis; species Doryteuthis pealeii. The sequence continues at coordinate 38,565,418 of CM042176.1, forward strand.
AGATGCATAGTACTATATTACTACTAAATAGCAAGTTTGATACTTGGTAGATGCCCCATACTAGAGACCTTATTTCACATCCTACCTGTGGTGAACGGGGTGAATAAATACCTACCTGTTCCAAGGGTATTAGTGCTATATGAAATGGAAACAGGCTGATTCAGGATTTGAACTCTGGTAACCAACTTCACTTTCTACAATGATAACCATTACACTATGAGTGCCTCTAAGATCTTGACTTAAAAGCTAAATGTTTAAGTTGTTGTTTTTTATTGTCTAATTTTGTATTTTTCAGATTGAATCTGGATGGAACCTTGTAAAGTTGAGTTCTGTTATGAGTTGTCTTGTGGTAGGTTCATAAATTTTTTTTCTTTTAGCTGAATAGCTAGCTTATTTGCCCTCTGAAAGGTGGCTTTTAAGTTAGTTAATGATATACATATGTGAATATATTGTCTTTTTAAAAATTGCAAATAATCTTAATTAGAAAATTTATTCATGTATCTTTTTTTTTTCTTTCTTTTCTAGACCTTTATTGATTTAAAAGAAGTTCTTGTATCTTGTTTCCGTCGCTGTTTGTGCTACCCTCTCTATCGTACATGGAAGTTGAATATGCTGGTATTATCAGATCTGACAATACTCTTCAAAGGAGGTATCTTTCTATTTACAATTATTTATTCATTTATTATCTCCCCTTGGGCATCCCCACCTACTTTTTTTTTAATTTTTATTTTTTATTTCTTTACATCAATCTTTAAAAAAAAAAATTTTTGCACTGAACACAGACTATTAATGTACTAGCAAAAAAAAATGCACCCTTCATGTGTTATATACCTTTATTGGGTATATACATGAGAGAGTGACTTCAGAGAGATATTAGAGACTTACTTGGTTGGGAGATCTTACTTGCTTCTTGCTAACTTCATTACCATCTTGTCTGGCTGTTTCTTCTTCTTCTCTGGCCGTCATCTTGTCTAGTTGCTATCTTTTAAGTGCTCCTTCTAAGAGATTCTGTTGGGCTTATTTTAGTCATTGCAACCACCAACAAAACGTTTTGTTCTTGATCAAGCTTTTTATTTAGCCAATGTTTTTCTGTGCAGATGAGAGAGATCAACCTCACAGCAGCACATCTGCTCTGCTTCAATGTCTGGTTGCATCTAAAATCTAAATCTAGTCACCTATTTCTCGTGACGTGTTCTCTAGTGATCAGGGGGGTATAACCGTTACTGGTAGATTTCCACTCCCTGATCTCAAAGCCAACAGCCCCCACCCCCATTATGACACTATAAATTGTAACATATGCATAAGTATTTAAGTTTTAATATAATGAAATATTATATTGAATTAGAAAGACTAATGAAAATAAATATGAAAAACAAAAGATTACTTATTTTTACTTTATTCTAATTGATTTCAATATAAAATTATACATAAGATTGCTTTTAATGTTTGAGAATAAAACAATATTAGAAATCAATAGCATTGTTATGGAGGATGAGCTGTTGCCCAAGCAGCAACTCCCCCCTTTCCACACAGCCGTTGTTGTCCAAAGGAAAGGTAAAAACCAATCCAGTTTGGCAATGACTATGTTGCTGAAGTTCAGCATCACACCATCTTAGGGACTCAAGCTCCGGATTTGTTTTTGGGGTTTACTCCCTTAGCCTTTCCTTGGGATGAGGTAGAGCCAGTGGTTCTATATCACTTTTCTTTATACTAGATGGATCGCTGACCAAAGCTAAGACGTCCATTGCAGGATTTTTATCACATTAGTAATATGGGCTGTTTTGAGGCAAGTCTCTCAACTAGACATAGACATTGTTAATAAGATACTAATTAAGATTAAATAATGATTATTTAATGACCATTGAGAATATAATGTAAATAACTAAGGGAATTGTGATGTTGGTGGTGATGTAGTTTTTGTTACACAATCTCCATTATAATAAGATATATACATAAAGATCTGTTAATTCATCCAATAGTTCTCAAAATGCCTTCTGAAATTATTCCTCTTACCATTTTTTTCTGATAATCATTCAAATTAATCTTTAAAATTTTACACTATTTCTATTTTTGATCTGATTAGGCAATTTATTCCAAAAAATATATAACTATTAACAAAAAAAAAAAATTCTATTAATCAATAGACTTGGTTTTTGAAACTTTTCTTGACAGTAAGTTTCCGGTTTGAGGAAAAATATTTAAAAAATATCTTCCATAATTAGAAATTCCATTTATTTTAAGTTTCAATTAGACCACTGCTTATTCTTCTTTCTAGTAAAGTAGTTGATCTTAATTTCTCTAATCTCTCACTTTAACTGTAATCTTTTACTCTTTTTATTATTTTTGACACTCTTCTTTGTATGCCCTCCAATCTTAATATTATTACTCCAATTTCCATGTCTAGACACTTGAGACCAAGCTTGGGTACAGTATTCTGTATGAGGTCTTATTAGACTTTTATATATTTTCAAAACAACATTCACATCATTTAAGATAAAATTTCTAACCAGCCAATCATTCAATTTGGTTTCTAAACAATAGACAAAATATGATAGTCAGCTTTAAAAGTAACATCAAATCCAACCCCAGATCGCATTCCTTATTTACTTTGTTTAATTTATATTCAACTTAAATATTTTTGTATTCGATATGTTATACTTGACATTTTTCTGTTTAATTTTAATTTCCAAATATCTTCCCAATTCTATTTCTGATTTTACATCATTATGTAAATCATTTATGAATATTAAAAACACCAAAGTGCCTAGCACGGATTCTAGAGGATCACTAAACAGTATAGACTGGATTTTGGATTTATTGCTTCTAATGTTTACTTTCATAGTTCTATCAAAAGGATTTTTTTCTTTTTAATAGCCATATCAAATGGTTTACTAAATTCCAAATATATAATGCATTTTCTGACACCATAACTTGGTTTTCTTAAAATGCTTATAAAACTTTCAGTTTTCATAAACCTATAATTAAAAATAGATAAAGAATTGATATGAATTATGATGCCTGTTCACGTGACTTTCGGAAACATTTTTTCACGCTCAGAATTGCGGAGACATGGAATAAACTGCCTGCATCTGTTGTAGGCTGCCGGAGCACTGAAACTTTCAAAGCCTCCGTGCTTCCTGTAGTCCGCCAACACTATACCTGATGCCACCCTCCACATACACACACATCCATCCATATTACTACTGTGAACTGTTCATGTTCCTGGCACATTATTCTGTGTACCTAACATGAGACTTTGATGAGTTGTGGTGCACCTGAGCACTGTACACAATAAATTACATTATTATTATTTTCATTTTTAGGTAAATATTTATTTATATATCAGGACCTGTGGATATGCTATAGTATAAATTTAATTGTGTTTGATATGTTTTAAGAGCTGTTAAAAAGTAGTTCAATATGTAAAAAGTATGATAATCTTGATTTTTAACTCTCACTTTTTTCTTTTTGAATATTTTTGCCCTTTATCTTTCCCTACTCTCTTTATTTCTTACATTTTTTTTTTGTCCTTTTTATACCTTTATTTCTTTATGATAAAAACAGAATGGTCCATTATCTAACTAGGGTGACAATACCCGTAAGAATTCGGTGGATAAGTAACACCAGATAATAAGGATTTACATTTTTGTATTTCATCTTGGATGATTTGGGTGGTCTCCCTTTTAACCAACCCAATAGTATCTGTACATATGGAAATCCAGATTTAAATTTTTATTTTTTTTATAACTATAAACAACTAAAAAGAAATTCCTTATTGATGAATTGTATTTTCTTTTTTTCTTTTTTTTTTTTTTAATCCCTGCCTCCACTTACCATTTGTTTTCTCTCTCTCTCTCCTCTCAGGTCGTTTGCAAATCCTGAAATGTCTTTTGGCCATTAAAGACATTTTGCAAGAATATGAATTGAATCATATCATGAATGATCTTTATATTATGGATTATTGTGTGTGGATACAGACAGCAGAGTAAGATTTAATTTTCTCTTTATTCCATCTTTATTTTCAATTGACTAGTCACGTCAAGCCATAGCACCTATATGATTGTCCTAACCCTATTGCCCTTATGGCAACGCATCAACCCTTTTTATCATGTGCTAGAAGATGGTGGCTTAGAGTCTTAATATCCTGGGTAGGACGTTAAACTATCTGATGGTGAAGTTCAAATTCTGGAGCTCTGGGGAGTGTGGAGTACCCCATCATCATAAGGTCCACTCTGACTCGGAATGGTAGTACCTATTAGGGTCCCATGTATGGGTTGAATAGAAAAAATGTTTTAAAAAAATTAAGTACCCATCAAGAATGATTAAAACAAATTTCCTTAGCATAAAATAACCCAACAAGGGTTGACATGCCATAAAATCCAACTACTATGAATACTAGTAACTTGAATGAACCAGTAAAATTAAGATGAAAAGTACTAGTGTTTGGACTAACTGAACACTTTAGTATGACCCCTTATTCTATGAGGGTGGGGTACCCTCATAGAATAAGATTTTCAAATAGTTGATTAGGAAATTCTATTGATGTATTTATTTTTTTTTTTTTTTTTTTCCAGTGTTAAACTGTTGGAAAATCTTGCAGATGAGTTGTCAAAGGTGAGTAAAATCTGAAAGAACCTTTATGAGATATAATTTAACTGGAATTTAACTGGAATAAATGAAATATAAAAGGGGCTGATTTAGCTCAGCCCCTTCCCCCACCCCTCTCCAAGGAATAAGTGATATTTATTTTTTTGTTTGTTTTTCAGATTGTGATAAAAAATACAGATTGTGACTTGGATTTACCTTGTTGGGAAGATATTGCAATTGGGGAAATAGAAGAATCTGATAGGATGTCTATAATATCCGCAATGTCTCAACTGAAAATCAAGCAAGGAAAGAAAGTCCGAGATAACCACGGATTGGAAGTGACTTGTGATGATGATAGCAGCAGTAGCAGTTATTTTGATAGTGATGATGACACAACTGATAGTGAATCTGATAGTGATAGTGAGGATTATGATGAGAATGATGATGATGATGCTCTTCTCAGCCCGTGTTCTGATAATGAATATTTTGGAGAGGAATCTTGGAGGAGGAGGAGGATGAGATGAGGATGGAGAGGAAGAACAAAGGGAGGCAGTGAGTGTGGAAGCTGATGATATAGAAGAATTGTGGGAAGTGGTAGATGATGATGATGATGATGATGAAACCCAAGAGAATGGATCTGTTTAAAATGGGGACAGGTGAAAGTTGGCAATTACAAACTATTTTTAAGGATTTGTTAATATGGTGAGAGAGAAAAAAACTAACATTGGCCAAGATTTTTCTTTCTTTTATTTTCTTCTTGAAAAAATTCTATGAGGATATCAGACAGAAAGTCAAGACTATTTAGGTCAGTTTGCAGTTTTTATAAAATAAAAATTATTTTTTTATTCTAATCTTGTTAAAAGCCTCAGTGATTTTTTTTGATTTTTTAATTCTAATTCTAAAGTTTTGCTGTTTTTATTTAATCTGTTTTTTGTTTTTTTTGTTGTTTTTTTCGTTTTTTTTAATGTTTTTGTCAGTTTTTGTTTTAATTTTTTTTTTGTTTGTTTTCTTTTAAGCTTTTCCAAAAGACGTTTTTATTTCTTATATTTTTTTCAGAAAGATATTTCATTTTAAGCTTGAACCCCCCCCCTCCCCATCCTAAAATAATGGTGGTAGAAGTCACACAATGTAAATTAAAAGGTTTTTCAGTTAACTTTTTAAAAAAAAGATTTCTTTTAACTTTCTGAAAGCACCAAAAATGATTGTGTTTGACAATGTATTAACCCCCCACCCAATTTCAACAGTTTATTCAGGGAATAAAACTTTTCAGTGTATTTAAGTATATAATAATTTGGTAACCATTTATGTTGCCAGGCCTGTTTGCTGGAGTCTTTTGGTCATTTATCAAAATGACTTGATATGCTGTTTAATCAAAACAGCTCTTCCCAAATTCTAACAAAACAACTATTTTTATTTTTTTTATTTTATGGATATAATAAAGGTAATTATTATATGCGTTTGTATATGAATGAAATGAATTTATATTTTTGTTGAATTTATAAGCATTTTATATTTAATATTTTGACTATATTGTTTTGAAAATTAAAAAAATTTTCTCAAAGTATGTTTTATATGTGCTAATACCCTTGGGAAAGGTATGCATCCAACTACTCTTCCTCCAGTTAACCAGTCTAACTGAATTCAAACCTATTAAACTCCACTTAAAAAATTGACATATAAATGCTGTCAAATAACAAATTATTTCTTGTTTCTCTTTTATAAAATGATCCAACCTAATCAGATGGTTTTTCTATTAATGTTTCACTAACAGGAATTGTAATGATCATGGGAGTTTATATTTGTATATGAAATAATTCAAAATGGAAAGATGTTGATTTCTAGGACTCTTAAGGTGTAAGTGGACTTGCTTACAGGTCTTCAAATCCTGAATGAGGCTGTTTGCATTTCACATAGTGCTAATACCCTTCTGATGGGTATCAATTGAATTATTCTCCCTCCACCTATGGGCTATTTAACCTTTAACAGATGGTGTGGTAGTATTTACTGATATCCCACCATGTCAGTCGAACACAAGGTTCATTATAGAGAAGCTCATGTATGGCAAGTATTTAAAAATTGCGTAAATGCATTACTCTTTAGTGGGTCAGGAATTGGGCAATAAACCCAGCTTAACCCCTTTTAAATCAAGGGGCAGGTGTTCTCTGAAGAATAGCTCCCTGGGATAATGCTGATATTAATATCTTACTGGACCCATGGCCAAAAGACACAGGACCCTGAAAAAATTCTGTGCATGCATGTACTCTGGCACCATTCTTCAGAATGATCTCTTGAGATCTAAAGTGCCAACTTCTCTCACTCTAAGGCAGTTTTTCAACCAGTGTGCCACATCACACTAGTGTACTGTGAAGCTTCTGAGGACGGTTGATCATCCTCTATTTTTATTGTATTACTTTAATATTTTTTGTTTTAATTATGCTACACTAGTAGCACATTTTAGCCATCCGTTTTCTTTTACAATTTAAATGATAAAATAATTGTTTATATACTAATGGTGTACCTCGCTCAAATTATTGCACATCTCACGGTGCCGTGAGATGGAAAAGGTTAAAAAAAAAACTCTGATCAAAGGAGTGATAAGTAACATTTTGTGTTGCCATTACTCCCATGTCCACTCTGACTTGACGTTATGTATGGGTCAAGTAGATATATTTTTAAAAAATAAGTACTTAAACAAGATTTGGTATTTGGAGCTATATTTGTATTGAAAGGAATATTATTTGTTGCCACATCCAAATGTTTGCTGAATTTTCTGGCTGTAGTAATATATATATGTATATATTGAAGTTGGGAAGATGCGGCTCTAGGCATATGGATGCAGCAACAAGAAACATTAAGTCACACATCAATTGGCGACATGTTTACCGTGACAGATGGGATCCAAACAGGTTGATTTAGGCATTGAACCTGAGTTAAAACAGCCAATAATATAATAATATTATTATTATTAATTAATATTATTATTATTATATAATATTTATTATTAATAATAATATTAATTATTAATATAATATTATTAATTAATAATAATATTATTATTAATAATAATAATATTATTATTAATAATAATATTATTATTATTAATAATAATATATATTATTAATAATAATATTATTATTATTAATAATAATATATATTATTATAATAATATATTAATTAATAATAATAATTATTATTATTAATAATAATATTATTATTATAATAATAATATTATTATTATTATTATAATAATAATATTATTTATTAATATTAATAATATAATATATTATTATATTAATAATATTATTATTATAAATAATAATATTATTATTATTAATAATATTATTATTATTAATATATTATTATTAATAATAATATTATTATTATAATAATAATATATAATAATATATTATTATTATTAATAATAATATTATATTATTAATAATAATATTATTATTATTAATAATAATTATTATTATTAATAATAATATTATTATTATTAATAATAATATTATTATTATATAATAATATTATTATTATTTAATAATAATAATTATTATAATAATAATAATATTATATATTAATAATAATATTATTATTATTAATAATAATATTATTATTATAATAAATTAATATTATTATAATAAATATTATTATAATAATAATAATTATTATTATTATAATATTATTAATTATTAATAATAATATTATTATTATTATAATAATATTATATATTAATAATAATATTATTATTATTAATATAAATTATTATTATTAATAATAATATTATTATTATTAATAATAATATTATTATTATTAATAATAATAATATTATTATTATTATATAATAATATTATTATATTAATAATAATATATTATTATTAATATTATTATTAATAATAATATTATTATTATAATAATAATATTATATTATTAATAATAATATTATTATTATTATTATTATAATAATATTATTATTATTATTATTAATAATATTATTATTATTATTAATAATAATTATTATTATTATTAATAATAATATTATTATTATTATTATTATTATAATAATATTATTATTATTAATAATAATATTATTATTATTAATATATTATTATTATTAATAATATTATTATTATTATTATAATAATATTATTATTATTATTATTATATTATTATTATTATTAATATATTATTATTATTAATAATAATATTATTATTATAATAATATTATTATTATTATTAATAATATTATTATTATTATTAATATTATATTATTATTATATATTATATTATATTATTATTATAATATTATTATTATTAATTAATATTATTATTATTATTATTATTATTATAAATAATATATTATTATTAATAATATTATATTATTATTATTATTATTATTATTATAATAATATTATTATTAATAATAATATTATTATTATTATTATATATTATTATTATTAATAATAATATTATTATTATTAATTATAATATTATTATTATTAATAATAATATTATTATTATTAATAATATATTATTATTATTAATAATATATTATTATTATTAATAATAATATTATTATTATTAAATAATATTATATTATTATTATTATTAATAATATTATTATTATAATAATAATATTATTATTATTATTATAATATATTATATTATAATAATATTATTATTATTAATAATATATTATTATATTAATTAATAATATTATTATTATTAATAATAATATTTATTATTAATAATAATATTATTATTATATAATAATATATTAATAATAATAATATATTATTATTATTATAATAATATTATTATATTATTATTATAATATTATATTAATATTATTAATATTATATATTATTAATATTATTATTATTATTATTAATATTATAATATTAATTAATAATTAATATTATTATTAATTATAATATTATAATATTATATTAATATTAATATATTAATATATTAATATTATTATTAATATAATAATATTATTATTATTAATAATATATATTAATATTAATAATATTAATAATATTATTATTATTATATATTATTATTATAATATTAATATTATTAATAATATTATTATATTAATAATATTAATATTATTAATAATATTATATTATTAATAATAATATTATTATTATTATTAATAATTATTATTATTATAATATTATTATTATTAATATATATTATTAATAATAATATTATTAATAATTAATAATATTATTATTAATAATATTATATTATTATATTAATAATAATATTATTATTATTAATAATATATTCCCTTTCAAGGTGGGTGAATAAAAAAACAAGTCAGGTCTGGTATATTAGATTTATTTTTCATCTGGCAGGGATTCTCAATGTTATAGGATGTTTAAAAGAAAAAATGCCTGGGTGGAGATACCTACTGGTTCAAAGGGTTTAAAAAGACTTTTTTTTTTTTTGACTATATACATAGTTCCCATGATAAATTATGGGATTATTTACATAGATCAACCTTTTTGTGCTTGTGAGAATGGCACTAGGTGATCATGAAGTAAAAGGAAGAGAATAAGTTGGAGAGAAAGATGAACAGAGTTATTGTGAGAGGAGAGTGAAAGAGAAGCAACAAAGAGAGGCTGTTGCGTCTGTGTGCATAGGAAAGGCCTGCGTTGCTATAGACAGATAATAAATCAGTTGGAAACCTTATCTCTGAAATAAAAACTACCAAGCTATATAGCTGCACAAAATGCTTAGATAAAAAATTAGATGGTAACTACACAAGGATGCTGCATGCTATCTTGAACAAATCTTGGAAACTGAGAGGACCAGGGAATTTTTAATACAATAATGGAGGGCCTCTCATTTTAAAATTGTGACCATCAATTTGGTGGGTGTGGTGAATTTTCCAATGAACCCATTCACCATAGGTAAGATTTGACACAAGATCACATATGTGGCATTTCAAGTATTAATGGATCTGAGACTAGCTTGTTAATATAAAAAAAAGTTGTATTATCCGAGATGGAGCATGACACACCATCAGCTCCTTACTTTACCACACAGATAAGGGCTAGTATGTGGTTCCTAGGCAGGCACTTATGGGACACCCTAACATAAATAGCTGTTTGTGGCTAATCTTGAGCTGAAAAATATATTTTAGATGATTCTGATAAGAAATATCTCTAATAACTAAAATGTTCACCCTTTTGCTTTTTACATGAGTTGTGAATTAAGGTTTCAGCAATTTATTTATTTAGGCCAATTAGTGAAAAACAAATAGAGAAAGAAAAAAGTAAATGTAGAAGGTTCACACTTATAATATTCAGACACTGGAAGAGGGAAGGAAAAGAAGAAAAAAAAAACTTTTTAAAAATCTGATGTCATGTACTAAATTCAGAGCAAAATCATTTTTTGTGCTTGGGTTGATTTGTACAAAAACAGTTGTGATACTATTTAACCTCTTAGAGGAATGAAGACGGTTCATACCAAGAGTATTTAGTCCAAACTGGAGACAATAATGTTGCAGTGCAGCCACTACAACACAGGGACCGCCCCTGCATTGATTTTTTAAAAAAATAATTAAATGTCCGTAGCAAAGAACGTCTGCCATTTTCAAATGAAATTCCAATTATATTCTTCATAATTGAATATGTCTGGCATAGAAAGGAGGAACATTAGAGTTTACAACTTGCATAAAACGTAGATTTATAATTTGGTATAACGATGATTACATTTATTAGATAACAAAAACCTCAAATACTGAATAACTTGAATCAGGATTTTGCTACAAAAATCTATGCTGGGCAGGACATCTCTAAAATGAGGAATCATTGACTACCCAAGATCATATTGTAAGATGGTGAATTTTCTACCGGCACTAAAGATGCAATACAAGGACTGCTTGAAAAAAAAAAATCTCTTGGTATCTGTCACATCAACTATCACCATTGGTCCACAACTAACCATTTGCAAGGTCACTCTCAAGGATAAAAAGGAGGAAGACCCAAAACACCATCCCATCCCACCTTGACTAGACCTTCGACTGCAGCAGCTATGTCTGCAGTCAACACCAACAACTCCCTTAATTTTTATTCATGTAGCTAAGCTACGATGAATAATTTTTTTTTCTTTGATGGGAGACTGAATAACAAAAAACCCCAAACACTGAATAACTTTAATCAGAATCTTAAAAAATCCTTAAAATCAATGAAGTTTTTCTATAATGAATACAATTATTGCTATTGCTATGTCTATAGTTAACACTTCAATCTACCCCCACCCCCCCCAAGATAATTAAAATCTCAAACTTACAGTAATAAAATGATCTTTAAGAAATAATCTTTATAAAACCCTTTATATATAATCTCGGTAGATAAAATACAATGACAATAAATTTGTGTTTAAAAAATAAGATAAATAAAATCAAGCAATACAATTCTTTTTACATACAAATTAGAAAAAAAAAAGCCCACTCGTTCCATTCACCCTAATGTCCAGTTGTTATCTCACTCTCAGATTTTTTTTTTTTTTTTCATTGCCACTCTTCATTCTTGGATCATTCCCAAGACTTCTGTCAATAAACTGACGGCTCCAGAATCCAACGCCTCGGATACTAAAGCAGTGCTAATCTGAAATAGACAGAGAAAAAAAAAAAATTATGTTAAATAAATTAATACTCAGATGCAAGATAAGATAAACAGAAAAAAATCTATTGTTAATTGGTTTGTTTTGTTTTACGGCATATCAACCTCAGTGGGTCATTTAATGCCAATAAAGTTTTGAAATAAATCAATTCTTAATGTATAATACAATTTTTTTTATAAACACATTTTTCTATTTAACCCATAGATGGGACCCTAACAGGTACTACCACTCCGGGTCAGAGTGGACCAGGGAGCAATGGTGATGAAGGGGTGCTCCACATTCCCCAAACCTCCAAAACTGGAACCTCACCATCAGATACAGTTTAACGTCATTCCCAGTATATGAAGACCCACAGCCACCGCCTTCTAGCACCCATATGATAAAAAGAGGTTGGGGCTTGCCATAAGGGCAATAGGGTTGGGAAAATCATATAGGTGCTAGGGCTTGACATGACTAGCCGATTGATTGTGGGGGCCTCTCCGACCGCCCGTCTAGCCCAAGATAGGGCCAAAGTGGAGTATAGCATGTCATGAACTGCTCATCCACCTGGGCTCTATCCTTAAGCATCACGGGTCGCCACCCACGGCCAACAGGTGGCCCCATTGGGGGAGTCTTACCCCTCTGCAGAGGTGCAGTTGGTGCATTCTAACACCCCAGCCGACAAGGCGGTCTATTGTTGACAGAGACTTCTAGCACCTATATGATAAAAAAGAGTAGATGTTCACCATAAGAGCAATATGAAGAATATGGTCAGGACAATCATATAGTTGCTAAGGCTTTATATGACCAGCTGATTGATTGGATGGGGCCTTTCTGACAACCTGTTTAGCACAAATCAGGGTTAAAGTGGAATGTTGCATGTCACTGGACCACTTAGTAACCAGGTTACAAACAGCTCAGCCACCACAATCCTGTCCTCAAGTGTTACGGTAAACCAACAGGTAATGTATTATATATCACAAAGAAATAAAGGTTTACATAGTATAAGGTGTGTAGGATTTTCATACTAGTTTTAAGAAAAATAGATTTAAATTATTACATGGTGTTATTCATTTCTAATATTAATGTTTTATACTTAAATGTATTAAAAGAAATCCTATGTATAATTTTATACAGAAATCAATTAAAATAAAACAAGAATAAGTTTTTTTTTATATGCGTTTATATTTAGTATTGTCAGTAATAATGTCATAAAAGATTAGATTTGATTAAAATCTCATATCTTTTTACATTAAAACTGGATAATTTTGAGGTATAAGGTGTGCTAAAGACCACAACATCAATAAACAAGGATTAAAACTGATAATACATCTTTCTACTTCAAGAAAGTATCAAACTTTATGCCACAAAGATTCTCCACTGTAAAACTGTCTTCAACTACAACCCTAAAATGGTCACACAAATCGTAATGAACTAAAATACTTGCATCCAGGGGGAGCATATTTTTGCTAGTAATATATAAAGAAAAATTGATAATATACCCTTTCTTTGATTTTTTTAAGGTTATTCTTATGTCTGGGTTGAATGACAACAGGACTACCAGCAATGGACATTAATCTTTCTCCATGTTTTGGGCTTCGATCAAAAGGAGTCATTGGAAGTCTGAAAACAAAAAGATATTAAAAAAAAGAGTTGAATATAAAAGAATTATTTTTCTAAAAATGTAACATTATTTCAATTAATAACATTTATATATAACTAGTAGAGCTATCCAGTGTTGCCTGGGATTTAAAACATCTATATAATAATATGTGAAATGCATACATCCTCATCCAGGATTTGAACTGTCACCATGTCCATTTCCTACAATGATATCTATTACACCATGCTACGCCTTTTTTTTTCTTTTTTTAAATAAATCTATATATTAATACCTGCGTTCATTAATTGTACGACAGCTTGCAACACCCTCAGGTTAAAATTTAGACCGTCCAAATCATCCAAGATGAAATGCAAGTTAAATAATGTACCATTCCATTTTTATTATAAAGAAGGGGATGAAAAAGGACATGCTACACAGAAAAAATATAACTAGAAAGAGAGTAGAAGAAAGAGCATGCGGAAGCAATAACACTAATCTGTTTTAATTGAACATAATGAAAAGAAAGAAATGAAAAAAACAAAAAACAAAAGAGAGCGAGAGAGACTTAAATCAAGATTATTATACTTTTTATATATTGAATTATTTGCAATAACTCTTAAGTAAACATATCAAACATTGTAATAATTAAATTATCATACCGAGCTATATACACTGGTCCTACTAGTTAATAATAAATCTCTTATCTATATTTATAAACAGATTAATGAAAATTATTTTGTCTGGTGGTAAATGACAAGAGAAATTTGTTTAAATGTCTACATTACTATTATGTTATTTACCACCAGAGTAATCCCATATTTTTTGCCCTCTATTAATTTAATTTTGAAAATTTTTATTCATTTTCTTTTTTAAAATTAATTAGTTCTTTACTTTAAATTTGACCATAGCAAGTTTATGTTTTTAAATATAAGTTTTACACAATAACATTTTATTGCGTGAGTATGCATCACGTTATATAAACACTGAAAAAGCCACAATTTCAATATTTAACCATCTGAAGATTGCATAATATGCATGAAACTATAGTTACAGAAAATTAACACCATAATATTTCATGATTTTATATAAACAGCGAGGGAGTTTATCCACTTTTCACTAGCACTAGACTAGGGAGTTTTTTTTTCCTGGGGTGGAGCGCCACACCTACTGTCAGCTATCTACTTTGCCACACAGATCAGATTACCCATTCTGTTCTACTCATGTGCCGAGTTGGTGGGGAACAGTATCGAACCTAAAAACCTTGCGATTCCTAGCCCAGTGCTCTACTGATTGAGAAACTTTACAATAATTATTGGATTTCAAATAAATTTTCAGTGAATAATAATAAGAGCCCCCCCCCCAAAATGTGTGTGATCAAGGACGTACCTAGGGTCAAATTTTGGTGTGATTGCTGGTGTCATAAAATCTTTAGGTAATACCTGACTGCCAATGGGCGTCTGCATCCTGAAATAAAGAAAAGAATTTCAAATTAATTTCAAAACATTCAAACGTCACTCATTATTCAAATCTTGGTTCAATTCAGATTAGTTTTTCTTTTTTTAATATCATGTTCCCAACAATCTCCATAACAAGATATGCAAAGGGTATAGAAAATAAACAAGAAATTGATTTCAGTCGAATGGCTGGAATCAATTTCTTGTTTATAAATATAAATATGACAATTAAGAAAGAATACAGAAGAAAAGAAGACCAGCTACTTTTTATTTAACTTTTATGGAAAATGAGGGGTAAAATGTTTCTAATCCACTCTTGGACAAAAATAAGATATGGATTTTATTGAAGTTTGGTCTTTGCTGACTTCTACAAATTTTCCTTCATAAAAAGAACATGAAATCCATTGTTGTACAAACAAACATACATAAAGACACAGAGAATCTTTATATATATATATATATATATATATATATATATATATATATATATATATATATATATACACACACACACATACATACATATAAACATTACACAATAAGTCCTGAGTCTGACATATAGATGGCGCCACTAATAAAAAATCCATATGATTTTTATAAAGTACTAACCTTCAAATGACATGTCAAAATTTGAGCCCAATCGGATTATTAGTTTGCAAATTAGTTATTTAAGTGAAGCAATTGTTGCAAATTTTCAAAACATTGGAAAAATCTGAATTTTGTGTGTTGATAAAGCATTGCTTTCTGATGAGAAAAAATATTGTTCAAGCAAAGCAATGGCTTGATAAGTGTTATTCGGACTCTGCTCTGTTGGAAACAATGGTTAAGAGGTGGTATGCTGACTTTAAACGAAGCCGTACACACAAATGATGCTGAACGCTCAGGTCACCCAAATTCGGCAGTTGTTCTGGAAAACACCAAAAAACTCCACAAACTCATTTTGGTCGATCATAAATTGAAGTAGCGTGAGATAACAGAGGAAGATAGCAGAGGAGTTGAAGATATCAGAAGGCAGTGTATTCAGCATTTTGCATGAACATTTGTCAGTGAGAAAGCTGTGTTCAAAGTGAGTGCCGCGTTTGCTCACAGTCGATCAAAAACAATGCATTGACAATTGAGAGCATTGTTTGCGACGCAACAAAAAGGAGTCTTTGCGTAAATATATGACAATTGATGAAACCTGGATCCACCACCTCATTCCAGTCAAATTGGCAGTCAGCTGAGTGGACAGCAGCAGGTGAAAGCCAGCCAAAGTGACCAAAGACGCAAACATCAACAAGCAAGGTTTTGGCCACCGTATTTTGGGATGCACAATGTATTTTGTTCATCGATCACTTTGAGAAAGGAAGAACCATCAATAGTGAATATTATATAGGATTATTAGTGCATTTGAAGGAAGAAATCGAAATAAAAAAATAAAAAAGTGCTCTTTCACCAAGATAATGCATCATGACACAAGTCGATTGCAATAATAGCAAAACTACATGAATTGCACTTCAAATTGCTTCCACACCCACCCTATTCTTCAGATCTGGCCCCCAGTGACTACTGGCTGTTTACACACCTAAAAAGAGGTGATATCGGAAACTAAGGTATATTTTGAGGCCAAGACATCAAATTGTCAGAAAAGTATTGGAATCAGTATATCACCCTAGAAGGAGACTATGTTGATGAATAAAATCAAATTTTGCCTAAAAGTTGTTTTATTAGTTAGGGCCGGGACTTACTTAGTGATATATATATTTCTACACTATAAAAATATATCTAATCTAATACACACAAATCAATAATGTTGAACGTTAAAAAAAATAAATAACTTACATTCTGCTACCAGGACGAAGTCTTGATGTCTGAAAATATTGAAAGAAAAAAAATTCATAAAAATAGAATTTATACAAAAAGCAAAAGCCTTAATCTGTTAAGCCAAAAGTATTCACAGTATTTGATATGTATAATCTTAATAATATTAGACTAGTAGGACCTGTGAATATACCACGGTATGATAATTTGATTATTACAATGCTTGATATGTTTACTTAAGAGCTATTTGCAAAATACTTCAATATGTAAAAAGTATAATAATCTTGATTTAGCCCACTCTCACTCTTTCTTAAAAGAGGCGTTGCAAAATATTTACATCGATTTTCCGATAAAAACCTGAGAGGGAATCATTTAAAATATCTACATTAATTTGCTGGCAAAAAGGTGACAAAAACATGACTCAGAAAAAATCTAAGTTGGGCCAGGAATTCGCCTGATTTCATCATATGATCCAGACATTTAAAGCGACTTTTGAAAGAGACATTCTTATAAGCTTTCTTAGCCTGTGGCTCTCAGAGAATATTTAATTCTACTTTTTTTTTTCCTTTTCTTCCTTCAATCTGTGTATTTGTTTAATAATACCTTACTTTTGTATTATCCTTACTATATCTAAAGGAAGCCAAAAAAAAAGAGATATCAAATTTCCACCTTAAAAATTAATCTTATTTGATTATATAATTATTTATAACTTTTCCTGCAAACTCAGATACTTTTTCAGCATCTCCCATTAAAACAGCAAGTCTATCAGGTCAACCATTGAAACCTAACAATCAAGAAATGGTTTACTACTAACATTGGACTTATGGATACAAATAATTGTATAAATGCTAAGTTGTTTCATTCAATGGCATATCAATCCTTGTGAGTTAATTCCAAATCATTTTATTTGGAGATATATATATATGATTTTTAATCAAAGTTTGAAGGTAAATATTTTTATTTGATTTTATAAACTTGCAAACAGATCTATTTGACCCATAGATGGAACCCTAACAGGTACTACCACTCCAGGTCAGAATTGACCTGGGAGCAATGATGATCAAGGGGTGTTCCACATTCCCCAGATCTCCAAACTGGAATCTCACCATCAGAGAGTTTAACGTCATACCCAAAACATAAAGACCCTCAGCCACCGCCTTCTAGCACATATATGATAAAAAAGGTTTGAGGCTTGCCATAAAGGCAATAAGGTAGGGAAGATCATATAGGTGCTAGGGCTTGACGTGACCAGCTGAATGATTGGAGGGAGCCTTTCTGATCACCTTTCTTACAACCAGGTAAGGTCCAAAATGGAGTGTTGCTTGTCAAGGACTGCTCAGCCAACATCAGGGTTCCATCCTTAAGCATCACAACTCACCACCAACAGGTGGCCCCATTGAAGCGGGGGTCTTACCCCTCTGCAGAGGTGCAGTTGGTGTATTCTAAAGTCCCAGCCAAAAGGACTCAAGTAAAGATGAGTAGTAAAAGACAGACATGGTTTTACAGAGGTCTCATTACAAGACACGTTTTTTTTTGCTCTGGATTTGGGTCAAAATTTCCAGAATATTCAAATTTCATGCCAGGGCCCTCGCCAACTCAGCGTATGAGTAACACAGGGATCTGTGCGGTAAAGTGAGGAGTTGATGGTAGGTCTGGCACTCCACCTCAGATGCCAAAATAATCTTCTTGCTTTAGTGCTAGTGAAAAGGGGATAAACTCCCTTGCTGTCTGGCCGATACTGACTTTAAGTCATTTTTTTTTTATGAAAAAAAAGTTTTTGCTACAGAAACTTTGAGCATTGAAGATTTTTTTGTTAAGCTAGGAAAAAAAAACCCCAATAATGAGGACTTTTTCTTCTTACCTTCCTGGCTGTGGATGGAGGAGCTTTCATGGAACTATTTACAACATTGCGGTGACGAGTGGCACGTCTGTAAAAATAAGAAAAAACAAGTTAGGCTGCATTTCAAACATCATCATCACCTCCCATTCTGTGACTCAATAAAAAGCAAAATTCTACTAAAAATTATTTATATGAAAAAAAAAAAAAAAAAAAAAAAAAAAACATTTGATCATGCATCAATTCTTATGCCTAGTATTGGATTATGTGGGTATAAGATGTATGCCAAATCACCACTCCTATTTATGAACTTTTCCAACAGAAGCAGGAATTCTTGGTAAAAAATGGCCAATCAGAAATGAGTACAGAAAAGCATTTAAGATTGTGGTCAGCTGTACTCCAATCTATTGTTAATTGGACTTTCTACCAGAAGGAACACTACAAACTAGGATTACAAGGAGATCTACAGATATTACACTCTTTTCTACCGAGGATTTCAAGGAACACTACAAGACTATGATTATAAGGATTAACCAACTGAATTTAAATTCAACACCGACTTGGATTTACCGACAGAAGAACTAAAGGCCTTTACAAATATAAATAAACTTTTCATTATTTGCGCAGAAAAAGCAAGCTCTGATGATAGTGAATGTGTATATATATTTACTTTGTCGTTTTATTTTCGGACATACATACATACATACCAACTGTCCTTTATATATATATATATATATATATATATATATGACTAGCTGCAGTATCCAGTAATACCCCCCAAAAAGTGGTGTTATTTGCAGTTTCTAGAGTGAACCTGAAAATACCAGCAAATCAAGATGTTTATTCAGGATTTTCAATAGCATGTTTATGGCAGATAAATTTTTTGTGTGGAATTGTTGATAACTGTTTAAGTCACAAGTCCTCCTTCCATCCAGATTTCTTTATTCAGAGTGAATAAGTTGAAGTTTCAGCCTGAAGAGTATTAAACTTATTCAACAAACTTATATATAAGAATAGCAAACTTACTGCCTTAGCGCTCAAGAACAAACAGGTGTGAGGAAGTAGTGGGAGGGTTTAACAGTAGTAGTATCATCTCTTTCCCCTCTCTCACTGAAACATCTTTCTTCTGTCCTTGTAAAGATGTTCCCAGGAGTTCAATTATTGATTTTTATTGAAATCCAATTAGCCAGCCCTGTTCCTTAATATTAGCTTAATGTATGTCAAGTTTCATCATTATCGAATCATTGGAGTAAATGTTAATCCAGATAGAAATTGCCATTTATATACTAGATGATGGTTATGTCATTGAAACCATTGTATTTATGTAATAAATGGCATCATCTATAAAAACAAAGGACAAACTCCTGTATATGTATAATTTGATTGATTTTAACAGCAGGTCAACCCATCTAAGGTTATTTTATGCCATGGGTTTAGGGAATTATACTCATTGTACATTCATATTTACATTTTTTGTATAGTTTAAGTTTGTTTTTTTTTGCACATGGTCTTAATCAAATACAAATAATTTATAAATAATTATATTTGACCCCTAGATCCTAACATTCTGGGACAGAGTAATAACAATGAAGAGGCATTTCACACTTCCCAGATCTCCAGAAATTGAACTCACCATCAGATATAATCTAGTGTCATTGTATTTATGTAGTAAACAGGACTTTGAATTTAAATCAATAAAAAAATCAATTCATTTCAAATTTGGCTAATTCACAGAGTAGAAGGAGATCTGAATGGAAAGCAACCAACATCATTTAAGAAAAACATTCTTTAAATTTTGTTATGGGGGTGGGACCAGGGTTAATCAGAAGTGCCAAAACAAAAAAATATAAAACAAAAATAATGGATGTAATACTTACAACGTTCGTGTAACCATGCCATCAATGTCAGCAATATCATCTGAAATAATAAAAAAGAAATAAAAATTAAGTTTCATCTCAATAAATACATCATCAAGGTTTGTCAGGTCATTTTTCAATCATCAGTTATCTTTAAAGATGGCCGCTGATCTTGCAAGTGAACAACATTTACACTTAGAATAATATACTGTTTTTTCCTCAGTGTAAAAGCTTTCATTTACAACATTCATATTTGAGCTGGATAACATAGCAGACAAAAATAAAAATCTAGAGGGCTTTGGGGTCTTTTTTTTTTTACAGTTCATCTAAAGTATGATAAATTAAGAAAAGAAAAAAGAGAATCCAACCAAACAAAAAACTATAGAGAAAAACTGACCTTTTTGATGGTTGAAGGGCAATAATCTATAATCTATTGTGTTAATTGGACATTACTCTTTCTAAAATAATTATTCATGTTTAATATTAAAACATTACTACTTTTCAATCTGGATATGTCACATATCCAGATTGAAAAGTAGTAATGTTTTAATATTAAACATGAATAATTATTTTAGAAAGATTTGAGAAAAAAAATCTAGCTCTTCTTAAAGTCCTATATTAAAACATGCCCCTCACCACACACAAATAAGAATATATAATTAAAAAAAAAAAAAACACTTACCAGTTATTTCTTGAAACTGTACCAATGGCTGAAAAAGTAAAAGAAGTTAACTTCAGTTGTGAAATCAATAAAAAAAAAAAAAAAATTTAAAAATCAGGTGCCATAAAACTGGGCAGATAATATAGATATTGCAGCCCCCTTCATTTCTATTAAACTTTTATTTTTAAAGCAGAAATGGTGTAAAACAAAGAAACAATTAATACTATTTGTCTGAATTTTTGAGATGATGATTAATAATTTGAATTATTTACATTATTCGGACTATTGTCCTCATCTTTATTGTTATATACACAACATTTCAGTCGATGTACCCTCCAAACTTTTTCTCATTCTATTAACCATGGCCGGGTAAAAGTGTTAAGCTAATACTTAGTATTCTGCGTTATTTTTGCCTTTAGTCAGGATTGAACCTGCAACCAGTTTGTCACTTATTAACTCTTATATCCATTGTGCCACATGCCAAATGAATGAATGAAAACAATCTATCCCAATAGATTAGATAAAGGATTCGATTCAAGTTCCATGAAGACTCCCGATTACAACAAGAAACACCTAAAAAGACTGGAGGGCACATTGAACGAAACTGTGCGCATAACAATAAAAAGGAGGATAACAGTCTGAAAAATCAAAATACTACAATAACATTTTTGAGTGTCCAAAACAAAACAAAAAATTGCTATGGGGTTTTAATGAGCTGATCTACATTGGGATTTTAGAAATCCTCAAAAGTAAAAACAAAAAAAAAAAAAGAATAAAAAAATAATAATTTAACAAGTTGCCAATGTTTGCTCATATGGCAGTTTCTCTCACTGACGTTCCCACATTTCGTTTATTGCATCAGTTTTGAAAGTATTGCTGGTACACGTTGTGGGCCAATAATATACCACATTTCTGTAGTATAATATAATACCAACGTGTACAGCAATGGTAAATTGACTGACATGTTGGTACACATTGGCGCATGTATTTATGTGTGAATTATTTATGATCCGCATCTATTTCATACAATATGATATAATAGCAATATGTAATATAAAAAAGGATTTGTTATAAGTTATATAAATGAATAATAGATATATATGTATATTTATTTGGCTGTGAATAGATTCCCATTTTTGTTTCATTTTTATATCACTTTTTTGAAAAGTTTTAGCTATAATATAATTTTTGTTGTTTCCACCTTCTTTAAGTAAGATATGTAGATAATGCTATGTTAGGAATGCATATATTCTAAATACTGTTAAAAAAAAGAAAAAAAAAGTGAAATATTTGCAATAGTACATATATGTATGACTACGTACATAATATACATAGTGGTACATATGTGTAGTCTACATTTAAGACATCTAAAATATGAGAAATTAAGAAAAGAAAAAAAAAGAGAATCCAACCAAACAAAAAACTGACCTTTTTGATGGTTGAAGGGCAATTAGAATTCATTGGGGCCCGAGAAGGTTTTTTGCAGGTTCTACAGAAAAATAAGAGAAAATTGACAAAATAAATAAAATCATCCAAGTTGAAATGCAAAAGTATAAATCATGATTATCTGGTGTTGCTTATTCGCCTAACAATGACACTTCATGCATTAAGTATGATATACAGTTTCCTTTCCATACAAAATTATTTCTATTTCATGGGTGACTTTCACTGGATTTTGCAATTAATTTTGATTATTCTCAAATTTATTCCCAAGTTATGAAAATTGTTGCAAAAAAGTCACGTTAAAAAAAAAAGCAGCAAAAAATGCAAAGAACAGAATGAATAAAACTCTGGAATCAAAAATTTCAGGATTGCAGATCTGGACTCAGCCCAGAATGTTTTTAATTTGTTCACAGAGTTGGTCTGATTTCGAAATGGTATGATATATTGGGCTACAGCCTCAAGAAGTAAAGTTGAAAAAATATGACAACTTGACATTCACATTTATCATTAAAGATTTTTAAAAATTTATTGGTCATTTAAGTTAACAGCTTTTGGCCAATCTATTCAATGATATTCCTCAGGAATAATGCCAAGTTAAATGCAACCTTTAAGGGGACACCTATCTTAGCATTAATAATGATCCTGGTTAAAGATTTTCTATTAACAAAAGGAAATACTTACGTTGGGACATTGTTTTCCGTTTCTTCTAAAATTGATGCTGAAAACATTAATAAAAAAAAAAAAAATCAACTATAATACATAAAGAAACAAAATTTCAATTTTATGAGATTAAACCTTTTTGGTTTGGTTTCTTTTGATTTAATGGCATTTAATTCCAAAACCATCCTTGTAAAACAGAGCTGGGGGATCAATGGTTTATACCTTTCTCAAGGGTATTAATCCGAAAAGTGAACATAATAGTGCGACTGGAATTCAATCAAGCTTACTACGATGACACAGTCCAGCCACTATGCCCAAATCTTTTTACAAAATAATACTTGTGAATTAGAATGTATTGCTTATTATTCTATATCAAACAATCATTGTAATAATGACAATGAGAGATCAACAGGAATCATAATCTGTCCATATATTTAAGGCTTGGTCATTTTGTTTTTTACCTGATTTCAACCAAACTTTCAGAATTGTTGGAATCATGCCAGATAATATTTAAAACTTTACTCGGTGATCCAATTCAGATTTTCTTTGCACAAGTGAGAAAGTAGAATAACACCAATAATTTAGGTGTTTGTGGTTTAGTGTTATTGTTGTAGAAATGGAAACAGTGAACAGAGTTCAAATCCTGGACATGGTTATTTGCATTTCACATAGTGCTAATACTCTAGGGAAAGGTATGAATCCAACTATTTTCTCTCCAAGCAATTAGTAGGGCAGACTGAACTCTGTAACCTTGGTATAGCAACCAGTCTAGGAGAAAGAATACTCAAAATTTAAACCCAAGGAGCTCTTTTTTCATTAGTCAAAACTACTTTGAGTGATGTTCCAAGTCTTTCAATTCAATTTGTAATGTGAAGGAACTTAATCTCCTGGTTACAATGGATAAGTTTATTTTCAAAATAAACTAAAAGGTAGTATTTTTTTTAATTCTTTTTTTACAAAAATAAAAATAAATGAAAAAAATAATTCAACTAATTTGATAAGGAATTCATTTTATTTCCTTATTTTTTGCCCCCCCAAAAGATAATTTTTTTTTCATAGAGAAAATGTTATCTGCTTACCACAATCAGCTGCAATTTTCTTAAATGTCTGTTAAAAGAAAAAAAAAGGAAAAGAAAATTATAGTTTTTAATTCAAATTAATATAAAGATTAAATTTTATGTTAGAAAAAGTTATGAAAAATTTTTGTAACATTTTTCTTTTAATAAAAATCAAATATTTAAAAAAACAATTTTTGGAAACAAAATTCCAGAAAAAACATCTCTCGCATTAAGTTTTGAATTTGTAGCAGCTAAATTCAAACTAAATTTAACATTTCATTTAACATTCAACTTTTTATCCAATTTGTATTGATTAAAAATAAGTTATTTAGTTTATGTTTTGAAACACTAAATTTACACAGTAAAACAAGGAGTTCTTCACATAAAAAAATGAAACAAACTTTTGGTGAAAATAAGTTCACAATAGAAGAAACAAATTATAAACACATATTCCAATGGATATTTCTCTATAGTGGTACAAAACAGAAGTGTTCATTACACAATAGTTTGTACCATAGATATTTCAGTCATGATGTCCCGAATAAAATAAAATAAAAATAAAATTTAAAAAATAAATTTAAAAAATTCAAATTTAAGAAATATTTAGTTCTCATGTATAATATGCACCTCTATTTTTCAGGATTAAAAATCTGGAAAAAATGTACATATTATACACAATATGTGTAAAGAGGATAAAAGTTATGATAAGAGGAAAATACTTACAGGATCTGAATACAACTGAATGTCTGAAGGACCTTTGCCTTGTCCAATAGTTCGCCTTAAAAATAGAATAAGTAAAACAAAGAGAAATAAAAAAAAAAAAAACATTTAAATGAACAGTAGCTGCAAGCATATTATACAATTTTCTTTTAAACTCAAATTTTTTTATCAAATTCATGTTCTTCTATTCAACCCATAGATGGGACCCTAACAGGTACACTTTAGATCAGAGTGGACCTGGGAATAATGGCGATAAAGTGTTACTTCACATTCCCCAGAGTTCCAGAATTCAAACTTCACCGCTAGATGCAGTTTAATGTCATACCCAGGACACTAAGACCCTCAGCCACCGCCTTCTAACACGATAAAAAGGGTTGGGGGGGGTGCCACAAGGGCAATAGGGTTAGGACAATCATAAGTGCTAGGGCTTGACATGACCAGCTAATTGATTTGAAGGGATCCTGCTGATCACCCATCTAGTCTAAATAAGAGCCAAAGCAGAGTGTTGCATATCATGGACTGCTCAGCCACCAAAATTCCACCCTTAAGCATCACGGGTCGACACCCATGGTCAACATAGGGGGGGGGTACCCGTCTGAAGAGGTGCAGTTGCTGTATTCTACAGCCCAAGCCAACAGGGTGGATGTCACTTTGGACAAGTTTACAAGTATGTGATAGTAATACAAAGACTTGAATCAGCACATACGTATTTCTCACATTACAAATGGCTGTTTACAAGACTTGTTACTACTCTCATCAGAACTGAATTAACCATGAAACAAAATAAGTGCTTAGGGCACAAAAAGATAAAAGTTTTATTTTATTAACCTAACAGGTTATTGTAAAAAGCACCTTTAAAAATAATAAAGATTTATCCCATCTTGTTCATTACCTATTTCTTTCCTTAGGGACATGTCCAATTTTATTCTATATAAATCTAAGAACATTCTTGAATGTTTGAAATTATCTAGCATTAAGTCTCTTGTCGTATCAACAAAATGTATTTATTTTAATATATGGTATTTGGATTGCGTAAAGTAACAAGTTCCTTAGTTGTTCATTAATCAAATTGTGTGATAATTAAATTAACACCTGCAACAGAAGTGTTCTTGATTGGGTTTTTAATCCAACACTGACATTTCATGCATTAAGTAAATATTAAATTTTATTTAACTTGAACAATATTTTGATCAAAACAATAATAGAATTTATCTATTTGAAACTTATTGTATGATATCAATTTAAAGCCAATGTATGTAGGTCTTTACTTTCCATGCAAAAAATTATTTCAATTTCATGGGTGATTTTCACTGGATTTCACAATTTTGATTATTCCCAAATTTATTTCCAACTTATAAAGATTGTTATTTGCAGCCCAGAATATTCTTAATTTGCTCACAATATTGGCCGGATCCCAAAATATTATGACATGTTAGATTACGGCTTCAATAAAGTCGAAAAAAAAAAAAAAAATTTTTAACAATTTTTTTGACTGACAATTTATTATTAGAGATATAAAAAAATAGATATTTTAAGTATATGACCCTACTGGGTTAACATCTAGTTTTTATCAAAGTAGAAATGAAAAGGCACCATTTATTCTTTCTCTCAACATTCTGTTCTAAATGTTACAACCAAATGTCACTCATGTTTTGTCACTTTGATCAAGTCTATGAGTATGTGATAGTAACACAAGGATTTGAATATACGCATTCATGCTCCTCACATTACAAATGGCTGCTTATATGACAGACATGTGAAGTAGTACATTCTCTTTGCTTCGGATAAGAAAAAGTCAGTTTTTTGGGGTTTTTTTTAGGCTTATCGATGAATCACAAGGTTCTGGGTTTGATAACGGTCCCTACTAATTCAGTGCATAAATAGCACACCTTGGGTAGTTTGATCAGTGTTGTAAAGTGTAGCGCTCCACCTCAGCAAAAAAACAATCTTCTTGGTCTAGCACAAGTGAAAAAGAGATAGATTCCTTCACTGTCCGGCTGATACTGACAATAAGCTACTCTGCCAACTTTTAAAACATTTTTTTTTACTAAAACCTTAAGACAAGCAATCCATGCATAAATAATTTATTATTTCTCTGAAATTTTGACATGAGGTTTGATAATTAGTATTATTCGGACTATTGTCCTCATCTTTATTGTTCTCTGTACAACGTTTTGGACAATGTGCCCTCCAGCCTTCTTCAGGTATTTCTTGTCGGACTCGAGAACCATCTTGAACTCGGGAACCTTCTCTTTGTAATCAGGAGCATTCACAGAACTTCAAACCTAACCCTTTATTCAATCCACGGGGGTAGACAGTTCTCATTCCATTAACCCTGACTGGGTACAAGTGTTAAGCTCTGTTATGTATTCTATGTTACCGTTAGTCATAATAATAATAGAAACCAGACACAACTTGTCAATTCTCATGTAGATGAATACTTACAGAGAATTTATACTTTTTTCATTAGGGAAACACTCTTCATCATTTCTGGCCAAGTACTCTAAAGCACTCTCAAATGTTCCACCAGCAGCTGCAATAGAAAAAATAGACACAAAACACATAAGCATTGATTAATAGAATGCGAGGATTAATTCTTGGCCTACTTTAAATTGCTCACAGCGGCTCTCTCACCACAGCACATACCACACCTAAGCAAAATACAAAAACTGATAGTCCATTATAATTGAGCATAAGGATTCTTACAATAATAGGACTTTGAATAGATTAGGGGCCAGTTTAGTTCAGTAGAGCAGGGATTGGCAACCTTTTGGAGAGAGTAGGCCAATTGGTTATGCAGGGTCTCCGTGAAGGGCCATGGTATTAAATATAATGCAAATAAATTTTCTCAGACTCAAAACACTCTGTCCAAAAAGTTGTATTTTTTTTTAGGTTTAAATAAAAAATCTTTGCCTCTGGTCTTTGATGGGTTAACCTAAATTGAACGACTATATTTCTATTTTATACTAATTGGATAGTCAGAGTCGAGCTGTTAAGTTGGCGGGTGGACGAAAACTACTCAAAGGGCAGATTTAGCAATCTCTCTGGTCTAGCGCTAGTGATAGGAGGATAGACACCGTCGCCACAATAGGCCACACCGCCAACTTTATTTTTATTTGAATAGAATGAGTTCTGAGGATGAATAGATAATGAACTTTGAAATATCCCATCATACAGATAAAGAAATACCAAGAAAATTTGGTACAGCCGTGGGGGAAATTTGGTAGGCAAAGAGTTAAAAGAAAGCAGGGTGAAAGTGAGGATTGAAATGATTAATACTAATACTTAATACACAACTATACATGGTATTAAGTATTCCTAATATATGTGTGACTTTTCACAGGTAATAACTAGGTAGTCTACACTATTTAATTTTTATTTTTCTACACTCTCTTAGTATAACTTTCTATATTTCAACCTTTTCCCTTATATAATGTGTTATATCAATAAGTATTCAATACTAACAATTTTCAAACAGGCACTACCACATTTCCAGTGTATTGCTCTATCAAAAATCTCACTATAATGTGCCATTTCTCCTTGGCTACAGTCACATACATTAGGTAGACTCCAGTAAGTGGAAGTATTAAGTTTAAGAACAACTTAATATAAAAATGCAGATGCTAATAGTATACCCACGTTCAATATTAAGATTTTTACCTAATTTAATTATCATAGTAATATTTATGCTAAAATATCCTATTTTCCTTATAATTTTGGTTACAAACAGGTGCAAAGATTTTAATATTATGATTATCATCATGTCGTGCTAATAACATGGATTCTCATGACTATTTTGCCAACATTCTTAGCAAGTCCTCCTCATGACATCCAGTATCTGTACAAAGCTTCTCAATGTAAATCTTTTGCTGGTCAGCCCACTCAGGCATGTCCATGTGTAATATTGTCCATAGAGAACATCACTTATGTGTTTGTCCAAGGAAATTCTTGTCTAGCAAGAATATGTTCCCTCTGGACATAAGTATTTAAGTTTTAATGTAATGAAATATATTGAATTAGAAAGACTAACAAAATTAAATAAGAACACATAAAAAGATTACACTTAATTGCATTGGTTTCATAGGATTGGTTTTTAATACATTGGAGAATAAAACAATAATATTAGAGATCATCAACACCAAGTAATTATTTATTGAACCCGATTTTATTAAAACCAGTATGCAAATTAACCACACCATATATCATGTAAACCTTTATTTCTTAATGATATATAAGACACATTGCAGGATTTTAAACACACTAATATCATGAGCTGTTTTGAGGCAAATCTTACTCAGATTTTCATAGACATTGTTAATCAACACGATTTATTCTATGTATTAATGATTTTAACAATAAATTAAATACTTATTGATAAACTTGGACAATTCCTGAGGGTATTGTGACATAAGCAGTGACAAAGTTACAGACAGACACCAAATCTCCATTATAATATGTGGTTTTATCCATTGAATTATTTTTTACAGCAAGTTTAAATTGTATTTTGTTTTGAACAGCTGAAAATATTAATTTTTTTTTCAAGACTAAATTTTACATATCACTTTGTTTTGCAAAATCAAAGTGGCTAATCTTTATCAATATTTTTGAGTGTATTGTGACATAACCAGTGATGTAGTTTCAGTTACAGACACTGAATCTCCATTATAATAAGATATCTATAGAAATACAGCTGTTGTGTCATGTCTGCCTGTTAGGGTTCTTCTATTTGTTGATGTAAATGGACATTAACACATTGAGTTACACAATGAAATAACACTTCAATCTTGCACACATTCATCAGTGTCTCATTCTCTTCAGGTTAATGTTGTAGTCTAGAAAACAGAGTTATCTCCCTTTTGAAAGTAATATATATTAACTCTTAATATTCTGTTGAGTCCAGAGCATTCCTATAAAGATATATAAAAAAATGGCTAAAAATGACCTTTACATTTAAAGTTATCTGTTATTTCCCTTAAATCAAATCAAAGACTTCTAAATATGTTTAATATTACATTTAAACAAAGGCTATCATTTGGGGTAGATTAAAAAACAAATGTGACTTCTGGTCGGGTGGAATGAGGCGGTATAGGACGTTAAGAGTTAACAATACTTACCTATAAAATCTACTAATTTCATTTTTCGTAAAGACTGTAAAAGAAAAAGAAAAAAAATTTGAGTAAAAATAAATAAGTACAATATACAAATATAACATCTTTATTATATAAAAAAAAACTTTTTTCTTTTTAAACACAAGGTGTGTCAAAAAAGTATTGAGATTGAAGCTGGATTTACCAAGATAGGAATGAACAATAAATGTAACGTTAATTTTTTGCAGAATACAAGGTGTGTCAAAAAGTACAGATTTTAAAGATGTATTTATCAAGATAGAAATTAAGAATGAATGGAACATAAATTTTTCAGAAAACAAGGTGTGTCAAAAAATACCGAAAATCAATACTTTTTGACACACCTTGTATATACAAAATTATTGATTTTGTGATCATAAGATCAAGTGACAACCAATACACCAGTTTGATTTATTGATTTAAATGGCATGTCAACCTGTCTAGGGTTATTTTATATCGAGATGTCAGGGAATCGCATTCATTATATGTTCATATTAACATTTTTTGTAGAATTGTTAAGGGCTTGTTTTTTTTTTGCACATAGTCCTATGAGAATTTGCGTAGCTAACACCCATTTCTTATAATGTATCAGGTTATCTCAGAGAGTAACCTAACACAGAACGTAATCATTGAATGAATCCTGACAAAGAGTTATAACAAATAGACTTTATTGTCTACACTAAGTCCAACAGAAAGAATACAAAACAGGATGGAAAAAGTCCTAAAGAAAAGATTCCTTGAACATTGTTTCATTTTCTATCCTCAAACTAAGTATGTTACTTATTGTTCATTCCATAATGGATGTCATGTGCGTGGCTATATCTCTATGAAAGCATAGAGTATATTATCAGGCATATTGTGTTGTTGGCTGATAAAGGATAATTGGTGAGCTAAAACCTCTATGAACAAATTGAGTACAAACGGTCTGTGCTCTGATACACACATAAGCCTGTAACTGGGAGTTGGAGGTGGGTATTTATAGGCTTAGCCCCCCCCCCGCCTCTTCAGTCCAAATGGACAGAGACACAACTTGTGTCTGTTTCCCAAAGTTAACAGTTATCCATGATGATATTGATGTTTCTATTTATAAAAGACTGAAGGATTCTACTTAGTATTTCATAGTTAACATTGATGTTTTGATATTTATCAAAGGGAAAAAAAAAAAGACAAACCTTTGGTATCTGCTGGATGCCCATCTGACAGTACGTGTCAATACGTTTCATGGTAAGATCAACTTTGCTTTGTATAGTCTGCTTTTTTTCTTCAACTAGAAAAAAAAAAATAAAACAAAATTAGAGAGAAAGAAAAGAAAAAAAAAACAGCTTATGATAGACCAACAGTAGGGAACATACAGCCTTTTAAGCCTTCCACAGCTTGTTGCACACCATTTCAATCTTAAAAAGTCACCAAAAAGTTAGTCAAGTTTTACATTTCTGTTAAGTAGAACCATAGACTAATGTGTATGATACACTCCCTCCCATTTCAGTACCATAGATCAGGCAAGTCAAACTATGTAGCCCTCTAGGGCCGCATGAATTACATATGTATGTCATGAGGGCTGCACATGACAATTAAGGTCTTTAAATCCTTCTTCTACATTAACAGAATGAAGTGGTGATTGCCATCATTAATTTCTTTATCAAATAAAAAGGCAATGAATACATATCTAAAAAACATTTTTCTTAAAAGAAAAAAGGAAAAAAAGACTATTACTAACCAAGTTTAAAATAATAAAATGTACAAGTGTCACTGTCACTTTCAGTTATAGCCATGTGTTGATTGAAAACAAGAGAAGGCAAGATGAAAGACTTGCTCCCTTTCATTGACTGGGTTAGCCTCCTCCTTCCGCAACTCAAAAGAAAGAGGTGAGAGACAATGCGTTGATAATAGTTCTTAACAACACATTGTCCTAACGAAAATAAACGACAGTTTTCGTCCAAGAACTTTTGGAAAATAAAATAAAAATAAAAGAGAGAGGGAGAGAGAGATAGATTTACAAAAAAAAAAAACAACAAAAAACAACTGACTGATTTCATACATTTTTTGGTTAAAAAAGTGTGACCTATCCAAGAGTATATACAGTAGATTATCTTTACATGAAGTGTAAAATGAGAGAGAGATTTAAAACTGTACTTCCTGAAGTAGATTATCTCTACATGAAGTGTGTGTGTAAGAGAGAGAGAGAAAGAGATTAAAAAAACAATTGATTCCTTACATTTGCGATCAAAATCTGCAAGGAAAACTTGTAGTTTCTGTTGTTGTTCCTCTTTTGTCAGAGATTTTCCCTCATCTCCATCAGGAACATTAGGGACACATCTCACTTTCTTTATTTGACGTTTGCGGGGCATCTTGACTCAGTGATTTCTTCTCAATTCAATTTTACACACACTAGAAAATAACAAAAAATAAATAAATAAAAATAAAGACTTTTAAAAAATAAAAGATACACAAAACAAATTAAAATCTTCCTCAAAATTAGAGGAGGTTTAAAAAAAAAAAAAAACAAAAAAAAAAAAAAAAAACAGATACCAGCTATTTATTGTAAAACTAGAAGTGGCTATCCAGCGTCAACTGGGTAGAGAAGGCAAAACAAAAAAAAACCTGGTGTATTGATTTGTTTACTTTTGAGATTTACAAAAAAAGCTGGCCATTTTTAAGTAGAATTTCAATGCTATTTCTATGTATATTTTAATCTTTAAATATCTTCCAATATAAATCAAATCTTTATAATCTTTTAACAAAAAGCAAGAACTGGTGATACTTAATGTATATATATAATTACTTTATCGTTGTTTTATTTTCATAGTTTCATCTTGACATATATACACACAACTGCCTTTTATAAATGTATAGATAATTAAACTTCTCTTATAATTACTTCTACTGTAGGAAATCCCTATGGTGTAGTGGCTAACTGATAAAAAAAAAGAAGAAAAAAAGTAAAGTCATCAGAGTGGCCTAAAGTCAATATCAGCCAGGCAGCGGGGGAGTCTATCCCCTTTTCACTAGTGCTAGACCAAAGAAATTGTTTTTTAGCTCCTCACTTTACCACACAGATCCCTCTGCTACTCATACGCTAAGTTGGCATGGGCTGGTATCAAACCAGGATCTTGAGATTCCCAGTCGAACACTCTACCGACTGAGCTATACTATGTAGAAATCAAGTGCAAAATCCAGTTATGCTATTACGTTTACTTTCGACTAATACTCTTGGGAAAGGTATGAACCTCCCTTATAAAAGATCTAGGGTGGGAGGAGTCCTCATGATGTAGGTGATAACGTGTTAGACTGTGACTAGCATTCCCAGTTATTTTTTTTTTATTTGAGTTTATTGTTATTTAATCACGTTAGTTATATAGAGCTCTGTAAATGGAGTTCAAAACTGTTTAAATTATGCAAATGTCCCCAGTGGTTCATTATGGGAACTTAAAGCCCCCAAATTGGGGATACAAAAGTGGACATGATTTTGTTTAAAAAAATGTCAAATCATGGACTAATTGAAAACAAGAAATTTAGTAATTTCTTCACCATTTCTTTATTTTTGCAGCAATTTTGATAAAACTTTGCATTCTTATGTAAAATTGTATGTTCTTTTTGATTCTGTACTTAAATTTTATGCATTGCTATGCTAGAACCCATTATTTGAGGAATTAAAAGTAGGGATATCAAGATTTTTTTTTTTTTAAGTTTACCACAAGATTATTCAACATTTTCATATGGCATATATACACATATATAGTATTAATTTATATAAATAACATCACTTTGGACTTAAAATACCCTTTTAAATACCTGCTATGTTGTATTACATACAAGTAGCATTACAAGCATTTAGCTGAAAAACGCTGACATTTTCAAATTTGCGACCTTAATCAGTTCAATTTGCAATTTCTCTAGTATTTATTAACCAATCTTAAAAATATTTATATGGTTGGAAAGAATAGAATAATCTTTCTAAATATGTAATTTTTATTGTTTTTATCAATTGAATTATTTTTTACAGCGAGTTAAAACCGTATTTTCGGTCGAACAGCTGAAAACAAAAATATGACCGTTTTTTTTAAGGATAAATTTTACACGCTGTTTTGTTTTTCAAAATCAAAGTGGCTAATCTTTATCAATATTCTTGAAATTTTGCACTCAATTAGAAGACACCTGGAAGTACAATCAGGGCCTTTTTTTTTTTTGTTTCTAGGACCCGTGGAAGTAAAAATACAATAATGCAAACTTAAAGGCTATTTGTTCAAAATGTGTATTAGAAGCAAAAAAGAAGCACTTTGTCCGTGATATTAGAAAGTTTCAGAATTATAATTTGTAAAATGTAAAGATTGCTACACCATTCGGGATTTGCTTCAAAGTTTGTATTTTGAGAAAAAAAACTCAAATTTATTTGTCCGACTGGCGTACGGCGTAATGTAAACTATCAGGCATCGTTTATAAAGACAATAAAGTTTAAATTCATCGCTTATTTCTGGTCCAATTTTTTTAATATTTATATCGTGAAAATAAAATAACACAATCTTTCTAAATATTTAACTTTTATGTGTTTTTAACAATTGAATTATTTTTTACGTCCGTTTCAATTTTGGAAAGAAAAAAAAAAAAAAAACTTGAAATTACGAGAGATGTAAACAAAACACAGCCCACACTGACTGACCGGAATGTGCAGAACTTATTGCTGAATGCTATGCAGGCATTTTCACTGTCAAGGACCAAAATGTACCATCTCCTCCACCTCTGACATCAACTTATATAACTGCTATAGAATTCACTCCTGCTATGCTGCAACGCCACCTCAAGAGCAAACGCAACCATGCTTCTCCAGGTCTTGATAGTGTGAAATACCTGCTTCTCAAACGGGGCGAGTACTTCCTTCTGCACCAGCTAGCTATTTTCTTCCAATTTTGCTTGAAAAATGGTGCTACCCCAGAACAGTGGAAAACTGCTAGTGTAATTCCACTGTTCAAAAAGGGCGACCGCACATCACCTGTTAACTATCGGCCAGTCAGTCTTACAAGTTGCATTGCTAAGTTGATGGAGTCCTGCATCAGAGAGGACTTTGGAATTTCTGGAACTTCCACAGTCTTATCCGACCATCCCAGTTTGGATTTAATCCTAACTCTAGCTGTTGTGATCAACTTTTAGAATTCCTAGAGGACATCACCCGGATCACTGATGGGGGCTCATGGGTAGACGTTGTCTACCTTGACTTTGCTAAGGCCTTCAAATCTGTGCTACACAAAAGACTTTTGGCAAAACTCTCTGCAATGGGGGTGAAGGATGATCTTTTTAACTGGTTAAAGTCCTTCATTCTCAACCGGAGAGAGGTAGTTACAGTTCTTGGGCAACACTCCTTACCATCTGGGGTACCACAGGGATCAGTTCTTGGCCCCCTTTTGTTTGTTGCATATATCAATGATATAGATGCTAACTTAAGGAACACCATAGTACTGAAGTTTGCCGATGACATCAAGTTGTACCTTGAGGTAAAAAAGACAGATCCTGAAAGCTGCAGATCTTTATTACAGTCAGACCTGGACACAGTGCAACAATGGATCACTGACTGGCAACTGAAGCTGGCTGTGGACAAATGCACCACCATGCATTTTGGGAGGAAAAACCCATCATACATATACTCCCTCCACAACACTAATATCAAGGAATCTTCTTGTGAACATGATCTGGGTATTACTGTCAGCAGTGATTTACATTGGACGAAACACATCTCCAAAATTGTGAAAAAGGCCGAGGGTGTCCTGGCGTCACTCAGCAAGACCTTTGTCAGCCACTCACCGGCTATCTATTTGAAGTTGTACAAAGCTATGGTGCGGCCACATTTGGAGTTTGCATCACTGGTCTGGAACCCCTATCTTGCCCAGAATATTAACCTCCTAGAAACTGTACAGAGATGTGCAACAAAACGAATACCCTCCATCAGGCATCTGCCATACTCTGAATGTCTCGCTGCCCTGGGAATGGATTCATTGAAACTTCGGCGTCTGGCAACTGACCTTGTAAACACTCACAAGGTCATTAATCATCTTATCAACAGCAGCCTTGAGCACTTTTTTGATCTCCATCTTTCTAACACATGTGGGCATACCTACAAAGTCAGAAAACAGCACTGCTCACATGACTTTCGGAAACATTTTTTCACGCTCAGAGTT
Source organism: Doryteuthis pealeii (assembly GCA_023376005.1). Classification (NCBI taxonomy): domain Eukaryota; kingdom Metazoa; phylum Mollusca; class Cephalopoda; order Myopsida; family Loliginidae; genus Doryteuthis; species Doryteuthis pealeii. The sequence goes on from CM042176.1 coordinate 38,602,010, forward strand.
GCAGAGACATGGAATAAACTGCCCGCGTCTGTTGTAGGCTGCCGAAGCACTGAGTCTTTCAAAGCCTCCATGCTTCCTGTAGTCCGCCGACACTATACCTGATGCCACTCTCCACATACATATGCATACACGCGCACACATACATGCATATTACTACTGTAAACTGTTCATGTTCCTGACACTAATACATTATTCTGTGTACTTGACATGAGACTTTGATGAGTTGTGGTGCACCTGAGCACTGTACACAATAAATTTCATTATTATATGTAAATAGTTAATCTATTTCTTTTATGAAATTCAACATAAGCATTTAGAAATGTATTTTTAAATTCAAAGTGATGTTATATATTTAAATTAATATTATATATGTATACATGCAGTATAAAAATGAAAATGTTGAATAATCTTGTGGTAAACTTTTAAAAAATTTTAAAAAATCTTGACATTCCTACTTTTATTCCCCAAATAATGGGTTCTAGCATGGAGATACATAAAATCTAAGACAGAATCAGAAAGAACATAGAATTTTATATAAGAATGCAAAGTCTTATCAAAATTGCTTCAAAAATAAAGAAATAGTGAAGAAAATACTGAATTTCTTGTTCTGAAATGGTCCAGATTTTTTAACAAAATCATGTCCACTTTTGTACCCCAATTTTGGGCTTTAAATTCTCATAACTTTTAAACCACTGGGGATATTTGTATAATTCAAACAGTTTTGAACTCCATTTACAGAGCTCTATATAACTAATGTGATTAAATAACAATAACCTCAAATAAAAAAAATCAACTGAGAATGCTAATACAAGAAATAGAATAGCTCTATAATTTTATTTAACAAAGCCTGCATGTAGCATGTTTAAAAATAATACCGTTTTAATTCGCCGTAAAAAATATATAATTGAGAAATGGATAAAAAGACATAAAAGTTACATATTTAGAAAGATTATTTTATTTCCAACCATATAAATATTTTTAAAATTGGACAAAAATAATTACTTTTTTAAGCCGATAAGGCCAGAATTACAAGAGATTGTTTACATTTGAAAATCAAGTAAATTTGACAGTTTTCTTTTCAAAATTAAAACTTTGAGCAAAATCTCTGACAGTATACAATCGTTTTTATTTCACACATTATATATGGAAATAATCCTGAGGCTGTCTTCTATTACTTGCATAGTGCTTTTTTTTTTTGTTGCTTCTCTTATATTTTTTAAAGAAATCGCCTTCAAAATTGCTCTATTGTATTTTCACTTCCACAGGGTCTAGAAACAAAAGAAAAAGTGCAGTTTGTACTTCCAGTGTAAAATTTCAAGAATATTGATAAAGATTAGCCACTATGATTTTGAAAAACAAACTAGCATGTAAAACTTAGTCTAAAAAAAAAAAATTCTTTTTTTAAAGTTATGTTTTTGTTTTCGAAGAAAAATATCATTTTAACTGACTGTAAAAAATGATTCCATTGATAAAAACACAGATCGATGAAAACTTTTATATAAGTTTTATATAATTACTAAAGAAACTGAACCCATTGGGTTCTCGTAATAGCAGTCCATGATGATATTGATCCTTCTGTTTCAGAAGGATTGAGGAATTCTAATTAGCATTTCATAGTTATCTCCATCATTTTAAGAATTTAGAGGATTAAAAACTTTTCAGCACAAATGCTGTTTTGAACAAATCCTGGAAGCAGCACCTTACAAAACAGCTGCTGTAAGGCCACTTAACTCCCATCTCATAAATCATTGAAATAAGACGAATTGGGCAATGCTGGGGAAGTAAGGATGAACTCATGAACAACGTTTTTCCATGGACTCCTACACATGGACATACCAGTGTTAGCTAACCAGCAAAAAGTTGAGTTCATCAGCTCTGTGCTGACACTGGACTTGCCAAAAGAGATGACTCATAGGGACAATAGCGAAAGAAAGTCGAAGGAATTTGTGCTGTTAGCATATGTGGGGGAGGTGAATTTCACAGGGAAAATTGGAGGTACCTATTGTACAAAAAGCGGATTTAAAAATACTATTCTGATATCACCGCCACCCTTCTCCTACACACACACACACACACTTTGGGTCTGTATTTTAACTTAAGTAACCCTAATTTTGGGCTGCCTTGTGTCATAACAGTGAGGTAGGTTAGGAGTTTGATTCTCACTGGGTGATCTGCTGGCTTTGTGCTACAAGCAAAATTAATAGTTAGCAAGGTAGTTTTGCAGATCAATATTACTGGAGTAGTGAGTTTGGTTCTCACTGGGTGATCCATACTTCTGGCGTTTGACCACAGTAAATAAAAGAATATTTACTAATTTAAGGCATTCCATTGTGGCTTAAGGATTAGCTAGTCTCACTGATCAATTATTAGAAAATAATTGAGTGATCCTTATTAGGTACCCCATGTGACTATGTGTACTAAAACTATGATTAATTAACTAAACTGATCCCATTTTTAGTACAAATCTCAGTTCCAGGAAGAATGTATTGATCTTATTATGAACAAAAAGAGTTGGAGAGGAATAAGCAAAAAGAAAAAAAAATGGTAAACTGAATTCAGGTGTGTAAAACTTTTATCATAATCTAAAGGACAGATGTTAGTGGAATATTAAATGAGTCCAATGTATATATTTTTAATTTCTCAACTGAGATAAATACTTTTATCTTGAAAAATAAGTAAAACAGTCCGTTTTTTGTTTTTTTTACAACAGAGTCAATTTCTTTGAATATCAAAGAAATTGACTCTGTTGTAAAAAAAAAACAAAAAACGGACTGTTTAAAAAATATTTTTAGCAGAATTCTGTATTCATGGTTCTTTTATTAAAAAGCTCTGGCATTGAAACTTATAAAAAAATCTTCTGATATAATTATTCAGTCTCTTATCTTTATAGAAAAAAACTAAAAATCGTTTTTTGTCGGTTCATTTTTTCATATTTCATAGAACAAAAAGGGGAGAGCGGTAGACCTCGTAAAAAAAATAAAAATAAAAAAAATTCCCCGAATATATTTTAGGAAAAAACTATTTCAAGAGGTAAGCAATTCTGGAAATTTTCGTGAAAATTGGAACATTAATATTTTTTTCATAGAACTTTTTAAAAAGACTCTAGTCATAACTTGTTTTTGGGCTACATTAAATTTCAATTGATTTAACGATGCAAAAATGTAAACATTGTTCTTCGTTCATAATTTTCATTATTTCCGTAAGCTGAACATTTTTTTTTAAATCATCAGGAGTTTGTTTAATGTTTCTACTTTCGAATAGACAAAATTTTTTCAAGATAATATTAACCTTTATGCAAGTTTCATTGTGTTAAATATGGGGAGGGGGTAAATTTCACAGGGAAAATTGGTGGTACCTATAATGTATAGATTTAAAGATGTTGCCTAGTGATACAGTTATACATTTTTTTGAAAAATTAAAAATATATACATTGAACTTTATTTCATATTACACTAACATCTGTCCTGAAGACTATAGTAAAAATTTACGCCCCTGAATTCAGTCTACAAAAACAACAAAAACAGGATCATTGTCAAATATTAATTGCTACAGTTCTAATTCATTTTTCTTTGATATGGAATGCGATATCAGAATATCACCCTCTCAATTCGATAAAGTACAATATCAGGTTTGTAAAATTTCCTATCGTTCTATATTTTAGAAATAACCAGCTTATCCCTGAAAATATATCCAAGTATCTGTTTTTAAAAAGTCGGTTTGTAGTAGAGTAAGTAGACGTTACATGTTTTATTTTGTTTTGTTTTTTTCATAGTTTTTTTGTCGATTATTTTTAAATCGATTTTTAAAAAATACTTAGACATTATTATTAGGGGTTAACAAGGTGCCGGGAATTTGTGCACATACAATTTTGAAATTAAAGAAAAAGGTGCGAGTGTGTTCTTATCGACACATGACATGTCTTTTACTTTTACGTTAGATTTTCAAATTATCTTCAATATTATCTTTTTGTTTTTTTTAATTCAAATTTGTTATTTTAATCTAAATACAAGAAAAGTTATATTCTGACATAGCTGAAAAGAAATTAATTTAATTAAATAATAAAATAATTTTTAAAAAATAATTCATTAAATAACAAAAAATAATAAAAAATCAAATAAAAATAATTATTTTCCTCTATTATTTTTTTATTATCTAATTAAATAATTAAAAAAATTAAGAAAACTTGGTCAGCTTTGTTTAAAATAAATACTAAGTTCAAAACAGTAATCTTAACGTAAATAAAATTAAACATTCTAATAAAAGAAAATGAACAAAAACGTAATAAACAAAAACAATAAATTTATTATTGAAGACAAATATCAGAAAACTAAAAATTTAAATAAAAATAAATTTTTTACTTAAATTTTTTTCGTTTTATTATTAATCGTTTAGTGACATTAAGAACTTTTTGAAAGGATTCGGTTCTAACGTACGAAAATTGCAAGCTATTTTTTTTTAAGAAAAGAAAAGGATAGACTGTTTAAAAATACATTCAAGAAAAACTTAATTGATCCTATTTTGTACTTATAAATAAGACAACATTATATTTTTGTGTAAATAAACTTATTTCTTTATTTTTCTCAAAAATAAATAAGCTAAGAAAGAAAACAAAAGTTTGAAACTTACCGCTTTGGATTCGTACTAACCGATAACGAACAATATTGACCAATCAGCGTTGAGTCTCGCCAATTCTCGTCCAATTCCCGTTTCTCCCGGTTAATTACGAAAAAAACGTGACCCCACCCCTTCTTACTTGTATATATGTTTCCACTTGCCAATGCAAATAAAGATGACTTGACTCGGTACTTTTGAGCAGATTGTAGCTATGCACCAGACGATGAAAAGTGTAGTAAATAATAAAAGTAAACAGTCTGCTTGATGTATTATTGTAGTAGCTATACCTAAAATGCGTTTTTGACAAAATGACTTAGCCCCCTATAGGGAAAATAATTAACCAAAAATCAGGGAATTATCGGATTTTAATGAAATTTTCAGTTTTTATGTATCAATGAATGATCTTTATAATGCATTACTTATTTTATTTCAAAACTTTCTCATTTTTTTCAGGTCACTTAATTTTGACCCCCCTTATGTTGGGGGCGTAACATTTTTTGCGAGTTGGTCATTTTCGATACTAATTACATTATAAATAATGAGATAAAAGACCGAAGTTATGAATGGAAACCAAAAAAATAATTTTATGGTGGCTTTTCTATGAGAAAATAAGTACCGAAAATTGAAAAATAAAATGTAAAAACATAATAAATAATTAATTTTTTGGAGATTTCTTTTTTACTCATTTCGATAATTATTTAATTGGCTATTATTTTATAAAAGAAAAAATTATACATCGATATTTTTTCTGCTTAAAAAGGGGAGGGGGTACATTTTCAATCGAGTTTTTCTTCAAAACGTATACTTTTTTCGAAAAAAATAAGGTTTGCATTAAATAGATATTTATTTTTAGAATCTAAGAATATAAGATTTTAAACTTAACACTTAACTGCTATGAAAAATTAATATATAAAATTCATTTAAAATACTTAAGCCTATTAAGTATTTTAAATGAATTTTATATATTAATTTTTCATAGCAAAAATACTAAATTAAAGTTTTGAAATAAAATAACTAATGCATTATAAAATTCATTAATGGATAAATCAATACTTAAAATTTCATTAAAATCGGATAATTACCTGATTTTTGGCAATTTTTTTCCATCCCAAATGTTACGTTAAAATTATAAACAAGCATCTAAAACCATTGAAAAAAGAGGCAGAATGGCGGATCGCGTCGAAATTGACCAAAACAAATCATTTTAAATCTTTTAAAAATAAACTGCATATGTAATGATATTTTTCTTTTTTTAATGATAGTTACTACTTATCATTTTAGACAAAAGTTTGACCTTAAATAATAGATAATAATTAATGTTTTTAAAAACCTAGCAGACAACAAATTTGGGTAACCTACAATAATTGTAGGTTTCGGTACTAATGCATGATAGCGCTCAAGAGATAATAATATCATTATATAACGTATAAAAAACATTACAATTCATTATTTTTCCGACATCTAATGCTATTTATATGTAAAATGTGATTCTAATGATATTATCTAAGAATACCCCATTTTTCGTCTGCTAAAAATTTTATAAACGAATTAAAATTAATTAAATCGATTATTTAAGGTCAAATTTTTGTGTAAGCTGAAAAGTAGTAACATAATGAGCATCAGTAAAAAAAACAAAAAAAGCAAAATGATATTACACATGTAATTTATTTTTAATACATTTAAAATGATTTTTTTGGTCAATTTCAATCATGTTCGGCCTGAAATGCTGTTTTTATAAAATTAATGTAACATCCACATTGCAAAAAGATTTACCAAAAATCAGGGAATTATCCGATTTTAATGAAATTGTCAGTATTGATTTATCAATTAATGAATTTTATAATGGATCAGTTATTTTATTTCAAAACTTTAATTAAGTATTTCTGCTATGATAAATTAATATATAAAATTCATTTAAAATAGGGGCAGCAAAATTTTAAGCTTAAAATGACATATTATTCACAGATTCTAAAAAAATATGTTTTTAATAACTACTTTACTTTAGTATCAATCACCCATATTTTTTTGGTCGAAAACTGTATTGGAAATTTAACATCCCCCACCCTTTTAAACGGAACAAATATTGATGTGTATTTTTTTCTTTTATAAAATAATAGCCAATTAAATAATTATCAAAATGAGTAAAAAAAGATCTCCAAAAATTATTTTTTATATTTTTTATTTTCATTTTATTTTCCATTTTTTGGTACTTATTTACTACTCGAGCAGATTCTTAAAAAAAATTTTTTTCTTCTATTCAACCTTTGGTCTTTTGTCTTTTTAATTATGCAGAAGATAGTATTAATCACATATATATCATACCGATATTTTGTACCCCAAAAACAAGGGACAGTGGTCAAAGTTACGTGACCTGAAAAAAATCAGAAAGTTTTTAAATAAAATAACTGATGCATTATAAAATTCATTCAACATTGAAAATTTCATTAAAATTGAATAATTCCCTGATTTTTGGTAATTTTTTTTTCAAATGGGGGGGTGTCAAAATTGAAAAAATACAGATTTTTTGACAAATTGGGTATACCTAATATTATCTCTTGTGCACTATTGTGCATTTGTACCGCAGTTTTGTTATAAGCTTCTGCTAATTTTGTTGGTATAAGGCCATTAGTATGGAGCACCCAGTTAAAATCTTAACGCATTAACTCTGCTAACAGGTACACAACATGAATCCCAGGATTTTGTATTTTAGTTTGGCACTTCTAATCTTATCTGATGTATATTTAAAAATATAAATTTAAACGTATAAAAAAACCAAAAAACATTTTGTTCACAGAAATTAAATTAAAAAACTAACCCCTAACTCCTAACCCTAACCCTTAACAAACAACCGGATTTTGACGGTGTAAATGAAAAAAAAGTCCTTATGAAACAAGATTGCAAAAGAAGTGCCTAAAGGTCATATGGTCCAATTATTTTCTAGAATTTCAGATTGTATTATGTAATTATTTTACATCCTAATAAATTATGTAAGGGTGACAAGACATTCAGACCACTCAGTAGAATGTTACAATTTAACCCATAATTGAGGGTATGAAGGAGTTCATACCTTTCACAAAGGTGTTTGTCCAAAAGTGAATGTAATAACAGGACTGGAGTTTGAACCTGCCTACTACAATGTTACAGTCCAGCACATTAGCAACTACACCACAGATACTGTCAATTTTGAATTTCAAATTCACTCAGATTTAACATCTTTAACATTAAAAAAGAAAAAATTTAATACAAATAATTTTTATTTTTAGATTATCATTTATTTTTAACACATCTTATACTCTCTTTTTTTCTATTTATATATATTTAGCAACTGATCCGCACGAGCAGTATATGACACAAGGTCAATTTCTTAAGCGGAGTTTAACAGGTTTGAATTCAGAGTTTTCCTTCTCCTAGACTGGTTACCTATCCAAAGTTAAAGAACCCAGTCACCCTACTATTTATCCATATCTGGAAGGAGAGTAGTTGAATGCATACCTTTCTCAAAGGTATTAGCACTGTGAAATGGAAATAGCCTCATCCAGGATTTGAACTCGTGTTAATGTCTAACCATTTCACCATACACCTACAAATTTTTTCTATTTAACCAATAGATGGGAACCTAACAGGTACTATCGGTCCAGGTCAGAGTGGACTTGGGAATAATGGCGAAATAGGAACTTCACCACTAAATGCAGTTTAACTTCCGACCCAGGACACTAAGACCCTCAGCCACCACCTTCTAGCACATATATGATTAAAAAAAGATTGGGGTTTTGCCATAAGGGCAAAAGAGTCAGGACAAGCATATAGGTGCTAGGGCTTGACCAGCTGATTGATCAGAGGGCACCTCTTCAACCACCCATTTAGCGTAAGTAAGGGTCAAAGTGGAGTGTTGCTTGTCATGGGCTGCTCAGCCACCAATATTCCGTCCTTAAGCAACCCTGGTTGCCACCCACGACCAGCAGGTGGCCTCATTGGGGAGATCTTACCCCTCTGCCGAGGTGCAGTCGGATTATTCTACAGCCTCATCCCACAAGGTGAGTTAAACACTTAGTAAAAAGATATCGGACCAACATTATTAAAGGCACTATACAAATTCGGAGGGTAATGTTGAAAAAAGTGAATGTAAAGAAACTACTTGAACTTTCGGACCATATAACCCTTAGGCACCCCTTTTGCAATCTTGATTCGTGGGGACATTTTTTCCATTTACACCGTCAAAATCTGGTTAATTGTTAACAGACAATTTTTAGAGTTTTTTTTTTAAATTATAAAACTAACCCCTAACCCCTAATTCTAACCCCTAACAAACAACCGGATTTTGACGGTGTAAATGGAAAAAATATCCCCATGAATCGAGATTGCAAAAGGGGTGCCTAAAGGTCATACGCTCTGAACTTTCAACCATTGATTCAGAGAAATCTAATCTCATACAAACTCTATCAAATACAAAAAGAATTAAAGTTTCTTGCTGCAATGTATGAAGGAATTCTTTCTTTGTATTCATATATAGAATTGTCACTTTCCAAATGGTTTCAAAAGCTGCATATTCATTGTTATTCTTATTTCAACTTCCAAACACAAATATTCTTCCATCTCAATTATACCATCATATACTATCTACATTTATTGATTCAGTGTTGTGCATAGTCAAGCTTCAACTAAAATGCCCTGATTCTTGTATATATCTTATCAACAAATACAGTCAAATGGTTTATAGTGATTGCCACGTAATGTATAAACACAAAACCTTTGATGCACTTGATCTGGTCTATTGTTCTAATGCTATTTCTCTGAATGTTTAATGGCCTAGGGGATAAGGTAGTTAGGTTAAGACAGTTCTAAGTGACAGTTATCTCTGGATTCCGGGTTCAATCCTGAGTAGCGGCAGTAACATAGAAAAATAATTCTACCCCAGCTATGGTTAGCAGAATGAGAACAGGATACCCCCGTGGACTGAATAAAGGGTTAAGTTCAAAGTTCCGTGATGGTTCCCAATTACGAAAAAGTTCCTGAGTTTGAAAAGAAGGTTCCTGTAGTATCTTGAGATCTCGACCTGGCGGGATTAGGGGAATCTCGATAGGGCGAGATCACGGAAAATAGGTTTTTTACTACTAACGTGGAGATACAGCCACAAGGACCTTGAATGTATACGTTCCCGAAATAAACCGTTCTATAAAACGTTAAACCTGAGTTGACTTCACTACAACTGGCGATGAATGAGATAACCACAATTCGGACAAACAAGAACAGAAAGTGCCAAAGAAAAATCCCTTTAGGAAATTTTTAAACAAAAGGAAAAACGGCCATTAGACTACACCGTTAGCCTACCACGTGGAGACAAAAAAAAAAAAAAAAAAAAAGTACATTCAAGTAAGTGCTAAATTCCTGCCTACGCTAAATGTTTAATAACTGAAATTAAACAACTAAAGCACAGGAATAAAATCATTCATTACTTTATTTGAAACTTTTGTCGTTGAATTTTTTTTGTTCCTTGTGGAATTTAAAAAAAAAAATTTTTTTTGTTCCTTGCCGAATTTAAAAAAAAAAATGTCTAAAATCATTCCATTAGCAGGATTACAAGCACCATCACATCTTGACACGATTGGCCAACCTGAAACATTGCACAGAAGATATGAGGACTGGAAATTAGATCTGGAAATCTATATCACAGCAACAGGTGTGTGTAATGCCGAACACAAACAAAAGGGACGCATACGAAGTGGCTATTAGTTTGTTTGACAAACATTTCTCCCTTAAAGAAAATATACCAAAAGCTCGCACTAATTTTTTCAAAATGGAACCGAAAACTGGAGAGACGGTGAACAATTTTGTTACCCGCCTAAAAGTACTGGTCAACCCATGCAACTTTAAAGAAGATGCTGACAACCTGGTCAGAGACAAAGTACTCCTCCATATCAAGGATAAAGATTTAAAAGCCAGACTATTTAGAGAAGGAAACGGTCTGACACTGGAAAGACTTATGGAAATAATTGGGACATACCACGAAAAGGATGCACTAATCTTAGAACCAAAGTCAAATATAAACCAGGTATCCAGCAAGGAGTCGAAGAAAAACTCCAGAACGACACCCCTTTGTTACAAGTGTGGAGCGCAAGGTCATATTGGACAGGAGTGCATTAAAAGCAAAAACCACAGATGTAGTCATTGCGGAAAAAAAGGGCATCTAGATGAGTTCTGTTTCCATAAAAACAAACCCATGAAAAAAAGAAGCCATTATGATAACAGAGGTGGAAGACACAGCCAAGCAGCAGTGGGTCATTCAAAGCCAGAGAAAAGAACCCAGCGTAGTGTGAAGGAAAAGAAGACACTACCTCATATGACACATACTTATTCAAGCTTTCAGAAGCAGAAGATATAATAGAATTGTCTATTAATGAGACAAGTGTATCCTTTGTGATAGACTCAGGAGCTCATCACACACACTTTCACTGGAGGACTTCCAAAACCTAAAAAAGGCCAGACTCGAGATTGAACTTCAGCATGCAACCAAAAAAGCTGTATCCTTATGCCAGTAAGGAACTCTGAAAATTTTGGGAAAACCACACTGAAAGTGCAGGTACCAAACACTAGACGATCTATCACTGCTTCGTTCTACGTCATCCCTCAAGCACAGGCATCACTCCTTAGTGGTAGAACAAGTAAAGCCTAGGAATTCTAAATATTGAAATAAATGCGACATCGTTCAGAAATCCAAAACGGATACTAATAAAGCTAATCCCTTGAGCTACAGTCAATTAACGAGTTCGATCCAGCTGAAGGAAACGAACTATCTCCCGAGAAGTGAAAAGAAACTTCAGAGGATGACCCTAAAAGCTATACATGTCTGGTAGGAAAAGAAACGCCCCACCCGAGAGTTAAAAAGCACACAGCTACCAGATAAACCCTGGAACTATGTTGCAGTAAATTTACTGACGGTCTCGGAAGGAAATCATCTCCTTGTCATCATGGACTACTACTCCAGATGGCCAGAGATAGCATACATGCAAAGCACAAATGCTAAGAGTATAATTAATGGCCTGGAATTAGCCTTCATAAAACATGGGTACCCAAAATACCTGAAAATTAACAATGGACAACCCATTGTATCCAGAGAAATACAGGAATACCTAACCATTCATGTTATTATCCCAAATAAAAGGATACCATACTGGCCTCAATCAAATAAAGAGGTAGAAAAGTTCAATAGAACAATCTTAAAAGCAATTAAAATTGCTAAAGTAAGGAAAAAGAGCTGGAAGGAGGAAATAAAGAGATTCCTATTGAAGTACCGCACTACCCCTCATACGGTAACAGCTCAGCCAAACTACTAACAAACCCGATGTTATAGAAACATCTACTGTACATGAAAAGATACATGACAGAAATGCCTCCACAAACAGAGCGTAAAATAATTGTCCAAAAGTCCAAAAGGAATACCCAAAGACTAGATTAAAAATTAAATTAAAAAAAAATTTTTTTTACAAATTTTAATTTTACTAAAAAAAAAAAAGAATGGAATTAAAAAGGAGACAGTGCTGTGCAAGAACCTGCATAAAAAAAAAGGAGAAATGTAGCTAAAGTGAAAAGTTGGTGATACACCTCATAAAACTGACAACCACAGTGTGCAGCCACTGATCAGTCTCCATTACCATTCTTCTACAACTACACCAAACCCTAACACGGACAAATCACCAGAGTTAGACAAGCACCAGCTTGACAGAAAAGACTTTGTCATGTCCGGAATAACCTTTTAATCAAAAGGGGAAAACAAAAAAAATAACGGGGGGAAGATGTAGTATCTTGAGATCTCGACCTGGCGGGATTAGGGGAATCTCGATAGGGCGAGATCACGGAAAATAGGGTTTTTGACTACTAACGTGGACATACAGCCACAAGGACCTCGAATGTATATATTCCTGTAATAAACCGTTCCATAAAACGTTAAACCTGAGTTGACTTCACTACAGTTCCTGAGTCCGAAAAGAAGGTTCCCGAGTCTGAGAAGGTTCCCGAGTCCAACAAGAAATACCTGAAGAAGGCCGGAGGGTATATTGGCCAAAACGTACAAATAACAATAAAGATGAGGATAATAGTCAATGCTATTTGCAAATTTGACAGTATCCCAATCCAGAACACTGAGTGACTTAAGAAGGCACAAACATCAAAACATCTTTCATTTGACTATTCAAACATCAAAGATTGGAATGGTAAACTTGTTGGCAATGTGAATTTGGTAAAAGACTGGAAAATTGGACATTAGAATTTCAAAGAGCTGTGGTCAAGATTGAAGTTAATACTAAAATAAATGCACTGGAAAAATTAGAAGTGACTCTGAAGAAGTCCATTAATTCATTGGTCACAAAAAAGAAGAAGCAAAGCTGACCATATATGGAACTGATTTGCATATTCAAAATGAGGATTAACTAGCTGAACTAATAACACTAAGAGCTTCACCATATGATTGTATGGTTGAAATTGATGTGTTGGCATTTTTCTGTCTGCTAAAGATGATGGCGTAGTATCCAATTCTTTTTTTTTCCTAAATTGCATCTGTGCGAGTGGCTGAACAGGTCAATTTTTGAATGGCAATCTCTGGTGCATTAAAAAAGTTTCTTCTTAGAAATCAATAATAAAAAACATCAAATACACTATGTACAGAAAAATTACTCACATACTGATATTTCATTTAAATGTAATATAATTTTTTTTGTTTCCAAACACTAAAAAAAAATTGTTGTCTTTTTACCTAAAATGTGTGCAAAATATATTAATACTCTGGTAACTGAAATATAATGATTCACTATCAAACGTTGTTTGATAAACAGAAAATTACCAAAAATCAGGGAGTTTTCTGATTTTAATAGAATTTTCACTTTTGACTTATTGATCAATGAATTTTATAATGCATCATTTATTTTATTAAAAATATTGCAGATTTCTTTCAGGTTACTTGCACCCCAACCTTTTGGGGGTTAAAAACACTCAGGGTAGGGCTGTGTCTTTATATTAAAATTGAATTTAACAGATGTTAAAATCAATTTATTTTAAATTGCAATAAATGATTTAATCAAAAATAGTAATAAAGAAATTAACTTACCTTTCTTTAACATTTCTGAATTGTTTCAAACTGACTCTTATTCAAGTCCAGGGAAACAAATCAAAATTCTTTAAAATGAATATTACTGTTAGGTCCATCCATAGGAGCCTTTCAAGTAACAATTTTTTTTATACCTAATGTGATATGAACCCTTAAGAGTTACTGCCCTTTGTCTGGGCATAAACCGCACAGAGAATAAAGATGGTTTTTAACCCTTAACACGTCTTCTGAGTATACTCTGTTTAATTTAAATATATTGACATGATGGCAGCGCTGAGATAAGAACATTCATTAGAAAAAAGGAGTATAACACTGAACAAGACTAACAGGAAAAATGTTATGTCAACTTTTTGGACAAAAAAAAACCTTTTTGGATGAATTAAACTAAATGTCCTGAAACACTGAATGCAACTGGGAATTTTTGAAGAAAAATTCTAAAAACAAAACAAAAAAAAGAATATTATTTTGCTTGCAGTAAAAAAATTGTTCTTGGGAACAAACAAACAAGTGTTTTAATATATTTAATAATATTGTAATTCACATTCTTTAAATTGTTTGTAATAGTTTTTTTTTTCAAAATGAACAACATTAGTGAGTCATCAATGTCTTGGACCACAGAAAATTTGGTAGAGGAAATCAGATTTTTCAAGCAAAGGTGCAGACGATACTTTTCGGTGAAGAACATTCCAGTTGACAAACAGGTTGACCACATTTTGTTGTTTTCTGGAGAAGAAGGCCTAAGAAGTTTAACTCAGGCACTTTCGCGGACGAAAATAACCCACAGTGAAAGTTCGAAAAACATTTTGACCCCCAGATACATTTTCACATATCTCGTTTGTCCCTTCGACAATACAAACAAAGAGACACTGAAAATATTGATGACTTTTTAGCAAGGTGCAGGTTGCAGGCTAGGAAGTACAGTTCTGAGATAATATGGATACTGAGATACGGTTATTAGAACAGGTTATCTATGGAACCAAACCCATGGAGTTGAAAAAGCAGCTATTGGAAAAAGGGGAATACTGGAAGAAACCCAAATTATAAGGAGAGCCAAGAAGCTTCAATAGACCACATGAAGCAAATGGCAGAAATCCAAAATGGAGAAAGCCAGGAAAATGGCTCTGTATAATACAGCAGCTGTAAGCGGTGTGGCAGCAGGCAGTCCTACCAGAAGGATAAGTGTCCTACTTAGGGTACAACTTGATCAGCATGTGGATGAAAAAAAAACACCTGCGACAACAGAAATAAAGAAAATAAAGGAAGACACCACAGCCACAAATAAAAAAAAGGGACCCAAATTTAAACCTGGGCACAAGGAGACCCTGGCATATCAGAAGTACAGACACCATGATAAAAAAGTAGAAAAAATGTTTACTCAATAAATACCTATCATGATAACCAGGAGATGTACAATCAGTTTGCATTAATGACATTTGATTCAATCAAGCGGCAAGAAAAAAAAGACACTAGGACTTCGCAGACCTTACTATTAAGCTTCCCAACCTACCAAGCATCCACAAACTAAAAGCCAAAGTTGACAGAGGACCTGAAGGGAAATACACTCCCCTTATGTGTTTTCTGCAAGATGTTTCCTAACAAAGTCAGAAATTCTGGACAGCCACTCCCTGGTACAACACCTAAGGAGTCAACTATACTGTATACAATGGATCCAGCATCCCTCAACATGGTTCCATCAACATAGAGTGTACCTACAAAGGGGAATGGAAGTTTTTGTGGTAACATCAAAAGGACCTACCATACTAGGACTGCCATCACTCAGAAACTTGGAACTGGTTACGATGCACTGTGTCATCAAAGAAAACCAAACTCATATTAACTCTGCAGATGACCTGAAAAATTTGTAACCGGAACAGTTTGACCAAATAGGCAGTTTCACATGGGAATATGGGATTGTCCTAAAACCAATCAACCATCCTGTCATCCATGCATCCAGGAAATGCCTCATCCATATGAAAGATGACATGATGAAACAAGGGGTCATTTGCAGGGTAAGCAAGCCTACAGAATGGGTGAACAATCTAGTATATGTGCGAAAGAGTAATGGTAAACTCCACCTGTGTTTGGATCCCAAGGATCTAAACAGAGCCATCATGTGATGCCATTATAAGACTCCCAAAATGGAGGAGCTCACACACAGACTTTTGGACGCTAAATACTTTTCTAAACTGAATGCTAAGAATGGATACTGGTCAATCAAGCTTGATCCTGAATCACAGCTACTGACCACCTTCAACTCTCCTTTTGGAAGGTATTGCTTCCAGAGAATGCCTTTTGGTCTGGTCATGTCCCAGGATGTATTCCAGCAGAAAATGGACATGATTCTGGAGAAATGCCCTGGTACACTAGGACTCATAGACAATGTTATAGTATATGGCAAAACCAAAAAAGAGCATGACCAAAATCTGCACAACTTGATGGTAATGGCAAAAGCTGAAGGACAGGTTTAACAGTGAAAAATGCCAAATAGACCAGAAGCAGATACACTTCTTTGGAGCCATATATGACAAAAATAGTGTACGCCCTGACCCCAAGAAAGTGGAAGAAATCAAAATGTTACCTAGTCCAAAGAGCATCATAGACTTGCAAAAAGTGTTAGGAATCATTACTTACATGGCACCATTCATTCCACATCTTTCAGATCTTACGGCACCAATAAGAGATCTACTAAAAAAAAAGTCGAAGTGCGGGTGGACAGAAAGTCATCAAAAGTCTTTGCAAACAATAAAAGATTTGATTTGTAAAGAAATGCTGCTGACATACATCCAGGTTGGATGCATCATCCAACAGAGGCCTTGGTGCAGCCCTACTGCAGGAGGGAAAAACCCATAGCATTTGCATCGAAATCACTGACAGAAACAGAACAACGATATGCAAACATTGAATGGGAGCTCCAAGCAGTTGTGTTTGGATGTCAGCATTTCCGAACGTACATCTATGGTTATGCCTTCCAGGTAGAAAGTGATCACAAGCCTCTAGAGATGATCAACCTAAAAAAACTGATTGCAGCCTCGCCTCATCTCCAGCGAATGTTATTACACCTGTGAGGGTATGACATGACCATTATATATGCCCGGGAAAAGACACTAGCGAATAGTTTTTCCAGACTCCCCAACAAGAGAGCAAAAGAGCCAAGTCAATTTTGTCCAATTTTCAGCACAAAAGTTGACACAGATTCAACTGGCAACCAATGCTGACCCAATAATGTGCAAATTAAGGGAAATGATCCTGCGAAGTTGGCCCGATACATTCAAAGAAGTTGGGAAGAATATGTGACCATACTGGCCCTATCGGGATAAGTTAGTGATAGAAAATGGGATCTTGCTTAAGGGTGAGTGAATCATACCAAAATCTATGCAAAAAGATCTACTTCACAAGACCCATTATGGCCATCAGTGCAAGTTGTGAGCAAAAACCTGTGTATTCTAGCACAACTGACAGACTAATCCAGCTATGCGATGCCTGCCAGTAGCACCAAAAAAGTGCAAAGTGCTGAGACCTTGATGCCACATGAGATCCTGGCAAATAGTAGCCACTGACTTGTTCCACTTTGAAGGATCGAATTTTATCCTCATTGTTGTTTACTACTCAAAATATCCCTTTGTGAGGAAGTTAAATAATTTCTCCAGCCAGGAATTCATAAACACAATTAAGCAAGTGTTTGGAGAAAATGGCGTTCCAGAGAGAGTGATCCATGACAATGGAGCACATTATAACTCAGCGGCATTTAAGCAGTTTGCAAAAGAATGGGGATTCAAACATCGCACATCATCTTCGAGATACCCACTTGCAGAACCTAGTATGCAGTCGATAAAATCCACCATGAAAAGGCTAAGTTGAGTAACCGTGACATTGACATGGTATTGTTATGTTTTCAAACAACTCCAATAGACGACACAATACCCTCACCAGGAGAAATGCTATTCAACAGAAAATTGGTTAGCAACATTCCAGTGAAATGTGATAACCACAATGTAAAGAAAAACGGAGATATCAGCCCGTTTGTACAAGAGACATGCTGGACAAAAAGCATACCATGATCAGCATGCAAAAGATCTCCCTGATATCCAAATAGGACAGCATGTTAGGATGCACGATAAGGACACAAATAAATGAAGCTCTGCAGTTGTCACACAAACATGCATAGAACCAAGGTCCTATATCATCAAAAGCGCGTGGTGTAATGGTTAAAGTCATGGGAAATGGACTCGTCGCCCCGAGTTCAAATCCTGGACGTGGTAATTGCATTTCACTTTGCGCTAATACCCTTGGGAACGGTATGAATCCTACTCTCCCTCCAGCTATGGGTAAATAGCAGGGTAGACTGGGTTCTTTAACCATGGCTAGGTAACCAGTTAGGTGAAGGAAAACTCTGAATTCAAACTGTTGAACTCCGCTTAAGAAATTGACCTTGTGTCGTATCCTGCTTGTGCAGAGGAGATGGTAAATATATATATCATCAAAACCCCATCTGGACAGGTCCTCCGCAGGAATTGAAAACACATGAGGGAAGATCCATCTACAGCAACTAGGTATCCACCAGAGATCATAACATCCAGAGTGGAAAATGACCCATCAAAAAAAAAAAGAAAACAAAAATACTGAATACCCCATCTCAAACTTGCAATCATCATGCCAAACATGTCCACAGGAATCACATACACGCTCTAACAGAACAGAAAATAAAACAACTAAATCTGGCTGGATAATAACGACACCGGCAAGATACAGTGAATGAAACAGAACAAAAACATTTTTTTTTTTCAATTTGTGAATTTCTTATCAAAAAGAAAATCCCTGTATGGACACAAAAAAAGAGAACTTATTTTAATTCTTATATTACTTACATATAAATATGTAAAAAAAAAAATCTCTATGTGAACTCAACTGAACAGTTACATTTTTATTTCTTGTGTTTTATGAAACTTAAATAAAATAAAACTAAAACTAATAAAAAATTATTTTGTGAAAAGGGGGATCTGATGATATGAACCCTTAAGAGTTACTGCCTCTTGTCTGGGTACAAACCGATATTATCCTCGTACCCCACTTGTACAAGGTCAGGCACAAGGCCCTATTAACATGGGACCACCCACAAGCCGAGACTCATGGGTGGCAGGTGGAAAAATTGCGTTGATCCCATCGACATTCCCCCTCAAGGGGGGCGCCTCAGGCACTGGGCAATAGACCCAGCCCAGCCCTTTAAATCGTCTGTCTGGGCACGAACCGCACAGAGAATAAAGATGGCTTCTAACCCATAACACATCTTCCAAGTATACTCCATTTAATTCAAATATATTGACTCATGAATAATAAGTAAAATTCATATAAAATATAATGCCCATAATTTTAAGTTTTAAAATTCATATTTTTACATTATAAAAACAAATATTATTTAATAACAAACTTATTTTATTAGGCTGATGTAATAATCAATGGAGAAATCTCAGTTTAAAAGTTTAACTCCCACCTTATTAAACAGAACAAATATCAATATATAATTATTTCACTGATAATCTAAAAGAAAAATATATTTCATAAAAATATATTTCATATATTAATTAATTAATATTAATTAATATTAATATTAATTAGAGTAATTAAAAAAAGGAGGGCTCAAAGTTAGGTAACCTGAAAAAAAAAATCAGAAAGTTTTTTAGATAAAAATAACTAATGCATTTATTGATAAATCAACTCTGAAAATTCCATTAAAATCAGATTTACCAAATTTTTGGTATTTTTTTTTTTTTTAACCAGGGGAACAATATTTTTTAAAAACGTAATTTACCCTGTATTCAATTCATAAGAAAATTTACACAAATTTTCATAAACATGAAAGTTTTTGATTTTTTTATAGACTTTTACGTTGTTTTATTCTTTAAAAAATGCTTTGTTATTTTTGATTTTTTTTTTTTTTTTTTTTTAACCAAAGTTATCCCAATTCTTTCATGGTTGCAATATTATCTTTATTTATTTATCTGTTCTTAAAGATATAAAAACGGACATTACATCTAATTTTAATTTTATACATAGAAAGAACTAGTTTTCTTTTCGTAAAATTATGAAGATATTAATTACTGCACTACCGAGCATCCATATTACACAAAAGAAAGACGTCATTATTTGTTTTGCTTTTATTTTCAAATATTGTGGCTATATTTAATATTTTCATGATTTTACGAAAATAAAAATTTATAAATAAATTGAATTAAATGAATGAATTGACTGGATAATTTTTTTTAATCATGAATTTCTGTCAACTATTAAAAACTGTTTATTTATATGTCGTAAGGAACGGCTAAGTTATTTGTTAGTACTACCGAGCATCCATATTACGAAAAGTAAAGACGTCATGATTTGTTTCCCTTTCACTTTTACTTCCTAATGTTGTAGCTCACCAACAATCATGTCCATTCCTTATGATATGAATAAACACTTTTCATTCAAAAGATGACTGAAACTTATGATTAAAAAAGAAGAAGAAAATAATCCAATGAATTTATTTATTAAGATTAGACATTAAGGTCGTTAAAAAGAAAGTGTCACATTTATCGACTAGTTTCAGCCAACAACCAAATAAACTTATCGACTAGTTTTCCCACCAACCACGTTGGATAATATTCGCCCGGTAAAATTTGACGCCTTTTTATTTTGAGCGTTAAAACTGAAACCTAACGGTTTAGGGATCAGTTAGCACCAAAGTATATTTTAAGGTAAGTTTAAAAATTTTGTTTTATCATTGATTAAAAACAACAACAATAAAAAACAAGAGACATACTGGTTTTATGTATTTATTTATATTATTATATATATTTTTTTTTATTTTATTTTTATTTATAAGTTGACGTTTTTTCGACGCTACGAATTTCTTTTTAAAACTTTTAGTCAAGATTTGAAAACGTCGAAAATGAACCTTGTCGTAACTTGGAAATATAAATATTAGTGAACTTATTAAATATTATACGTGAATTGTATGTGTTGTAATGTTTTTATAGATAATATTCTTTTTCGTAATATTTTTCTCTAATGCTAATGTTAAATTTTACCATTTTTTTTTTAATTTGTAAAAAAAAAAAATCTTTTGGTATGTATCGATTAAGCTCGCAAATAACTCGATTAGAAATATTTTTGGTACACTTTATTTTTGAGTATTTATGATGAGGGTTTAATTCACCATGTCTTATAAAATTACACCCTAACGAGTGTTTATGGAAAATATCAACACTTTTACATTTCCTCGGTCATCTCCATAGAATACGTTTTTGCCTTGTACATTTAAATCCATTAAACGATGTTCATTCGGCTTTATTTATACATAGAGCCGTTCATTCATTGATGAAACCGAATCGTAATATTTAAAAAAATTCTTCAAAAAGGATTTCACTGTCAAAATAGATTTTTGAACAAATATTTAAAAAAATAAAAATGTTTGTAAACCCGTTAAAATACGGAAACGCTACCCAGTGACTTTTTTTTCCTCTCAATTTTTTTTTCGTTTTTGAATATTTGTATTTTGTGAAATGTTTGTACAAAAAAAGTTTAAGATGCATCTTTAGAATACTTAAATAATTAATTGGGTATATTGAACTTTACCGTTGTAAAATTAAACAAACAAACAAACTTTCTTGTAATTATGTAAAAGAAAAGAAAAACAATAACAAAAAAAAAGTTAACTTGAAATGAACGTTATAAATAAGTAAAATATAATGAATGAATGAATAATGTCGTTGTTTGTTGCAAAATCTACTTATTAAAAAAATATTGATTTGGTAGTTTCGTTTTCATAGTTCGTCCACGTACCTGTAATTTTATTTCTGACAACCTTGTACCATTTTTTTATTTTTATAAACTTAATTATTTTAGGAAACTTTTTTTGTTAAAATACCCTTTTTTTGTTTGTTTGTTGATACGCCATGTATAATAAACGCTCCTAAAAAAGTTTATTTAATAATTTATTATTTATGTTTCTAAATTAATTACTACCCAAAAAATTAAAATATTTGTGTTTAATGATTATTTTATCAGTTTTTCTCTTAGAAAAAATATTCAAATTTCCATTTCATTGACATTTTCAATTTTAAAAACCAAAACCGAAGACATTTTTTTAAATCAATTTCACTGAAATTTTGATATCAAATTTTTTCAAGTTTTTATTCATTTTAATAGTAAATTATAATATTAAAGTTTTTTATTCTAGGTACCACCAATTTTACCCTGTGAAATTTAACCCCCCCCCCTATATTTAACACTATGAAACTTGCAGAAAAATTAACATTTTCTTTTTTTTTTTTCCATTCGAAAGAAAAAACATAAAATAAACTCCTGATGATTTTAAACATTTTTTTTTCAGCTTACGGAAATAATGAAAATTATGATTGAAAAACAATGTTTTCATTTTTGCACTGTTAAATCAACTGAAATTTAACGTAGTTAAAAACAAGTTACGATAAGAGTTTTTTTTTTTTTTTTAAATTCTATGAAAAATCAATTAATTATCTGATTTTCACGAAAATTTCCATAAATGTTTACTCTTGGCTGTAAATACATCTGAAATAGTTTTTTTCTAAAATATATTAGGGGAAATATTTTTTTACGAGGTCTATCACCCTCCCCCCATTTTATTTATGAGATAAAAAAAAATGACGCGTCAGAAAAATTTTGTACTTTTTTTTTCTATAAAGATAAGAGTCTGAATAACTATATCAATGAAATTGTATGAATGTACGAGGTGTAGTTTTTTTTTTTTTTTTAGGAAAAATTAATGAAATCGGAAATAAAAAGTGCAAAAAAAAATGTCATAATATTAATATTTGAAAACTTTTTTTTTTGCTTTTGTAATTGGTATGTACTATATTCTATTAAATTGTTAAAAAAAATTTTTTTTTTTTTAAGAAATTAATTTTTAAGAGATTTTTCAATCTTTAGTGTGCTTAAATATTTTTATTTTCTGCGTGAAATGAATTAAATATTTCTTTTTTTTTTTCTGCGTCAAAAAATCGAATTTTTCACGGATATTTAAAAATATGAATTTTAGAATTCAGGTGAACTAAAATTATGTCCGATCCGAGCTCGATTAACATTTTTAAAAGAATTTGTAATTTTTATTGTTGAATAGTAATGTGTGATTCTTATAATATACAGAAGAGCAAAACTGACATATTTGTTTTGTTTTTATACAACGAGACGAGACGAGACGAGACGCTTCTCAGTTACCAAAGTTTGTTTTTGTTAGCGTAAAAAATTATTTTATTTAACTTTTTCGACCAATTAGAATAAAAAGTATATATTGATTATTTTATCAGTTTTTGTCTTAGAAAACATATTCAAATTTTCATTTTATTTTCGATTTTAAGAATTAACACTAAAACCGAAGACATTTTTTAACGTCAATTTCACTGCGAAATTTTTTTCAAGTTTTTATTCATTTTAATAGTAAATTGTAATATTAAAGATTTTATTCATTTTAATAGAAAAATGTTGGCTAAAACAGTTTGTCCGTTACACCCATCCGTACTTAGATGCATAACCGTAAGAGGGTAATAATATTTATTTTTTTCTGTCTAAATTGTGGCCTTTCGCATGTAATACGGATAGGTTTGTTTATTTTTTAAGATAACGATGTAATTTTTTCCCAATCGGATAATTTGATCTTTGAAATAACTATTTTTCTTTGTAACAACCCTGTACGTACGATCTTTAATTGTTTTTTACGAGACTTTTGATAAACAAAGTTCGGAAATATTTATTTCCGTTTTATTCAAGATAGGTGGTCCCTATTTTGTTCATTTTAATAGTAAATTTTAATATTAAAGTTTTTCAAGTTTTTATTCATTTTGGCTAAACTTGCAAATCGGTCGAAAAATTAAAACATATTACAGGGTGAACCAGAAAAAACAGAACCCAAATTATTTATTTTACCATTAAACAAACCCTAACCCTAAACCTCCCTAGTTAAAATTAAGTTTTATTACAAAATTTGTGGGTTCTGTTTTGGCGGACCTTTCAGAACCCCGTATGTAAAATCTTCGTTTTTAATTTTTTTTTCAACGGATTATCGATTGCACACCAATCTATACGATTAAAAAAAAAATTTTCAAAAGTTATTTATTTTCGAGTAAGATCATTTTTTTTTTTTTTTTTTTTTTTTTTTGCGATATTTCTAAAAACAAAATTCAAAAATATTTATTTTCGTTTATGAAATATAGGTACCACCAGACCGTTTATGCCATCTTGAATAAAACGGAAATAGATATTTCCGAACTTTGTTTATCAAAATCTCGTAAAAAAAGATCGTACAGGGTTGTTACAAAGAAAAATAGTTAATTCAAAGATCAAATTATCCGATTGGGAAAAATTACATCGTTATCTTAAAAAATAAACAAACCTGCCCGTATTACATGCGAAAGGGTAATTTTCAGACCGTAATATAGACAGAAAAGTTACTAATTATTTCCCTTTTACAATTAACCCGTAAAAGTATGGAATGAAAATTTGAATATTTTTCTAAGAGAAAAACTGATAAAATAATCTATTATACTTACTTTTTATTTTAATTATTGAAAAAAGTTAAATAAAATAATTTTTTTCACGCTAACACTGTCAGCTTAACAGGAACAAACTTTGGTTACTTAGAAGCGTCTCGTCTCTTTGTAAAACAAATGTCAGCAATGCTCTTCCGTACATTCTAAGGATCACATTTATTTTATTCAACAATAAAAATTACAAATTCTTTTAAAAATATTAATCGAGCTCGTATCGGACCAATGTTTAGTGCACCTGAATTATAAAATTCATATTTTTAAATATCCGTGAAAAATTCAATTTTTTGACGCAGGAAAAAAAAAATTTAATTTATTTCACGCAGAAAATAAAAATATTTAATCCCACAAAAGATTGAAAATCTCTTAAAAATTAATTTCTTAAAAAAAATTTTTTTTTTGTTGACAATTTAATAGAATATAGTATATACCAATTATAAAAGCAAAAAAAGTTTTCAAATATTAATATTATGACATTTTTTTGCACTTTTTATTTCCGATTTCATTAATTTTTCCTCAAAAAACTAGACGTCGTACATTCATACAATTTCATTGATATAGTTATTCAGACTCTTATCTTTATAGAAAAAAAGAAAAAAAATTTTTCTGACGCGTCATTTTTTTTTATCTCATAAAATAAAATAGGGGGGGGGAATAGACCTCGTAAAAATATTTCCCCTAATATATTTTAGAAAAAAACTATTTCAGATGTATTTACATCCAATGGTAAACATTTATGGAAATTTTCGGGAAAATCAGATTATTAATTGATTTTTCATAGAATTTTTTAAAAATCCTCTTATCGTAACTTGTTTTTAGCTACGTTAAATTTCAGTTGATTTAACAGTGCAAAAATGAAAACATTGTTTTTCAATCATAATTTTCATTATTTTCGTAAGCTGATAAAAAATTTAAAAAATCATCAGGAGTTTGTTTAATGTTTTTTCTTTCGAATGGAAAAAATCTTTTCAAGAAAATATTATTTTTTCTGCAAGTTTCATTGTGTTAAATGTAGGGGGGGTAAATTGCACAGGGTCAAATTGGTGGTACCTAATGAAATATAACTTAAAATGATCACGTGACTCAGAAAATGGTATTATAGTATTGTAATGTATAATTTCAATTAAACTTGGTTTTAAAAAAGTATTTTTCAACATTAAGTCGACGGAGTGACCTATTGTCGGTATTAGCCAGAAAGTGAGGGAATCTATCCCCTTTTCACTAGCGCCAGACCAGGGAGATTGTTTTTGCGTCTGAGACGGAGCGCTACACCTACCATCAGCTCCCCACTTTACCTCACAGATCCCTGTGCTATTCATACGCTGAGTTTGCGAGGGCCGGTATCGAACCCGGAACCTTGTGGTTCCGAGCCGGATGTTCTACCGACTGAGCTAATCCGGCCCTTATAAAAGGTCTTCACTTCTAAAATCTAAAAAAAGGTTTAAAACATTAAATGTATAGTAATTTAGTCTTTCTTTTTTTTCAAGCAATACGTAATTAAAAACAACCTTAATCCCCAAACCCCTAAACCCAATTTGGTGGTGATCCATGATAGTGTCATGGATCACCACCAAATAAGTTTCCGTTTTAATTTTACATTTCATGGATGAATCTTTTAAAAAAAAAAATGTCACGGGGGGGGGGTGAATCCCAAACCAAAAGTGTTTACTCAATAAATCCCTTACGTCTTGAAAAAATTAAAAAACATTTTTCTCTAAAAAAAATTTTTTTTAACCGAGATGTATAAAATACACACGTTTTTATGACAGCAAAATCTATATATTAAAAACAACATTTTTTTCTTAGAAAATTTAATTTTTTTTTCTTAGAAAATTTAATTTTTTTTTCTTTAAAAAAAAAGGAAAAAAAAAAAAAAGGAGGCTATCTTCAAGATATGCATTCCCGATTAAAAAATCTTGTTTTTTATCTGAAATAAGTTAAAATTAATTACTTGTTTAAAATAAAGTTCATACTTAGTGAAAAATGCCCAAAATAATTTATTGTAAAAGAAAATTATTTCAGAATTTAGATGAAAATAAAGTTTATATTCCCGAAAAAGCAGATAAAAGTAGCATACTAGGCTGGCTCTTGCTACTAATTTAAAGGAGTGTTCCTTTTTTAAAAAAAAAAAAAAAAAAGAAAAATTCGGACAACCTGGAAAAAAAAGTTTCAATTCTCAGAATTAAAATTAACTTTTTATTTCGATGCATCAATCCTAAAATACTCATGATCTATATATGGCAGTTTGCCATACTAAAATAATTATCACGAAAAAAATTATTTTTCTGTAATCTGATCACCTGAAATTTTTATGCCCCCCCCCATGTGCAACTGAGCCCCCCCCCCCCCAACCATGAATTCAACAAAACCCTGGAAAAATGAATAAAACTTAATGTAATTTTTGCGGTATTATGAAGAGGAAGGATTAGAATATTATTTCTTTTACAGTCTTTGAAACCATGGGTGAATTTTATGAATTAGAATTTATATTTATCAAAATGGCGCATTTTTTGCCATTATTTTCACTCTTGAAAATGTGCTTTATTCTATTGTTATAATTAAGAAATGTATGTGTAAGTTTAGGCTCTGTTCTTAAGGGAAAAAATGAAGTGACAATTTACAAGTTTAAATGGGGGTGTTTCCTGAAATTTTGTCCATACATACAAGAAGATAGTGAATTTTATAGATTTTTATTTGTTTCTTATTCTATTTGATAAGGTTTAAGCTAATTTCATTGTGTCCTCCTTTTCAGAACGCAAGGAAAAAACATGTTAAATCAAGTCGAAGAAAAAAAAGTGACGACTCTTCGTAAAAAGCTTCAGAAATCTTTTAAAACATTGCAGGAATGCATTCCTGCAATGCAAACATGCATCACTAAACAGGAGAGTGCACTAAAAGAGCTGTGCACGTTGTGCGAGCAGTACAGAGAATGTCGATTGGCAGCTGTGGAGAAGCTGCAGCTACCTCCACAATTGGGTGATGTCAAACCTAGAATCCTTCATATCATTGTTGTACGAATAGATGAACAGCTCAAAGAAATTCGTGTTATTACGTAAGTAAAGATCTTTCTTGTTTAAAGGCCGCCTTCAGTGGTCATTAAGTTCAGTGTCAAATCCCATCCTATTCAAAGAATTGGATGTAGATAAGAGAAAGTAATTAGAATTGAGAAATTATAATGATTGGGGTAAGCATGAATGCTGATCCAATTGGAAAATAGATTTTTTATATAAGAGCATTTTAATGGTATTGTGCAAGCAAAGATCTTGCAATAAGGTGCCATTTTTACATTGTTATTGAATTACTATCAGATTTACCCAGTGTTACAAACTGTCAAATATGTTGAATGTGATTAACTTTATTTATCTGCAGTATGACATTAAACTATATCTAGTGATGTTCCAATTCTGGAGCTTTGAGGAGTGTGAAGTACTCCTTTATTGCCATTACTCCCAGGTCCACCTATAGGTAAAATAGATTAAATTGTGTTTATTTATATATTACTAATATAGTTTAGTTGGATTTTTCAGCATGTCAACCCTTGGGTTATTTTATGCCAAAGACATTTTTTTATTAATTCTTGATGGGTATTGAAAACGATTTTTTCCTAAACTCAAATTTATTTATTTTTCTTTTAAGCACTTTCTATTTAACCCATAGATGGCACCCTAACAGGTACTACCACTCAGGGTCAGAAAGGACCTGTGAGTAATGGTGATAAAGGCTCCACAGAGCTCCAGAATTTAAACTTCACCATTAGATGCAGTTTAACAACATAACCCAGGACATGATACTAATATGAAACTTAATATTTGTTAAGTGGGCCATAGTGACACACCAACTGATAATGAAGGTCAATTTTAATGTTTGGCATATGCTTCATCATAGAATGTTGCTCATAATGATATTTTTCTAGAGACATTCTAACGGCTATCATATCCGTTACTATAGAGGATAAACAAACTTTTATTGCCTAAGTAACTGCCAATAAAAGTATTTTATGTCCTTGAGTTTTCAGAAAAAAGTTTTCACTGTTAAGAGACAAAATAGAATTGTCTCCCTTTTTACATTGAAGGAGGGCTTTCCCATGTCACATGTCCATTTAATGTCAATCTGAGTTTTATCCCAATTATTCTGCCTTCTCACTTCTGCAACAGAATTTGACTAGCTTAACCAAATGGTGACAACAGAACATAATAGAAATAAAACTCTAGACAGAAAATATATAAAAGTTAGGTATTATTAAACAAGTATATACATTTAAGGAAAAAAAGGAAAAACTCTTTCAGCTTTGGAGTAAAAAAGATTGGAAATATCTTTTTTAAGAGTCACATTACATGCATCTAGTTCTTGTGAGACACTCCAGGAACCACTTAAGTTTGGTGCTAACTTAGTGGTTTAAGGATTGTCCTAGATGTGTCCTTCTGTTACTAGGCAGGTTTTGACCTATGAGTCAGGGGTCATGGCCTTTGACTGACAGGAATAGGTCTAAAGAGATGTGTGTAGATGTAAATATCAAGCTTTTGATGAAGACAGAATACCAATGTTGAAATTTCACTAAGTGCTTTAAAAACCATCAATATAATTGCCTGGGATAAAAGAAACAAAACAAAAAAAAACTTTGGCATTAAATAAAACCAACCAACTAAGAAAAAGAAAAAAAAACTTTGGCATTAAATAACCCAATATGGGTTGATATGCCATAAAACCAACCAGGAACTAGTCATATGTTAGAATCTCATTGCAATTTTTTTCTTTTTCAGGTCTGAATACAAACAATTATCTGATAAAATTCATGATTCCAGAATGCAATCATTTAAGGATCTTCCTCAAATCAATTTCCTAGTCCAACCAAATCGGACATATCCAAGTTTGGCAATTATGTTGGAATGGTTAGATGATTGTGAAAAAGAAGTTTATACCCAGTATCCTTTTTTTAAAACTTGTCTTTCTTTGAATTTCTTAGATATAATTTTATTGATTTAAATTTTTTTTTTTTTTTTTTTTTTTTTTTTTTTTTCAAGATGAAAATAAAAACTAGTCAAGATTAATAAAGAAATTATTTTATCTGAGAACTTTAGCCAAGATTTTCTCCCCCCGCCCTTTTTTTTTTTTTAATAAAAAAAAAGAATCTATTTAGAAATCAAACAAATCCTCTTAAAAAATATCCTTAACTCTCTCTCTCTAGACTTTGTATCAAAAATGAATTTTTGAGCACACTTGATTTTAAGGATGAAGACCTTTGGCAAAAGTGTCAAAATGAATGGCTTGATGGTGACACTAAAATTCTTCAAAAATTTGAAGGTAAGCTTTTGAAGATTTCTTCTTTTTTTTTTATTTGGTTTTGTTAACAGTGAGCTTATTAGATTGTTTGATTGCAGTGATTGCACTAAATATTGAAGATTTAGAATTACCTTGACCAATAAGAAAGAAAAAAAACCCTCAATGGTGGGGTAAAATAGTAAAAGGAATCATGAAAGATGTACAAAAAAAGAAAAATTAAGTTGACCATATTTGAAGAAATGTATTGTCAATGAACAAAGAACAATTTAAAAAAAGACATTTCTCAACAATACTAATTACAATGACATGCATACAAAGAGAAAAACTCAGTTTAATATTTTCAATAGATTAAAATAAATTACAGGCAGATTAAAAAAGAAAACTGAATAAAAATTATTTAATTGCATGATTCATTAATTTTAGTTTCAAATTTATGAGATTCCTGAAAAATTCTTGACTGTACCTAAGAAGAAATGGCCGAGATCAATCAACTACATAAATGGCAATTTTTATCTTTAGCAAAAGTCTTATATTAGTTACCGAAACAAATAATATTGTAACAATACAATGGAACTTGTTTCGTGTGTCCTTTATGACCAAATTTAGCCCCACCCCCCCACCCCTGAAAAAGAAAATTGAATATTACCAATATATTTTTAGGCTTACTAGATACTATGATAAGGGTGTTGATTTTTTTTTTTAACAAAATACAGACAAGTTATTATGAATAGAATATTAAATCATATATAACAAATAGTTGGCAATACTGATACTGACTTATCTTTAGTGATTGCTTGCTTGGCCTCTTTCTCTCTTGCACACTCTTTCACAAGTAAATGGTCCATTATTTAGGTGACACATGGACGTGCAAGTGTATTAATAAAATAGAATTAAATGCGAATTTAAAAGAGATTTAATGTTGAATCTTATTACCTCCCTTAAATGTTGTGAAATGTATTACCTCCCTTGAATAGTGTTCAATTGTTTAATAATTTATTTTACTTTTTAGTATTAATAATTTATTAGCGGGACCTGTGGATATACCACAGTATGATAATTTAATTATTACAATGTTTGATATGTTTTACTTAAGAGCTATTGCATGGTTCAATATAATAAAAGAATAATAATCATGATTTAACTCTCATGCTTATTATCTTTCCTTCCTTCTTTTCATGATATACATTTAAAACCAATAGCTTTGATGTGGTCACCCTCTCTCTGTGTATCCTACTCTTTCTTTTTTCTAATATTTTTTCTGTGTAGCATATCCTTTTTCTTTTCTTTATAATAAAAATGAAATGGTCCATTATTTAGTTGAGGTGATGACACTCATAATAATTCAGCTGATAAGCAACATCAGATAATCAGGATTTATATTTTTGCATTTCATCTTAGATGTTTTGGACGGTCTCAATTTAACCAGAGGATGTTACAAGATAACAGTTATACTTTTAAGGAACAGGAGTATTAATATATATATTTTATTTCACAGATATTTGATAATACATTTTACTATTAATAATCTATTTTATTTCACATATACTCAATATACAACTTAGTATTAATAATTTTTCATTTTATTCCAATACACGTTTTAATATTGATTGCAATATATATTTTTTATCTATTTCAGAGCGACTTGCTCATCTCCAGGATTTCTTTGATGAAACTGTATGAAATTACTCAACAGATTTTTTTTTTTTTTTTTTAAATTTTTTTTATCCTTACATTGCATGGTCTAAGGGTATGTCTATTTCAAAAAGTTGTAATCAAAAGCAACAATGTGAAGAAAAAAGATGATCCAAAAAGTTAATTGTGAAATATATATATATAATTTTTTCTTCTTTTAACAGTCACGGTTATTCAAGCCCATACATTGTGAAAAAAAAGCAACAATAAGATGGTGAAAATAATGCTTTAGAATAATGAAATACTTATAATACTGCAACTCTAACTTCACATACTGTATATACTCCTGTAATGATTTAAGACCTTTCTTTTTTCTTCTTCATCTCAAAAACCAAGGGGTTCATTACATGAGATATGTTTTTAAAACGTCAAAGCTTACCTTATTTCTTTCCTGTTATTGTTTGCTATGCCTCCTTAGGCATCTCCCCTTTTTACACCAACCTTAGACAAAAAATCTTTGCACAGAACATATACACTATTAATATAATATCTAAAGACATGAAATTTTAAGTAATTTATCTGATAGTTCCCAAAAATTCTGTAACTTTAGTCCAAAGTGACCGCAAATATTCTATACCCAAACAAAAAGGCTATTAGTTAAGATAATAGTTTTTAATTAACCTTGTTTACTATTTATAACACCTGTGCATATAATGTACAAATATCATAAATAGTAAACAAATTTACATAAAAACTTTAAAAAAAAAAATCTTAACTAAAAGCCTTTGTAGCTAAGCTACCACAAGATCTAGACTATATAATTTTTTTATTTTATTGACTTTGATTATATTGTTTTGAAAACCATTTTTTTTATTTTTTTCATTTTCATTTTTTTTTTTTTTTTTTTAAAAGTGTCATTGGATATTGAAATATTTTTTAGGCTAACAGCCAAAAGTTAGGTGTTGTTCATTACTTGCAATATATGATTTAAAAACACTGTTTTGTTGCTAAAAATTAGGGGTAATTTGAACGTACAGTGGTCCGAAAATCTTATCACCCCTACATATTGTTTCAACTTTCATTATTTTTTGTTTTAATGTTATAGAATTATTTTACATCTTAAAAAAAAAAAAAAAAAAAAAAAAAACTTTTAAAAATTATTTTCAAGAATATTGTTGGATAGCCTTCTTATTTTCATACTTATTCTGTTTTCTTAACTGAGCAAGTCCTCTATCTATTCTAGGCTGATTTCTCTGTCTTCTTGGGTTGGTCTTGGGCATTTCTTGATCTTTTGTGCCCGTTTTTGTTCTTATAAACAAACACAAGATTTGGTACATATTTTTGACAACTATATTTCAAAACCCAAGTTAATTGGACTTGTGGAGAGAGATAGCTTGCTGGAGTGACGCCATTTTGTGTCTATTTGCTTCACTCACTGTATTAACTCTACTAACCCGTTCTCATGATTGTACTGACCAATCAGAACAGTTACAAAAAGATCCCCTTAAGGTAAAGCCTTATTATTTTATGGGTATTTTCCATGACTCTTCTTCTAAAAGAATTACTTGTTAATTTTTGAATTCTACACTTACTGTACATGATTAATAAGCCACCTATTAATTATGTGACAGTATAATGTAATTGTTTTACCTCTAAAAAAAAAAAATGTATGGAGTGACAAGACTTTCCGATCACACTAGTATGGATCATTAAAAAAAAATACAGTATGGGATTAGAATTTGTAGTTTGGAAGTGTTATTTTTGCCCTGTTGATCTTCCATAAACTTTCATGGTGAAGTCAATGGAAAATCAAATTGGTGAAATCATCTGTGAATAACAATTCTCTCTTCCCTCCTTTTTGTGATGTCAAAAGTCACCTCTCTCTATTCCTCCTATGAACCACTTTAATGGTCAGCTTATATTTAATTGAGAAAATTATGACAAAATGCAGTAATAGGCTATGGACTTAAAAAGGGTTTAGTTTTTGAGTTCCATGGACCTTTTATTCATGAGAAAATTTCAACTCTGTAGAAGTATTTTTTGTGCTGTTTTCAAATCTGAAGATATCTTTGCTGTAAGTGTGTGTGTGTGTGCACTGCTTCAGAAAAAGGGGAGATAATACAGGGTGTGAAATACACAGGGAAAAAATCAATTTTTATTATTTATGTTATGTAAAATGAAGTTTAAACAAACTGTTTAACACATTTAAGTGTATTAACAAGAATCTGATATGTCTAAGTTCTTATATCATATGTTAATTTCCTTAATCAAGGATTTTCAGCAAATAAAATGAGCCGTGTAAAGCCTATAATGTTACTTTTCCTACTCATATCAAATTCTCAATAAAAATAGAAAAAAGTAGACTACTCTGTAACTGTAGCGTTGTATTTTTAGTAACATGCTTTGTAGGCGAAGTGGTGAACAGTGGTTTGTGGTCAGTGATCTCTGAATATATTTGCATATAAGTATGTTTGGTACAGCTGGATTCCATGTACAATCGTTTGATGTAGCTTTATCTGAATTTGGCAGTCCGACAGCGTTTTGGTTTGTCTTTCTGTATCAGGACTAGACCATCTTTATTTCCCTCTCCAGCTAAATGCTGAAGAATACAGAAATTGAGATAGAATGCTATCTCCTAATCTCTCTTCAAGGAGATTCCAAGATAGCTAGCTTCTTTTGCTGAGACGTTGACATTATTTTAATGAACTTGTCCTTCAATTTATTGAAAGGTTTTTCCTTTTGTGTTGAGGAAATAAATTCTCTCACTTCTTTCAAGGCCTCAAAAGGCAGCTTTTATAATAAAAGATTTCATAAGATGTTATGTATATTGAGTTCACTGTCCACAGATATGTAGAATTGTATGCATGCAGGGAGTCGTTAAACAACTTACCTAGGATTTCTAGGATTTGCAATTCCAAAATTGCAGTCTCTTTTTGAAAAGCCATTTAAAGCCTAATTTTCATTGGTTTCAGTTTGTAGAGCAGCAAAAGGAATTTTTAAAAATTTTGGTGGTTGCAAAAATATTTTCCACCCAAATGAAATATGATTATTACCACTGAATCTAGGCATATCACAAAGTTGCAGTCCTTCCTTTATAAGGAATAATTGATAAAAATGTAGCTATATAAAAAATCAGTTTAACATATTGAGTTAATTTTCAATCCCCTTTATATAATGTAGTTATATTTATAAATTGTTCTCAATATTGTACAGATGAAATAGAATATTACAAACAAGCAAATATTTCTTGAGCTTACTTTCTGGCTCTTTAATTATGTATATTTTTACAGGTTGTAAATTTACTTATTAAGAAATTTGAAAAAACAAGTGTTCCAAAAATAAGATGAATTTATTTATCGACGCTTAAACGTTTCGGTTTCTTTAAACCTTCATCAGTATATATTATGGGGTGAAGAAATTGATGGATGTTTTATAGATGACAGGAGATAGAAAAATCTTTATAAAGATTTTTTTTTTTTTTGTGTATGTAACTGTATTTGTTCAGTGTTATATTTTTGAAAGACGAGTTGCAATCCGCACACGCGAAGATGTCATGACGCGTGACGTAACTCTAAGAAATGCATTCAACAAAAGACAAGAAAAAGTATTAATGGACTGATTTTGTGAGAACAAAGGGAACAAAGTGGGAATAATAACTAAATAATTAAATAAAGCCAGGTATTTTGTAGCTATTTAAAACTATTTTAGCTAGAAACGGTGATATGTTAAAAAATCCATGTCGATTATCAAGGGAGGGCAAAAGCGAAATTGCACAGGCTTCAAAAATCTGTCTTAGTCTTTTGTTGTGAATATGAGCTAATATTGTGGCATCATTGAAATTTACTTATGCAATTATGTCAGTTTTAATATCTATTGATATATTGTTCACTTAAAGTTTTATTTTCCATTTGTCTAATTCTGGTACCTGTATAATCTGCTTAATTCTTTGTTCCAAAGTTTTGGTACTTCTGACTTTCATTAGCTTTTTCTTTTTTGATCTACACATCTCGGTAAAAATTTCCTTTTTTTCTTCCCCCTTAATAGTTTGATGAATTATCCATGTTTGGACACATGAACAAAAATCCGGTATTATTTCTTAAGATACTTATGTTTATTTCAACTGGTTTCAAATTTTTTTCACCACACTCCACAAGAAAAACAGGTTCCATTAAATCAGTTTTGTTGTAGCTTTTTGGTGTTAACACATTTGGTCGACTGTAATACGATTTTTCTTTTGCATTCATTATCATGTTGGATGTATTTACTTCAGTCTTCCTGGTCTCTTCAAAATTTCTAAGGGCTGTCTTAAAATTCTGGAATGTTATGGGGGATGTTTTTCTGTGTTATCACTGTTGTAAATGTTTTATAATCACTCGGCAGTCCTTTTAAAATCATTGCTATAAGCAGTCCATCGCTTATTATTTCACCAGTGTTTAAAAAAAATGTAGCTGCATTTTCAGTGCATATCACATAATCCGTTATATTCTCGTCTGAGTTCTTTTGTAATGAGGGTAATTCAGTATATAACGCAATGTTTTTTGACTTTCCATGAGGTAAATGGTCTCTTAAAATTTTTAGTGCCTTTCTCCCATCCCGAATGGATTAGTCATTGAGGTATTGTACAAGCTCCCCGAATGCCTCAGCGTTCTTGTTGGGGTTTATTTAATCATCAATCTCTGCAGTGATTTTTGTGTCCTCATGTATCCGAGAAATTTAATTTATGGTAATCATAAAACCATATCCAGTAATACTTTTTCTGTCATGCGAGTTTGCCCAATCTGCATTGCAAAAGCCTTTAAAGTTTAGAGTGTTCCTTGTAGGTTTAAATATTTATTTATTTATTGGCATTTCAATCTTAGAAGACTATAATAAAGTTTTTGTGCCCCTGAAGTTACAGTGCCTCCTGTGACGTCCGATGTTTGAAAAACATTCTCGACCACAGATGTCGCATTTGAAGGCTGTCCCTGAAGATGTTGATGTTCCGGTGCTTTGTTGCCGCTGCTTTCTGGTATGAACAGTCCACTACGGAGATTCTGCTGCCCCCGAAGGTGGTCCTGAGACAAATTTCCCAACTGGAAGGGACAATGCCAAAGCACCTGAGATCATTCTTGCAGACATCCTTGAATCGCAGCTGGGGACGACCAATTTGTCTTTTACCAGACATAAGCTCTGCATAAAGAATGTCTTTCAGGATTCGTCCATCATCCATCCGACGTCTTTGGTCTATTGTGCCTTTTATATATCTCAAAACGTGTTTGGCTAATATCATGTTCTTTGTAATGTATTGTGATAATTTCGTTACTATAAAACATAAATCTGGTCTGGTTGTAGTCATTGAATATATTAAGCTTCCAACAATTTCCCTATACTATTTTTCGTCTGCTAATTTTGTTGTTTCTTTACACATCTTATTAATGTTGATATCACTAAGAGTATATTTTGGTTTACAATCACTGATTCCAAAACTTTCTAGTAATCTTTGGAGATATCGTTTTGGTGCATATATATTGTATTATTTTCATATGTAAATTCTATACCTAAAAAATATTCAATTCTACCTTGGTCCTTCATTTAAAATTTTTGTTTTAGGATATTTTTAGTATTTTTCATATTTTCATTGCAATTTGTTGCTATCAAGATATCATCTACCCATACGATTATAATTGTATATTTGTTATATTTTGTATATACACAAGTGTCAGATAATGATTGACAGAAATTTTGTTCAATTAAATATATGTGTAATAAATTATTCCAGTTTCGGCCATGTAAAGATTTTTTTAATTTATAAACTAATCTTTCTTCACCATTTTGATTTTCTATTTCAAAACCTTTTGCTTGTTCCATTTATAACTCCCAATTAATTGGTGCGTTTAGGTTTGCTGATTTAACATCCGGTTATAATGAGTTGCTATTTGCATTAGCATTCTTATTGAGGCTTTTTTTTTTTTTTTTTTTTTTTGCTGTGAGTGAAAATGTCTCTTCATGTACTGTTTTTGAGAACAACCTTTTTGCTACTAATCTAGCTTTGTAAATTTCTTTTTGATTAAGTTCTTTAATAGTATATATTATTCACCACACTCAGCTCAAAATCTGTGTTCTTTTCATGATTGTCACATCCACTGGTCATCTAGATCTTATTGGATTCGTCTATCCGAACTCTTTTTTTTTTTGAATGCCCTATAAATATTAGATTATCCATATCTTCAGATTTGATCCCCCATTTGTTAAATGATGATGTATGATCCTTAAATATGGGGAATCTCGCTATCGCTATAAACATAAGTGCTCATATTTTCAAAGATAATGGTTATTTTTGATGTTTTTGTTTGTTCTGATAAATCAATATTCAAGCATAGATGGTAACAAGCCACTGAATTGAGTAATAAAAATGGCAGAAAAGTTTTTTTTTTCGTTAAATAATGATGTATAATCATTAATCATGAAACATGGAAAATATCATACTGTTATAATTTGTGGTAAATAACTGCAAGTCGAAATATTTTCATAGCCAATCGTATATCACCAAAAAAAAACCCAAACACTTTTTGTTATTATTGCTTCAAATCAATGCAAAGAATTGCCAAGAAGTTTGATGGAATGTAGACCATTACACAATGATGACAATTGATGCAGTTTTTGCAGAACATGTTTTTAGCCGGTTATACTGAAAACTCCATCACAGAGTAGGGAATGTTTCTGTGACTGTAATGAAATCAGAGTTCTTACTTTTTATGTAATAGTCCAAAAGGTGTTGCATTTTGTTGCATAGACTGCAAGCATTCAAGGACAACAATTTATATCCTGAATTCAGCTCAAAATGTAGGAAAATGCTAAGTATAGAATATCTTGGCATTTGTGATTTGGGTGAGACATTTGTTTTTGTATTAACTCTATATTTTTACTGATAAGTTCCTCAAGAGATTTTGCAGCCAACTTTCAATTTTAAGATGTGAGAAGGGAATGCTGCTGATGTATTAAGCTGGTTGATAAACTCAATAGGATAGTGCATCTCATTATCTACATTGTCACTGTGTAGACATGTTAATTGCCATGAAATTTGGTTATCATCTATGCATTTACTTTTTCAGTTGCTTTGTTTAATGAATCGGTTTAAATGAGTTAAGTCCAGGTCAGTGGCTCTCTCAATGTGTTTGGATTTGGCAGGAGCCACAGGGACATTTTTAAGTATGGCTCTACCCTAGGATCCCTCAGTGTGGGGTTCTACATGAATGGTTTCTTTGATTCTTGCTATTTCTTGACTTAAGACAGAAATCATTTGCCGTATTTTGTCAAATTCTGTGTTGGTGGTTGATATTGGTTATTCCTTTTCATCATCACATCCGATTGTCCATATTTTATTTCAAGATTCATCTATTGTTGACTCAAATATCTATCCCCCACCCCTCTATTTTTTTTCCTTCTATAAGCTATTTCGGCCTTGGATAATATTCGCTTGAACAGAGAGATAATAGGCGCTTGGGTCCTCCAGAGATATCCGTCACAAGCCAAGAGGACCTGTGCTTGAATCTTCCAGGGATATCCGCCTTGAACCTGCAAGAGATATTCGTCTTGAATCTCGGGATCTGCGTAGTGAAT
Organism: Doryteuthis pealeii; assembly: GCA_023376005.1. Classification (NCBI taxonomy): domain Eukaryota; kingdom Metazoa; phylum Mollusca; class Cephalopoda; order Myopsida; family Loliginidae; genus Doryteuthis; species Doryteuthis pealeii. The sequence goes on from CM042176.1 coordinate 38,640,788, forward strand.
CAAGAGATATACGTAAACCACCTTGTGATATACGCTGTGAATCTAGAGACATTAGTTTGGAATCCCGTGACACTCGTGGAGAGTCTAGAGACATTCGTATTGAATCTCGGGATATCCGAGAACCTAGAGATATCCGTAATGAACCAAGAGAGTCTCGACTTGAGTCTTCAAGAGAAGCAGTTGGCCAACGCGAGACGGCAGTCAGCGACTAAGCGCTTTGTGAACGACCCAACAAAGAAATTGATTTTAATCCAACAAAGAAACAAAACTAAATGGGAGTTGTGATTTTTCAGCTGCTAAAATATTTTGACGATGACGGCTTTTTTTCCTTCTATATCTATACAGACTCGTTTTTTTTTTTTTTTTTTCATACTTGGGTGTTTAGCCACAGGTTGCTTAACTCCTCAATTGTTGGTTCCATATCAAACTCTTCCAGTACAGGTTGTCACTCTTCATGGCAAAAGGCTGCACCAGAAATAATTCTATCACTGGCATTAAATTCATAATAATGTCCTACCTGATGGTCAAGTTGCTTAGATGGGTCAGTGATTCATTCCGATGCTGATTTCAGCAGAACAATTTTGATTGTATATCAAATATCTTTTTATCTCTTTTTTTGGACTGTACTCCCTATCTACACACGGATATATATGTATAAACATATGTACCTATATAGGGCCTTAATCTCATATACTACTTATTTATATAACTTACTACTACACCTTTATATATACACACACATTTGCATGCCCCCCAATTGCATCATGCTGCAATTTATAGTATCATAATATGCATGTGTGGTATGTATCCATATATAAATATGTCTATACATAGTTTAACACACAATAAATAGAATTGTAGGTTTTGATTCTGTAATTTTGTTTCTGTTTTTCTATGTTCAGTATTTGTGTGTGTGTGTGTGTGTGTGTGTGTATACTTTAATTAGTTATTTTCAATATGAATATTAGAATATGAGGTATTTCAAAAAAGTTCCAGGACTGGTGTCACAAAAAATTATTTCAAATCCAAACTACAAATTACAAGTTATCCCCTTCAAAATAATTCCCCTGGAGTCTAATGCACTTAGGATCCCGTCCTTCTCTGCCACACTTGAACCCACGAGTTGTCCTGCCACATCTCTCACCTCTTATTGCACACTGAACAAAGTGCAGTGGATGATACCCTTCACATCGAAGAATGTGATCAACATGACTTTGACTTTGGACTTCCACTCCTGGGGTCGTCTTCCACATCCTCACGTCCCTCTTTAAACCTCTTGCACCACTCAAAAACATGAGCGGGACATCGTCTCATCTCCATACACTTGCTGCAGCAATCCCAGTGCTTCCGCTTGTTCTGTGCTCATAGCTTGACAACCTGAAACAGAGGATATGTATATAAAATCATGTGGAAGAAAGTACAATGGTTGTAGAAAGCTAAGATCACAATTACAAACGCCAGAAGAAATAGTTTAAAGGGTACAATTAGTAGTTTGTAATTTGAAATTGATCTTTTGTGACACTAGTCCTGGAACTTTTTTGGTTGTTGGTTGTTATACTGTCAGACCCACTGGCCATAGGTTTCTCATGTTAGAAACCACTTTTTTCAAGGGCCTCTTCATATTTTCTACTGTTAGCATCAAAAATTGATTTGCTAGAAGATAATCTACTTATCCTAATGCTGTTAGCATTAGGGATTTGTTTGATAATGGATTTGGGATGGTCGGAATGTACACTGATGTAACAGGGGTTTAAGTTATCCCTACAAAATGGTTTATAACTATCATTGGACAAATTGAAGGTAATGTCAAGGAAATTCACTATGTTGAGATTCGAAACTATCTTGATTTTAAAACCAAGGAATTTGAAGGCTCTTATGATTTTTTTTCTCTGTTAGAGGTCTTAGGTCCATTACTGTCAGGGATATAGATTAGTCCGTCGTCTCAATATAGACCTATATATTTAAGGTCTATTATCCTACTAAGGGTATCTAAAATGTAGATTCCTATCAAGTCTTCTATTTATGCTCCCATTGGAACATCAAAATTATCAAGGTTATATTTGATCCAAGTAGAATTATGAAGCTTGAGAACAGATTTTCTACATGCTAATATTAACTGTATTTGTTCATCAGAGATATCACAAAAGGTTTTAGCATGTATAAGGCTATTAATAAAAGTTCTTGGATATAGAGGGGTAGAATCCATAATATCAATTGGATAAAGGTGCATTTGCTTTTATTTTTAATATTCTTGAACCATTCATTATTTTCAATAGAGCTCTTCCACAGATTATAACTAGATTTGCTAAGAATGTTAGAGACAATCTCATTAATTAGATTTTTAGAAACTAAACCCAATTCAGTTTTTGATGGATTAATTAGTCTAGAATGCTGCTTATCAAGGAAATTTGGTTTATGGTCTTTAAATAATATATATGCACATTTTTCTTCCAATTTGCCCATTCTATTATTGATGATATTTAATTTGCTAGCAAACGTGTTAATATCTCGGTTAATTTGAGAAATAGAATCCTCATAGTCTAATTTATAATTATTTGTAACCTTATCATGTAATATCTTCTTGTAATCAGAAGGGTTGATTAAATAAATGTTTCTGGTCTTATCAGCCGTAACCCAAATTTTCTTAGAGTTTTTGATAAATTTAATGTCATTTTTTATGTTGTGTTGAAAAGAATTAGATTGTTTTCTGAATTTAACAATTCTAATCAGTCTTAAGAGGTCCTCTTCAAAGGGTTCCAGGAATTTGTTGCAGGGGGGAGTTTTTTGTGATTTCAGGTTAAAGCAGTTTCCATTGTTATTAGGTAGATCCATAAAGGTTGAGGTAAAAGTGAGCCTTCCATCTCATTCGCCTAATGAAATCCACAATTTTTTCTGTAAGGGATAAATTAAAAGAATGTAGAGTAGAGTAGGGAATATTTTTGAGTAAACTTTTCCATCAAGATGCAATCCAATAAAGTGACACGGCAGATAAGGTCTTTCCAATAGAAAAATCCTTAGAGCTCAACTTATAAATAAGGATATATATATATATATATATGTTGAGGAAAGAAAGTATAGAATGGATAAAATAGGATATTTTAATCAATTTTACTTGCACATGTTTCGGTCAGGAGTTTATCCATGTGTACATTATTCAAACTATTATTATTTTTAAATAACCAAATGAAATAATAATAATAGAAAAAATGTAGAAATGTTCCGCACACAAAGAAAATTCGACCTTCATCAGAGTAAATCCTTATTTGAAATGAAATTTGTTGGAAATATATATATATATATATATATATATATATATTTTTTTTTTTTTTTTTTTTTTGACGTTATAAACCTGCGTCACGTAGGTTGTTAGAATGCCACGCATTTTAGATTGAAAGATAAATTCACGAACAAGTAAATAAATAACTTTTATTTGTCCAATTTACGAAACAATAACTCATCCAGCTGCCACAATACTTTCGTAACTTCACAATACCTTCAATCCACACACGAAATGCTGACTACAGTTCATTCTCGTCACTTCACCGATCTTTTCTCGCTGCCGACAATCGCGTTCCACACACTTCCTCCTTCCATCCACGTGACACAAGTTCGATAACTCAAAATCATTATGTCACAAGAGTTATCCTGCTTAGATCACAAAATCAGTAATTTTCTGCTAGTGGTTTTCAGAAGACAGGTCTCTATCGCTTCTATTAACAACGTGGAAGAGACGTGATTTCAGTTGTTCAATTTCTTTTTTTAATGTATTTATGGAATGTGTATGTTAATTAATGATATATTTGGTGTTTAATTCTAACCTACTATTTATGTGAGGGTGTAACTTCGCTATTAATAAACTTTCTCTAATTCTGAGATTACCAACGTTGCGTATTATTGTCTCTATCTTAATGGAAAAATTATTCTCCTTATTTTTGCATTTGATTAAATATTTATGGAATGAGGATGCACGTGTGTGGATATGTTCTTTAATTCTAATGTGGAGGGGTCTAATTGTACTTCCTATATAGAAATTAAGGCATTTGGAGCAAGTTAAATGGTAAATTGTATAAGTTTTGTGGCATATATTTTGATCTTTTATTGGGTAGTTGGCTAGTGTGCATACTGTAATAGTATTGTTATGTTTTTTTGTTAGGTGTTGGCATAGTGAGGGTCCAGAGTGGGCTAGTTGGATATCTAGCCCCTCTTTGTAAATAGCCCTGTGTATTTCTTTGGTGATAATCTCGCTGAAATGTGGTAATTTCAGGAAATAGGTGTTAGAGGGTGTGTGTAGTGTCCGTGATTTTCTATTATTTAAATGGCGTATGTATGACGTTGGATATCCATTATTTCTGAGGGTGTTCATAAAGTGTGCTGTGTGTGTAATTTTATCTTTCTCTTCACTACATCTATTGTGGATTCATTTAATTTCATTTCTAATGTAATTTGTTTTGGCACTGAGTGTCAGTGCTGATGTGAAATGCACAAAGATCCTTAGTGGTGTTTTTTTTTATTTTTTTATAGAAACTAGTGTAGATTTTACCTGTTGGTGATATTTGTATTCTAAAATCTATGAGTGATAAGGACCCAGTGTTATCTGGATGTTCTATTTTAAATTGAATATGGCTATCTATATTTTGAAACTTCTCAGTTATGGCATTGGCTTCTTGGCTTGGATGATGTCAACATGAGGATATTGTTCACGTTAAAAGTGGTGCCGTCATTTTCCGCAAAAACAATAAAGGAAATAAATTTTAAAAAATTCTACAGGATTTATATAAACAGAATATATTTTCAGTTCAGTTGGATCCAGAAAATTATGCTTCAATTTAATTTTCACTAAACCACGCTGAACTGATACCACCATACCTTGTATCTTTAGTAGATGTGCCTTCAACTATACCAGGATACAATGAATCTTTGTATGCTACAGCTATATAGTCACTTGTTGATTGTTCTAATAATGCATTATGCTGCATAGTCACCTCTTATTTTTTGCATATATTTGTAACTTTTTTCTACTATTATTTCTTGTAACACAGACTTTTCTTTCTGTGAATGCTTGTCAGAGATCTTTTCCTCCTTGACTTGCTGCCTTTAATAGTCTCTGACAAATATCAGAGACATACCATGCAACCATTTTATCATGCTGGGATTATTACATTTCACTAATTGAACAGATGAATGGTGATGGATTGTCTCTGTGAATTATGATCCACTCCACCAAAATGGTGCTCACATCTCAAATTCGTTGTCTGTGCATACCTGTATAATAATAATCAATATGTAGAACAATCTTTATACAAGAAAACAAATAATTTTATTGTCTTCCTGAATATTAACAATAGATTTATTTTCAATACAAAAAAAAATATTTACCAAACCTGTTTACCATGGGTTGGATTTGACAAAATTTCAAAAGTATAGGGCATTCAACAAGGATCAAACTCGCTATTCAATAGTAATGGATTGGCAAGACTAGCTTGCTAACCATTTCTCCTTGATAGGACCCCTTTCAATATGAATATTAGAATATCTTTTTACATTGTATGTTCATGTTCTTTGTCTAAAGGTGGTCCACTGAATTTGCTTCCTGGAAGAAAGATTTTTTTTACTTATCATTCATTGCTGTTATAATAATCTTTATACAAGAAAACAAATTATTTTTCTTGTTCTGAATATTAAAAGGGCATTTTTCCATGAGTCATGTTTAGTACATTCAAAATAATGTCCTCATCTCTATGGAAAATAATGTTAGGGTCTTATTCTAGATTTTCCAAAATTTTGTACATACTTTTAGTATTCCTATAAAGTTGAAGATATGATGTATTTAATTTGGTAATTAAGTTCCAGTTAAGTCCTGTTATTTTCAAATAAATCAGTCCAAAACATTTGGAGTATTATGACAATAACCTCAGACATTAAATCTGCTTTAATTGCTTTTAACTTAAAGTTTGTATTTTGTACCATTTCTAAAACTTGAGCTTCAGTTTGAAAAATTGCATTGAACCAATTGTCTCTATAAGTTTCCTATTACACTGGGTAACAAAAAAACATGTTTTGAAAATCGTCCAGGGTTTTCCAGCTTATTTAGACTAATTTTGATGCTCTGAGTCCGAAAATGACCTTGGTTTTGCTCAATCAGGTCAGGTTTTTTTGCTACAGAAATTTTTAATAAATCGATTTTTCGTAAAAAAAAAACAAATTTCTGCGGATTATCAGCTGAGAAACCCCTGACGATTTTTTTCCGTTTTCCTCAAGAAATAAAAGTCAACGTATCCAAATTCATTCAGTTTTTATTTAGTCCATCAAATTTGATAAGCCTAATTATCATAATATTAGTATAAGAATGAGCGTTACGTGACACAAAAGTTCAGAGTTCATGGCATAAATCGGCGTTTCTTCGATTCCCGTGTGTGAGCAGCTGCTGGGTTGTCTCTCTTCAGCGACCAGCAGTAGTGCCATCATGACTGCGTCCCACCTCCCCTGGTACCTCTCCTCCATTTATGAGCTGCTGTATCTGTGGGCCATCGAAAATGCCGGCCTTCAGCTTCTCAATGGTCAGTCGAGGAAAGGCTCGGCACAGGTAGTTGAAGCACCTCCCATCCTTGTCCAGAGCGCGCGTGAACTGTTTCATTAACCCAAGCTTCATATGTAGCGGTGGGATCAATATCTTCTCCTGGTCAACAAGAGGTTCGTTTATGATGTTTTTCGCCCCAGATACTAACTGCTCTCGCGCCAGCCACTCTTTCTTTACATAGTGCTGGGCTCTGTCCCACATACATATAAAGCATGGGTACTTCGTGAACCCGGACTGCTGACCAAGTAGAAAGTTCACCATCTTGAAGTCGACGCAGATGACCCATTGGTGCTGCTCATATTGGATTTTGTCGAGCACGTACTTCACTGCTTCATATTTCTCTTTGAGAGTTGTGGAGTGCGCAAGAGGGATTGAGGCGAACTGGTTCCCGTTGTGGAGGAGCACACACTTCAAAGAGCGCTTGCAGCTGTCAATGAAGAGTTGCCAATCTCTCGGATCGTATTGAGGAGCGCCGAGTTTAACAAGAAGACCGGCGACATCTCGGCAGTACACGAGGTCTTCCTCTTGGCAGAAGTAGCCCATGTAGTCTCATGCCTTCTACGAAAGAAAGTGATACGCGCGTCCTTGCCAAGTAGATTTTTCTCTTTGAGTCTGGAGGCCAACAGCTCGGAGGAAGTCTTCGACAAGCTGAGATCCCGAACCAGATCATTAAGCTCACATTGTGAAAAGGGCTGCGGACTATCTTGTGCTCCATACTCCTCTTCTGTATATCCTCGCTCGTCTGTAGTGGTGGCCTCGTCGTCGCTGTCGGGAAGCTCTGTGAATGCTGGTACAGGAATTTCTTCGCAGTGAGCCAGTGGACGGCAGGCAGATGGAAGGTCGGGGTACTGGAGGCTGTGCCGATTCTTCCGGTTGATGCCAGTAGTATTGATGGCGCAGAAGTAACAATCTGATGCATGGTCAAACGGCTCCCTCCAAACCATCGGAATCCCAAACTTCAGGGAAGTTTTCGTGACCTTCATCCACCGCCGGAGGTATTCCATGCACGTCTTGCACACCGTGTGCGGTGCCCAGGACTTATATTGGTCACCCAGCTTGGCTTTAAAGTAAGCTTCGTAGGCGCGCTTCACAAATCCTGTGATGTTCTTCCTGTCCCTTGATAGCGTGTATTCTCTGCAGATGTAGCAGAAAACGTCAGGATTATTCCTGCATGACCGTCTCGCCGAAGCCATCACAATAAACTGAAAGAAAAAAATGAAAAAAGAAAGATGGAGTAATGGTGAGACAGGTATTGATTTGATTGGCTAATTGTGGAATTCCCTTTATTCGTGTCTGTGCATTGTAATTCGATATATTCTTCAAGAAAAATATGATTGAACTCAAAACCCCTGATATTAGCTCGTCAGGTAGGCCTATGGCTGTATCTCAAAAAGTTGACCTGATAGAGCAAAATCAATTTGATATTCGGACTCAGAACACCAAAATTAGTCTAAATCAGCTGAGAAACCCCTGACGATTTTTTGGCTGTTACCCAGTGTTATAGATTTTATAGAATTCTCTTGACATAAATCTTCTCATAAATATTTGATTCCATAATGATCTCCGGCTGGGCCAAATACTTTAGATGTTGTTTTTACAATTCTCTCTAGTAGAGTTCCTGGAGATTTCCATGAGTGGAAAATTGGGAGAGTCTCGCCCAAGTTGACCATGCTTGTCCACAAATGTCTTCTCATACAGCTGAAGGTCTTTACATATGTATGTATAGAATCCCAAAAGTACATGTGCCATGCAGTGGAAACTCAGGATAGGGATTGGATCTATATTTTCATCTCCACCTTTCAGCATCTCTCCATTTTGATAGAAGTTGGCGTTCTTATTCGCCCTATCACTCCTACAAAAAGCCATTTTTTTTTTTAATGTGGATTTTCACATATTGTTCTGTATTAGTGTTTTTTTCTATGCTATGTATATATGCAAGTTCTGTTATGTGATCTTTTCTCACATTGTGAATTTCACTTGCTGTTTTCTTGAAAAACCCTGTTAAATCCTAAACTGATTATTTTCCCAGGGGACAGTGTGACTTGAAATATCAACAATCTTTTGTTTGTCTTTTGTGGTACCATCTCTGTTTTAGTCCCCAATGTTTTGATTTGGCAATCTCATCAGATATAAATCTTTTGGCAAGAAAATGGCCCTCATCTACAATGGTCAGGACAGTTGTATTGCTTGGTACATCATATTTTAAAAAATTATTTCGCAAAGAGATGCTTTGATACACACCTGATTACAGGAAATACCTTTAGTCCAGACAATTCAATTACACACATTCTTGAATTATTTATGAAGGTTCCATTCATTTTAAAGGGAGAGAAATCTGGCTTTTTATTTTGGATGTAATTCAAGCCTCCATTTTCAGTTGAACGTCACCTGTAACAAGGGTATGATTTTTCAGTGCAAGTATGCAGAGGTTTAGGATATCCTTTTTTCCCTCTCTCTCCATGCCTGGAGAATCAGGATTTGTTGTACCACAGAAGTCCATGGATGTTATTAGACATGATGATTTTTGTAAAGAATAGGAATCTCACAACAAACGACTATGTCCATAGCATCTATAATTCTATGTTTATCATCATCTTCCATGATGAGGTAATATATGGATTATGAATCGGCCATCTTTTCTGTCATTTTATTGTTGTTGAATCAAAGCTCTTTTCCAAGAATTGGTTTCTTCAGAAGATCTTCCATCAAACTGTTGTATTTGAGATGGAAAATTCTTCCACAGAAGTCTGGGCGGTCACTTGGCTTCTCTCCAGGATTCAAAGCCTCAAGGATCTCTTTTCTATTTAGGGTTTGTCATGAATGTTAAAAAATAATCTAGCTTAACCATACTGCAAACCACAGTCATGCTGTTTTGAAACAGTTATTTGTAATATCTTGACAATCCATAAATTGTAACAGGATTAATGGCATCATCATCATCATCTGCAACTGCATCAAATAAGGCTGAATATTTTTCAGCTCAAATTGTTTCTGTGAATTTAATGAAATCAGCGTTGTTAGTTTTTATGTAAGAGTCAAAAAGATTTATCTTATTACATAGACAGTGAGCATTCAAGGAGAACAATTGATGTGTTGGGGGTGTCAAGTTGTTCTGATTTAGTTTATCACAGTTTTGTCATTGCCAGCTATCATGGGTATAGTGTGCCCAGACCAATTGGTATCTCTCTTCCAGGTTCAACCCATCACCAATCCTGTAGACTGAATCTTTTATACTTTGTTTAGTTGCGGTTTAAGGAAGCTGCAACACATAGCTCTGGTCATACATCAGGTGAAATGCCAGGGTATGTCTAGAAGGCAATCTGATTTTCCCACCTAGCTTTATCAAAGGCTACGAATGTGTCTCAGTCAAACTTGAAAATGATATCCTGATTAACTTGGTTTTCAGACCTGATCAGCCAAGGTGGAGAGCATCTTTTGATGAGTGCACAGTGTAGGACTTTAAATGAGCCAGCAGCAATTGCTTAGAGATCAGCTATGTCCTCTGATACACCAATGTCAATCATTTAGGGTTTTACAGGGTCAGTGGTTCCCTCGATGTGTTTGGTTTTGGCAGGAGCAATGGGGAGATTTTTAAGCAAGGCACACCAGTAGGATCCCTCAGTGTAAGGTTCTACATGAACGGTTGCATTGATTATTGCTATTTGCTGTATTTCCTCAAATTCTGTGTTAGCGGTTGATTTTGGTTGTACCTTTTCTTCAACAGGAATGGTAGGGGAAAACACAGTCATTTGTTGTTGTTGTTAAGTAACTGGGGAAGAAGACATGGGTTACTGTTATTTCTGATGGATAGTAGAGGATGATGTGGTAAAGACACACATGTCAGGCACTGAAGTAACCAATTTGATAGAGTCCATTCATCATTGAAATAAAGTGTCCCTTTTTCTAACCTGGGATCTTTCAAACATGTGTGGCACTCTATATTTACAACATTTGACCCATCAATTTCAGAAGGAATTTTCTGGTTTTTGAACATAAATGCCAGACGTGATTTTCAAAAGGCAATGTTCTATTTTGGAAAATTGTTCAGTTTTATGACTTTCAAACGTCTCAATAGTAATTTTACTTTTCCTTTGCATTTGTACAGAAGAGCAAAAGTGTAAAGAAATAGATTGAACACATCATAAATAAAAATGTTTGGTTATGTTTTGATTGTAATTTTGTTTCTCTTTTTCTATGTTCTGTATATATACTTTAACTCTCAAGCAAATATTTCTTGACTATACTCTCTGGGTCTTTTAATTATGTTGTATATTTTTACAGGTTGTAAATTTATTTCTGCAATTATGTCAATTTTAATATCTATTGATGTCTTGTTCACTATTAAGTTTTATTTTTCATTTTTTTCTTTTCATCATCAAATTTCCCTCAACAGATTTATTTATATTCACCACACTTGGGTTCAACAGAAAGATCTGTCTCATTTTCATGATCATCCAAATTTCTTTTTCTTTTTTCTTTTTTTGGATGCTCTATAAATATTAGATTATCCATATCCACAGCAGGGATCACTAAACTTTTTTTCATGGTTGGCTGGATAATTGAAAAAAAATAACAAGCACAGGCCACTATCTTTTTTTTTTTTTTCTTTTTTTTTTGTTGGCTGCCTTAAGAATATTAGATTATCTGGGAACCCAAATTTTATCCACCATTCATTAAATGATTATGAATTATCGACAAAATTATCAATTGCAGTATCGCTATAAACATAAGTGCTCATATTATCAAAGATAATAATTATCAAGGTTGACTTCTCTGTCATTTGATCTTCCTTCTTAGGACTTCATCTTTGTGTCCATTCTTCTTATTAACAAACACTAGACTTGAGATGACATCTTTCTTCAAGTTCCAAAGTTAATAATTGCATGCATGGAGAGAAATAGCTCACTAGAAGAGACGCCATATTTACATCTGTTTCGTTTGGTCACCCAGCTAAATCTGAATCTCTAACTCTACTTCTTGTTCTCATAACTGGATTGACCAATCAGAGACTGGCTAACAAATTCCCCAAAATAGGAAGCAAACAAATTATCACTTGTTCCACACACTGTTGTCTGAGTTTCTTTTTTGCCCTCATCCAAGTATTTTCTATGGTCTGCGTATGGAGATTGCGTTTGTTCTGAGAGAATGAATTGATTATGTATTTTGTCAACAATACACGTATGTGACGTTGGATTTCCTGATATTATTGAAATTGATTGTAAATGTATCTTAAAAAAATCCTAAAATGCCCAATAGCGTCGTTTCCAATGTCATCAGCTTTATTTGTTCTTAAAGAATGAAATCATTATCATGGGCTGCCAGGGTGCAGACCCTCGTCTCCTTTGTGGTATTGGTGGGCTCGTTTACTGCATCCGGCTTGGCTGCCGGGGAGCTTGACTATTGTTTTCACTTCGGTATCGCTAGGCTCGTTTACTGCCTTCGTCTTGGCTGTGGAATTGGTGGGCTAGTTTACTGCCTCTGGCTGGGCTGCCAGAGCGATGGCCCTCATCTCCTGTCTAGAATTGGTGGGCTCTTTTACCATTTCCAGCTGGGCTGTCAGAGTGCTGGCCCTCGTCTCCTGCCTGGCAATGTTTGGTTTGTTTACCGTTTTTTAAGCTTTTCTTTCATTTGGAGATGTGTGTGCAGTTGGTATCCGTAATTTCTTTTCTTATTTATTTGGCTGTATAGCGGGACATGAGATTGTTTCTGCGATTCAATTGTCTTGTTTGATGAATCAAAGAAACTCTTCAAGATAAGAGTAAAGAAAGAACACAACAAAATATCTAAATGGATAAATCACATGAAAAAAGAAATTGGAATGACTATAAGAAGATCCTGACACAGACATATACTTAGACTCTCTTGGAGGCATAAGTGGTGTAAGGGTTAGTCATAGGAAATACTCAATGATAAGAGTTCAAATCCTGGACATGGCTGTTTACATTTCACATAGCGCTAATACCCTTGGGAAAGGTATGAATCCAACTACTCTCCCTCCAACTATGGGTAAATAGTAAGGCAAACTGGGTCCTTTAACCTATGCTCCTAAAATGCCCAATAGTGTGTTTCCAATCTCATCAGCTTTATTTGTTCTTAAAGAATGAAATCATTATCATGGGCTGCCAGGGCGCAGACCTTCAACTCCTTTGTGGAATTGGTGGGCTCGTTTACTGCCTCCGGCTTGGCTGCCGGGGAGCTTGACTATTGTTTTCTCTTCGGTATCACTAGGCTCATTTACTGCCTCTGGCTTGGCTGCCGGGGGTGGGGGGCTTGGCTGCCGGGAAGCTTGGCTCTTGACTCCTTTGTGGAATTGGTGGGCTCGTTTACTGCCTCCGGCTTGGCTGCCGGGGAGCTTGACTATTGTTTTCTCTTCAGTATCACTAGGCTCGTTTACTGCCTCTGGCTTGGCTGCCGGGGGTGGGGGGCTTGGCTGCCGGGAAGCCTGACTCTTGTCTCCTTTGTGGAATTGGTAGGCTCGTTTACTGCCTTCGGCTTGGCTCTAGTCTCCTGAGAGAATGAAATCATTACTATATATTTTGTCCCGCCCTGTCGGCTGGGGCAGTAGAATGCACCTCTGCAAAGGTGTAAGACTGCCCCAATGGGGCCACCTTTTGGCCGTGGGTGCCGACCCGTGATGCTTAAGGATAGAACCCAGGTGGCTGAGCAGTCCATGACTTGCAATATTCCACTTTAGGCTTTTCTTTGGCTAGACAGGCGGTCGGAGAGGCCCCCTCCAATCAATTAGCTTGCCACGTCAAGCCCTAGCTTGATTGACCCAACCCTATTGCCCTTATGGCAACCCCCAATCCTTCATCATATGGGTGCTAGAAGGCGGCGGCTGAGGGTCTGCGTGTCCTGGAAATGACGTTAAACTCTATCTGATGGTGAGGTTCCAGTTCTGGAGGTTTGGGAAATGTGGAGCACCCCTTCATCACCATTGCTCCCTGGTACACTCTGACCTGGAGTGGTAGTACCTGTTAGGGTCCCATCTATGGGTTGAATAGGAAAACATGAGTTGATAAACAAAATTGTATTATGCATTAAGATTGAATTTATTTCACAACTTTGTTGGCATTAAATGACCCACTGAGGTTGATATGCCGTAAAACAAAACAAACCAAACTATATATTTTGTCAACAATACACGTATGTGACCTTGCATCACCTGACATTATTGAAATTGATTGTAAAAGTATCTTAAAAATCCAAAAATGCCCAACACTTTCATCATTTACAATCTCATCAGCTTTATTTGTTCTTAAAGAATGAAATCATCATGTTGTCTCAGTTTCTTTTTTTTTTTATCTCATCCAAATATTTTTCTATGGTCTACGTATGGACATCACCATCAAAAGGGTTCACAAAATTTCTTTTGTGGACAATCACATCATGCATGTAAATGCCATCACCAATCTCATCGATGTGGGCAAATGCAGACCAGCCATCCGATATTATTCTACTGTCTGTCAATATCCATTCCTTTATAATGGGAATTGGAGTTCCCCTTATTCTGTCAATCAGTGAGCACTGACCAGTCTCCCTTTCTATGGCACTGAAAATCCAGTGCCCTGGTTTCCATTTTCCCTTGATGGTATTTCCAATGAAAGAATTTACTTTCATCGATCCCCACAATTATAGATGAGATGAGATTTCTTTCAAACCTCCTAGTTGTAGCAGGTGGCTTTTCATTAAAGTTTGCACAATCTTCCCCTCAACCGATTGCACCAATAGACTCTATAGTGGTGTCACTCACACTGGTCTTCTTGTGAACCATAAATGTCTATGTATTTCATAAGAAAACAGGAGACCTGTTAAGAAAACTCTAATGGTGAATAAATGTCTACATGACTTCTGCAAAGAAGCATGGTAACAAGGTAGGCTAACAAAAAGGGGGTGGAGGTCAACGGGAGATCAAAGTTCATAAATGGGGAGTGGGGGTGGGGTGTACAATATGACAGAACACATTCTTTGCATTTCACAATGTCATCATGACTTAAAACTATGTGCAGGAACAAGAAATGTCAAACAATATCAGTTTTCATCCGTGGCCACACAAATCTGTCCATCACAAGCCACATTGATGCATTATCACCAGAGTGTGACAGGTTAGCCATGGAAGAAAACAATGTTCTCTGTAATGTCACTCACACAAAAGCTCATAATAGTCCTGTGATGCAATTGCACACAACTTCCAAATCCATGCTTGGAACACATATCTTTGTCAGTTTCAAAAATCTAGATTTGTCTCATAGAAGCTGCTGGTCCATTTTGTCTGTTTCTCTAAAAAAACAAAAAGAACTTGTTTGACATTCCACACACAGGTCCAGCAGGAGACCATTAATACCATGAGACATGATCATTCCCTTTTGATAAAATGGATATCTGAAGTGAATTGCAATTGATAATCCAATTGTCTTGTTTGATGAATCAAAGAAACTCTTCAAGATAAGAGTAAAGAAAGAACACAACAAAATATCTAAATGGATAAATCACATGAAAAAAGAAATTGGAATGACTTTAAGAAGATCCTGACACAGACATATACTTAGACTCTCTTGGAGGCATAAGTGGTGTAAGGGTTAGTCATAGGAAATACTCAATGACACAAGTTCAAACCTGGACATGGCTGTTTACATTTCACATAGCGCTAATACCCTTGGGAAAGGTATGAATCCAACTACTCTCCCTCCAACTATGGGTAAATAGTAAGGCAAACTGGGTCCTTTAACCTAGGCTCCTAAAATGCCCAATAGCATTGTTTCCAATCTCATCAGCTTTATTTGTTCCTAAAGAATGAAATCATTATCATGGGCTGCCAGGGCGCAGACCTTTGTCTCCTTTGTGATATTGGTGGGCTTGTTTACTGCCTCCAGCTTGGCTGCCTGGGAGCTTGACTGTTGTTTTCTCTTTGGTATCACTAGGCTTGTTTACTACCTCTGGCTTGGCTGCCGGGGGGGGGGGTGTTGTTTGCTGGGGAGCTTGGCTCTTGACTCCTTTGTGGAATTGGTGGCTCGTTTACTGCCTTCGGCTTGGCTGCCGGGGAGCTTGACTATTGTTTTCACTTCGGTACCACTAGGCTCGTTTACTACCTCTGGCTTGGCTGTGGGGGGTGCTTGGCTGCCGGGGAGCTTGGCTCTTGACTCCTTTGTGGAATTACTGCCTCTGGCTGGGCTGCCAGAGCGATGGCCCTCATCTCCTGTCTAGAATTGGTGGGCTCTTTTACCATTCCCAGCTGGGCTGTCAGAGTGCTGGCCCTTGTCTCCTGCAAGCTGGGTCCTTTAATCTAGGCTATGAAACCAGTCTAGAAGAAGGAAAACTCCAAACCAGCAGAAGAAACGTTTAGCCTTGAATATGTCTCCAGCAATCGGGTCAGTGATGATATTATTAGGGATTGTATCTGAAGTTGTGGGACTAATAGCATTGTCATATTTGATGTAATTTTCTGGTTCCATTTTAGCTACCCTCCTAAGGAACGGGCCTGTTTGAATAACATATCCAAATCAAGGGTCTTATTCTCTAGTAGACGCTGGCAAATCTAGCTTGAGTGTATCCCATTGATAAAAGCATCTTGCAATGATGCAACTGTTTGGTGTTGTCAACACGATACAGTTGACCTGTATCCATTTTGTGTCATGGTGTCAAATATTAATGAGATATTATCTTCCTGGAGAATTGCATAAGAGATTGCATCTATCATTCGGGTTGTCATTTTCACTTAAAATTTTTAAATTGTGCTTGTCGATTTTTTTTTTTTTAATATTGTTCATACAACTATAATTGATTTTAAAATTATTCTTATTGAACATTTTGCTCAATGTAGATTTATCAAAGTGGCCATGAGGATCTCCCTGCAAGCTTGAATGCCCTCATTTTTGCAGTAGGAGTTTGAGGATTTTGTCTACGTATCCCAACAAGGGAAGTAAAAAAAAAAATATATATATTACGTAGCAAAGTTGTGAGAACAGGCAGAGTTATTATCAACAATATTATTGTTGAAGGAGTGGTTGTTGGATCCGAATAACAGTAAATTGAAGGATTGTTTTTGTATACAGAGTTCAGGACGGAATTTGCTGATCAATAAGGATTCAAGAATTGAAAGACGTAATTCGTTGTCTGTGGCCTCTAATATAGTGAACATTGAATGATTATAAGACGCTGCGCATGCAGGATTATCAAGTAGGTGACGTGTGATAGCGGAATTGGAGGTTTGACTAGGTAGTTTAGTGGAATGGTCCAAATTATTGCTGCATAGGGATGTGGGTATGTGCTGGTTGATTCTGATCTCCAATCTCTGAGTAGTGCGTCCGATGTAGCAAATATCACATTTGCAAAGAAATTTGTAGATTAAATAGCTTTTGTGGTGAGGGGGTACACTGTCCTTGAGATTTGGGGGAAAGAGTGTATTAGATTTAAAAATAATATGTAAGTTGACGGCATTAAAGCAATGGTGGACTGATCGTACAATGCGTTCAATTTGTTGCATGGTGGAGTTGCCAGTATATATATATATATATATATATATATATATATATAGGATATGAAAACACACTGCTGTTAAAATGAAAATATTTTATATCATATTCATAGCTAATATTGAATATTATATATATATATATATATATATATATATAATATTATTAATTTATAAATATAAGGTTTTAGTAGGTATCAACCTAAGGTTTCAAGCTTTTTGCTTTTGTCAGGATACCTTTAATCCCTCTGGTGTGTCTGCAAAATCATTTTTTGCGGTTATGTTTTTGTGAATGACTGCAATATTTCGGTTGAGTTCATGGACGCTGATAAATCCGAAAATATATAAACAAAAACCCATATCTAAAGAAACTTATGCACATTCAAATTTCCTGATGGTAAAATCCTGTAAAATTTTGTAATCTTGTATTTTAGGGTGGATGGTGAGTTTCACTTATCCATGCGTTTAGTAAATATTTTTTGTTGTATGGGCATGCTTTAAATATTTCAGATTTTTTGTTCAGGTGGTTGTCTGTTGATATTCTAAATGTTTCAGTCACACAGATTAGTTTTTTTTTAACCATTCATGTAGCATTTGGGCTGGTCTAATATCTTCCACTTTATCTTGTATGGTATATTTTTTTATTTTAGTTTCCATATTTTACTTGCTAAGGATGTCGCTTCTTTCTTTTCCTTCTTCCTGAAAGTTTCAGTATGAGCATAATATCTCTGTTTGAAGTTGCCTTGTGTCATTCCCACGTATGTTTCGTTGGTCTTGGGATGATTATCACAGGTGGTTGTAACTTTTGCTTCATATACAACAGAATCAACATTACACTTTTGGTTCAGGGGACAGTCTTTCTTAACCCTGAATGAACAGGTGGGGTTTATTTTAGGTTTAGATTTTGTTGTAATTAGGGACTTCATAGAAAGCCCACATGAGTAGCTGGTTTTTATAGTATTTCTATTAAATATTTTATTGTATCTATTTTGAGGTGGGAAGTGTTTGTCATCTCTCTTTTTCTGTTTATGGATTTATTTTGTTTGGGAATGTTATCTATATAGGAGATTTTCTCTTTGAATCTGCTGTCTTTTAAGGCTTTATTATAATAAGGAGCTGCTTTTTCAAAAATATCTGTATTAGATGACAACTCGGAGATCCTACGGCTAATATTAGGGACTAGGTTTTTTAAAACTAATGGTGGGTGGTTTGAATTTACGTTAATATATTTAAGCTTCTCATTTTGTTTGTGATATGGTTTATATATATTATATTTTAGGTCTAAATTAACATCAAGGAAATCGACGTCTGTTAGGTTAGTATCTATGGTTATCTTAAGTTCCATATTTTGTAGGTGTGCGATTATGTCTTTATGTAATCTATCCAATGTTTTACCGCAACAGTCACGTGAAATACAAAAACCGTCGTCACAATAGATTGCGAATGTATGTGTAGGAAATTTGTGTTTCAGTGAGTCTAGTATGAACAATTCAGCACTGTCATATCTGCCCATGGCGATGTCGAAGTAGTCTGATGGGTTTGATTTTTTCACCGAAGATTTTCCTTCATTAAAGAGAATCGTCTTACGTGCGTGCATTGTTGTATCAGTCTCTAGTTTAGTTATCTTGGTAAATTTTTTAGCAAATTCTAATGCTTTAAGTAGGATTTTTTTTAGTAATTGATGGGTAAAAATCAACTGTCAAACTGTGTGAACTTATGACTATTTTTGAGGGGATAATTTTGAACCAGTTTATTGCAGCTGATGTGCTATTCCATTGCAGTAATTTAGTTTTATTTTTGATTTCCAGGATTATTTTATTTATAATATCTTAACTTACTAACCCTTATTCTGATTTAGCTGGATTTATCAATCTGCAAGATGGTCTGTTATTGAAATCAATTTTATGGTCTTTTAATGTGATGAAAGCTTCTCGTTTAGCAAGACATTTTATCCTGTCATCTATTTTGAATTTATTTGCTAAAAGTTTAGCTTCATCATTAATCTTATTATATGCACTGGGTTCAGTTAATTGATAGTTGTTTGTTATGCTATTTAATATATGTTGTTTATGTTTATTTTCATCTAGTTCGTATAGATTTTTAGTCTTATCGGAAAATACAAAAATATTATTGGATCTAAATTTTTAAAAATCTTTAGACAATTTATATTGGAAGCTGTTTTTAAATTTACGGAATTTTATATTATAAACTATATCTATTAAGTCCGTTTCAAAGGCGGTTAATTCCTTAATTTACTAGATGTAATATTAAAATTATTTACTGTGGATGTGTTTATGTTACTGTCAAAGGCAAGGGCTTTCCATCTCATCCCCCTTGAGACGTCTTCTATTTTGTTTATAAGCAATTTTATGTAGGTTTCGTGTGAGGGTGTTGGGATATTCTTTGTGGAATAATCAATTTTGTGGGGCTCCATTTTTTTCAATCGTAATTGCCGTTTGTGTTTATACAGAATATTTCCTTCTTTCAGAGTGCTCTACTATTTCGGGCTACAAGTTCCTGTTGGTTTTATATTCATCAGGTTCTGAAATCCACTGTAGGAGCGATACAGATATATTGGCAATTTTTTCTGAGATGAAATAAGGAAAATAAAGTCATTTTTAAAAAATCCTATTTACTAGTCCAGGTAAAACTGGGTATCCTATCAATTATACACAGTGTAATTTATTTGAATTCAGGTTAACTGTTAACTGAGGACAGGGATTGTAATTGAGCACTTTATTTTCCTTATTTCATCTCGGAAAAATTACCTATATATATATATATATATATATATATATATATAAAAGGTGTTTGTATGACATTTTTACTTATTTGACACTACAGCATTTCGGTTAGTTCATCAAACCATCATCAGGGCTATCATCTATATAGAAATAAATTTTTGGCAAACAAAAGTTTGTAAGCCTTTGTTTTAGTCAGTGTTGTAGCTTCCTCAAATCTGAAAAAGAAAGATAACTTAAACACCTCTTATCCCTGAGATGGTATGACGAAAGTAAAAATATCCTTCTAAACATTTTCATTTTTTTTTTTTTTTTTTTTTTTCATTTTTATATAGTGTTGGATTTATTTCCATTTTTCCTGATATAAATCTCAGAATATAAAATTGATACCAAAGTCACTTACCATTTTAAAATATAAAGTTCTTGGAAGTTGAAAATGGAGGACATTTGAAGAATTCATATTTAAAAAAAATTTTATCTTATTTTTAAAATGGTGACTTTTGTGTCCCTCTTCTCATGCACACACAAAAAGATTTAACTGATGATATATGTTCAGGTGAATAATTTTGCTTGTATGATATAATGCACAAATATGACTAAGATTAATGGTGTAATGGTTAACAAGCAGGTTTCACAGAAAAAAAATTATTTTTAAAATTTTTACTTATTTATTTTTATTTTTATTTTTTACAAAATTAACTTCCCCAGACCCAACACTAACCCTAACCACTAACCTAAAAAAGTGGGGTGGGGTGAAAATGCACACTCCTTGATGAAATTGTGTATTTTGAAAACTAAACTTTTTATTTTGTTTTATAATGTCTTTTCTTTTTATTTTCATTTTATGTCCAAAAATGTTACCATATTGTACAATAATTATATGGTGTAATGGTTCATGTACTGGAGTGTGACATCATAATAAAAGAGTTCAAACTTCAGTCATACTATTACATTCACTTTTGGACTAATAGGAAAGGTATAACCCCCCCCCCCAAATAGTACCGTTACTATTCTTCTACAAAAATGACTTTGGTATTGAATAACCCACAAAAGTTGATATGCCAATAAACAAAAAACAAACCATAATCTCTACAAAATTAACTCCGACCTAACACTAATCCTAACCCAGAAGCTAAAAAAGAAAAACCAAACCTATATATAAATACTACTTTATGAAATTGTATTATATTTTTGAAAATAAACTTTTTATTGTTTAATAATGTTGTCTTTTAATTTCTTTTATGTTCAAAAATGTTTCCATTTTGTACAACTTTTTTTTTTCTAATTTTAATTTTATTTTTGAAAAATCTTTTAAGCATTGAACTGCCTGTGAGAATTTATTGACCCTGTGTAAATCTGATTTCTGATAAAATAAAATGGGAATTCTTATAAGGTGTTGCCATGTCAGTACTAAAGGGTGATCCTAATGATTTGTCATCTTACTGACAATATAATCTTAATCAATTATAATTACATGAAATGAAATAGAAAATATTATTATTATTATTGATATATATTATATTATTAAAACTAGCAAAAGTATGCGACCACTGCATTATTTCAGTTTTAATGTAATTAAATATTATAATTTAGACAACAAAAACTAAATAAGTGGAAATATAAAAATATTACTTATTTTAATGTTATTTTAATCTTTTTTTTTTTTAATATAAAATTATATATAGAATTGATTTAAATACGTTTGCAAATAACATGATAGTATTAGAAATCACTAAGAGCAATTGATTATTTATTAAACTCAGTTCTGTTAAAAATATTATGCAAATTATCCCCACCATATACTATGTAAATCTTTATTTCTTTGAGATATATAACATATATTTCAGGATTTTAAATCCATTAATAATATGGGTTGTTTTGCAGAAAATCTAAATCAGCTAGACTTTAATAGAGATCATTATTAATAAATAAGATGCTAATTAAGATTAAATAATGATTACTACATAATCATTGAAATTATAACTTAAATCATTAAGGAAATTGTGACGTTGGTGATGACATAGTTTCGGTTACAGACAGATTGTTACATAATCTCCATTATAATAATAAATTATAATGAAAGTTAAAACAATGTTGAGTGACAAGACTTTCGAACCTGTTTCTATCCATCTTTCTACAAGGTGATCCAAAGTATTTTCACTCCTACAAAAACATCTAATTAATGAATTATATTTACATGAAATAAGCCACTGGAAATGAAATAGAAATTTATTATTATTATTATTATTATTATTAATTAAAAAACAAAATAATTAAAACGATATGTAGAAGTGATAAGACTTTCAGACCAAATTAATAAAAGATAATGAAAAGCAAAATACAAAAAGAAAAAAAAGATTACTAATAAAAAAAATAAAAAATAACTTGAAAACAAGAAAATATAAAGAATAGAATATAATAAAACATAGAAATAAAAAATTTTATATAGGAAAGTTTGGTATGATTTGTAATTTTTTCTTCTAGAAGTCAACTGCCACTTTTAGTTGAAACTGTAGAACAAACCATAACTGATAATGGTCAGCAAACCAAATTTAGTGCTTGTTAGTTCTCTGTCCCACTGCTCACCCTACTGACAATTTTCCTTGAGTTGCTAGGGGATGCCTGCTTGGGATGGCAGCCTTTTTTTTCTATGTCCAACGGTCAATTTTCAAAGTTTTCCTTGTGTGACACTATATTTGCCAACACTTCCGCACGAGTAGGAAGTGGAACAAGATCAATTTTTTAAGCAGAGTTTTAAGAGGTTTGAATTTAGAGTTTTCCTTCTAGACTGGTTGTCAAACCAAGCTTAGAGACCAGTCTGCCCTACTATTAACCTATAACTGGAAGGAGAATAGTTGGATTCATACCTTTTCCAAGGGTATTAACGCTCTGTGAGATGCAAACAGCCTTGTCTAGATTTTGAACTCATCTTGCCGCATCATTTTTCTACGACAGTATCCATTAAACCACACGCCTCCTCTATAACCATATATAATATGAAACTATGTGGATGTATGTGTGTATAGTAGTATCAAAAGAATAGTTAAACAAGTTAAGGAGGCTGGAAGGTTTTAAAAGATAAAGAAAAGAAGTATATCTCAATGGGGATGAAAGTGTTACTTTTTATGATAAAACTTAGTCTTAGGCACTGGTTCGGTCAGAGGTCAGTTGATAAGGATTTTTTTGTTTTTTTGTAATGTACCTTAGTTCTGGGAGGTCCACACGAGAGGAGCGGTTTTATTTTTTTGGAAATCAAGGCCTCATATATTCAAAGGAGCATTTAAAAGTTGAACAGATTAGTGGCACCACAGAGCAGTGACTCTTGGGTTAACCGTTGGACTGGAGTCCTTCCTTCACCCACTATCCACTATAGTTGGTTACAATCCGATAAACCAGGGTTACGGTCAGCTCACTTGGGCTGGAAAGCAAAGGGACCATATGACCTTTAGGCACCCCTTTTACGATCTCGATTCATAATGACATGTTTTTCATTTACACCGTCAAAATCCAGCTGTTGGTTAGAGGTTAGTTTTATAATTTAAAAAAATCTAAAAATTGTCTGTTAACAAAGGGATTTTGACGGTGTAAATGAAAAACATGTCCTTATGAATCAAGATCACAAAAGGGGTGCCTGAAGGTCATATGGTTCAAGCAAAGTGTCACATGCCTCCCTTCCTGTCCAGGATAAACCAGAAAATGCTGGGATAACTATATCATTATCCAAATGATTTATAAATTATTAAACTGATCCTAAAATAGGCTAATTATTTTTGCCAGGTCATCACAGATTTTGGCAATAATTCAAAACTGAATATTGCGACACTCAAATCCCATCCCTGACCCCACCTTCCCCGACATTTTCTAACAATGGGGGATCCCTGTGGCGTAATGGTTAACATGGACAGCAACATTGTAGTAAGTGATTTTGAAATCCAATCGTGTTATTACGTTCACTTCTTGGAGAATAATGTGATTTCCAGCTCAATTTGCAAATAGATAATAGTTTTGTGCTGTCTAAAATCACACTAAACATATTTTGATGTGAATTCTCGATCTAACAGATAATTGGGAAATGCAAACTAGAATTCTTCTCTGCTTCTATGACATGGCAACATTCCACTTAGGCTAGACGAGCGGTTTGAAGAGACACCCTCCAATCAATCGCCTGGTTACGTCAAGCCCTAGCACATATATGATTGTCACCAATCTATTGCCCTTATGGCAAGCCCCAACCCATTTTATCATACATGTGCTCGAAGAAGGTGACTGAGGGACTTCATTTTCTGGGAATGACGTTAAGCTCTATCTGATGGTGAGGTTCCAGTTCTGGAGGTCTAGGAAATGTGGAGCATCCCTTCATCAGTATTGCTCCCAGGTCCACTCTGACCCGGAATGGTAGTACCTGTTAGGGTCTTATTTATGGGTTAAATAGAAAAAATGTATTCAAAACAAATTGGTACCCATAAAAAATGAATAGAATAATAAAAAATGTCATCAGCATAAAATAACCCAATGGATTGATATGCCGTAAAACCCAAACAACCAAACTAACCTTCCTAAATAATGTCCGGTTTCGGGTCGTAATATGTTAGTGATAAATCTGAAGTTAGTATTTCAATGAATATTTTGAAGGATTTTTCATATTCATCTTACCAATTCCACTTAACATCTATTTTAAACAAATTATTAATTGGGGTTCTCTATTTATCTATATTCAGTACATAAATACTATAATGATTTGCAAGTCCTAGAAAGGCTTACAAAGTAGACACATTAGTCGGGGGTGGCATATTTTTTAATGCAAAACTCCTCTCGTCATCCGGTCTTCTCCCGTTCGCGTCTGCCCAATATATTTTATGCTATTCATAAAAGATTCACACTTGGTATCACTGACTTTGAAACCAATATATTTTATTCTTTCAAAAACCTTTTCTATATGCTCTGCGTGTTCTTTCTCCATATTAAAATGTCGTCCACATAGGCTACTGAAAAATCAAGTCCTGCCAGCATAGCATCCATTATCTGCTGGAAAATATTAGGTGCGACTTTAAACCCCGAAAGGAAATCTGATAAACTTGTAAAGTCCTTTTTGGTTATTTATTGTAAGTAATCTTTTACCACTTTCATCCACATCAATCTGAAGATTTACATCTGACAACCAAACTAACCTTCCTAAAAAAAAGGTCATTATGGACAGTTGTTAGAAACCCAATAGGTTTAAGGTTGTCTATTAACATATAAAATACGTTGACTTTGGTTGATTAAAATTATTTAAAAGTATTTATCAATCATCAAAAGAGAGAATCTCTGTGGCGTAATGGTTAACATGCTGGATTGTGAAATCGTAGTAAGGAATTTGGAAATCCAGTCACGCTATTATGTTCACTTTCGGACTAATACACTTGGGAAAGGTATGAACGTTTCACCTCCAGCTATGGGTTAAACAGTGCCACTACTGTTCTGCAAGGATAATTTTGGCATTAAATAACACACGAAGGTTGATATGCCATTAAAAAAAAATAGTTTACAGATTCGACTAAAACCCGCGGCTGACTAATCTTTTCTTAAAAACAAACACAACGCGGGATTGAGATTATTAGTACTTTTAGGGTCATGTTGGTTTTTGGTTTGGAGGAAAGAAAAAGAGGAACTTTCAAAGTAGTTTTGACTAATGAGAAGTGAGTCACTTTGGTTTGAATTCAGTGTTTTCCTTCTAGACCGGTTGTCATACCATGGTTAGAGTTCAATCTATACTACTATTTACCCATAGATGAAGGGAGAATAATTGGATTCATACCTTTCTCAAGGGTATTAACCCTATGTGAAATGCAAACAGCTGCGTCTTCGCCGTGTCCACTTCCTACGACGGTAAACATTACACCAGGAGCCTACAAAAGTCATCGGTGTAAAAGAACATTATTGGTACTATTCAAGTTATAACTCCGGGAGATGATTGGGTTCATACCTTTCTCAAGGGTATTAGTCCAAAAATGAACGTAATAGCGCCACTGAATACCTCCCTCCAGCTATGGGTAAATCATAGGGTATAGTGGGCTCTTTAAACTTGGTATGGTAACTTAGTTGCAACACCACAAATAAAGTCTGAATAAGTTTACTGGTTTTTGTTTCTCTTTCCTTCTTTCAATTTCAGCCAACACGACCAGCACAGAAAAATATTGGCATTGGGAATTATGAAAGAAGAAAAGATACTATCACTAAAAAAACTACAAAAAGGTGGTGTAATAGTTAGTCATAGAAAATCTGCTCGTCAACCCGAGTTCAAATCCTGGGTTATCTGTTTATATTTTCATATTGTACTAATACCTTTCGGGAAAGGTATGAATTCAAATAATCTCCCTTCAGCTATGGGTAAATAGTAGGGTAGACTGGACTCTAACTTTGGTTAGGTAACCAGTCTAGAAGGAAAACTGAATTAAAACCTGTTAAACTCCGCTAAAGAAGTTCACTTTGTGTCGCATCCCGCTCTGGGTAGAGGAGTTGATAAATATATACAAGAAAGGCTTTGGCAATGAATAACCCATGAATGTTATATATGCCATTAAAACAAAGAAAGCAAACTAGTATATAGTTTCCGCCCAAACCCGCGGCCGATTAATATTTTCTTATAAACAAACACAACGTGGGATTGAGGCTGTTTAGCAGGCGAAACTGGAAGAGCCGCGTACGATACTGCCACAGAATGGGAGATTTTTCTTTTCAAGATATGAGAGAATCTAAGTCTCTACAAATATTTAAGTAACACGATGCTTTACAAAGAAAAAAAAATATCTATAGATTTATACATGAAAGTATGGTTTTATCTTATTTTGTGTTCAATAATTCAATGCTCGAATTTGATTCTATCTTGGTCACGTGGCCTGGGCATGATACGCACAAGACAACGGTCATATCAAACAGCTGACGCTGTGGGGGAGGGGGGTCATCATTGTATTTCTATGTCTTTAAGGGCCAAGACTCTTGATAGATATTATAGATTTAGTACTAGATTAGTTGTTTTTAGATTTGAAGTAGAACTAATACCAAGAGGGAGGTGGGACTTAGAGGGGTGACCTGGAAACCAAGGATGCAACAGCTTGAAAAGGGTTGGGAACCACTGGCCTATATATATATATATATATGTGCGTGTGTGTGTACGTGTATGTGTGCATGTATGCGTATATATGTATACATGTGTGTGTACATGTATATGTATGCGTGTGTGTGCATATATGCATGTACATGTGCATATATATATATGTATATATATATATATATATATAAGGGGAGTAAACCCCGAAAACAAATCAGGAGCCGAAGTCCCTAAGGTGGTGTGATGCTGAAATCCAGTATTACCCATCAACTCCTGCGACACTACCGTTGCCAAACCGCATTGGTACCTTACCTTTCCTTTGGATCCCAGCGGCAGTGTTAAGAGGGCGGATTTGCTGCGTGGGCTTATTCTCCATATGAACCCAACCAGACTATCGTTCAAAGAGAAGAAAAAAAACGTTGACACTAATATATATATATATATATATATATATATATATATACCTTAAATATCACCAGTTCTTGCCTTTTGTGTAAAAATTATGAAGATTTAATTTATATTCGAAGATATTTAAAAATTAGAATATACATAGAAATAGCATTGAAATTCTATTTAAAAATGTTCAGTATTTGTAAAACTCAAAAGTAAATAAATAAATACACCAGGCTCCTCACCTCTACTCAGGCGATGCTGGGTAGACATTTTAGAATAAAATAAATAGTAAGGTCTCAGAAAGACTTTTTTGTCGGAATAACGATCAGCGCATGCTCGGAAAAGAAAAGGCTTCCGGTGGAGATATAAGAAGTCTGAAAGAAGATAGACTTGAGTGGTAAAAGGAACTGTTTTTAGTAAGATAAACTCTCTCTCTCTCTCTCTCTCTCTCTCTCTCTCTCTCTCTCTCTCTCTCTCTCTCTCTCTCTACCCTTTTACTAAAGAGTCAACATTTAGTTGCAACACTATAAATAAAGTCTGAATAAGTTTACTAATTTTTGTTTGTCCTTCCTTCATTCCATTTCAGTCAACACGACTAGTCCTGGTCGCTGAATAGTCCATGACATGCAACACTCCACTTTGGCTCTTACTTAGGCTAGATGGGCTGTCGGAGAAGTCCCCTCCGACCAATCGGCTAGTTACGTCAAGCCCTAGCACATATATTATTGTCCCAATGCTACTGCCTTTATGGCAAGCCGCAACCATTTTTTTAAATCATATATGGGCTAGAAAGCGGTGGCTGAGGATCTTAATGTTCTGGGTATGGCGTTAAACTCTATCTGATGATGAAGTTCCAATTGTGGAGCTCTAGGGCGTATGAAGTACCCCATTCATCCCCATTACTCCCAGGTCCACTCTGACCCGCAGTGGTAGTACCTGTTAGGGTTAAATAGAAAAAATGGGTTAAAGGGAAAAAATGAGTTTTAAAAAATGTATTTAAAAATGGAGTTTGAATTTTAAAAAATTGAATCCCCATCAATAATGAATAAAATAAAACATATTCGGCATAATGTGAACCTTGGAATTTTCTACTAAATTTGGACTTTCTCCACCAGACAAGAGGAAATACATAAAAAAAAGATCCAGTATAAAGCTCTAACCGCATCAGTGTGGATATGGCAATCCCACAGTGTGACAAAAAAACCAACAAAGTCTGGTGGTATCGTGAGATACTGCTGGGGCGCTCTGGGTTAGTGGTAATGATGCTTCGGCCCCCGAAACCATGACTGAACCTAGAGTCATCATCTGATGAAGGCTTTGTTGGATGCAATGCTACTGTGTAAACAGCAGTCGTTGTATAAAGGTATTAACTCAATAACGGTTGACATGCAAATAAGCTTTTCTATCGATCTACGCGCTCTTTTCAAGTCTTATCTTATGTTAACGTCCTTAACTTTGAAGTTTAAGGACACTATCTATTATTTGTATCTTTAAAAAAACAACAACAACACCTGTATCAATCAATCGATAAAAATGTTGAAAATGTCAACGGGTTTAATTGACTAGAGTTGATGTGGTTGGCTAATTCATTTCAATCTAATGTTATTTATCCCTAGTTGTTCCTATTCTGTGATTTCCAAGCATTACGACAAAATGTCAAGCTGTTATTCTCACGTAAAGCCGATTCGACGTGCCGAGTTCAAATTCTAGATGCGGCTGTTTAGGTTCTGTAATAAGTCCGTGTAATCTTTCTAGTAAATGGCCAAGCAAAAACAACACCAGGACAAGTTGAACCCATACTTGATTAATGAGCCTTTTGACGGTTTGACAAGACAAAGAGGACGAAACACACACAAAAGCAACCGGTATTTTCGTCCGACTACTGTCTGTCGGACGGTATTGTAACTCGAGTATCAGAGTTAACAGGGAAATAATAGGAAAAAACACAAGTATTAAGGATAAGGAAAAGGAAATACTAAGCAAAGATACAAGGTGAACAGAGTAATTAGCAATTTTTAAGTTGAATTAACAAGTCCCGTAAGGTACAATTTTATTTGTAGAAAAAACAGACGATTCCATTGTCATTATTTAGGAACTATATGACAGATGGTCAACTAAAGTGTCTAGGTTATCCGGGATCATTGCTGAGACAATTCGCCGCCCTCTCTATACCCCAAGTCTGTGTTAACTAGTAAAATGATATTCATTATAAATTGTCGTCTGAGATCTTTTCCCACGCGTGTTTTTACAGCCGATTAACTAAGAAGCTGCATCTACAAGCCAACCAGATTCTGGTCCAACACACAACGCTAAAGTAGATCGAACTGCAGTGTGCACACGTCGGTAATCCTCTTCTGGGATCTCAATACCGCCTGTCTCTGAATTTGTTCACCAATTGTAAGTAGCTCTCCCAACTAACAAATCTTCGACTTTGCCCCTCGCCGTCCGCGTCGAAAACGTTAGTTCCCGCATGAGCTAGCCCTGTTGGCTGGGGCTTTAGAATACACCGACTACACCTCTGAAGAGGGGTACTCCCCCCCCCCAACAATGGGACCACCTGTTGGCCATGGGTAGCGTCTCGTCATGCTTATGAACGGAGAGGCCTCCTCTGATCAATCGGCTGGTTACGTTAAGCTCAAGGACCTATATGATTATATGACAGAAATCCATATTTTGTCCTCCCTTCAGCTATGGGTAAAATAGTAGAACATTCTGGGCTGTATAGTCTTGTAGGCAGGCAAAACTGGTCTGAGAAAAGGGAAAAAAATCCAGAAACCAGGGGTTGTGGGGCTAGCTGTCACGTGACCGGTATCCATTTGGTAATGTGTGTATGGTCAATTTAGGGGAATAGGTGTGTAAATTGTAATATTCGTCATATACTTATTTTGTAAGGAGACGCGGGGTGTAATGGTTAGAGTCGTAGGAAATGGACTCGTCACCCCGAGTTCAAATCCTGGACCAGATTGCATTTCACATACCCTTGCGAAAGGTATGCATCCACATACACCCCCAGCTATAAGTAAATAGGGAAAACTAGGCCTTTTAACCTTGGTTAGATAACCAGTCTGGGAGAAGGAAAACTGAATTCAACCCTGTTAAACTCTTTGACCTTGTGTCGCATCCTGATCGTGCGGAGGGTTTGATATATATATATATATATATATATATATATATATATATATATATATATATATATATATATATATATATATATATCAAACCCTTAGCACGAGCAGTTGATAGAGTAGCGATTGTCCGCCCCTGTTGGGATTAATTTGGAGTTATCTTCCCTTGTGGTAGGTTTTCACCGATAGGTGGCTAGAATATTTAGGAAGTATCCCGGGAATTCTGAGTACTCTTTCTCTTGGGTCCGGCAACCACAGCACATGGTTTATGCGCTTTGTGCCTCTGCCCCTTAAGTGGAAGGCTTTTCCCCCTAGCAAACTATCAGTAAGTGACTTATTTCTACATATAACTCTGTATCACTTCTTTAGGACTTAATCCTACATTCCTTGTGTATGTTTATGTATCTGTTCTCTATATCTTATGTACCTTGTCATGAGTATGTGTATACCTGTCATGTATGTATTTCTCCACGTGCTCACTAAATAAAGTCTATATTTGTTATTATATATAACTTCTTTGTCGGAATAATTTATGTACACATATGTACCCACGCTGGAAGGTTACTTTGAACCTTCCAACATATTATAAGAACTTTATATCTTATGATAGTTTTTAATAATAAATGCAAGACATTCTTGTCATCTATTTTATCCCAAAGTAAAAGACTTCGAATGGACACACAACCATTGCGATGTATCTCCTCCAAACTCTCAGCCAGACTCTGCCAACTTCTCTCTCTCTCTCCCCCTCTCCCTCCCCCTCTCTCTCTCTCTCTCTAAATTTGTAAATCTCACGAGTAAACAAATCAATACACCACATTCCTCACCTCTACTCAGGTAATGTTAGGTAGCCATTCTAGAATAAAATGTATAGTAAAGTCTCAGAAAGACTTTTTTGCCGGAAGAATGATCGGAAAAGAAAAGGCTTCCGGTGGAGATATAAGAAGTTAGAAATAAGATAGACTTGAGTGGTAAAAGGAACTGTTTTTTTGGTCAGAGAACCCCCCTCTCTCTCTCTCCCCCCTCTCTCTCTCTCTCTCCCCTCTCTCTCTGTCTCGTCACCTTTCACATGTCATCCAAAAATCAGAGTAACTTTCCACTATTACATAACATAAGACTAAAATTTTTTGGTCTTTCCATATCTCATTATTTTACGTAGTAACTCCACCTCCATAAAAACCTATTTGCAACAGAACCGAAAGAACCATCACTAACATGCTGCGGTTGCGGTTCCATACTCCACAAGGAGACTATAAGATGAGCATCAACTCATTACAAATACTTACTGTGAGAATGCTTTATATTTTATTGACACTAGCAAACATATGCGCTCTCCACCGGGCGTAAGTATTTAAGTTTTAATGTAAATAATTATATTAAATGAGAAAGACTAGCGAAATGACAAAGCATATTAAAAGACTACACTTATTTCAATATTTTAATTGGTTTCTATATAAAATCATTTATAGTGGGATGGTATTCAAAACACTGAGGGTAGTCACCAATTTATAATGAGAGAGAGGCGGTTAATAATAAGTATTTTGATAAAGTACTCATCGCACCATAATAATACATTAGTAAATAGCAAAAAAGACAAAGAACTCATACATTTAACAAACAAAATATGTATTGACACAAAAATTACAATGGTAGTAGAGAATACTGGGTAATGTCCTGTAAAGTTCCTTTTTGAATGTTCAATGTAATAAGATAACTGTGAAGGAAAGAGTATTGTGTTTAAAGTCAAATCATCAGTCAGGGTATTTAGAGAGAGAAAGATATAGTTTGTTGGTACCTTCAGCATCTATGCGAAATGTTATTAAAACGGGAGACGTTGAGTCGTTTAGGAAGGTGTGAACTTTCTGACTTGTTATCCGAAAACCTCCGTATTTATAAGATTCTGGTAGGCTCCAAAAGGGGTCTATTTGATAAACTTCTTTTTAGGCGCAAACGTCTCTGATTTGGTCGAAAATTTAATATTTTTAATATTTCAATTTTTTTTTACAGGCTGCGCAATCCGCCTGCGCAGAACATTATATTTCGTCATTTAACTTTTATCCTTCGTAGTGATAACTTCCGGTCCACTACATAAGCTTCCTCCCAGCACGTTAGCAATTACGCCACGGGATTCCCCTTTATTAGAAAATGTCGGGGTGAGGGTCAGAGATGGGATTGAGTGTCGCAGTTTTGAATCGTTGCCAAATCTGTGGTGACCGGGCAGAAATAATTTGTTTATTTTCGGATCAGTTTAATCTATCTATATATAAAGGACAGTTGGTGTGTATGTATGTATGATTGTATGTCCGGATGAAAATACGATTAATTAACGACAATTAATGACAAACTAAATATATATACACATTCACTATCACTTGTTCTTGCTTTTTGTGCAAAGATTATGAAGATTTGATTTATATTGGAAGATATTTAAAAATTAAAATATACATAGAAATAGCATGGAAATTCTCCTTAAAAATGTCCAGCATTTTAAATCTCAAAAGTAAACAAATTAATACACCTGGGTGCCCCTCTACCCAGACAAATTAATACACCTGGGTAGCCGCTTCTAGTAATTTATAAAGCATTTGGATAACGATATAGTTATCCCAGTACCACTTTCCACTTTTCAAGTGTCTGTGAGACCTTTCGGGATTACCATCAGCAACCATGATCCTGGGTGGATTTTGCTAGTCCTATCAATGGGCCTAACTTCCTTGTGATTGAGGGTGTGTTGTGACTGAATTTATCAATTTATCAATTATCAAATACAACATTGAATATCCGGAAAGGGCCGGTTTAGCTCAGTCGGTAGAGCGCCCGACTAGGAACCACAAGGTTCCGGGTTCGATACCAGCCTTCGTCAGTTTAGTAGGGTTGGAGGGGCGGGGCAAGGAAATTTGAATGAGGCGAGAGGGATAGGGTATGCAGTGTGTTCGGGATAAATTTTACATATTTATATTTGGTTATTTTTCTTCGTAGGTTGGAGGTATTGACACACACTACGCATCATTTAAAAGCTTGGGCCCTTCTTCATTCATACATGCGATGACAGATAGAATGGATGACTGGAACCCACATGAATCATGGAAGAGAATAACTTGTATCATGATGATCTGTGCCGGCCATCAAAATAAGGAGATTATACTTGCTGCCCAATGCTCCCTGAACACAGTAAAAACAATCAGGCATGATTGCAATGGAGACCACGAGCGTGTGGCTAGAAGAAAGCAACATAACAGACGATCTGATTGCATAAGTACAGCAGAATCCTCGAAAATCTGCAGGAAGGGTATCAGGTTGAATTCAGATGCCTACGTGAAGTTGATAAACATTATAGTCAGGCCCTGGAAAACAAGTGTAGCCAATAGTAGGCCATATGTATGGCAGCAGGATTCGGCCCCCGTCCACACCTCTGGAAAAAGTCAAAAATCGTTCTCAGCGAATTTTTACGACTACACCAGTTTGGCCTCCGAACTCCCCAGATCTTAACCCCATGGATTATTATATATGTGACGCTGTTGAGAAAAAACACCAATCACCGTGCCAGTACTGCAAAAGCCCAGTTAATCGACAGAATTAAGTAGTTTTTGAGACCCTTCCCAGGGAAACTGTAACATCAGCTTGCTCCAGGTTCCGAGCAGGATGAGGATGTAATCGACGCTAATGGCGGTTATTTTGAGTGAAACTTGTTAACAGTAGTGTAATTTCCGTGTCTGTTGAATTTCTTTACAATCCATTAAATTTTGTAGTTACCATACACTTTTTCTTTTTCCTTATGAAACTGTCAAATTTATCTCGAATACCCTGTATGTTAGTTATATAGGGGGCTTACAATTCAGGTTGAAATAAACAAAGTATATATATATGTGTGTGTGTGTGTGTGTGTGTGAGAGAGAGAGAGAGAGAGAGAGAGAGAGAGAGAGAGAGAGAGAGAGAGAGAGAGGGTCATATTTTTATATAATAATAATTCATGAATTCTGAAATATCAAATCAATATTGGATGTACAAAAGCCATTAGCAGAAATAAATAAAATTTGTTTTTACTTTTTTCATGACCTTTTCTTTAATGTGAGGAGGTTAGTGAAAAACATAAAGGAAAGACACTGATTTAAATTCAATGATTCACAACTTAAATAGCAAAGATAGAGGAAGCCATTTTGAAAATGAGAAATTCTGTTCTCAACAAAATGGCGGATTTCCTCGTGCACTCAAAAATTATAATATGAAGAAACTTTCATTAATATTCTTTCAAAAGGTCTTCAATAAACACAAATTTAAACGTCACCGCAACAGAAAAAAAGCCTTATTCGAGACATTTAAAAGCCTGACGATATCCATATTCCATTGTTTTCAATTCAAAGACCTGGCCACATATGTTAAGCAGCAGGTTCTGACGCATAGAGGCGTGTTGTGTAATGGTTACCGCCATGTCCATTTACAGGACGGGACTAATTCAAATCCTGGACGCAGCTGTTTGCATTTCACAAATCGCTAATACCCTTGTAAAAGGTACAAATCCAACTATTCTCGCCTCAGCTATGGGTAAATAGTTGGACAGATTGGTCTCTTTAATCTTGGTATGGCAACCGTCTATGAGAAGGAAAATCCTGAATTCAAGCCTATTAAACTCCGATTAAAAATTGTCACATCTTGCTTGTGCGAAGGGGTTGGGTAAATACATATACATAAACATACGAAAGAACTTACCATTCACCAGTAAAGAGACTTTATTTTCTCCTAGTATTTTCTGACATAAATTATTGTTATCTGTTGATATATATATATATATATATATATATATATATAATATATAATCTCACTGATAAGTTTAAGCAACCATTCTTCCAAGCCGTTGTTGTATCAGTGCTACTGTATGGCTGCTCCATTTGTACCCTAACAAAGTGCTTAGAGGATAAACTAGATGGGAGTTGCACAAGAATGCTCCGTGTGGTCTTAAACGAATCGTGGAAACAGCACCCGACAAGAAAGCAACTATAAGGCCACTTGCTTCCTTATCACACAAACCATCCGAGTAAGACGAACAAGACATGCTGGACACTGCTGGAGAAGCAAGGACGAACTCATAAGTGATGTTCTCCTGTGGAAACCTGCACATGGGTACATCATTGTTCAGTGAGAATCTACATAAATCAACTGTGTGCATGGGTCGTTCAGTGAGAATCTACATAAATCAACTCTGTGCAGATTCTTGATGCTGTGGAGAAGACCTTCCGTGGACGATGACCGATAGGGACGAGAAGTTGTCATGGATATCAGTGCTGCCGGCGTAAACTGATGAATGATATATATATATATATATATATATATATATATAGGTGTGTCAGAGGAGTATCGAGATTTTTAATACTTTTTGACACACCTTGTATTCTGAAAAAAAAAAGCGTTTAATTCATTGTTTATTTCTATCTTGGTAAATGCAGCTTCAAACTCAGCACTTTTATGACACACCTTGTATCAGCGTATGAGTAGCACAAGGATCTGTGCGGTAAAGTAAGGAGTTGATGGCGCTCCACCTCAGATGCAAAAATAATCTCATTGGTCTAGTGCTATTGAAAGGGGGATAGACTCCCTCGCTGATTGGCTGTCACCGACTTTAGGCCACCCCGAAGATTTTACTTTTTTTTAATTCAGAGTTTTCCTTCTCCTGTACTGGTTGCCTAACCAAGGTTAAAGAGCCCAGTATATCCTACAATTTACCCATAGCTTGGGGAGAGAAGGTGGATGCATGCGTTTTTCAAGTGTTATGTGAAATGCAAACAGCCTCGCCCAGGATTTGAAATCACATCGACGAGTCCATTTCTTACGACTAACCATTAAACCACGTGCCCCCACTATGATATATATATATATATTTCTTGTAATTTCTCTTTTACCATATGTTTCTTTTATATTCACTTAGAAACCTTCTAATTGAACACGCAACATAATCAATAATAAGAAGAACAAGAATCATATAAAATCTAAAGCTGGCGTATATACATAATCCATTGTAGAAGTTGTGATAAGAATTATATTGGACAGAGCCGGTCCGCCGGGACGGTGCCAGTCCTGCCGGTCCGCAGGTGCTACACATGCTTTAAAAAAAATGTATAGTTTTGAAGTTCGGCAACAGTACATATAAAATAAAATTGGAGAAATATTTCTAAAAATATCAACTTCATTTTCTGCTCTTTACTATAATGGCTATTTTAACATCTTTTAGTCTACGCTGTTTTATAGAAACCTAATTTCCTTTTTATGAAATTCAGTATTGCTACCTTGGTCTCCAAAGAGATATGCAGCTTTTGAGTGCAAGTCCTCACCATTTACTGAAACAAACCTAACATACGTGGCACTCTCTTCTCTCGAGCCAAGAAGCAGTCTCACTGTTCGCATTGATTGTACACTGGGGGTTACTCTTTCTCTGAAATTTTGAGATGAGGATTGATAATTCAATTTGTCCAACCCACCAACCCAACCAACCGAACGCACATCTTTTTAAAAATTGGTGGAGACTATTACGTTTACTTTCGGGTTAATACCCTAGAGCCCCTTTATCCTTCTGGCTATGAGTTAAATAGTGCCACTACTGTTCTTCTACAAGATGGTTTTGACATTAAATAACCCACGGAAGTTGATATGCAATTAAATACAGTAACCAAACCAAACGATAAATAATGTGTCATTTTCCTATTGTTAAAGAAATCGCTAAGAGTTATAAAAATGGCCACAGTTCTCTTTTAATTCATCTAATTGCAAATCATGGGATTACTAAACGTTTTATTGACATAAGTAGTAATTTCGTTTTGAAAAGTTAAAGAAAAACAATGTAGCCCTAAATATACAGGGTGACCTACAAAATACTGAAATATTAAAAAAAATTAAAACT
Source organism: Doryteuthis pealeii (assembly GCA_023376005.1). Taxonomy (NCBI): domain Eukaryota; kingdom Metazoa; phylum Mollusca; class Cephalopoda; order Myopsida; family Loliginidae; genus Doryteuthis; species Doryteuthis pealeii. The sequence continues at coordinate 38,678,074 of CM042176.1, forward strand.
AGGAATCCACGTAGACTCCATACCATATCACATAGCCGCTGTTATTTAGGCGAAAGTGGATCTACACGTTCAGTTCATAACGCGCTTATATACAGTCAGGTAGGCACAATCATGTCGACAAGTACGCTTACACACCGTCAACAGGATACATAATTCTCATTAACTAATCGATACCATTTAAATCCTTTGCCCAAACCACTCCTAATTACCCTCACACTCTTTTTTTTATCACCTCACTTGCAGCCACTGGTTGAAGCGACAGCCATTGCTTATATCGACTTAATTTGCGCCCACCTTCTCTACCTCTTCGCTCCAGGTGATATATAACAGGGGGGAGGGAATAAAACCACCTCATGCCCCAACCATCACTAACAGCTTGACAATAACAACAAAAACAACAACAACAGCCAATCCGGATCAGCGAGTTGAGAGAGAGAGAGAGAGAGAGAGAGAGAGAGAGAGAGAGAGAGAGAGAGAGAGAGAGAGAGAGAGAGAGAGAGATTTTTTAGACAACACGTTGAGCTTGGAGGAGATCTGAAAAACAGAGGGACATCGAAAAACGCAAAAAAGCACAACAACAAAGGATTTCATCGGGGACTATCCCCTAATCGTCCGGGAAAAAAAGTTTTTAAAAAAGATAAAGAAAACGAAACATTAAGGACTGTTTTATATTGCATATAAGAAAAAAGAAAAAAAAAAAAAAAAAAAAAAAAAAAAAAACAGCCGAAAAAATATTCGGAATTTTGATTGTGCGTTCTTGAATAAAAAGCAGACGATACTGAACGGAACGCGGTAAGCGTTAAAACAGGCTGAAAATGGCGGAAAATTCGCCAAGCACGATAAATAAAAGTAATAACATAAGTATCAACAAATGTGCTAATTATTTGAGACAATACAGAGACTTGCAAACCGGAGATTTCAAAAAGATAAAAGCTTCACAATTTATGGATGTTTGGAATCATTACGACAAAGATGGTTAGTTAAACGTTTTGTACATTTGGTACAAATGCAGAATCGCATTTTACGTATAAATAGCATTAGATTACGGAAACTCCCAAAGTAGCCTAACCCTAACCCTAACCTTAACACTAACCCTAACACTAACATTAACCCTAATGCTTGCCCTAACCTTACCCTAGCGTCTCAAAGGTTTCGGGTATTTCCGAATGAAATATAATGTTTTTTATACGTAATCTAATGATATTATCTCTTGCGCGCTATTCTGCATTAGTACCGTACATTTTCCTTTATTTTTGTTGGTATTTCTTCTAATTGTGTATTTCTATAAACAAGTGCATATGCATGTGTGTGTGCGTAAGTGTATGATTTATTAAAAAAAAATAATGAGTTCACATATAGATGGGAGTCATTACTAATCCGAGCTTAGTACAAGGCCAGAAGTATGGTGCATTTAGTGAGAATCGAACTCACGAATAATGGTTTGTTAGCTTAGGGTATTGACCATTACATTATGTTACGTACCCACGTATATTGATTGTAATCATTTTTTTTTCTTTTATTCTAGTCTTTCTTTATTTCTTTCTTATTCCTAGCTTTCTTTCTTTCTTTCTTTCTTTTTTACCGTTTCCTTTCTTTCTTTCTTTCTTTCTTTCTTTCTTTCTTTCTTTCTTTCTTTCTTTCTTTCTTTCTCAAAGCTTTCTTTGTTTTGCTTTTTTTTAACTTGCTTTTTTTCTTTCTTTTTATTGAATATTTTTTTAAAAATCGAGCCGTTAAGAATATTACAATTTATTTATTTTAAAAAGTCCAGTTACCTAATTTTGAACTAAGGGAAAATATCTTGCTCATCTTGGACATAACACTGGACTACATCTGATAGTTCAGGTTCTCTGGGGAGTATAGACCATCCCTTCATTGCGATTACATCAATATCTAATCTGGTAGTACCTGTTAGGGTCCCATCTAGGGGTCAAATAGATCTTTTGGGATTATGAAGCATCGAAATGAACAAGTGAACAAAAACAAAAACAAAAAAACAAAAAACAGAACAAAAAACAAACAAACAAAAAAAAACAGAGTTTCAATATCCAGTTGTTCTGTCCTTCACTCTTTTTCAAGGTGTGATGTCTGTGTGGGGAAAAGTGAAATCCAGTATATGTTAGAAAAAATGTTTGTTTGTTTGTTTTTGTTTTACGGCATATCAACCTCAGTGGGTCATTTAATGCTGATAAAGTTTTGAAATAAATCAATTCTTAATGGTTAATACAATTTTTTATAAATACATTTGTTCTATTTAACCCATAGATGGGACCCTAACAGGTACTACCACTCCGGGTCAGAGTGGACCAGGGAGCAATGGTGGTGAAGGGGTGCTCCACATTCCCCAAACCTCCAGAACTGGAACCTCACCATCAGATATTCCCAGGACATGTAGACCCGCAGCCACCACCTTCTAGCACCCATATGATAAAAAGGGGCTGGGGCTTGCAATAAGAGCAATAGGGTTGGGAAAATCATATAGGTGCTAGGGCTTGACGTAACCAGCCGATTGATCGGAGGGGGCCTCTCCGACCGCCCGTCTAGCCCAAGATAGGGCCAAAGTGGAGTATTGCATGTCATGAACTGCTCATCCACCCGGTCTCTATCCTTAAGCATCACGGGTCTCCACCCACGGCCAACAGGTGGCCCCCTTGGGGGAGTCTTACCCCTCTGCAGAGGTGCAGTCGGTGCATTCTAATGCCCCAGCCGACAGGGCGGAGAAAAAATGTATATATATATATATATATATATATATATATATATATACCAATCCCTCCCCACGAGTAGAATATAACACAGGATCAATGTTAAGCGGTGTTTAACAGATTTGTATTCGGTTGCCATACCACCGTTAAAGAACCCAGCATGTCTGACTATTTACCCATAACTGGAGGGAGGATAATTGGATCCATACCTCTCCCAAGGGTATTAGTGGTATGTGAAATGCAAACAGCCTGGTCCAGGATTCGAAGTCAGTCTTCCGTATCCATTACCTACGACAATAACCGTTACACTTCAAGCGCCCCCCATACAATACTTAGATTATAGATAAATAAGCTTTACAACAAAGCACGTAATAGTTATTGTTGTAGAAAATGGACACAGTGAACCGAGTTCTAATCCTGGATGAGGCTGTTTACATTTCACATATCGTTAATACCCCTGGGAAAGGTATGCATTACACTATTCACCTTCCAACAATAGTAGGATGGACTAGGTATGACAACCGGTCTAGGAGAAGGAAATCTCTGAATTAAAACCTGTTAAACTCAGCTCAAGAAATTGACCTTACGTCACATTCTGCTCATGCGGAGGGATTGGTGTCTATATATATATATATATATATATATTCAATGAATTATAGAATCATCAATGAGCTCTTTAACCTTATTTAGGCAACCAGTCTAGGAGAAGGAAAACTCTGAATTCAAACCTGTTAATGTTAGCTTAAGAAATTGACCTTGTGTCACACCATGCTCGTGCGGGGGGGGGGGGTAAATACATACTTACTTAACGTAGCATGATTCTGACACAAGGCCAAGAATATGGATCGCTCAGTGAGAATCAAATGGTCCGGTTGACTAGCTCATTAACGAATACCTCACAGCAGGGATTCTTTTACATCGTGATCAATATATTAACGATTATGTCTTTTCCTTTACTCTGACGTATTATATTTCGTTATATTATATCATTATCTTTATTATTATCTTTATATGTTATATTATTATATTATCTATACTAGCAAATATATGTATACTCCGCTGGGTGCAAATATTTAAGTTTTAATGTAATAAAATATATTAAATTAGAAAGACTAATGAAACTAAATAAGAATGAAGATAAAAAGATTTGAAACAGAAAGGGGCTATAATCGAAAAATGGAACAACTGAAACTTCTTCCATCACTCCCGTCTTTCATTGCTAAATTTTTCTAATTTAACTATTTAGTTAAAATAGGAAGTAAAGAATAACATTACAATTATTTCTTCTTGTTAATGGATTTCTTTTAAGATTTATCACCGAGATTTTTGCTCATATTCATTAAGATAAAATCAAACAATTAGAAATAGATAATACTATGCACATATTTATTACAATCAAAATTTAATATCAATATGCAAATTAGCCTTCCTGTTCACACTCTAACTCGCTATTTTGTTGCATATATAAATATAATTGCATGTTATTAGTATGTAGATATAGTCAACAGTATTAATAATGTAAAACGATTTTATCAATAATTGAGGTTTAAATAAAAATAGAACAATGGAGAATGTAACGTAAATAACTAAGGGAATTGTGACTTGAGTAGTAATATAGTTTCGGTTATAGACAGACAAAATCTCTATTATAATAAGATATTAATACGTGTGTTCCTAAATCTTCCGTTCGTAATCACCCTTTGATTAAAAATAATCGTCCAAGAGGAAATGATAAAATGTAAATACTGATCATCTAGTGTCGCTTATCCACCGAATTCTTATTTCTTATGAGTGTCGTCACCTCAGCTAAATAATGGACCATTCCGTTTTTATTATAAAGAAAGAAAGGGCATGCTACACTGAAATTATATAAGAAAGAAAGAAAGAGAGTAATAGAACGATAGAGAAAGGGGGTGAGAACGCGGAAACAATAACGCTAATCTCTTTCAATCGATGATGAAAAGAAGGAAAGAAAGAAAAGACGAGTGAGAATGAGAGAGTTAAATCAAGATTATCAAACTCTTTACATACTGAACTAAACGCAATAGCTCTTAAATAAACACATAAAACGTTGCAATCATACTGTGGTATATCCACAGGTACTGCTAGTTATATATATATATATATATATATATATATATATATATATATATATCTTTATCTTTCCTTTGATTAGCTTGTTATTTTAAATCATTAGTACTCTGGGTCCCTAACCATATCCACCCCCTTGCGGTCTCAGGTTTTCTCAATTCTTCTTTCATTTTGAATTGCACCCCAGTAATTTTTTCTCCGTTATAGTTTTACAATAGTAATTATTGAAACAATATTTAAATACCAAAATCTTCTTATAATGGAGATTGTGTGTCTGTCCGTTTGTAACCGAAACTTCGTCACCACTAACGTCACAATTCTAAGTAATTTACATTGCATTTTCAATAGTTGTTAAATAATCATTATTTAATCTTCATCAGCATTGCAGTCTCGGAAGACTATATATTTCTCATGCCTCTGAAATTACAGCGCCTTATATGACTGTGAAGTCTAATGTTCGAAAAACAACCCAGACCACAGATATCGCATGTTAAGGCTGTTGCCGTCGCTTCCTTCTGGACCTTTTGGTTTCATGGTGTTGAGCCAGGATAACTTCAGACATGAAGTCTGCTACTGAAAGCCTGCAACCACTGAGGGTGGTCCAGAGTCAAATTTTCCCAGCTGGAAGGGGTAATGTTAGAGCACCTGAGATAATGTTTGCAGACATTCTTAAATCGCAGCTGGGGACGATCAATCTGTCTCTTAAGATGAAAGTTCTGCATAGAGAGATGTCCTTTGGGATTCGCTCTTCATCCATCCGGAAGCTGGGAAGCAGAACACAGCTTCCCAGTTTGTGCCCCCTACTGAGTCAGCGTTGTCTCCACTGGCTGGACCATGTGTTAGGACTGCTGTGTTAGTGATCCTGTCCCTTTAGGTGATGCCCAGTATACGTCTAAGACAGTGAAGCTGTTTAGCCGGCGGTCTTGGTGGGAGTACAGGGCCCAGGTTTCACTTCCATACAAGAGGGCGTTGATTACACATGTCCTATATATAATCTTAATTAGCATCTTATTCATTAACAATGTCTATTAAGATATAGCTGAGATAGATTTGCCCCCAAACGGCCCTTATTATTAATGTGTTTAAAATCTTGCGATGTGTGTTATATATCATTAAGAAATAAAGGTTTACATAGTATATGGTGTGAATAATTGGCATACCGGTTTTAACAAAAGCATGTTTAATAAAAAATTACTTAGTGTTACTTAGTACTATTTAAAAAAATTCTAAAACGTATCAAAATACACATTAATAAACATTATATATTATATATATATATATATATATATATATATATATATATGGTATTCCGGTGAAATTTGACAGTTTCATAAGGAAAAAGAAAAAGTGATTTGTAACTACACAATTTAATGCAAAAATTCAACAGGCATGGAAATTACACTACTGTCAACAAGTTTCACTCAAAATAACCGCCATTAGCGTCAATCCTGTTTCGGAACCTGGAGCAAGCTGATGTTACAGTTTCCCTGGGAAAGGTCTTAAAAACTACCTTAATTCTGTCGATTAATTGGGCTTTTATAGTACTGGCACGACGATTAGTGTCTTTTTGAACAGCGCCACATACATAATAATCCATGGGGTTAAGATCTGGGGAGTTCGGAGGTCAGATATTGAGATTATTGTAGTCGTAAAAATTCGCCGACAACCATTTTTGACTTTTCCCAGAGGTGTGGCAGGGGGCCAAATCCTACTGCTATACATATGGCCTACCATTGGCTACCCTTGTTATCCAGGGCTTGACTACAGTGTTTAGCAACTCCACTAGGCATCTGAGGGTCCTCCAACACTTTTTCCTGTAGATTTTCGAGCAGCAACCATAATCTCCTTATTTTGATGGCTGGCGCAGATCCTCATGATACAAGTTATTATCTTCCACGATTCAGGTGGGTTCCAGTCATTCATTTTATCTGTGATCACATATAAAGGAAGAAGGGTCCAAGCTTTTAAATGATGCGTAGTGTGCATCAATACCTCCAACCTACGGAGAAAAATAACCAAATATAAATGTTAAATTTATCCCGAACACCCTATATATATATATATATATATATATATATATATATATATATATATTTACCAACCTTCTCCTAGACTGGTTGCCTAACCAAGGTTAAAAAGCCCAGTCTACTCTACTATTTACCCATAACTGCAGGGAGAATTGCTGGAGAGAGAATAGCTGGAGTCATACCTTTCCCCAAGGCTATTAACGCTATATGAAATGCAAACAGGCTCATCTAGGATTTGAACTCGTCACGTTTCATATATATATATATATATATATATATATATATATGTTGTTGATAAGTATTTGGTGTTGTTCTTTTTATTCATCTTTTCTTGTTAGCAAACGAAATAACGCAACTTAGGTTGAAGGCTGTTTGAAAACTATTCAAAGTTTCTGTCAGTGTAGTCTGAATACGGGTACTTTTGGTCCTCTTTGGTCATTGTCGAAGAATACCCGCAATCTCCAGATGGGTTCTTTCAACCAGTCTAGAAGGAGGAAATTCTGAATTCAAAGGAGTCTTATTCTGCTAAAAAATTGACCTTGTGTCATATCCTGCCCGTGGAGGAGGCGTTGGGAAAATACATACTTGTCCTTTTTTTCTTGTTAATCAATATTGGGCCTGGTCTTCTGGCAGGAATAAGGTGATCCGTCTTTATGTGCTAGAAAATTCTCAATAATAGATTCTGGTTTAAGCTTGTACCATTTTGTTCTATGGTCAAAATTCCCAGTGGATCATCTTTCCAATCTAGTCGTGACAAGCCTTGTAATTTGCCACATTCGCTTGATTCATGGTTCATGGTCTCATCTCTGTTACCACATTTGCTGATTGTTGTGTCTTATCAATTTTTGCTTTGATATAACTTGTTCTTATGGCATTGTTTTGTGCAGCAATTATGAGGAACTCGGTTTCTCTCTTGAGGTTTCCTCTTCTTAACAATGTCCAGGCCTTTTCATGCACAACCGCCCAAATTTGTCGTTTGAAGTATCCATATAATTGTTTTCTTTCTATTTATGTTTTCTTATTTTTGTTGTTTTTCGGTTTATCCATATGTTGCAGCTGCTGTTATTAGCTGTCGTAAGTAATCTTTCTTTGCTCTTTTTTGTGTATTCTTCGAATCCTTGGATTGTGGCATCTACGCAATCCTCTATGTTGGCAAGACTTCTTCCATCTTCTTTCTTGATACATATAGCCTGTCTCTATCGTCTCTAGAGTGCAATGCCTTGCGGGTTCTTCCTTTGTCCAGAGTATCTTATAATGTGAACCACCCAGGTATTCATTCCCTTGATGAGATTTCTGCTGCAGATCTTGGTTTCTAGGAGTTTTCTTGTTCTTCTGAGGTATTCTTTTTTAAACATTTTCTTTCATCTCTATTTGCTTTTAAAATTCCTAAGTATTTATAACTTTCCTTTTCTCCAAGTCTTCATATATTGTCCTGATTTGGTAGTTGTATTCCTTCCATTGTTTCTCTTTCCCCCTTTTTCATCACTAGCATGACACATTTTTCAATTCTGAATTCCATTCTTATATTCTGGCTATATATTCTTATGGTTTGTACAAGGGTTTCCATTTATTTTTTATTTTTTACAAAAATATTTATATCATCCATATACATAAGGTGATATATTTTTCCTGTGGGTTATTGAATTTGTAGCCCCTGTAGATTTTCTAAGTATATAACAGAGTGGCATCATTGCTATAACAAATAATAGTGGCAATAGTGAATCTATACTATTATCATTATTATTTCACTCCTTTTTAGTTTTTCACATCAGCGTGAGCTGATGGTCTCTCACTGGAGTATCAGTGTCAACAAGTCTCCTCAGGTCTCCAGGACCCTTCTGAGTATTCTAGTCGATTTCAACAATGCTATTTCTCGGGATGGTCTTAAGTCTTTCTCCGATTTTCAGTTCCTCCAGTCTTTTTTCCAAGTTTTTTTTTACCATTCCAAATGCACCAACTACAATTGGTATCACTTTCACCACCCTCATATTCAACAGATTTTAAAATTCTCTGGCAAGGTCCAGGTATTTATCCATCTTTTCATTTTCGTTCATCTTCACCCTGTGATATGCTGGATCTGTAAAATCTACCAGTTGGCAAGTTCTCTTCTTTTTGTCAATCAATATTATTATTATTATTTACTCCTTTTGAGTTTTCACATCAGCATTAGCTGATGGTCTTTCACTGGAGTCTGAGTGACAGCAAGTCTCCCCAGGTCTCCAGGACTCCTCTGAGTATTCTGGCAGATTGCAGCAGTACAGTGTTCTGAATGGTTTCAATCCTTCCTCTGATTTCAAAACTTTCCAAATCCTTTTCTAATCCTTTTGGGACTGTTCCAAGTGCACCAACTACAATTGGTATCACCTTCACTTTCATATTCCATAACTTTTTCAGTTCTCTGGTAAGTCCAGATATTTGTCCATTTTTTCATTTTCCTTTAGCTTCACCCTGTGATCTGCTGGAACTGCAAAATCCACCAGTTGACAAGCTCTTACTTTTTTGTTTATCAATACTAGGTCTGGTCTTCTTGCTGGGATAAGGTGATCCGTTTTTATTTCAAAGTCCCAGAGAATTTTATGCGTTTCGTTCTCAAGGACAGATTCTGGTTTATGCATATACCATTTTGTTGAATGGTCAAAATTTAATTTTTTGCATAATTCCCAGTGGATCACCTTCCCAACCCAGTCGTGTCTAGTTTTGTATTCTCGTTGTGCTAGTTTGCTACATTCGCAGAGTATATGGTTTACAGTCTCATCTCTATTACCGCAAAGTCTACATTTACTATTTTGTTGGGTCTTATCAATTTTCACTTTGATATAGTTTGTCCTTATGGCATTATTTTGTGCAACAATTATAAGTGATTCAGTTTTTCTTTTGAGGTTTCCCTTTCTTAACCATGTCCAAGTCTTTTCATGTGCAACCTCTTCTATTTGTCGTTTGAAGCGTCCATATAATTGTTTTTCTTCCCATTTTTGTTTTTTAGTATTTGTTGTTTTTCTGTTTGTCCATCTATCGCTTCTACTATTGTTGGCCGCCATAAGTAGTTTGTCTTTGCTCTTTCTTGTGTAATCTTCAGGTTGTTGGATTGTGGTTTCTACGCATTCCTCTATGTTGGCAAGACCTCTTCCACCTTCCTTTCTTGACACATATAATCTATCACTATCATCTCTAGGGTGGAGAGCCTTGTGCATGGTCATTACTTTTCTCGTCCTTTGGTCAATTATTATTATTATTATTATTATTATTATTGTTGTTGTTGTTGTTGTTGTTTGTGCATAGACCATTTTATTATATGGTCAAAATGTTGTTGTTATTATTTACTCCTTTTGAGTTTTCACATCAGCATTAGCTGATGGTCTTTCACTGGAATCTGAGTGACAGCAAGTCTCCTCAGGTCTCCAGGACTCTTCTGAGTATTCTGGCAAATTGCAGCAGTGCAGTGTTCTGAATAGTATCAATCCTTCCTCTGATTTCCAAACTTTCCAAAACCCTTTTCCAATCCTTTTGGGACTGTTCCAAGTGCACCAACTACAATTGGTATCACTTTGACTTTCACATAACTTTTTCAGTTCTCTGGCAAGGTTAAAATATTTGTCCATTTGTCCATTTTATTATTATTATTATTATTATTATTATTATTATTATTGTTGTTGTTGTTGTTGTTGTTGTTGTTATGTTGTTGTTGTTTGTGCATATACCATTTTATTATATGGTCAAAATGTTGTTGTTGTTATTATTATTATTATTATTATTATTATTATCTAAATCTATTCATATGCATTCCCCCGTGAGACGGACCCCTTTGTGAAGGCCATATTGGTCCCAGTTAAGAACAAGCGTACTAAGTCATGGGAGAATTTGATTTCTGAACGGAGTCGTTTATGAATTTACTTTTTATTTGTTTTTAGTTTTTATGAGTTTCTCCTAAAGATAAGCCTGAATACTAAAGAGGCTTAATGAAGATTACTTGAATTTATTAGCATAATAACAGCACAGATTTCATCAGATAAGTAAACAAATAAAAACGACAATGTGTTTTCTAATCCATAATCTGATGAAAAATCAGCACTTCATTTTTCTTTCTTCTTTTTTATTAGTCGTATTCACGTTAGTTTTTATGCCAGAAACCTTATGTTTGCAAGCATCATTAAACCTTTAACATGAAAAGTCCTAATAAGTTGTACACGAAATAAAGCGGCTTTGATATAGACGTGTTTAAAGGACGCCAAAAAGAGGTCCTAAAGTCTTAATGTCAAGTCATATGGAGATTTTAGGTTATATGCTAGCAGGAATTCCCGGTGTTGTCCGGGAACAGAGGAGTAGAGAGAAAACGTGAATTGCGACACACTGGTCAAATGTACGAGGTGTGTTTAAAACGTATGGAGACTGAGGCTGTATTTACCTAGACAGAATCGAATCTGTCTATCTATCTATGTATCTATCTGTTTATCTGTCGCTGTGTGCCCATATGTATATATGCACACACACACACACACACACACACACATGGAAATGAATCTGACAGATATGTTGAAAAAATGAATAAGAGAAAAAATATACTTTGGTATGGATGAAATTATTATTGTTACTTGTCCCAAATCAAAATATTCTGCCCCGAATTACCGCTTTTCCGTTGCAGTGGCATTAGTAATATATCCAAGAGCGCTCAATATATAATAATAATAATAATAATAATAATAATAATAATAATATAGGTAGGGTCCTGATGAGATCATATAGATCGAAACTGTGGTTGACCCATAATTATTTTCTACTAAGCAAGGACGAGCTCATAAGCGACGTTCTCCTGTGGAAACCAACACATGGGCATGTTAACGTGGGCCGCCCAGCAAGGACCTACATTGACCAACTGTGTGAGGATGCAGGTTGCTACGCAGAAGAACTCCCAGAGGCAATGATAGGGAAGGTTGGCGAGGATTGGCGTCATGGATATCCGTGATGCGTGCGCAACATGATATATATATATATATATATATATATATATATATATATATATATGATCTTCTTTACTCTGTTCACATCTGTGGATATCTTTATTGATACACGTTCCATATTTTGAGTAACCCAGTGCTCAAGGAAGTAGATATTACCCCAGTCCGTGGGTAACGAGTACATTTGGTTTAATAACTTCCGGCTAATCATTTTAATCTGTTTAAATTGCAATTTATTAATTGTTATCCTCTTAATAAAAAAAAATTATGTCAATTCGGATTTAATTTAAAAAGTCAAGTATTCATAAAACATTTAAAAACTTAGTGGATCTACCATAAACCTGATGACACTTAATCTCCAGGAACCCTAATCCCGATGGGATCCCCCCCAAGCCGCTTAAGACCGCATTGTTTTGAAAGTTTGTGCCCACTGTTTGAGAATCAATTTAGAATAATAATGTTACGAACGCGAGGAATGCGAATTTTTCCTTTTCTCACATTGGCAAAAACTATATGCTTGTAGAATGGCGAAAGTCGTTTTCTGACCTGTCCCAGGTTTCTAAAGAAAATAGACGGTTCAAGAAGAAACAGCGGATGAAAAGGGTGCATTTTAGGGACAGTACGAAAGAGCGGGTTGTCGAGGCGAGACACAAACCGGAATGTTTAAGACCCGAAGAATTGTCCGCTTTTGTTGTATATTATTGAACTTTATTGGTGGAAAGGGGAGAATCGTTTGTGTGGCACCAGCCTTCTTCTAAACCACGAGGAAAAGGGCGTGTTTTAGGGACAGTACGAAAGAGCGGGTCATTGAAGCGAAACATAGAAGAGACGACGCTACAGAAAGAAAGAGTTTAATAATCGAAGAATCATCCCCTTTTTGTTGGGTTTTATTGAACTTTGTTGGGGTTTGTCCTATCTTTTTAAAAAAATTTTTTTTTTACTACATTTTCTTTTGGACTCTACTTGTGTATCTACGGGAGTCCTGTGTTTGCTTCATTTTCGAATTCCTGCTGCCAACAGCCTTTGCACTGTAGGACAGGGTTCCCCATTTAAAAAAAAATAGTAAAAATATGCGCCCTCAGAGCGTAAGTTTCATTACATTAAAACTTAAATACGTTTTAATGTAATGAAATATATTAAATTAGAAAGACTAACGAAATCAAATAAGAACGCATATAAAAAGATCACATTTTATTTATATCTTAATTGAATTCAGTATAAAATTATTCTTAGGATTTCTTAAATAAATCCTTTGAATGATGTTATATAGAAACTATATAAAATAATTCATAGGATTTATTTTAATACGTCGGAGAATAATAATATTAGAGATCAATAGCATCTAGTAATTATTTATTAAACTCAGTTTTGTTAAAAACCAGTCTGAAAATTAACCATAACATATATTATGTAAACCTTTTTTCTTAATGATATGTAAAACACATTGCAGGATTTTAAACGCACCAATTTTGTGGCAAATCTAACTCAGATTTTCATTGACGCATCATTAATAAATAATATTCACTCTATGTATTAATGATTTTGACTATAAATTAAATACTCATTGATAAACTTATGCAATTTCTGAGGGTATTGTGATATCTTAAACTTTATATATCAAATCTCCGTGTTAGTGTTATTTCTAGTCATTGCTCTTAGTTTAGACTGCCTGGTGTTATATATATATATATATATATATATATATATATATATATATATATATATATATATATATATATATAGAAGTTGGTTAGTGTTTCGCTTGGAAAATTAGTAAGCAGGTTAGCGTTGAAAGTTAGCGACAGGATCTGGTTCGTAACAACATTAATATCATTAATATAGTATTATATCTAAATATGTATATAGTTGTTATATATAATATATATATATATATATATATATATATATATATATATATATATAGTCACAGAAGGCGATGTGCTTGAACGTAACTTCAAGTCACGAGAAATCTATGGTCTTCCGAGACTGCGATGCTGATTATATAATTCTCCTTTTCCCCCCAAACACCTTGGATGTTTCCACCGTACTCAGGGGTGGTTGTGGTTGTGGTGGTGGTGGTCACTGATTATTTTAGGTATGACTGCTTTAAATTATTTCCTATTATTAAATACGGATGAATTGATAAAGTACTAGCAGGACCTGTGGATATACCACAGTATGATAATTTGATTATTACGACGTTTGATATGTTTACTTAAAGATTATTGCAAAATATTTCAATATGCAAAAGATTTAATCATCTTAATTTAACTGACTCTTACTCTTTTTTTCTTTCTTTCCATCTTTCCATCTTTTCATTATGTTCGATTGAAACAGATTAGCATTATCGCTTCTACACACCCACCTTTTCTCTCTATCTTTCCCTTCTTTCTTTCTTTCTTCTTTCTTTCTTCTTCTTTCTTATTACATTTTTCTGTGTAGCATGTTCTTTTTTTTTTATCTTTCTTTCTTTATAAAAACGGAATGGTCCATTATTTAGCTGGGGTGATAACACTCATACAAATAAGAATTCGGTGATTAACCGACAATAAGGATTTATATTTTTTGCACTTCATCTTGTAAGATTTGACGGTTTCATTTTTAATAAGAGGTTGTTGCAAGACGAAACGATCAGAAGATTAAGGAACAAGAGTATTAATATATAGATTGTATGGGTTTATGTTTGAATGTATTATGAGTGTGCCGTTGTTGGTTGTATTGTTATGACGGAGGAGAGAGGTTTTATTTTTAATCTTCTGTTGTATTTATAGTGTGTGTGAGAGATTTTGTTTGTCGCGTGACCTAAAACGTGCCTTGTAAAATTTATGTTTACATAGAAACTTTATTAACAATTCGGAAAAGTTTAGAGGGGCCAACCAGTTTGATGTAGAGCTACCAAATGTACAATGCATTTTTATAGTAAAAAATTCATTTCTAATGCATTTTTATTGTAAAAATCATTTCCAATATATTCTTATAGTAAAAATTATTTCCAATGAATTTATATAATAAAAATCATTTCCAATGTATTTTTTATTGTAAAAATTATTACCAATGTATTTTTATAGCAAAAATCATTTCCAACTCATTTTTATACGAAAAATTATTATCAATGCATTTTTATAGTAAAAGTAATTTCCAATGTATTTTCGTATTAAAAATCATTTCCAGTGCATTTTTGTGGTAACTTTTATTCCATGGCTGAGCAGTCCGTGACTTGTAACACTCCAATTTGGTCCCTACTAAGGCTAGACGAGCAACCGGAAAGGCCCACTCCAGTCAATCGGCTTGTCATATCAAGCCCTAGCACCTATATGATTGTCCCAACCCTATTGTCCTTATGGCAACCCCCTCCAATCCTTTTTATCATATATGCGCTAGAAGGTTAATGGTCCTAGTGTCCATTGGTATGACGTTAAACTGTATCTAGTTGTGAAGTTCAAATTCTGGAGCGCTAGTTTATGGTCCCTTTATCGCCATATTTTTAGGTCTACCAGAATCCGAAGTAGTAGTACCTGTTAGGGTCCCATCTATGGGTTAAATTGATTAAAAATGAGTATTAAAAACGTGTTTAAAATTGAGTTTGAAAAAAAGTGAATACCTAAAAGTCTTTGGCATAAAATAATCCAACAAGGGTTGACATGCCGGAAGAACCAACCAACCAACCAACCAGCCAACTACCACGATCAAATATAGCGGATGTTCAGTTATGAAACTAGTGGATATTTGGAGTACCAGTCATTCACAACTTCTTGGTTACGTAGGGAATTCCGAGAAATGCATATACTTTCTATAAGGTTAGTTTATATATATGTTTAACGGCTAATAGGGGACTCGAGAGGTAATGTGTCTGCCAGTAAGCGCTGGGTGGCGTGGCGAACAGCATTATAGGAGAAGAAGCGGCAAAATCAAAACTGTTTTTTACCTTTCAGTTTCGACAGAAGTAACAATGTACTAGTTGCGTTCCTGTCCATGGACAGGGGCTTTGCGCCCTAACAACCTTGTGTTGCATGAACGTGATAACATACTTAACATAAAATTCTTTACATTTTCCTATTCTTTAAAGGATTTCAACACGTTCTCTCATACTACTCTGTATAAGCTCTTCCTTGTATGTCATGTGTGTATTCTATTTTGTTAAATTTGCACAGACAATAAAATTTCTTGTTCTTCGACTGGAACTGTTTTCACATTTATTCTGTACGAGGAAACAATATATGCAACCAACCATCGTTCTTATTCAACCCCTTCTGGGTTATTTAATGCTGAAATTTGATGCATTTGTAAATATTTGATTATAGTTATAACTATTTATATTTAGTTTGGTATAGGAGAAGAAAAACTCAAGCCGCTTAAAAATTGACCTTGTGTCAAACCCTGCTCTTGGTGGAGGGTTGCGTAAATACACAATAAATTGATAAATAAATTAAATGGAAATAAAATAAATAGATAAAATAAACAAATGAAATAAAAATAAATAAATAAATTAAAAATAAGATAATAATATATGTAAATTAAATAAAAAAATAGATAAATAGATAAGATAAAAATGAATAGATAAAACTAGGAATGCATGGAATGATATTTTTGAGTCAATAATGGAATTGGCAAATCATAATCCACCCTCAATGCTGATCGTTTTAAAAAATCCCACAAACTATCGAGTGACCGTTTCTCGCACTTACCACGAGAGTTTTCGTGGTCCTCCTTTTTTGTTGTCGGTCACACAGACGGTCACAGGGTTCACCTAGAGGTGGGAAGGATGCTAGTATATTATGTTTAGCTGTTGTTGATCGAAGCTCCGTAGCTTCCTGAGTTAAACTTTGCGAAACTACCCTTTTTTTTTTTTGTTTTTTTTTCACTGCTAGATCCATCATCCCTGGCGTCGTATCAAATTTCTTAAGTGGCATTTAGAATAAAGATAAACCTTTTGATCCTCTATGGCCGATCTGTTTGCAGACAGGTTCGCACCGCTTTTAATGTTACATTTCCACGGATCATCACACAAATCAAAATGGGGGATTAAAGGTTTCTAACAAAAATAAAAAAGAAAGAAAAAAAGAAAGAAAAAAGAAAAAAAGAACCGCGCTAATCCTAACTCCAGTCGATTATTCTTAAGTAACTAATCAATTTCTATTTTTTCTCGTAAATTTCCACTTTTCGCAACATTTTCCAGACACCACCCCACTCCACCCCACCCCCACTAGACACACTATAACAGTTGTTTATATTTCGTTCACCCTGCAACCCTATCGGTTTGAGCTGCAGAATACGCCGACTGCACCTGTAAGATCTCTAATGTAGGTGAACATATACAAAGAAATCTCTAATGTAGGTGAACATATACAAAGAAATCCAAGAGGTACATAACAAATGCAGACTTTATTGTCTGAGCACATTAAATAACATAAGAAATACAACACAGTTAGGACGAAAGTCTTTAGGAAGTAAGACAGTTCTTGTAGAGTGAAGGGTTCAACGAAGAGATCAAATTCCTACCACGAAAGGTTGTCATTACTTTGTACAGGATTACGTGGTGGCCACCTCATGTAGACGTGGGAGTGTTCAGAAACACACGTATAAAACTATAGTTGAAGGTTCCCAAATCCAAACTAACAGAGACACGAACTTGTCTAGTGCATCCTTGTAGATACCAGATAAAAGAGGGAGAGAGGTTCCCGGGGTAAGTTTAAATAGCTAGGTAGTAATGCAATCTAGTGGCAAGACATGACGGCAAGGGAAAATAAGCCTTTTTCATTCAACTTCATCCCAACACAGGGAAACGATCGCTACAGTAATATGACACTCAAAGTGAACGTGCTTTGTTGCCATAACAACATAATTTCTTGAGACGTAAGACATCCCTAAGACTCAATAAGTCCCGAGCCTAACTAATAAAACAACTTTTAGGTAAAATTCGACTTTATTCATCAACATAGTTTCCTTCTAGGGTGATACACTGATTCCAACTGCCTTTTTTGTAGAACAATTTGTCTTTGACCTCAAAATAACTCAATTTCCGGCATCACTTCTTAATTGGAGCCAAATCTCTTTCCCTGGAGCATCCTTTTGAGATCTGCAAAAAGCCAGTAGTCGCTGGGGGCCAGATCTGGAGAATAGGGTGGGTGTGGAAGCAATTCGAAGTGCAATTCATGTAGTTTTGCCATCGTTGCGATTGACTTGTGACATGGTGTATTGTCTTGGTGAAAGAGCACTTTTTTTCTTCATTTGTGGCCATTTTTTGGCGCTTTCTTCCTCCAAACGCACCAATAATGTTATATAATATTTGCTATTGATGGTTCTTCCTTTTTCAAGGCAATCGATGAACAAAATACCTTGCGCATCCCAAAATATGGAGACCAAAACCTTGCCTGGTGATGTTTGCGTCTTTGGTCACTTTGGACGGCTTTCACCTGCTGCTGTTCACTCAGCTGACTGCCGATTTGACTCTGGAGTGAAGTGGTGGATCCATGTTTCATCCATTCTCACATATTTATGCAAAAACTCCATTTTCTTGTTGTTTTTGATCGTCTGTGAGCAAACGCAGCACCCACTTTGAACACAGCTTTCTCATTGACAAATGTTCATGCAAAATGGTGAATATATATCTGATATCTTCAACTCCTCTGCTATCTCACACAACTTCAATTTACGGTCGACCAAAAGGAGTTTGTGGAGTTTTTTGGTGTTTTCCGGGATAAATGCCGAATTTGGGCGACCTGAGCATTCAGCATCATTTGTGTCTGTACGACCGCGTTTAAAGTCAGCATACCACCTCTTAACTATTGGAGCAGAGTCCGAATAACACCTATCAAGCCATTGCTTTGCTTGAACAATATTTTTTCCCATGAGAAAGCAATGCTTTATCTACACATGAAATTCAGATTTTTACATTGTTTTGAAAATTTGCAACAGTAGCTTCACTTAAATAACTGTATTTTGTAAACTAATAATCCCATTGGGCTCACATTTTGATACGTTCCATTTGAAGGTTAGTAGTTTATAAAAATTATATGGATTGTTATTAGTGGCGCCATCTATATGTCAAGGGACTTATTGAGTGATGTGTTATTAGTTATACCAGCACATTGAAAAAAGCTTCAATTTCAGAATATAAAATACAAACAAATCTTATTTCACTATTTGATTTTTGTATTTTTGTTGTTTTATTTCACTCCTTGTAAGTTTTTCACACCAGCGTTAACTGATAGTCTTTCACTGGAGTTTGAGTGACAACAAGTCTCCTCAGGTCTTCAGGACTCTTCTGAGTATTCTAGCTGATTTCAACAATGGTGTTGTCTGGATGATCTCAATTCTTCCTCTGATTTCCAATTCCTCTAGTCTGTTTTATAAACTTTTGGGGAGCGTTCCAAGTGCACCAATTACACACCCTCATATTCAACAAATTTTTCAATTCTCTAGGAAGGTCAAAGTATTCGTCTAACTCTTCGTTTTCTTTCATCTTCTGCTGGAAGTGCAAAATCTACCAGTTGACAAGTTCTCTTTTTTTTCGCTAATCAATACTAGGTCTGTTCTTCTGGCTGGGATAAGGCGATCCGTCTTTATCTCAAAATCCCAGAGAATTTTATGTTTCATTCAAGAACAGATTTTGGTTTATGCATATATCCTTTTGTGGTATGGTTAGAATTTATTGTTTTGCACAATTCCCAGTGGATTACCTTTCGAACCCAGCCGTGCCTAGCCTTGTATTCTCGTTGTGCTAGTTTGCTGCATTCGCTTGATACATAATTGATTGTCTCATCTCTGTCACGACACACCCTACAATTTCTGTTTAGTAATGTCATCTATTTTTGCTTTGATATAATTTGTTCTTATGACATTGTTTGGTGTAACAATTATTAGAGACTCGGTTTCTCTCTTGAGGTTTCCTCTTCTTAACCATGTCCAGGTCTTTTCATACGTTATCTCTACTATTTGTCGTTTGAAGTATCCATATAATTGTTTTTCTTCCCATTTATGGTTTTGTTTTTGTTTTTGTTGTTTTTCTGTTTGTCCATATGTTGCAGCTGCTGTTTTTAGTCCATAAATAAATATACCAATTAAAGAAGCCATATCAAGTGGGACTGTAGAATACGTCGACTGTACCTCTGCAGACCCCTCCCCCAATGGGACCATCTGTTGGCCGTGGGTGGCAACCCATGATGCCTAAGGGCGGAACCCAACTGGCTGAGCACTCCATGACATGTAACACTCCACTTTGGCTCTTACTTGGGCTAGACGAGCAGTCAGAGAGGCCTTCTCAGATGAATCGGCTGGTCACGTCAAGCCCTAGCACCTATATGATTGTCCCGACCGTATTGCACTTATGCCAAACTCCAACCCTTTTAATCATATATGTTCTAGAATGCGGTGGCTAAGGGTCTTAGATTCCTGGATATGATGTTAAACTGCATCTAGTAGTGAGGTCCACATTGTGGAGCTCTGGGAATGTAGAGTACCCCTTCATCACCATTGCACATAGGTCCACTCTGACCCGGAGTGGTAGTACCTGTTAGGTTTAAATATACAAACAATAAAGTACTAGTACTTGTCTATGGTTTAAATAGATTTAAAAAGTTTTTAAAATGTGTTTTAAAAGATTTTTGAAAATTTGATTCCCAACAAGAATGAATAAAAAAAAAATAAAAAAATAAAAAAATAAAAAAAACAACTTATTCGTCATAAAATTACCAACGGTTTACAATAAACTAAACCATTCACTCCGGGGCGTTAATTTTAGCTCACTAAACAGAATCGCCATTTTTTAATGTTGCTTTATATGAATAGTTTAGTAAGCCGAGTCTAATCTAATTTGGTCTAATTGCCCTGGGGATGTCACGAAACTGGATCTGGGGGTGAATCTCTAATTCTGGAACCACCGCTTCTTAGCCATTACTGCCATGCACACCCGAGGCACGTGGTGTAATTGTTTTCGTGGTGTAATTGTTTGTAAATGGACAAGGCGACACGAGTTCAATCATGGACGAGGCATTTCTCATAGTGAAGCATTAATCCAACTATTCTCCCTCCAGTTATGGGTAAAATAGTAGGGCAGACTGGCCTTTTTAACCTTGGTATGGCAGCTGGTCTAGGAGAAGGAAAACTCAAACCTGTTAAGCCTGCTTAAGAAATTGACCTTGTATTACATCTTGCTCGTGGCGCAGGGGTTGGGTAAACACACACACACACACACACGCACACACACACACACACACACACACACACACACACATGTATCTATCTGCTTAAAACGTCAAGGTAAACACGCTTGAAAACGAGATACTCCCCACTTTCCTCTTCACTTCTGTAAACTTTTCTTCTCCTTTGTAAAAAAACAAACCAAAAAACTGCACTCAATAAATTATTAACAATAAAGTCAACACTAGGATAATGGAAGGCGGGATATGGAAAATCCCAAGAGGAAGATTCCGACTGCGCATTGGTTACACAAGACTTACGCGCTCTTTTATACTCCAACAAGAAGACCAACCACGATGTGTAAACATCCTGCAATGTTAAACACTTCCTTGTAGAACGTGCAGCTTTCATTCTTATCAGGAAATGATTTTTCGATGAATGATTTATTTGAAAATGTTAACATAGGTAGCATTTTAGAAGAATATAACAAAAATTATAAATCAGATATGAAAACACACACACACACACACACACACACACACACACACACACACACACATATATATATATATATATATATATATATATATATATATATATATATATATATATATATATATGCTTCTTTGTTGGTTTGTCTAGTGACTATATATATATATATATATATATATATATATATATATATAATCTGAGTCAGACGAACCTACTATTAGTTTCGCTTAATGCTCTCAGGGCTAAGATCTTAGCCCTGAAGAGCATTAAGCGAAACTAATAGTAGGTTCGTCTGACTCAGTTAGATTTATCTTTATTATTTGCTCTACTTAGGTATTGAGCACTTTTTACTTATTAGCTTATTTTCCTAGCGGTTATATGAATATATATATATATATCTTATATACATATATATACATATAAATTGTTTTTTCTTTTGGCCAAATACTGTACCAATAGATTATTTTTTGTTGGTACGATTATCTTGGTCTTTTCTTTTTTTCAAAAATTTTTTTCTCCCCGGGTGATGTTTGGTAGTATATTTTTACAATCAAACTATTTGCTGTTTTTTTCTCACCGCAAGGATTTACCAACACGCTTGGTATATATATATATATATATATGGAATTATTTTTTGTTGTTTAAAAGCATGAATGAGATAAATGAAGATTTTTCTTCCCTTTCTTTATTTATAATAAAAACGGAATGATCCATTATTTAGCTGAGGTGATGACACTCATGAGAAATAAGAATTCGGACTCCAGGATTTACATTTTTGCATTTTTGGGGGCGATTAGGACGGTCTCATTTATAACCAGAGGGTGTTGCAAAATCATAACTATCTTACAATTAAGGAACACAAGTATTAATATAGAGATAATTACCCAACCTTTTTTCTTTGCAATCTGTAGTAGTTCCCTCCTTTAATGTTTCTGTGTCCTCCTTTAAATTTTGCCGTATCGTTTTATAGATGAAGGAATATTCAATATTGTTTTTTAATATTCATCTTCACATTCTTCCGACTCACCATCATTTTCTTCGTCTCATCGGGGACCCTAAAACAATTCTCCCTCCAGCTATGGATAAATAGTAGGCCAGACTGGACTCTTTAAACTTGGTACGGTAACCGGTCTAGAAGTGGGTAAACTCTGAATTCAAACCAAAAGGATTCTCTTTTCGTTAATCAAAACTACTTTGAGAGCTCCCGCTTCTCCTAACTTGTTGTTTGTTTGTAATTAGGAAAAGTAGAATCAATTTAGAAAACTGTTTTGTGCCTTATTTCTTATTAGTTTATTTACTGCTACCCTCTGTAAGTTGTTAATTCCAGAATTTTTGTCAGGGATTGTAAAAACAAAACAAAAAACAACGGGTTTAATGTTCTATTTAAATTGAGTACGTAATTATGAAAAGTAGAATAAATGTAGTAAAACAGATTTTTGGGGGCTTTTTTTGTTTGATTTATGGCATGTCAATCCTTGTTGGGTTATTTTAAGCTGAATACGTTTTGTTCAATTCATGCTTGATTGGTGTTCAGTGTTTTTTAAACGTAATTTTTAACACATTTGTTTTATTTAATCCAAAGTTGGGGCCCTAATAGGTATTACCAGTCTGGGTCAGAGTGACCTGAGATTAATAGCAATGAAGGGGTACTCCACACCCCACAGAGCCTCAAAATTGTTACTTCGCCATCAGATAGTGTTTAATGTCATGCCCTTTGTTACCTTCTAGCACATATATGATAAAAAGGATTGGGGCTTGCCCTAAGCGCAGTAGGGTCGGGACAATCATATAAGGGACTAGGGCTTGATGTGACAGACAATTGATCGGAGGGAGCCTCTCCGATCGCCTGTCTAGCCCAAGAATGAGCCAAAGTGGAGTGTTGCATATCATGAAGTGCTCAGCCACCGGGGTTCCATCCTTAAGCATCACGGGTCGCTACCCACGGCCAATTGGTTGCCTCATTAGGTAGTCTCACCCCCCTGCAGAGGTGCAGTTGGTATATACTAAAGCCCCAAACGACTGGGCTGCTTGTAAAATAGAGTGAATATATGTTATCTGTATTACAAAACACCACCTTATTATGTGAATCGGCGAAAAATATGGCATTGACATTATTTTTAAAAAAATCAGTCGGAATTTCCAAACACCCAAAATAAAAGTGAATAATAAATCGGTTTAAATCTGCGAAGAGTCACAATTGCTAAAATAAACCGATCATAGATCAATGAAATTGAATTATGTCTATTTATAAATATGGGAGGATTTATTTATCCATTTATTGACAAGAAAATCAAATCACCTTCTAAAAATAGAATACAATCTTCAGTGGTTGGCCTATATATTTGGTCGACTCGAGTTCAAACTCTGGACAAGGCTGTTTGCATTTCACACAGAGCTAATACCTTGGGAAAGGTATGCACCCAACTACTCTACCCCCAGCTATGGGTAAATAGTGCTCTTTAACCTTGGTTGGGTAATCAGTCTAGGAAAAGGAAAACTCAAATTCAAACCCGTTAAACTCCGCTAAAGAAATGTATTTTGTGTCGCATCCTGCTCGTGCGGAGGGGTTGGTAAATATATATTTTTTGGTCTGTTGGTTGGTTGTCTGGTTGGATTTTAAGGTATGTCAACACTTGGGTTATTTTATGCCGAAGACATTTTATTTTATTCATTCTTGTTGGGTAATCAATATTTTTAAAACTTAATTTTTATCAAACACATTTTTAAATCTCATTTTTAAAAATCTAACCCATAGATGGGACCCTAAAAGGTAATACCGCCCCGGGTCAGAGTTGACCTGGGAGTAATGGCTAAAAAGAGGGACACAATTGGAAGGTTATACCAAGGACACTAATACCTTCAGCCACTGTCTACTAGTACATGTATGATAAAAAGAGAGGGAGATTTGCCCTAAAAGCAATACTACCGGGACAATCATATAGGTGCTAGAGGTTGATGTGACCAGCCGATTGATCGAAGGGGTCTCTTCTATCGCCCGTCTAGTGACCGGTATTTTTGTCGCTACCGAGAAGTATATATATACCCGGGTGGCCATTTCTATAACTATTTCTATAATGACAATTTCTATAATTATTGCCCAATAATGATACTGCTGTTAAATAACAATAACATTCTTTACATTTTCAAATATAATTTAGCCATGACTTGGTAGGTTTGTTGGATTTTATGGTATCTCAACACTTGTTGGGTTATTTTCTGCCGAAGACGTTTTGTTTATTTATTTTTGATGTGTATTCAATTTTATAAAAATCAATCAAAGTAATTTGGTTTGGAATTGCTACATTCAATCAAGAGAATTGCTTTCAAATGTTTATCAGTCAATTTCGTTCGGTGGGTTGATTTCACATATTTCAATTTTGAAAAGATTTGCTGCTCGCATACATAAGTTGTTCCAAGCAGTCGTAACAAGTGAAAATTCGGGATCGCGTAAGTAACAAGTGAAATGTTCACACGCACGAAATTTTGTAACCTACCTACAGTCGTCAAGTCCATGAAGATTTAGTAAGCATAACATGATATTTAAATTTAAATGGTATCAGAACGTCTTATGTTCCGTATCATTGCGTCCGTATATATTATATACGGACGCAATGATAGACTAGCTTTAAAATAATTATTTCAACAAATAAAAGTAAATTATGGTGTTTAGGGGAATTATTTACTAGTAACCATGCGGTAAAGGTTTTCCACCCGGATGAGGCCATTGTCATTCTGGTCGATTTCTTGCCAAAAGAAATAACAATAAACTCTTAGGCCTACTTTGAGACCCTAACGAGGCGCAGGACAGGAATTCGATGTGTAAGATCCAACTTGCCAATCGACAATGTCCTCCTTCTGCTTTTCAATGCTGAAATACACACAAGCATCAGGACAAGAGAGAATCGCCTCATTCGGGTAGACAACTTTACCGCATCCTCCATATACTCACCAAATTTAGCGCCTTCATAATATCATCTCGTCAGACCCATGAAAGTGGGTTTTAGACGCAAACATTATTCCAGTGACGAGAAAGTGAAATCTGTAGTGAAGAAGTGGCTCAAATAACAGTCAACAGAATTTTACAGGGCAGGGATACATGCTCTCATTTGAAGGTAGAATGTTGCTATCGAGAGAAACGGTGACTATGTGGTGAAGTAGGGATGTGATCCACAGAGGACCAGCTTCATTTTGATGTATGATACATGTTCCTGTGTTAGTAATTATACCTGTCCTAAACAAAATGGCATTACTTTTTGACACACCCTCGTATATATATATATATATAAAATAGGTTTTGGCATTGAATAACCCACAAGGGTTGGTATGTCATTAAACTA